>CM057001.1:88658963-89858963 GCA_029891345.1 Dryococelus australis | reverse complement strand
TATATGCAGAATGCCTATTCTTTTCTCTCAGTAAAAAACTGTGCACGCGAGGGTTTTAGCCATGGACAAAATGTCAGGAAAAATAATTTCCCCCTTCATGTTGAACAAGTGAGTGTGAACGAATTATATATGAAAAGCATTTTTTTAAACTGCACACTCAAGATTTAGGCCCCCGTACTATAGTCGCGTCGGCATAAGAATGGCCTTGGCTCCATTTACCCTAGTGAAAGAGAGAGAGAGAGAGAGAGACAGAATGACTCGCGAAGTACAAACCCCAACAAATGTAGCCTGGCATAGGGTCCAGTGTTGCCACATGGGGCAGTAAAGTTTTAAGTGGTGTCATGCGCCGAGAACTGTTTGAAATAATATTCCAGACTGATGACAAGAGCAGTAAATGGAAAATGTTGGGGTAGCAGATTCTTGGGAACTCGTGTGCGCGAGTATCTGGAAAGACAAGAAGACAAACCATCTATCAATTTCATACGCAAAGGATAATTTCACTGCAATTTCTATTGTTCACCCATATCATATTTCTTGGTACAGCATTTTAAGTAACTAGCAAACATGTAATTAGGCTATCAAAATTAAATATCTAATCAATTTCTTTAATACCATTTACTGTAATCTCACATTTTTATTTGTTATTCCAAAGCACGTTTTAATGGAAAAAGATGTGAATATTTGCTATATTCATTGTATACGGGTATTTGATTTCAGTTTGTTTATGCATGATTATGTTTGTTATACTAAATAACACTGTGTGATTTTTCCATGTTGCAGTTTGTATGGAATTCACGTAGAACAGTAAATGGCCCCAGTAGAAATTAATTTGAAGTTACAAGTTACTACTGTCTAGAGATGAGGGACGAGTGTCTGAAATACTGCCTCCGTGGCCTAAGCTGGGAAAGGGGGTAGCTTTGAAGAGTCGTTTATTTTGTACTTGTCCCACTAGAAGTGGCAACACCGCTTGAGTGTCAAGAAACTTCAGGTACTGACTCTTACTCGCCACACCTTCGTCCAGTTATTGTGAAAAGTAGTCTGACAGTAACACAGCTTGCAAGACCCAAGTTACAGCAGCATGACTATATTGTCAGTGATGAGAAGGTTAATCTGACTTCATTTTAGATCATGATATTAAAATCCAAGTTACTAAGTCGCAGTAAGTTAAGTGCCACACTGTAGTAATGAACTAGAGGTAGGTTGTACTGTCTGCGTGATTCGACAGTCACTACTTTAACATGCCTTGGAAGTGTGAATGCCAAAAGAAAAAATTTAGTGCTCATATGAAGAATACTTCCTGTTCAAGTTACACACCAGAATGGTTCATAATGACATGAACAGTAATGATCTGAAGTTTGGCTTCCTGCCAGATAATGATGTGAAATTGTAGGGTATCTATTTTGCACAGTGGTAAACATTCAGACTCACTTTCGGGAGGACATGGGTTCGATTTCTGGTCTGGTCATCTTAAGTTCAGTTTTCCATGGTTCCCCGAAAATCACTCCAGGTGACTGCTAAGATGGTTCCCTACTACAAGCCATGGTCGATTCCTTCACCGCTCCTTCTTCTTTGAGCAACTTGCGCTGTCTCTAATAATTACCTCGATGTCAATGAGACGCAAGGACCTACTTGCATATTTATCGAGTAGATGATTAATTTTGTTAACATTTGATTAAACTATTATCGTGTGGTGTACTTCAAAATGTAAGGATCTTAGTGAATTTTATTTTTAAATGCACTATAAGGATGGGCTTAGCACAAGTTGCCTTACTGTCATGAGTGGTGGAGAAATGGGGTGTGTAAAGTA
Organism: Dryococelus australis; assembly: GCA_029891345.1. Classification (NCBI taxonomy): domain Eukaryota; kingdom Metazoa; phylum Arthropoda; class Insecta; order Phasmatodea; family Phasmatidae; genus Dryococelus; species Dryococelus australis. The sequence goes on along the minus strand of CM057001.1, from coordinate 89,857,156 downwards.
GGAGAAAGGCAGTTCATGAACCAGCTTACCGCAGAGCTGTATTATTGCCGCCGATGCTGCTAACTGTGGTCAGGCTCCCAGCACTACTCACCCATGGCCACCATCTTTCTTTGCAGAGGAGCCAGGAGGTGGACTGGTCGCGCTACCCGACGGTGCCGCGCCCCAGTCAGGTGCCCCCTGTGTTCACGGTGTTCGGACGTGTGCCCGATCCAAGGTCACCAGTCAGCGGCCGGCTGATTCCGCGGACTCCCCTGAGCACCCTCTACCACCCACACACCAGCATCCGGAAGTACTAGGCGTCGACCTTTGGATCTGCCCTGAAGTCCCGCCGATACAATCCTGCCTTCCACAATACCTATCTTCTCTAGTGCCTTCGAAGACTGGCGATGTAGTCCGTGTCATTACATACATTTCCGTTCTCATCACAAAGACAGTGAAATATGATACACAATAAAAGTGTATAAATAATGCATAACTTTGGAAAATATAGCCTACCACTGGTGTCAGTAACAGTTTATAATTTAGAGTTCAGTTCAGAAAAGAGTACCATATTGCAGTGCATTTAATTATTAACTGCTTTCAATTGTTCTAAATATTTTCTTAAAAAATTAATAAACATACCAATTATTTCATACTGCTTTTACACAAAGTAATGGTTAGTCCATAACAATTAGGCAGTTAAAAAGTAATCTTGAAAAGCTTTTCTTAAGTAGTATCAATACTGCATTTGAATGTAATGTGTTACTAAGCCATAGAATGCCCTGGCGACAATACTAAAAATAGTATTTTCACATAACTAACACATTAAAAATTGAATTTTTTTCCATGGGTATATAATTCAATTTTTGGGGTGTTAAATGTCAATAGCTTTAATTTCAGTATTAATTTAACTGTAAGTTAAGTATCTTCTTTCAGTGCATTTTCCCAGCTTTATTAACATGTATCATAGCCTACTGTAACACATGTTGCTTTGTATTTTGTTTAATAAAGAGTTATAATATACTACGAGTAATTAATTCGTTTTTACCCTCCCAAGAATATTGTAAATTCCTGTATCAGTAACATGTTGGAGTAGAATTTTAAACCTTACCAAAATTTTTAAATTTATATTATTTTTCTAGATGGATACATCAATCAAGATGGTGAAGTTAATGACAGTAACACAAATGCATAAAGTGTTTATTAAGCAAAATATTCAATGTTCAACTTTCTGAACCCATGCTGTATAATAAATTTTACGAAAGAAAATCCTGGATTGTGTAGTTACTAGTTTCATTTTCATATGAGGACATAAACAAATTAATTCATATGAAGACAATATCTCATGTATAACTAACATGCATCCAGTGCATTATGAATAAACATGTTCAGTAACCATGAACATAAGCATACAGTTTTCGATACACATGGCGTAAAATAGTAAGTTTTACAAACATAAGTAGTTTAAAACACATAATACAAATGTACATAAATTGAGACGAAGAATTTTTATCGAGGTACAGTACAGTTTCCCCACTGACTGCACCAGCTTCTTCCACATTGAAAAAGAATGCCAAATTTTCCTTTTTATAAAAAACAAAAACAGATTATAAGATATTTTCATTGGTGTTAATTAATCAATGTTTTGAATTACATTACTTGACCAAATTTGTGTTACTAAACAATTATGCAGTTACTATTTTGCTTGCCATAACATCAATATTTCTCTCTGCAAGGAAAATTAATTAATTACCAAACACATTTTTATACATTTAATTTATTCATGTGAGATTTATCTGCTCTCAAGACCCCTATTTTAAGAGCCACCCAAATCTCTTAGCTCACTCACTCATATCAGAGTTATGACTTGGTTTACCTCATATAAGGCTTAGATTTATTATTATTATGTTAAGCACAGAATCATTTCATAATTCATTCATGTATTATTTCAATTAAAATGCAAGTTTATTAATTGTGAATTTTCAGATTTGCTCCACTTCGACAAGAAAGCCGCAGAATACAATTAAACACGATACATTTGTTTTTATAATAGAGTGAGGAGCGGGAATAGTGTCTGCAATTTGATCTTCTATTTCCACAATTTTTCAGAAATAGTTCAATTTGTTATAGAACATGGAGTTCTTTTATTACTAAAAGACCACAAGAACAGGTAAACACTATACGAAAAATTAACAATAAGTAATTTAAAATTATTTGCATCTTGTAAAGGTTAAAGTTTCATGAAATGTCAGCGCTGGAATAAAAAATGTTCTTGAGATGTTACATTTAGTGTTTAAAATTTCCAATGTTGGTACAGCAGGCAGAGCAATAGTAAGATGGGATGCTTCCCCACTCCTCGCTGCGTGCTGGATACTGTGTGTGTGTGTTGGTGACGTCATTGTGTGCGGGACAGTGCGAGTGTAGTGGGGTGGTGTTGTTGTAGACGCCGCGCCACTACGTGGTCACGGACACCGTAGAGCGGCCGCGCCGCGCCGAGGAGCAGTACTCCTACTCCTACTCCTCCGATACCCAATCCAGGAACTCCTCCAGGGACCCCTACTCCTCGGTGCCCTCCCGCTCCTACTCCAGCTCCACCGAGCGGGTGAGCCGCTCCACGGATGGCGGCCCGGGCTCCTACTCCCACACCACTGAGAGGTCCTCCCGCAACTCCGACTACCCGGGCTCCTACCACTCCTCCTACAGCTCCACCTCCTCCGGCAGGCTTCCTCACGGCACCAGCTACCGCCACTTCTCCTACCGGGTCTAGAATCACCGCGCTCCCTCTACTTACTTTCCGCTGCGTCCTGATCCCTCTCTTGCTCGCGTAACCAACCTTATCTCCCTCTCACTCCCGCTTCTAGTTCCTAGGGCAACTTGCGCTGACTCCTCGCACGCTACCACCCATCACCTACCACCCAATGCCACCGCCTTAGCTACTTACAATGTACCACTGCGATCACTACCCCCTCCCCCGCCCCTGTAGTTTCAGTAATACGCCCCTGTTTAGTGTAGTGCTTCAAACAAACCTACTGAACGTTTCATAAACATATTTTAAAATAAAATAATGTTTATAGATATATATTGTCTGAACTGCATCACCTACTCGAAAGCTATTGTAGTAGATGTGATGCACTGTTTAAAACAATTTTCATTTTAATTTGTAGAAGGAAGTGTCTTATTTTACTAACATTTCTTGGTATATAATAACGAATTAACATAAAATAATACTTACATCCTTAACACTTATTTAGATTATTTAGTTTATTAATGCATTAACGTTTACTAAGAACATACCATTGTATGTTGATAACATGTAAATGTTTATTGCTACTATCTTAGTAAAATATTACCATAACTAAACGTACTACTTACATAATCGCACTCTTAATAAAATGTAACCATGACTAAAAAAATACTAAATAATCTCATTTATAGGGTAAATACACTGACATTTTATCCGAGCATTTAAATTGCGACTTCAGAGCAAAAAATATTTTTGATATAAGTGTATTTTTAATCTTTATCAGTGTTTGCTGAGGAGACTGATTTTGAAAAGCTTAGTAAAACAACAATTTTTAAAAGTTGGGTTAATTGACTTATTCTAAATTCGCACTGTAGTCTAACTGCATATTTCAGTCGATCAAGAAACAGTGAGTTTTTTTAATTTTTTTTTTTTTTAACTTTTTATCCTTCGTCGTCAATGTCATTCTTGCAACATCCACTCCTTTCCATTCTCACCATGCATGCACAAAAACACACACGACCGACGACATCGCGTACCGCATTAGGTAATTACACTCATCCACCACACTCGTCCGGCACATACTAGACACAAGGTTCCCTTGGAATGACGTCACCAACTCCTTTTGTTTTAGAGACAGTGTACTCCTTGAGTCATTGTAGCTCGTGTATTTTTAGTCTTCCTTTGTAGCAAACATCAGCTATACTTATGTGGTATTTCCTTCTGTTTTTTTTTTTTTGCCTGTTCCCTTTCTCCACCTCGATTCCCGGGTCGTCTTCTCATCCCCACTCAAACTCCTCAACGACCTTCTGCCTGCGTTCGCTGCTGCTACAGGTGCCTAGCTACACGGATATTTCGAGGGTGAGTGCTTCATACGACGTCTCACGAGATCAAGCAGTAATTTTTATGCTTGTTTGCTGTGCTTTCGTTTGTCTTCCACCTGCTTCACTAACCTTAAAGTGGAGGAAAATGTAACACAAATGAGCGCCGAACTTAATAAATTGTAAGTACACACTCTAAAACTGAAAAAGTGGACTTTTTTTTTTCCTAATCGGAGACATTTGATTGAACGCCAGAGAAAACGTTTCGTTTGAATTGCAGAAAGTCCACTAATTGATAAAGTTATTGCATTTGTCTAGTTGATTTACAGTGAATTCAACATGCTTCTAGTACAACAAACCATACACTGTAAAAAATGTTCTGGTAAACTTCGTAAACTTTAATAGACGTTTTTAGCCTATACATTGTATGGAAATAATATTACACATCAAGCTGTAGAAATAAGAATGTTTAGCATCGCTACTATACAAAGATGGGAACTTCTCTACGCATTTGACTGTTTCCTGAACGAATGTAGGAACGCTACAATGAGTGCAATGAACAAAAAAAAATCACCATTCCCGCTTTCTCACTAAGCGTATACACTGGTATGGTAAAATTTCCAAATAATTTCTTAAAGTGTAGACTAAAGATGAGTGGACCAATATTAGTCTTCTGCCCATGTCTCAAGTACTGACTCACCCACCGCCGGTTCAGCTGTCAAAGTCACATGGTCAACAGTAAAAAACTTGTTGGTTTACACTTGCTTATATGAATAGAATAGTTCGACTACCTTGAGTATATTCTACACGTGGTTGCATCTCAGAGCACTTACTTGCATAAATAGTGCTCTCGCCTCAAAACTGATCCAAGTTGTTTTTGGTGGTGCGGTTGGTGATAAAGCAGCCTAATTTTGGAACGCGGAGAGTATTTACTGCGCAGGTGGTATGCGCACTATGCCGCCATATTCCATCTACCCATCAAACAACCGGTTTGATGGTAATCGTATTATAATCCTAACATTGTATTGCTTTCATGCCAATAGCTTTATAGAAATGACGTGTATTGGATTCGAGTTTAGAGCAATGCGTAAATCCATGTTTTGAAAAGCTAGTATATTTGCTCTTACCAATTTTTTATGCAATTGAAAGGCGTTCAAGCTACGCTGTTTTTTTTTTAAATCAGTAAAACCACGAGTCAGTTGCAAATCTAAGTGTCAATAAGTGTTCGCTCACAATTCGAAAAAGTGATTTTAAAAACTATGATGACTGTTCGCAAGTCAGTAATGGGGACGTGGACAGAAGATTCTAAGTATTTGGCTGAAACGAAAAACAAACCAGGACTGTTTTAAGTGCTGAGTTAAGCACGAACACTCGACAGCATCATATCAACAGGGCATTCAGGGAGTACGGCTTCATTGAATGAAATCACTCATTCAGGTTTGGAGTGTAACAAATTCAAACATACAAAGTGCGATTTCTGCTCCTTTTTTTTTTCTCTGCTTTGCTTTGCTTTGCTTTGCTTTGCTTAATTGTATATATGGACAGGTAAGTATTTTCAGTTACCACAAATGTTCAGATTCTATGTTAAGTTTTAATTGTGAAAGTACGTTGTTTGGTTTATTTTACTCAGTTTGACTCATTCCTGGATATACGTAAAATTTTTGGGTTTGAAATAATAATCGTTTGTCTAAGCTAACACAAGTATAATATAGCTTTTTTTTCCTTGTCAGTAACAATACTGTGCTTACCAGTTTGATTTTCTTTCTCCTCTATTATTTGCTTTGCTCTAAAAGAATAAGACATCCATTGACGTCTCTATTAACAGTGTGTAGAATCTTACCCATTCTGCAGTCTCCACAATAAGCTTAAAACATTCACTGTCTCTAATAATTATTCAAATAACATATCATTAGTTGCAAAGATGTGATCAGAATAAGTTTGTAGTCTTTGTCTAATGATTCTATGTAATATAGTTTTTCATGCAGTGAATTCACTGATTAATCGTTTCGTGTAAATTCTGTGTAGGAATTTTATGCCATATTAAATATTTTACATTAAAATAAAATAACTGATTTTTAATCAGTAAATTATAGCATCTGCTGTCGGAAACGGGCTCTGAAACCCTTTTAAATAAATTTCAAGGAAGAAAATATTCTTTCGCCCCAGATTATCTGTATTCACCTGGAATTTTTTACTTTATTGCAGTAGATACTACTGTACTCCAGTACAGCTGATTCAGCCATTTTTGACATTTTATTTCCATTATTAACTTCTAGAATTAGCAAGCGAGTACTTGAGGTGATTGATGACTTGTAACAAAGAGAAACGTGTCCAAATATGTTCTTTTGTTGCTGTCGCCAATTTTCTAAAAACATGAACATATTTTTAATGCTCGCGTCTCATTTTGATAAAAGTCGACTATGGGCAAAAGTGGCGGCGCTGAAGGTGCACTTTATGAATGTTACTTCTACTTTGGAAAATATAAAAGATTGTGTACGTTTTGGCAGTAGGATGTGTTAAATCAATAATAATTTAATTCCGCAAAGATTTGGAAGTTCAGTGTTTTTTACGCCCTATTTTAGTTCTTTGTACACTTGGGGTCGAAGCAACTTAATTGTTCGAGGGCCGTTTTATTTGTAAGATGGTATTTCATTTTTGAGTTTATTGGTCACGATACGGTTTATCGTTTTATTTCTGCGGATTTTCAGTTTCATTTGAGTCAGTAACTGTATGTGAAAGTAACGTTCAGTAACACAAGTCACACAAAGGTAACTTTCCAAAAAAAAAAAAAAAGTCAACACGAGTGTTGTTCTGGTCTTTATAAAAAAAAACTTAGATTTGTTCGACATTTTGGGGCTCGTATGATACACGAATGTTTCCTATTGGTTTCTTGCCATGTTGCAGTGCTGAATAAGTAAAACCGGAAAATTTTCGCTAATTACTTCAAGACGAGTTAGTTTTTCAACACGTGTATATGAAAACCACTTCTGCATTTGGCTCTCGGTTTATAAGACACATTTTGGGGGTTTCTAAGCTAAAAAAAAAATCTGCAAAGTATTCAAAACGCGAATTCATTGCTGCCTGCTTTGAGGTAAAACTGGCTACTGGCTAAGAGCAGCCAATGAACAAATAACAAAGGCTCGAACATGACACTAAACTGGAGGTAATTGAAATTGCAAGATTTTCTCCTACTTAAGCTAGGTTCGGAATTGAAAGCATTACGTTAAAGGCCTTTCACGATTTAGTGAGCACTTTTCAAATCAACCTTATACAAATGTCACTGCAACTACCTGCTTAAATTTTAACGGTCGCACTGAGTGCCATGCGCCCAGTAAAGCTCATAACGAAGAAGATAAAGTAGTTCCACGGCTTAATGTTGAATTAAAAGTATTAGGTAAACATTTTTGATAACCCAGATTATTTATTTCGCTTTTTAAAAATACTTCTAAGCGTAAGAATTTTCAGATTTCTAAAACATCTACTTTTCTAACAATTTCATTGTTCTACTTAATCGACGCATGCATGAAGTGATGAGGCCCATAACAATGTTAATTTTACAAATGGCGGAAGAATACATTATTTGTATACAAGTAGATCTTAAGCAGGGCTTTCAAAAGCGCTCAGTTTACCGTGAACAGCTTATAACTGTAGAACATAGGTCGAACCTATTGATTCACAGTCACTTATAGCAGGTCATGCGCATGGGAGATCCTGACGTAGTGTATGAAGGGGATGTTTTTATTTAATTTCTTAAGCAGGCACATGGGACAAGATCCACTCAGAGGAGAGTAGAAAATTCTCGGAGAAGTAGTTTACTGAGAGGTAAAAATAAAGGAACTTAGTTACGCCTCAGAAACGAAGAAATGTTGCAAGATATAAATTTAGAGTAAAGAACAAGTAACAGTGTACTTGTAGAAGTTTTTAAAAGTTATCCACATAATAACTATTGCAGTATCATATTAAATATGCTGTAATAATCTATTTCATTTACGTCAAGATAGCCAGAACATTAAAATATGATTTACCAAAATTGTCAAGTGACGTCATATCCGTCGCAGAATTTTCTATGGCTAAAAATAATACATAAGTATTGAACTGTGAATCAATTTTGCACAAGGTTTATGGCCATACGCAATGTTCTACTGTTATGTGCTATGCTATGTGCCTATGTTTTTTTATTGTGAACCGACCGTTATGTGTCAGCACGGCCGACTAGGGTTCAGAGCTCGTAGCGACAGGGTTTTAAGGAGGGGGGAAGGTCCAGTGTTGTCACACTCTTTGCAGCAACAGTGACCTAACTCTCCCCTAGGGCTACAACATCCACACTATCCCATACGTGGCCCACAAGCGCTTGGTGACGTCAGCTCCTCCCATCCACACAGTACGAGTGAGACCTTCGGTGATACTGGCCGAGATCGACCGCATCAACTACAAGGTGAGGCCGTCCCTGGCCTACCAGCCGGTCGAAGACTACCTCAACTCCCGCTCCAGCGTGGTGAGTACGCCTAACTCCGCCCTTGGAGGCCGATGTTACACGATGCCTGCTGCCGTACTTAGTCTTGTGCAAGCTTGCAGTCAACGCGGCGTGGTGCATGAGCCGGCACACCAGCCGCCATGCGAGCCGCGGTGAAGGATTCCCATTACACGACATCAGTGGTTCGTAGTAGATATGAACCCCACTAGTAGAGATGCTGCTAGTCAGTAAAGCGTGTAGTCACAAGAGTACGAAATTATTATCAGCAGTCAGCATTTAAAAACAGATTCTGATGTAGTCTCGAACTCACGCCCAAGTCTGCGTGACGCTACTTTCCCATTGCGCTACCAGTTCAGAGATGTTTTGCTATCTTTAAATGAGCTAACTCTATATAAAATATGTAAATTCACTGGTATTACATTTTCATTGTTCAGGTAATGTTTAAAAATTTTTGTACAGTTTTTAAACTGTAATTAAAATTTATCATCGTCAGTGCTATTCGTTTTGTGGAATTTTAAATTAATTAAAAAAGTTTCAACCTCACGAAAGTAAATTCAAGATGGGGACGTCGTTCTTAGTTTCTTCGTCAACGTAATAGCCACGGGGAGAGCGCTCTGCGCCCTGAAACTGCAATGTGAATGACCAGGTACGAAAGCTGGTATCGAACCTGCCACGGAAAATAGGACATGTACTATTACCAAACCTGGCATGAAATCTGACCGTTAAATGCGACAAACGCCGTGACGAGTACCACACTAGCCAGTAAGACGGCCGGTATTGTCTGGCCTTGCACAAGCTTTTACGGAATCCGGTGCCGTGTAACATGGCCTCAACTTTTTTTTTCTTAACTGTGGTCGCAAGTGTTTCAGTACACACAATCAAATCCTGGGACAGAACACCAGTTGTTAATAAAGTAACCAGTTCTTATATCTCACGAAAGTATCTTCACTTAACCCATTCAGACCCAGAGTACTCAATTGAATGTAATATAACGCAGAAGAAATATATTTTCGACCGGCAATGGACACTGCAAGGATCAATCACAGACTAAAGATGAGGTAGACCACTTATTCGTCTTCTGCGCATGTACCCAACATTGACCTGCCCCAATCATACACAACTGTCAAAGTCATATGGTCAACAGTGATGGATGTGTTTGTTTATATCTAAATTTTTAAATGACATGCACTATTATATTAATAATATACTTTTACCAATTTTAATTTAGCCAAACTGCATTAAAAATTGGCTAGAGGAAGTATAAATACATCTCTAAACACTTATTTACAAATTAGTTTTCTAACCTAAAATTCAAACCATGCCGTTTTCGCTAGAGGTGTTGGCAGAAAAGCAGTTCAATGTTCGGACACGGGAGGTTGGATGTGCGCAGCCAGCGAGATCGGTCTACCTCATATTTAGTCTATGGGATCAATTCCCAATTATCTTCATCGTGGGTAAGTGATTCGTTAACCTAGTTTTTGGTCTAGTTTATTAATGGTTCATATTTATATAGAAGTCATTTGTTGTGATGGCTAAACAAGGACGTCTCAGCTAAAGTACAGTACTAATCAAAATATTTCTTATTTACAACACCCAGAGCAGGACATTAAATTGGGTCTGAAAAGATTAATTACAATGTTAATACAAAATTTTGTCATAATTATTTAACAAAATTAGTTCATAATATTGAGAATTTTTACAAAACTACATGGTAAAAAACTGCAGACACATTCTACAATACACAATTCTTACTGTGATATACTTATGCCGTATCACGCAATTGCCTAATGACACAATCCTTGTCCGTAATTTTTTCGAAATAAGTTTTAAATGCGTCAGAAAACTGCGCTTAGCTCTTCAAGATCGAGTTATATATATATATATATATATATATATATATATATATATATATATGTGTGTGTGTGTGTGTGTGTGTGTGTGTGTAGGTGTGTTACGGTCGCTGATGTATGTTTTGCAAGCTGTTGCCAATATAACTTATTTAGTGCAAAAATAACTACATATAACAAATTCTAATAAAATAGGATATCGAGAATTTTAAAATTTCAAAATTACAAATATTTAAAAAATTGGTTCAGCGAGAGACAAACTGTAATAATATGAAAACTCGAAGTAGATTTCATAAGTTTCTCCTTGCAAGAAAACGAATTTAAAGATGATTATACATATATATTTGTAATTCCGAAAATCCTTACAAGGTTTATTGTGCTGTATATCCCACAGCAAGAAAATTAGACTTATTAAATGCGTTAAAGTGCAACATTGACATTACTCTATTATTTATTTATCCTCCTCCCCTTACAAAGCGCAACTTAAATAAATAAAAACTGGGTTTTTTTTAATCTATCGTATGCATATTTATTATTTTGAAACGCGAAATTTAAATTTTTTTTTTTTGGGATCACTTAGAGGTATGGAATATTTAAAGAGATTTTTTTCAAAAAAGCCACTCCCATTTCTAGGAAGAAGTGTATAATATATACTTCTTGTTATTACTTCTATATTATTTACGTACGATTTTCGAATAAAATTTGCATGTTAAATGGAAATCAGATTCTGATAGGGGCGTTAGTTATGGAAATGAACAGTAGTTATGTGTTATACACAGATCTGAACAGCTATAATGCTTATAGTAGATTACTTCTTGAAATTTTAAATTATTTATACTTACACAGCACGCCGTATTTCAAACACAGTTGGCTTATTACTCAATTGCAGTTTGATTCTGGTCGGGTAGATCCTGTCTTTGGATATTTAGCCTCATACTGAACTTATTTTTACAATTTGAAGCTCTATATGCTTGAAATTTAAACGAGTTCGTATCTCTCCCATATTTATGGAATATTAATGAGAACATGCATTTACGATATGCGAAGTGTACGGACACAGGCCTATGGTATTTACTCCAACATACAAAAGGCTCTATTCTATGACTGCAAAATTAAATTAAAAGTTAAAATCATTACATGTTTACCTCCTGATGCAGTTCGAACTTGGGTGAGACGAAAGGAGGCTGGCATTGACTGACTGTTCTACTCGAGGAACGCACCTGTGGAATCCGGCTAGCCTGGAGGGTCCGTGATGTAGAATGAGGTGGGGGGAGGCAGTGACAGAATGAATACGGGCAAGAACTCGGGAGCACTCCGAGAAAACAACCCTCATCCGGAAATTGCCGAACATATCAAGTGCTGGAATCAAATATGGGTCCTCAGTGACAAGCTATACAACCAAAATAGAGCCGGTAACGTGAACAAATAATCTGTTGAACTAGTAGGTTTGGTCACCAGTCTATTTTCTGTCTCGGAGGTGTCCCACTTTTTTTGTAAAATTTTTACTGTTCCGAGGGCGTATTTGAAAGTTTAATTGACAAGCTCCATATGCAAATAACAGTAAATACGCTAGGAAAAAATATTGAAATGGAGCTAAAAATATTATTAAAACTTATAATAAAAAGTTACCTTGTGTTCATGATCACAAATGCACAAAAATATGCGTTAGAAAAATTAAATTCTTGTAGATCTACTTGTAATTTGCAACAATGCCACAATTAACGCTAATTTGAATATGACGATATATTACTCAAATTAAATAAATTAGTTAGGTAGACATGTCTAACAATTGGGAAGATTAAAACCAATGTGTTAGCTATTTGTAGATCACATATTTTGGATTCTTATTTTTGTTAATTTTAGTGGAGCTAAAGAATATTAAATACCATGTTTTAATAGACATCACAATTACACACAATACGTTGCAGTCTTATTTGGTCTCCAAGGAGTCTTCCAAACTAATGTCACGAAAAACTGTAAAGGCATAATTCCCTTTTGACTTTTCCCTTACCATTTCGCGGTATTAACTGCACGAATTTACGCACAACACAAATTAAATCCAAACACAACCAATACACAGTTTTTTAAACAATTTGTAAAAATGGGCCTACTCAAAATTCAGAACTGCACACTTAAAACTTGAACCAGCGACTTGGACAATTGGCATTAGGACTAGCGTCAATTCAATAATTTTGTATTTCTGGCTTTGGAAATCTATGATTAAAAAAGTCAGCAGTTTGAAATAGTTTAATAATGTAAAATCAGTACCAATGACAGGTAAATGTGTAAAAGTAGGTAGTTTAATGATGCCTACAAAGATTTTCACAGGGTAAGTGCAGAAAACCGAGTATGAGAGAACTGCACTGATAATCTTTTGCACATTAGTTCGTACTCTAGTAGCTTCTATTTTAATTCACGTTTGGTATACTCGATTAAAAAATCGAGTTTCTTCGTGTTAGTTTATTGTCTTAACCCTTCGAGGCCCCCCTTTAAGTTACGATTTCAGGTGTAGCAAACACTAAAAAAAAATTATGTGTTTTGTACTTACGTCAGCACAACAGTTGCTCCGTAGCCACAGCCAACGAGCTGTGAGCTATATGTTCGGGTACACCTACATGAAACAATTATGAACTAGACCAGCAGGATGATTTGCGAATCACTTACCTAGAGGTATAGGATGTTCACGGTAAAATGAGCACTTTTCAAAGCCCTGCTTACTATCTGTTTGCATGCACTTCGTGTCTTCTTCCGCCTTATGCAAAATTAACGTTATCGTGGGCCTCGTCACATTATTGGTGGGTTGGTCAAATGAAAATTCCAAATTGTTACAAAAGCAAAAATTTAGAAAATCGTCTAGTTTTTACACTTCAGTACATTAAAATTTAAAAAAAAGTGAGAGGAATAATTTGTCACAAATGGTCATGTGACAATTCTTATTAGGCGTTATGATATGGAACTACTTTCCATTCATCATTTCCAACTTTACTGGGCCCATGTCACTAAGTTCGCCCGTTAAAATATATGCAGGTATGAGCAGTAACATATTTCTGAGGTTGATTTCAAAAGTGCTCATTTTATCGTGAACAGCGTTTAAGATCATTGGCCACTGAGCTTCGCATTGTGCAATGCAGATACAAAATTATCTACACGTCCGTAATTTATACAACTGTGCACGCTGGGTCAGAATGGGCTAGGTTCACTAAATGAGAGGAAGACTTGGTATTGTTTTCTTCTGTGAAATGTCAGAGTTGTGTTGTGGATATTTCTAGGAATTCGATGATGAAAGACGTCTCATCAGAGCGCACACTGCTGCTCTTCTCAGGAAGGTACACGAACCACTGCCAAAGATACGCAAGCCTTTCCCTGTCGTTATCACCAGGTGAGTGCTACTTGACGACATTCCCTTCTCAAGTTTACCTTACTGTCTTAAAAGTAACTCATTTGGCTATTTACGTTTCATTTGTATACCAACTCAAGATATTTGCTATTTTACGCCCACACACGCAATATTACAAAAAAAAAAAAAAAAAAAAACGACACTCCCAAAATGTGACAATAAGTGTCACTGCTGAAAAAAAATCATTTGCCCAGATTAATTTGCTTCTCGTTTCATTAATTACATAGCAGTATTCCTGACATGTTCAAACCTATGCACGTCAATTCATGAAATTAATTTTCGGGCATGGTTAGTGACACAAGTAAAACTTCTTTCATCTGCAGCCGAAGTTTCCTGGCCGAATCCACATTCACCATATGTCGGTGTGCTCATACACACACATATATATATAAGTTTAAATGTGTGTATATATATATATATACAATATATAAGTATAAATGTATATATTGCGTCAATATTATCACGTGTTTCATGATGCCGAAAAGTCAAGGGAAGATTTTTATCAATACGCTTGTAAATTGTGACAGCAGAAACTTTTCACAATCGGTAGCAGTATATGATACTTTTCAGTGTCATCGGTTGTTAAAGAAAGGTCTTGCAAATTCTTGATCAGTATTTCATTCATACTTTGACTTTTTTTTTCGTCACTACGGCAAACTTTAAGCGATTTAATAAAAACATAGTTAGGTAAGCTTATAATGAAATGCGATTGTTGTGACAATGGCCGAAAATATTGTGAAAGTTACCCAAAATCTGAATCAGCCATATCAGTATGTGCAAAGATAATCAATAAAAATCCATTAATAAGGAATGAAATTTCTTTCGAATCAATGGAGTGCTCTGGAATGAAATCAGCAGTGTACCAGTGATATAATCGGTAGATCATTGGTCTGCTGTCACTGGTCAGAGATCATTATGCACTGCATAGTGCACATGGCACTACTAGGTTTTTATGTGTAAATAATAATATTTTATAAGTGTACATGATACTATTAGTAATTTTATGAACCTTTCAATGAATATGTATGCTGTAGCAAATCCTGATATATACGGTTAGTTCAGTGTTGCCTTTCCTTATTCAGTTTCGACAAGTATTCTCAATGCAGCTCCTCGCCCATAAACTCTACGACCCCAACTGAATTCTGTAACATCATTGTCTAAAGTCAACACCCTAGGAGTGCGGTGGTTAGACAACTCACCTCCCACCAAGGCGAACCGGGTTCGATTCCCAGCGAGGTCGCTCCCGGATTTTCGCATGTGAGAATTGCGCGAGAAAAAATGCCGCAGTTCGGCGGAGTTTCTCGGGGATTCTCCCCCCCCCCCCTACACGCGCCCTTGCATTCCGGCACTGCTCCACGGTCACCTCATTTCACCCTGATCGGATCTCAAGACCTGGTCGTCTTCTCCAAATGTCGCAGTGTAGAGCGTGATGACAGACGATAGGTGGTGTCACTCACAGTAGCGCCTTGCCTGTCGTCAAAACGCCTGACGACGTTGTGTTGCGTTGTGTTGCAGCTACGATCTGCCGATTCCCGAGCGGATCACCTCAGACATGTACATCCAGCGACTGCTGGGCAACACCAAGTCCGTGCATCAGGACATCGTCAACCGGTCGTACTACAGCGACGCCGCCAGGCGTGCTCTTGGTATGTCCCTCCAGAGGAGTAGACGAGATACTGTGTAGAGCGCTCATGTGAGCGGCGCCGTGGCCACTATCTCTGTCCCAACATTAGACCATTGAGCTTTCAGAAACAACAAGGGTAGGATTCATTCGAGGTTAGAACGCTGTAGGCAAGTGCTTTGAGATGTTCGAACCTAGTTTTAATGCAAGCAACGTTAGTCGTAGTATATTATTCATATTAAAGGGAGGGTTTGTTGAAACTTTTCTCACTGTTAACCATGCGATTTTATAGCTTTATTGGTGATAAGTCAGTTGACATTTGGGACATTCGCGAATAACGAAAACAGTTCTACCTCATCTTTAGTCTATACTAGGCAACTGTTAGCTTGTTTATATTTAGCTAGTTGTTCTGCGTCACGTTGAGTACTTTTGAAGTCAAAATTTTAATGGAAAAAAGTTTTCCCCCAACTACTTACACGTCAACGAAACACTGATATGTCTGCAGTTGTGTTGGGAACGAACAAGGAAATGTAGTCCGTTAAATTTAATTTTAAATAAATACTTAGATTTACAAAATCAGTGACACGAGAAATCTGCTTCTTTTGTCTCATAGACAGTGGGGTAATAGTGGCACGTGTATTTATAACAATCTCGCATTGTCACGGGACTGACGCACTGATATTAATGTACAGGATCAGAGCAGTTTTAATTTTTACATGAGGTAGACGCATGTATAACGGGTCGAAAGCAGAAAGTAATCAGGCTTGCCAAAAGTGATCACATAACCGCAATCTATTTATAGAAGGGTTTGTTCGATTCAGCATCACCTATTTATCATTTATTTTTAGAACGAATGTTTCCGGAAAATTTCTGATCATACCGTCATTCGTTATGGTCTAAGGTATCCTCGGAAATATTGTTGTTACCCTTACCGCTTGACAGGGAAATTTCATTTTAAGAATTCTGATGTTTTCTTTACGGGATGTGCTAAACTTTCACGCTACCGCTTCTCCTCACGGCAACAAAACGAATGCATCAGTCATCTGTATCGGTTTATACCAATGTGTTACAGCTTAGCTCAGTCTCAGAATAAGCTTGAAATTAAGTGTCGAGTTTTAAGGACGTTGCACGCTTTACACTTATTGGTTTCAACCCAATGAAAATTAATACTAAGAAAATAAGCCTTCGTTTCGAGAGCTTTCTGTTCATAAACAACACGTATAACTCTTTGGTAACGTATGCTCGTTTACTTAATCTCGTCTGCTCACGTTTAGATGTTTCGGTAATGGGCACTTTCTTTTGATGGAAATTTCAGAGTAAATAAGCGCTAGGCAGTATATCGAAAGTACGATGCCTCGAAGGCCCGGCAGAGCCAAAAGAAAAGTCGACTCGAACAAACTCTGTTGTTTCAGTGTGTTGTCCCACGTTGAGTGCACGTTGCCAGAGTCCTTGAACTATGTTAATTTGCGATAACACTCAGATTTCAATCAAACTTTCTCCGTATAGTAGGTTGACATCAAAATAGGACGAGAAAAATAAGGGGGGGGGGCAAAAAAACCAATAACTGAAGGAAATCTGTTTAGAACTAATGGAACGACAAAAGTTGGTCTATCGACGAAATCTTGGATTTACAAATAAATATACAAGAATAGTATTGACAAAACTGGAACTGAGTTATCCATTCTGTGAAAAGCAAATACTGTGAAATTGTTTTCTGAGGTCGTCCAATCAATGCATTACCCATTATCAGAAGTTCGTCTTTTCAAAAGAGTTTCTTAGAATTGGTGAGTCATGTCACTCGATTTTGTTTTATGATTGAACATTTACTTTATTTTATTGGCTGTACAAACGCTTCAGCTTTCATACCGGTAGGCCAACCAAACCTAAATTTAAGCATAAGAAGATTACAAACCCATGGTCTATCCGGGATTCGACCCTGGGGTTCTCTGGTTTTGTTATGCTCCTTCCTGGTTTCGGGAATCTAGCTAATTGCTTCCTTCGAATGCCAAATTGGTATGTTGTCATAAGCCACTGTGAGTAACTTGCACTCACAGTTCTTGTAAAATTGCTACATATGCGATTAGAATTTTGTCAATTGCTGCATATGTGATTAGAATTTTGTCAATTTTTTTGCATTTTTGCAATCCAATTCCAAGTCCCCTTTGTACAAGTACTGCAAAATACGTAAATCTGGATGCGTTGGGATCGGTACGGTTATATCAATTGTTTTGCATGCCTGTTTATCTTGTGCATGCTTAATTTTCAAAGGATGTGTGGGAAACAATTTTTTTTTTATATTTGGCATCAAATAATAAATCGAAAGTTGATGTCCGATGTATAATTTATACATAAATAACTCCAAGTCTTTCCAAAAGTTAATAACTCTTACGAGTTATCGCAGACGTGTCTTAAATTCCCAACAGCAATGTTTTTAAAGGCATAACTTCGTTTCTGCAACATGTGATTTCCACCCGCGAAGAAATATGGCGTCGACGCAAAGCGCCTCGAACTACCGCGGTCAAACACATTTTAGATTTTTAGGGAAGAGAAAAGTCACTGGACACTTGCAGTGTGCACCAAGCCTAACTTAATATAGTTTTATAGTTAACTAATGATTTATGTGTTGGAGTTAATGATTGGCGTGAATTACATATTACTTCAGCAGGGGAAAAAATTAATGACGAAAATTTTAGAAAGCTTGTATTTTTATGTCGTTTGCTTAATTGAGATTTAACTTAGCTATTAACAAATTGCATAAAATTTAATGTGCTGCAATTCTAACAGTAAAATGAGTAATTAGTGTCAAACTGACAGTAGTACAATAGCATACTTAGGTAGTTTTGTGTATCACCGATTAAGTATTAACGAATTAAAAAAAGTTAGAGAGTTGATGTTGGGTCTCTGTGTTAGCATTTCAAACTAAACATTTGAATACTCAAGTTAAGTCACTGTAGAATAGTTGGCTTCGCTTCCGCCTAACACAATTTCCAGTCACTAGTGCCAGAGATAAAGCAATGCGAGCGCGTTTATCCAGATGGCTACCACAACAGTAAAATAACTATGGTTGCGCCGACCGAAGTACGGGCTTGGCACCGCCTACCAAAGTGAAATAGAGATCGACTCGCAAAGCACCAACCACGTCCAACACAGGTAGCTGGCAGGAAGGCAGACGAATCTGCAGGTAACTACTCCCTCCCCCCTGCCGTACCCCACCACCGACCGATTAAAACCTTTCCCGGGGGGGGGGGGAAGTGGCTCGACAATGGCTGAGTTCCCATGTCCTAAATTACAGCGGTGCTACTATAATCCAGAAAGACGTATCTCCGGGAGGTACCCCAAAGAATTTCCCTGCATCAGCGTTCTTAAAGGTGCTCGCATACAAATTCAAATATTTAAACACATCCCAATGTCATATTACATGTACTCAGTTACCTTAAATGTTGGTGGGATCTACTGACGAAGTTCACGGGAAGAAAATATTTTATGTTGGCAGACTATTTTCATTTCATTTTTCCAGAGTGAAAGTGCGTAGATTTTTTTCTCGGAAACCAACATTTGTAGCATCATGAAATATGACTGGCCTGTTAGACACAGTACAGCACATTATTTTATGTTAAAGAACGTGCGTGCGATTTTCAGTGGTATAACTATATTTAGGTGAATTTTTAAGGTTTTTCGTTGAGATTTTAAACTGGTCATTTAATTGGGTTTTACTGGCAATTAGGACAACGTAAAGTTATAATTACATATTAAAAGTAAGTCATGTTTTGAATATCTAAAAATCGTAACTGAGTTACATTTGAATTATTACCTTAGCGATTCCCCACACAACCTTTTCGCGATAGAGTAAAAAACACTACACTTCGTGCTGTGCTTATTATTTTTCATCTATATGCACTTTTTCATCTTACGGCGATAGAAAGGAAAACACCGCACTTAATGCCATAGCAACTACTACCCAGCATATATTTTACTATATCTATGCCCTATTTTACTTTTTGGCGATAGGACAAAAGAAAACAACACTTCGTGCATGGCTCATTGTTTAACACATCTATCCACGACCTAGTGCACCTCTTGATGATAGAACAGAAAAGACTACACTTGGTGCAATGGTAAATACCTGCACGCTTATTGTCTCCACGGCGTAAATCGGTTCCCGATAAGCAGAATAGTAGAATGATCATTCTAATATCCCTCCCCTCCTCTTTAACCAGCAAAGACCCTGAGCGCAGTGACTGGAAAAATAAGAATAAGCACATAAAACGGCTGGGCCGCTCTAACCGTAGAGAGTTGAGGAAAGTTAGTGTCGGGAGATGTCTAAAAGGTGGCCGTGTTTTGTGGTGTTGGGGGCGCAGGCAAGGGTCACCTGGCTTGTGTGACCTTCGCAGGCGGGCGCAGCTTCCCGCGCCGCAGGAACCTCACGCACGAGCCGACGAGCGTCAAGGACGACGTCACCTTCCTGTCGCACTACGAGAGGACGCGCGAGGCCGCCAACAGGCCGCCCACTGAAGCGGAGGCCGCAGGTAAGGCGTCCGGCCGCACCGGGTTGCGCTCGCCGCTGGCTAGCCTCTAGCCGCCGCTGCTGATGCTCTATGTCTCATCATTTTCCCCTACACCCATCTTCCTTGGCGCGGTAATCTTCCCTAAACCCACCTCCCTTGGCGCGGTAATCTCCCCTACACACACACCCACCTCCCTTGGTGTAGTAATCTTCTCTACACCCTTCTCCCTTGGTGCGGTAATCTCCCCTACATCCACACCTCCCTTGGCTCGGTAATCTACCCTACAGCCCACTCCCTTGGTGTGATAATCTTCTCTACACCCATCTCCCGTGGTGCAGTAATCATCCCAACATCTACCTCTCTTGGTGCGGTAATATTCTCTACTCCCATCTACCTTGGTGCAGTAATCTTCCCTACATCCACCTCCCTTGGTGAGGTAATCTTCTCTACACCCATCTCCGTTGGTACGGTAATCTCCCCTAAATCCACCTCTCTTGGCATGGTAATCTCCCCTACAGCTCCCTCACTTGGCATGGTATCCTCCCCTATACCAACCCCCTTGGCATCGTATTCTCCCCTATACCCACCCCCTTGGCACAGTAATCTTCCCAATACCCACCCCCTTGGCGCGGTAAACTTACCTACACCCACCGCCCTTGGAGCTGTAATCTCCCCTACCCTGCACCCACCTCCCTTGGCGCCGTAATTTTCTTTACACCCACTCCTTTGGTGCGGTAATCTATCCCCCCCCCCCGGGCGACGAGACGATTTTACCCCTGTCTCTACCTATCTCTCTAAAAACACGGAAACGCCCTTGAATAATTCTACTATAGTCTATTCGCGGTTTCTTCGCACTTTTTGAATCAATCCTCTGTAAAATCACCCCGTGTATGACGTGTTGCATTGTATCACAAGTGTTTTATACCTCTGTTAATATAATAGTATCTTATTGTTTGGTGTAATTAAAGTTTCGCCTTTATTTTATTTATAATAATAATATGTTCTTTATAATAAATATTAACAAAAACAGTGAAAAAAAAAGTGTGCGTCGGTAGTGCCTAGTGAGAAATAGTTCTCATGCACAATATTATTACAACTGAATGTACACGAATTCGTTTGTCATCTTAGACCGTTTACCAAGAGGAAACATTTATTTATAAAAGTCTTTCAAAAACTCATGGACCAATGCGTCATTTATGGACGAGACCTGTCTATCGTAGAACGTCTATCTAAGCCAGTGCCTTCAATGCTACCGCACAGTAGCGGTACATCTAATTACCCGTTTTAGTGTAACACCCCGCAGCACGGCGTGCTACACCTCACCAATTAGCAGCGGCGAGCGCGACAGTTCCCCCCCCCCCCTCCAGTAACATCTTGTATTGTGGCCGCAGTTTTTAATGTTCGCATAGCTTTTCCCCAGCAAAAACAACAGTTTCTCGTATGTCGAAACCGGCTTAGTTACTTCTGAGCTGCAAGCTATAGACTTATATCTGCTGAGTTCCTTCTTTCTCACATTTTGACCTACATGAATTACTTAACACGGGAAATGTTTTGAAAAGAACAGTGTTCCACCCACCGAAACTTTCTACAGGTTTTGAAAAATGAGCTTTGTTAATATTTATTTTATCCCTACAAGTGAAACTGTGCAGGTAAGTAGGATAATAATATTTCGCTAAAATTAAAATATTATGCTGTATCAGGGAATTACGCATTTAACTTATGCATTTGCTACGCCAATAAACCAATCACATGAAAGCTATTAAAGTAATATAGGGAAATTGTTTTTTAAGGGACGAAGCAATGTGCGTAAATGGTATCAGTATAAAGTATCAGATAAAGGCAATAGTTTGTACTGATTGCAGTTTATTGAACGTTGTGTAATTTATCTGTTACTTTCAGGGTAATAATAATGGACGTAGTTGAATCATGAAAGTGAAACAGAAATTAATTTGTTTATTGCAAACAGAGTAGCTTTCCTGGATCGTAATGCAGTTCATTCGCAAATATTGTATGAAAATCACTGTAGTGAAACTTGTATAGGTGTTAGAACCGTGGTATCACTGCAAATAGCCACAAACTACGTTTGCGTCAAAATTCCCGTGACGCTCTAAACTGACTTGGAAATCACCATATAGGGGCCTACTTTAAAAAGGAATGAATCTTGACTATTTGCAGTAAGTTTTTAAACCTGGACTGAAGTGCGAAGAATAGCTAAGGTAGAATGAAGATATGTAAATTAAGACAGATAAAATGCACCACATAATAAACTGCTCATGATATACAAAATTTAAGTGGGTTGTAAAGTGGAAGATTTTCTTATGTTCTCCGGTCTCGGTGCTAGCCTCCTTCGGAATTGTAATTTATTCCAAGCATGCTCTACCAAAACCATTAAACATAAATTGGTAAAAGTTAGAAGAAATTGTGTATCTGAATATCAAAAAATTCGCAAGTAGTCGCAGGTTATCGCAAGTTGTCGCAAATAGTCGCAGGTAGTCACGGGTAGTCGTAGGTAGGCGCAAGTAGTCGCAGGCAGTCACAAGTAGTCTCGGGTAGTCACAGGTAACCGCAGGTAGTAACGGTTAGTCACGGTTAGTCACAGGTAGTCACGGATAGTCGCAAGTAGTCACGGTTAGTCGCAGGTAGTCATGGGTAGTTGCAGGTAGTCACGGGTAGTCGCAGGTAGTTACGGGTAGTGGCATGTATAGGTTTGTATTTCAATAACTCCATAAAATCTGAACGAAGTGATAGCGGACTGCTAGTCTTTGAATTAAATGTTATTCTCTTGTCGTGTCAGCTGTGAAAAAATTGAATTGCCTTCATGATATTGAGAGTATCATTTATATACAGATTATTATCAAGTGACATAGTACTTAGCTTTCAACTCAGTGAAGCACTCTGATATTTCTTGGTTAGGCGTGCGCCTGCAAGAAATTAGTTTATACAACCCGCGTCATAAACACGCCAAGCGGAATGCCTGATCACAGCGGAACAGATTTATCCAAATCAAATCTCATGGTAACGAAAATCGTTAGCGAACCTGTAGAAGGCGGAGGTGTGGTGGTGTATAATGTGTTTGCGAGTGTTTTTTTGTCAATAACGTCTCCTTGTTCCTTTTCCTTGCAGGACCTGTGGAGCAGGAACAGGCATAAAGCCTGGCGCGTCTCTCTTCACCTAACAAACCAAACCATCAAAACAGAACATTGCAACACATTTTTATATAATTTTCTTCTATCCTTCTGTCTCACTCCTCTGGAAAGTCTGTCAACTCACTAAATGTTTGTTTCTCACACGATATTTATGCTTTCTAGTAATACCAAGATTTTTTTTTTCGTGTGACATTGGTTTAACTCCGCAGACGAAGATACCATATAAAAGAATTTAAGTTAAATGTACTGTGTACGATGCTATACTATGTATAGGTATAAAACGAAAATAAATGTTGCTTGGTTTTTCTCTTAAAATACCTTTGTGATTAGTTGATTTAGTACAGCTAAGGAAGTGTCACTTGACAAGATGTTATTCAGCTATTTTTTCACATTTACTATAACTTGGAACTATTTGACAGGAAAACGTTACTACACACACTGCAAGTGGCCTGCGAACGAGAACTCGCGATGTACTTTGCGATCACTGTCAGGCAGTCACAATAAGTCTGAGAGTACACTGATGTCCTCAACTTGGCTATTAGAGTTAGTGTTTCCTCGGTAAACTGCCCTTTGACAAACCTTTTAATATTACGTATTTTCCTTCGATATTGTTTCTGGCTACAATATTACTGATAACACTATTCGCCTAAAAAAAAAACTTAAATTTACCAACTATGATTAAACTTGGGCTTTTATCAGCCAAAAATATCTAGTTCTATGGCTAGCTAGCTACACCACGAAGATGACTGCTATTGATGTAAGACATTAGTTGTATAAACATTATTTTCAATTTATAGTTTATTTGTTAAATGCAGAAGAAATTTGCGTAAAATCTTGACATGGTTGAGTTTTTAGACAGAACCGCTGTGGTCTTACACTAAGAATTCCATTTTCCATGTTCGGTAATATCAAGCCACTTTAATCCATGTTAACCGCTAGCCAGTGACGGGAGGATACATTTTGATTTCCTCAATTAAAAAATATTCAGCAAATGATTTTACCTGGAGAAAATATAGTTGCAGTCATTGGCTTCTGTAACGAAGTAGATGAGGTAAAAATTACAACAATCCGGCATACGCTCGTTCTTTTTTAAATTTTAGCATATAGTGATTGGGTAATAAGTATAGCATAACATAATACAATTTGTGGATAAACTAGGGCGTATAACTTTCAAGAGAGTTAGTTTTATAAAGAAAATTAAGTGACATTTCCTTAGTATCTCCTCAATTACCACACCCTAGCGTTTTGCAAACCCATAGACCAGCATGTCGCTATTAGAAAATACTTTTGTTTTTTGTTATCTTTTCTTAACACTTTCTTTCAACCAGCATGCACATGAATTTTGGAAGTTGAAATATGTTTTTTATGCCACGTACTGTATTTTTCAGGATTTTTTTTCCAGTGAGATTTTCACAGTGAGACCTTGTTTTGTTCGACTAAAAGAAACAATTTTTGTTCGTGTTTTTTCCCCTTCACTCACATTTGTTTTTTTTTTTACATCTGAGAGTTGTATTTTTATTCGAAAATTAGTTTTACGTCATAGTGTAAATGCAACACGTAACTACAATTAACACTTTGTAAGTGTTGTAAATATTTGTAAAGGTAAACATATATAAGAAACTAAGCGTTTCTTATAGAAATGTATAATGTGTTAACATTTACACTTATAATTAAAACTTTGTGAAGATTTTCAAGGGAAATTTTTTTGCTGTAGGCCTAATCAATTTTTTTTTAAGTTATGATACTAAATAAAATATGTTATGATAGTATTTTATAACATATTTGCGTGACTTAAACATTTTATAACATATATAAATTACACATTTGCTCGCACGAGATATTACACACCTTATCTAGCTCTTGGCTGAGAAGTAGTTTGACTGTCAGCTCACTGAAAACATTTCGACCAGAGTGTGAAGTTCTTCAGGCGACGGCACGAGTCTCCAGGAAGATGGCGTCCCCCGTAGTAAGTATTGACGACGAGACGAGGAATGTGCACTGCATCAGAAGTCTCTGTTGTCAGGTCATGAGCTAACTTCGTCTTGTTAAGCCTGCTGCACTGTAGATGTTAACTGGCACAACATGCCCCCGTCACGTTGGTAGCTGCTGTTGCTTGCAAGCGAACGGAGATTAATGAGGATTGTAACAGAAGCAAGAATTGGCTCCTGCATTGAAATATAAACACTTCGTTTCCTCGACATTGCAAATGAGTGTTTAGAAATCGCTGGAATTCCCACAAGTTCCAGATGATCAATGCAAACGATGGCACGCCTTGAATGTACGCACATGTCAGTTAGTTGCTGATAATTACCCCGGGAATAAAAAAAAAATTATATTTCACATTTGAGTCTTTTCAAGTAATCTAGGAAATGTGTGTTTTCGTATAACACACTGTTTTGACGTACTTTCTCCTTAAATATTACTCATTTAAACTTTAAAATAAAGAAATATTTCGAGGAGTAAAGCCCTGGTGCTCATCAGCGATTATCTTTATGTGCACTCTAATGGTGAAAGCTGCGCATGGCTATGATTTCAGCTGTTGGTTGAGAAAAGGTATGGGTATGGCAAAGAAGAATATATAGTTCTGAGTGCTGTCCATTGTTTACTAACCGGGATTTTAAGCAATTGGCGCTGGGTTGTGAAACGTATTAAGGCTGTGTCACACAACCTCCTTATTAGATCCTGTCTGCACACTTGCGCTATGTGGGATTCACTAAGTCCGGTTTACAGAAAGTGCACTATCGTTCTATCTTAGTTCCAGATGTAAAACTAAATTGATAGCAGCGAAAGCACGAAGGTATTTTGATCTTTTCTCAGTTCTTGTTTTACCTAAAATAAAACGAAAATTCGCTCGGAGGTGATTATGTACGCGGTGGTAATAATAAAGGAAACAACAAACTTATAGCGACACTTCAACTGAAAATACTTAAATATAAAATAGAGTCACTAAGGTGTGTGAAAGTATTTCGCCTCAATCTACGATACATTCAGAACAATCCGGTCTAAAGTTTTACCAAGAGAGTGCAAGAACGTGTCTGCACGAGCGTGTAAGGTAGAATATGACAAAGGTAGAATTTGCTAGGTAATCCATGGATAATATATTTTGTAACTGTGCCCAGATAACATGTTAGGAATAACGGTAAATAACTCCGTTGGAAAAACAGTATTTTGATGCCTTCTTTATTTGTCGTTATCATTGTGTCCAATTCGTTTTTAAGATTTCTTAACCTCTCATATTTACCCTAAAGATTTAACAAACTTTTCGTTTGGCGTTTGTGTTTGTTTGTCCCCATAACTTTATTATTTCCATAGAGTGGTATTCGTTGCTGATGGGTAAGGTATTGTCATCGATTTTATCTGAAGTTGCTTAGTTTACTAGAGAAAGAACTTTTGTTCTGGGTCAATGTTACACAAAGACTACTACATCCGCTGATATCCATAAAACTTTTGAGATGTGCTACGTGTGTGATCTCATTTGCAATGTCAGGAAACTTGTAAGTTGTTCCTCGCGGACTCATTATGTATTTGTGACGTTTGTCTAGTTGTCTTCTTGTACACGAATTAACATCTGAGGGCTATGCAATGCAGTTCATGCACAAGTAAGTAATAAACTAATCAAAAAGGAATAAAGTAACAAATATCAACTAATACAGTTGTTTCAGTATTTTAAAATATGTGCCAAACAAATTCAATGTAACTACAAAAAGCATGTGTATAATTCAGAGCACACTGCAATTCAGAAATGCTATCCTTAATCCAGTAAGAAAATGCTGAAATATGAAATTTCAAAATGCAAAACAACGAAACATTTATTTTGTGGATGAATGTTATGTTAACTTTTAAATATATTTGATTAAAATAAGCATTTCATTTAATCAATAATATCTTAGATTTTTAAATACCTAAGGTAATATAACTGCTAAAATTCTGAAACCTTTTCATCTAGACTACGTGTTTTCATAACTGTAAAAAGTAATTATTCACTTTAAAATGTTTCATTAATGTGAAAAATATATAATGCACATGTGTTAAACTCTTTACAAGAATTTAGGCTAAGAAAAACCTTACGTGACTTTGTTGATAAAGAAGAATTTTAACATTCCATTCAAATAATTATGTTTTAAAACTGTTCTCTATTAAATATTATCGGTAAATGTAGACAACTATAACATAGCAACGATTAGTCTGACATATGTCAATTAAAGAGAATGTAGAAGGTTTTAAATATCCGTTGCATCCTTGTTTTTCTCACATTGTTACAGTATTGATCCCTAAGATATTTTAGCACAAATTTTGAACTGGATATTTTATTCTGGATATTTATACTACGTTGCATGACGTAATTAACTGTGTTTTATATTTGCATGTGTTTTCTCGCTATGCTTAAACTATTGTTTAATATAATCTTATACGTATATTACCTGCAATATCTGAGAATTGTCAAATGTATTAAAAGTGTATTAAACTTGTGTGCATTTCCTCATATGTACGTAGCGTGGGTATAAAGTCACAACGCAATAATTAAAAAAAAAAATATATATATATATGGTTCAATGAAAAGAGCATATGTGTAATGCCATGCATTATAAGCGTTTTTATAGATGTTCAACATAAGTACCCCCCGTTTCAAAGCGTTGCTCCCAGCTCGGAACATTTTGCTAATCATATCTCTTGAAACTCGTTGCAAGTGATAAAAGCGCATAAGTTCCAACTCGTCAGCTAAGATTTGAGCTCAAGTTCAGTGCACTCAAATTGACAGTGTGGAATATTTTACACGTTAGCCTACACTAAAAAAAAAAAACCGCGGTTATATGTACAGGTGTTGAAAATATTGGGTAATAATAATAATGCAGCTTGAAAAGCTCTTTGTCATGATTTGCTTACGTCTGTTAACAATTAAAAACTCGTGGAGCATATATTCTTCTCTGTTGAGATGACATTTCAGATTTGCGGTAAAGCCCGTTGACCCAACACTCGCGTATGAAATGACGGGTACTACACGAAACCATTTGCGTGAGTGGAAAAAAGATACGTTTTAAAGAAACTGTATGCCTAGGATTCACTTATCCCCCACTTATCTCCGCTTATTTTTCTTGCAGAAGTTGATATTATTGTTTTTTTAAACTTCAGTTCGAACGAAATGTCACTGTGGGCTTTCTAGTGTTTTAACAAGATTGCGCATTTCCTCATTTCGCAAACGTTATATGGTATGAACTTAACAACAGTTTTGCGAATAGAGGCTCACGCAGACTATTGGATAAAGGTTCATAAGATTTTATCCCCTCCGAATTTGCATTATTACCTTAAAAAATTGATTTACTGTACATTCTGAATGCTTGAACTTAGCTGGTTCGCGTACAACGAGTTATCTAAGTAGGCGAATGCTTAAACAATTATTCGATAATGGGCTGTTCAGCAACACCGATAGACAATCAAAGATGCAAGGATGCTTTACTACATATTTTTTTATAATTCACAAATGTAACTTTAGTAGTCTCGAAAATGAACAAATGAAAATAAGCTCTCGGAGCGATCACACGTACTCTACCGTTGTAAGATTACTTTGTTATGGTGCCAAGCAGGGACGGATCTAGGCTTTCCTTCGCCTGGGGCAGAAATTGTAATTCGTACATCTCCGTCACCAACCCCTTCCCCTACAAACCCACCCGCAATAAACGTCCTTTGCATTATTGGTTTTGCGTCCGTGTGCATGCCGCGCAAGCTCACTAGGAGAACCGAGTAATAAATATTTCCGTTGAAAAACAGACTATTGATATTGATAATGAGTAAAAGTAAAAATATTCGTAGACAGTGTATAATTATTTTTTCTCTACGCTCATCCGCCTTTTATTTTACAGTTTTAGTGGTCTAAAAAAACAATTCGGCCGATTAGGCACCCCCTTTAACTCGGCACCTCGGTCAGGTTGCCCCCCACCCTTTTTTTCCCCTCTTAGATCCGACCCTGGTGCTACGGAAGTACTGTACAACAAAATGTGCTAATTCGTAAGCGTTCTACTTTAATCATTTCGCGAAAATGAACGCTAAAAAGGGAAGAGGGTGGGAGGGTTTCCATATAAAGCATTTTTTTTTTTTAGACGTTCAAGATTACCACCACAGCTAGTTGATTACTGATGACGGCCTAGTTTAAACTTAGTTTATATCCTTAAAACGGATTTGGGATCAATTAAACTTTCCCCTCCAAAACAGTTTTTAACTATGTGAATTACTGACACTGCCAACGCCCAGATCCAGCAGTAGACTCCAGGCTTCATAATCCAAAAAATCAGAATCTGGAGCATTAAGATAGCTTTTTAGCTCAGAGCGTCAATGTAGATCCGCTATCAGTATCTACGAATTAGATTAAGGGGACAAGAACCTAATTACAACTTATATGTAAAAAACGAGAATCCAAATAAATAAATTGGTAATCTCATTTTAAAGGATGTGTTTTATAGTATTCTTTAGTTGCCATGTTTGTTTATTGATGCACATCGTTAAAAAAATCATCTAAACCAAATAAAGAAATGTTAAAAGTTTGTTGCTGATAATTTGATTTATCTTTTCACAGGTATCAGCAGGTTGAAGAAACCCTTGAAAGTACCCTCTAGGCCTAGCAGGTTCTACAACCCAACACCATACATAGAAACTACGGTAAGGTTAAGCAAAAAAAATTATATTATATCACTTTCAGAACAAACCGCGAGCTGTTACTTAAAACATAAGCAAACTTCACTGCTCAACATTAACATTTACCCACCTTACAGGAGCGAGTCAGACCATTTAAGAACGTAACAGTCAAGTACAGTTTTAAATGAGTAAAAGAGAAAAACGTAAAGAAAATAGAAATTCGTAAATTGTGTTACAACTAAAGGAGCTACTCAACACAGTCTAGTTTGTAACATATTTCTTAACGAAATCATTAGATAGATAGTGCCTTCAATGAATATACTGATCGTTTTACATATGTCCTTTTTGTTATTGAGGGATGTAAGTACAAATCTAACACCTGTAAGAAATTTCTCACAATATTAATACTTATAAATTATTGGAAAAAATATACATATAGTAATTGTAATAATTATTACAAAATATAATTCCTAGTTATATTTATATAATGTTTATCAGTAATTTACCCAGTTTTATTTTAAGGTATGGAGTTATAGCAAAAACAGCATTATTGATAATCATTTTGATCACAAGAATTTTCACAGGTAGTTTTTTTTATTTTTATTTATTTTTATTTTTTTTTTGTGGCCAGATTATTTAGTGGCCAGAAAAAAAAATAGAGTTAATTAGACTCTATCTTGGAGAAGAATAGTAATATTTCTGTTTGTAAAAATAAATTGCGTTACTGCAGCATGTGGTGCAGATACTTGTCTATAAAATATGCCAAATAAAGCAGCATGTAATGTAGATGCTTCTCTACAATATTATTCCAAATAAGTGTTTTAAATATACTCTTGGAAGTATTATATTAGTAATTAAAAAATGCATATATTTAATATGCTCGGTATATTGTAGGATCTAAGAATACAAGTGGGGCTGAAAAGCCCTTTACAGTCCTTAATAACCGAAGTAAAATTATCACAAACAGAAGTATAAAATTCGAGACATTTATTGTATTGTTTTTATTCATAATGTGTGACGGTGTGCAGGAATTTTCTCTCGAGAGTCCCAGTGAGATGTTCGTCAAACCTCGTGCTGAGAGACAGATCTCAGCGAAAGACGAGCCTCTGCCTTCTGAGGACGTCGACGATATGGGCGCGAGACTGACTCGCAAGAAGAAGAAGAGGCAGGAAGAACAAGCCAGGATCGATGAAGAAGAAGAGGTGGCCCGCAAGGCTGAAATCGCAAGGCAAGATGAGCTCGCCCAGAAGGCCGCCAAGGAACGACAAGAACAGATAGAGCGGAAGCGTCAAGAGGAGGCTGAAAGACAAGCAGAACTCGAAAGGCAGGCCGAGTTAGAGAAAAAAGCTGAAGCCGAGCGCGAAGCAGAGGCCGAGCGGAAGGCAGAATTGGAGAGGCTAGCTGAGGCCAAACGTCGGGCAGAGGAAGAACAGCAGGCAGAACTGGAAAGACAAGCAGAGGCAGAGCGACAGGCAGAATTAGAGAGGCAAGCAGAGGCCGAGCGGCTAGCCGAGGAAGAACGGCAGGCAGAACTGGAGAGGCAAGCAGAGGCCGAGCGTCTAGCCGAGGAAGAACGGCAAGCAGAATTGGAAAAGCAAGCAGAGGCCGAGCGTCTAGCCGAGGAAGAACGGCAGGCAGAACTGGAGAGACAAGCAGAGGCCGAAAGGCTAGCAGAACTAGAGAAGCAGATCGAAACTGATCTCCAAGCAGAAATTGAGCAACCGGCTGAGCTCGAAACGACTGAGTACGACGCCCAACATGAACCAGACGTTTCTGAGGAAGACAAAGCCACCGACGACGAGGAAAAGAACATTCAGGAAGAGCTGCCAGCAGAGGAAGAAGAACCAGAATTACCTGCAGACGATGTTCCGGCCACTGAAGAAACCATTACCGTCGATAAAGAAGACGACTCTGCAAAAGACCAAGAAGCGACACCTACCGCAGATCCCGTTGTTGAAGAGCCACTATCACCTCAGTATGAGCCTGATATCAAAGGGCCTTCAGTTGAGGAGGTTGAGGATGATGAACCGGAGGAGGAAGAGTAAAATTGTTGACATATAATGGTGACAACATTATCTCCTTATCCGGAAGGCTGAAGGAAAGTTGATCATTCCACCAGTTAATAAAGACAAAATTGCGGGAAACTATCTGCAAAGGAAGCTAATACCAAGGGAATAAAGCTGGAGATTATAATTGACTACTTTTAGTAGTAAAAGCTTATGAGAAGACTAACTGAGCTGCTTCACGATTGCAATGTGTATGTATATGAAGCTCAGCCAATTTAACAAATACAAATGTATACAAATTACCTTCTGAAAAATTCTAATAAGAGGACAGTATATGCAACAAAATCGTTCAATGGTACAAACACGGGTAAAAAAGGAGATAAAAGTTGTACCAAAACTCTATATGAATCAGAAATTATACAAAAAGATTTGTTATGTTATCTTGTCAATTTTATTGTTAATACTGTTACTTTTTAATATAACTCTTTAAGTATGCTAAATGATGTGTAGAGTGTACTCGAAGCGTGTCTTAAATTCCTCATATTTTATTTTATAAAACACTGAGTTTGAATTATTTGTGCACCTTACAGTTAATTTTCTTCTAGTTTAGTATAAAAATGTTTTGATATTGTAGTCCTTTAAAAAAAGTTTGTATAATATTCTCAACATAAGTAGCTACAAAGAGATGATTGCGCCAATTTTTTATGAACTAAATTTTATATTTAAAAGTATTTTTACTATGGATTGAGTGATATTGTTCAATTTGTAGATCTGCCTGTTGGAATCAATTCTGTGATTATAATGTTACCAGCGTATTGATTTCCATTGTCTTCGTTACATTTAAATATTGTGTGGTTGTCTTATATTATAATTTAATGTCTTCTGTCTTCGTTTCCTACCCAAAATAAACACCCTGTTTCTTGATGATATTCAGCTACGTGTTTTTTTCCTGATATCTATGTCATAACTTACCCACGTTAATGAGATGAAATTTAAATAAATTTAACAAAGTTATATTTGCAATGTTTTAACAGTACTATAAAATAGCTCTGGCATTTTGATACAAGCCAATGTTTTGCTTTTTTTACTTCATAAAACCCCAGACTGTATTGGTTGTTGCATCATGTAACCACGTATATGTTATCGACGTGATTAGAGAATTCACTGTTTTTTTCACAGTAATCATTTCAGATACCTACAATTAACTGTTGCAAGACTCGTACATACAAATGCGGTGGAGAGAAAAATGTAGTTTTAATGGAAATGAAAGTCGTAATTTTCTGTAGAATATGTAGGTATGTTGGAGCAAACAATGTTTTGAAAATGGACGACGTGGTGTGGTGGATGAAAAGTGGTAAAATATGTTTTCAATGAATACTTAATATCTCTTAAAACAAACAGAGTGTCAGCGTGTATTTTGCTTCAAGATACTATTACTAATGCAAGTTCTAAAAGTAATTCAAAATTATTAATTAATTTCTTAAGAAAGTAATTTTTATGATTTGGAAAGGGTTTAAATCGGTTTTCAAAGAATCTTTAGTGATTTGTTCAATTCGATGTGTTGTTATAGTTATTTTTACTTCAGAATAACAAAACCACGAGTGTCTAAAGAGAGAAATTTATAATCTCAAAATTCGACAATTAAAATTCAAAAAGGGGGAATATTTTTTCCAAACATTCGTTAACAGGGGAAGGTTGCCCAAGGCGTACCATTTTTTTAAATTATTGCATTTATTTGAGCCAATCTTCAATGTATTGCTCCAATACTGATTTAGTAAGAATCAGCATACATATATGCATAAATATCTGCATTAAAACATGTCTAGTTTGCTGAAATAGCGACACAGAAAAAATTTCTTAGCGTATGACTGCAATCGGTACTATATAGGAAACCAGTATCCAAAATCGTACAGCCAGTATCGTAAATCATACCGCTACAAACAGAAATAGCCTAATATGAAATGTTGTCCATGAAAACAGCTATAAAGATGTTTTAAGTGTATACAAGAACATATTTCACCCTAAATAAAAAAACAAAAAAAAACAAATCATTTACATGCAACACAAATAAAACGTTTCAGGCCTGATTTAATCCCTGCGCAGGTGTCATGTACCCAGGCGTGACACTGTAAACATTGCACCATATTTTCTACGATATTTTCCTCACATACTGAACAAAACCAATCATCTTGCAAAATGTCTATGGTTACGTTGGATGCGAACGAAGTGAAAGGTGCATTGTTGTCTGGAGTTGTTCTTGAACGCTTGTTTGCACATGCAGAACGTCCCTTCTCTTTTGTAGATTTGCTATCTACTTTGCTGGTCGTCTTCCTTCTTCTATATTTTGCAGCCATCAAATCACGTTTGTACTGATTGCTTGTCAGTACAACAGTACGATGACTTTCCCGCCTTGCTGGTGTGGACACATGTTTGGGGCATGTTGGAATCGGAAAAATAGCTTCAATAGAAACATTCAACTTCGAAATCATCTCCTGCTGAGTAGGCCTATCACAAGGGCTAATTATTTCACTAACTATTGGATCGCTGATATTTTCTCTAGGCTTACAAGAAGGCGTATCCGTCTCATTTTCATCGGAGTGCCATTAGTTTTCTTTCAAATTTGCAGCTGCTAAAAAGTCGGAATCGTTAAAAATATAACGATCTACCGGCCAGATTTCACAAGCACGAAATCCGTTAATGGCGTTCTGAATAGTTACTGCCCATGCATAGGCCTCTGCTACAAGTTGGGTAACCTGATACTGGGTAACACACAAACCGGGATTTGTTCGAAGCCATTTTTCAACTGTCTGAGTGTAATAAGTTTCTAATGGCTCGAAGAAGGACCTGTTCAGAGGTTGTAGCCGATGAGTTGTGTGGGCAGGCAACTGCAGCATTAGGACGCCATTGGCTCTTGCAAGTTCCAAAGCTTCTACATTCTTCGAGCGTGTCGAATGGCCATCTAAAATTAAGAGGACCTTGTTGTCGATGTTTGGTTTGATGACAGCAATAAAATGTTGTAACCATTTTACAAAAAGATCACTGTTAATGTACCCTGTTTCCGATATATCTACAATACCTCCAGGAGGGGCACCAACCTGCAGCTCATGAATCATTCTTATGCGTTTAAAAATCATCATAGGTGGGACATACATCCCTGACGCACTAGTACAACACATTATTGTTGTATTGACACCTCTTTCCCCACTTGCAATAGCTCCCACCTGACGCTTTCCTTTCATAGGCAACACTTTCTGGCATCTTTTTGCACAGTGCTGAAACCCCATCTCATCCACACTAAACACACGAGTAGCGTCAAATTTGTTTTCCTCTATAACTCTTTCCAGGATATATAAATTCTAACTCATTCTTCTTGTAGAACCCTTGCACGTGCCATGGAAGTAGACTCGGACTCACGTAGCACTAATTCCTTGTGACTGGCTTTAAAGGCATAAAACCATTTATTCCCTACTATTTCTGTCACTCTGTTGAAGCTCTGTGGTATTTTATTGCGCTCTGCAATTTGGAATGCTAACTTCCTGACATCAGTGATTGTTACCCCAAACATAAGCGCTTCTAATCTTAAAATATGATCAACGAGTTGTTGCTCTACTTCGGGTGGAAGTGTGGTGGTACGGTCTATGGCTTTTACGGATTCGTTAGCTACAACATTCTTCCTGTCTAAGTGCCTTTTCAATGTTGGCTTTGGGATGTTGTATTGTCGACAGCATTTATTAAAACCCATGTCCCCGTTTCTATACGACGCAAGAGTCATTGCCATCTCCATTTCAGTCCAAGCTCAATATTTCCTTTTTGTCATTCTGTAACACACAACGGACATGTGTTTCAGTAATCTTTAAGCGCGATGTGAATTAAAAGCACTGACACATAATAGCCGCCTAATGTTTGTGTGTGAAGTTTCTTTTCGTCCCCAGATTACAAAGGCTCTCAACAGCAAACAAGAGGATACACATTGTTCTACCCCTTTCTTAAGTCTTCTGCCATTCAGCGCTCCTTCCTCCCATAAATGGGT
The DNA here is from genome assembly GCA_029891345.1 of Dryococelus australis. NCBI lineage: Eukaryota > Metazoa > Arthropoda > Insecta > Phasmatodea > Phasmatidae > Dryococelus > Dryococelus australis. The sequence goes on along the minus strand of CM057001.1, from coordinate 89,821,462 downwards.
TTATACTGTGATACATTTATCAACAGTTTGAACAAGTTAAAAACTTGGCATAACCTCTTTGCAATAAATTATGGAATTGGTAAAAAAAATGGTCGTTTCCATTTTTTGTCAATATTTCCAAAAAAACAATTGGTTCTCTGTCATTTACCGAGTTGGTACTAATAGAACGAAAATTAGTCCAGCAATAATACATGCATTGCTAGTATTTGTTCATCCTGTACATACTTAAAAGCAATACTCTTACATGCCTGCCATTCATTTTCTCACGTTCATCACTTCCTCTTGGTACACATTTATTATGCCAGTTTTCGCCTTCCTTGTTTCCCACCAACCTCGTCTAACTAAAGTCTATGCACTTTGTTAAAATTTTTTATTTTGAATTTTCACGACTCTCTTGAAAGTAGTGCGGCAGCTTTGAACATACTTTTAATTTTTTTGGAAGCGCCTTTACCCAAGTGAACTTAATTAATTTTTTTTACTTGTGTTTACTTTGTTGTACCCCCTAATCCTCCCTTACCTATCACCCCTTTAAAAATTACGTTTCCTATGTGCTCTACCCTTCTTGAACTCACCCCTTTCCTGCTGGTTACACACAATGCTCCCTACCACACGCCCTTTGATCATACCTTGTCCTATTTTACAACCCTTTTCGCTATTCCTAAACCATTTAAACTGCAAAATTTTTACTACACTGTTAAAAATTTCCGTATATTCACGGAATTTTTTATGGAAATGTACAGTGTATGTACGGAAAGGCAATCCGTAATGACGAAAAACGGAGTCAAGTCCGTAAATACAAAATACGGAAAGTCTCCGTATTCCCTTTGGCTTCGAGTTACGGGGACGAAGAATGCCGATTCTACACGAAGATTTCTTCGCCACTGTAACAAGAAAATTATCGTTTCTGCGGCAGTTAAGGTTATCCACGCGACTATGACCTATTCTTTCAAACATTCAAAATAGCATCAGGCGCCTGTAACATTTGGCAACACTAAAAATACAGTAAATTTAATAGAAACTTAATTTTTGCTTTTGTCTTTTAAATACAAATATAAAAGTTATACCAAAGTTTTCAAGTGAGAGTTGCAGGTGAATGGTTAGAGTCGTGAACTGGTAATTTTTTTGACTCGGGTTCAAACCTCGCGTAAATACAACATATTTTAACTTCTGTAGTGTAATTTTTTATACATGGTAGAACACACACATAACGAAAATTAAATACATTTCCATTATCTCTTTTTATTTTAAACATAAAGTACAGACAATTAACTTGGAAATTAACGGAGAGGTTCCGTGAAATTTACGGAAAGTCCGTTTCTGAAAATCAATGTGTCCGTAATTTTAAGGAGAGTTTACGGACACTTCTAGATAAATTTTTACCAACACTTTTCCGTAAAATGAAGGAAATTTTTTCAAACAGTGTAGGCATATACTCCTCTCTTCTAAGCGAACTACATTTTCTATGAATACTTTACCTCTTCACTATTCTTTCACGCTAGTTTTATGTGTCCCTATGCCATTCCCACGCCATGTAAGTTAATGATTTGCACTTGGACACATATTCCACTCTCCTTGATGGCTATAATATCCATGAGAACATTCCCCTTCCCCCTTCCCCCGCGCTTTTTTTGCCCTTTTGCAATTCCATAGTCATTAAACCTACGGCGCTCATACTTTCCACGCATTCCCACATCCTTTGTTACTTCTATTTCCATGTTTATATCCCATACTCCGCATTACCGCAACACATTTTAGGTGCCTCTTTGTACCATGGTTCATGGCCATACCTCTCAAATGGTTCTCAACCTTTGAAAAACAGTCTCTACCTTGAACTGTGAGTATATTTACATAAACGGTAACTTGCCTTCTTTTTGACACTATTTTACATCCCACGATGTTCCACAGGCCGGTCACTAAGTAACTAATTCCGTTGGTGGCCACGAAACCAATTGATAGCGCGTTGTTACACTCCCATCGTTGCGGCCAGAAACTTTTGACTGCAGCCTTTGATGAACTAGTTTGAGTTCCACTTAATGCTATCGCTACGAATTACACTGCTCTATAATTTCCATTATTTATTTCTCTTCTGAAGTGCAGCAGTCGTGACAAACTGAGAAGTGAGCACTGACATATTGTTTTGTGGTGAAGTACCGCCCTTTCGATCTCCAGCTTCAAAATAGAATGGGATATTTTGAAAAGAAAAAGATTTATTTTATAAATGCATCAAAATTATTTCGTTATAATGCAGACATTTTCGAGATAACGAAATATATAAGGAGCCTTCAAATTTGTAATTTGACAAGAGTAGCAATTATGTCGCTACAGTAATTTCATTAAAGACAGGCGAGTCTCACTCTCTTTTAATTTGACTTATCATATGTTCTCATGTGGTCTAAAACCATAGGACAGTATATATTCGGGTGGCTCTTTAACAGCGAGGTCTTGAGAGCAGATGAGGGTGATTGAGGTGAGTGTGGAGCGGCACCGAAATGAAGGAGCGGGGGTAAAGGGAGATCCCCGAGGCAGCTCGCCGACCAGCTGCATCGTCCGGCACGATTCCCACATGCGAAGATCCGATGACCCGGTGGGGGATTGAACCCGGTTCGCCTTGGTGGGAGGCGAGCACGCTACCCGCTCAGCCACCGTAATTTGAAGTTGTTCGAAAGTAAGTATTAGATCTTCAAGGAACATTTTATCAGGAAATGAGCAGTGCTAACGTTAATGCTACGTCGAAAGCACCGTTTCTTTTCCGATCACCTACGTAAAAAAAACCTTGGGCGAAGTTAGTATTTGGGCGGGTAACTGTCTGGACTGTGTTACGCAAAGTTCATTGATTTTCATTACGATAGTACAAAAATTTACATTTCTCTCACCTTTTCACTGTAAAATTCATAGAAATGTGCTACCAGTATTCCCATGATCTTTGAATGTGTCATCCCTAACCACAAAATCTGACCAGGTTTTCCAGTTTGAACTTCACCATGTCAGCAGGTTACTAAGTTTTTCACAGTTTAAGGATGGACTACTACGTAAACAGTATTTTTACAGTTTAAACTAGACTTACATGCTTAGCACAGTATGTGAGATTTTTTTAGTGTGAAATAACAATCTTTAACAGACTATACTTTTGGATGCACTCGATCAGTCTATACGAGTTCTTGAGAGCCGATGATGGTGAAACGTAGTGGATATCGAGCATCGTTGGAATGTCAGGGTGGGGAAACGGGAGATCTCCGAGAAAACTCGCCGACCAGCGGCATTATCCGGCACGATTCCCACATAAGAAAATCCGGGAGTGACCCGGCCATGGATTGAAACCGGTTCGCCTTGGTGGGAGGCGAGCAGGATAGCCGCTCAGGCACCGCCGCCCATGTAAACCTGGATGTGGCCTAACAACATAATGCGGGAAGGATAAATGAGACACAGCGCGTTCTTACTTGGTTGCTGAGCGTCATACTGGCCGGCGGTGGCGGAGGCGTCATGGCTAGTATAGGCTCTTCATGATAAAAATTACCACTTTTGAGGCCCTAGTGATTTTTTTCTGAGCCATTTTTTATTCTTCCATCACTTAAAAAAAAAAAAAAAAAAAACTGTATTTATTGACTATTGTTCCAAATGAGAGGGCTTCAAAAAGTGCTCACTTTATCGTGAATAGCCTATAGTCGGCCGGAATACAGCGAGGGACGTCTGTTGTGGACGGTGGTTGGTGGTTGGTTCACTATAGCAGCGCGATAGGCGCTGGTCTGCGCTCGCCGCCATAGACTACAGATAAGGTAAAGGCCGTCCACGATAAAGTGAACACTTTTGAAATCAACCCTAGAAAAATGTCACTACTCCTACCTGCATATATTTTAACAGGGGCAATGAGTGACACGCGCCCAGTAATGTTAGTAACGATGGAGGGGAAAGTAGTCCTATATCTTATTGTCGAATAAAAAGTGTTAGGTAATAATTTGTGATAACTTCTATTAATTTTTTTTTATTTGTGTTTATTTTAATACATCAAAGTGTAAAAATAAGCATATTAGTAAAATATCTGCTTTTCTAATAATTTCAATGCCTCACTTGACCGAAGCATGAATAAAATTATGAAACCCATGGCAATGTTAATTTAAAATGTGGTTGAATAATACGCATTGTGCATGAAAAAGTAGATCTTAAGCAGGACTTTCAAAAGTGTTCAGTTTACCGTGAACAACCTGTAGACAGATTCTTCGTCTTCTATCATGTACCCAGCACTGGATTACGTTAAATAACACAGCTGTCAAAGTTACATGGTATAACGTCTCCCCTTTCCAACTCCATCTCTGACCACTGAACAAAGTTCATTAATTTAGGTATTTCCTCTACAAGGGAAGGGGAGAACGTTCTTATAAGAATATGGGGGGGGGGGGGAGAGGCGTAGCTCATGAAATCATTAAATAACCAGGGTTCTTAAAAAGAACACTTTATTAACATAAATTTATATAAATGCAGTTAGGAATGATGCAATACTTTACACTGGTTACTAAATAAACAGAGGCTCGGTGCCGTTAAGTCGCAGTAATGGAAACAACCTCACGTCCCTAGCCTTGCCAATTACTAATTATTATTCTTAAGGGGGGATTGACGGGGTCTCGGACTTGCGCCATGTCCGCTAGCACCAGGTATGCTCACCAATTTCACAGAAGAGGACCTGGAAGCTCCTCCAAGCCTCGACGTCTTGATGATCTTGTTGCCAGCTCCGGCAACTGAGGTAGTTGTACTTCTGGTGTCGGCGTGGCTCTGGGGGTTGGGGTGAGGCGTTCCTGGCCTTAACGCCGCGCCCTCAGTAGGTCAGTGGTGATGTTTCACAAGCAATCGAAATCTATAGATCTTCGTACCTTAGCTTGTAATTTCGTGTGCGGCTCTCCTCTGGCCACTACACTACCCACCAGGTCAATTAAACAGTCGTCCCGGCTGTTGGCAGTTGGGGAGAAAAATACCAAGAAACAATATGGAGCCGTCCAAGGGTTGTAGTGGCGATGCAGGCTGAGGAGCTCAGGTCAGGTGGAGACGACGACGAATGGTGGCATTCGCGGGAAAATATAAGAGCAGTATCGTAGGGGCAAGACGAAACTCGAGACCTCGTCGAAAACAACAATGTAATGAATTAAGTAAGAGAATATAGATTCAGGGGAAATGGTAGCGAGTTTCAAGGTAGGGAGAGTTAAAATCGTTAAACATTGAAACGTTAATAAAGTAATATACAAAAGTTTTACAAGAGTAGTGTGACCAAAATTACCTTTAATCTATCTGACCACGTTGACCAACTCAACCACAGGAGGGAAGGAAGTATGTCCACCTCCACATGCAAAGTCAAAAAATGGTAACCCTTTAAGGCTAGACGATGGACATGGGGGAAGGAAGTTTCAAAGTTTGGTGCGCTCTTGGTACAGGTGTGCTGAACAACGTGGCAGAGTAATAATGCTAAAAAGTTGTACAAGTTGGTAGGAGCAACAAAATTCGCTGCTAGCTGAAGCAATAATAAGTTGACAATAAAATTGACAAAGGGAAAGACTACCTGTAAGAAAGGCAGGCGGCACTCCAGAGGTTGGTAGTGGCGGACGGCTGTGCCGTGTTTTGTTTGTCTTGCAGGAGCAAGAAGACTTACGGGGCAGATTATAGCCCGTTTCAAGTGCGTGCTTGGTTTGTGCACAAAAATTACTTATATACATACACCGGTACAACGAGGATATGTGTCTACAGACAGATAAGTACAAAAGTCTTTAAATTAACACAACATGAGAAAACTTTGTTGAAAAACCATAGGCGGTTAGTACTGTGATGTAAAACACAGCGTAGCTACGTGTTGAAGTTATAAATTGAACAACGCACGTCAAATAGTATTAACAATAATGACTGAACGTAAACAATTCATAATGTAGGTGATAATGAATAGCAAATAATACTGAAAGGTACCCATAGTATAAAATCACGTAACTGTAACACTCCATAAGGAAGAGTTATATATATATATATAGTATCACCAAGAGCAGATATACATGAACACAATAATAAGTAAGACTTGAACGCTCAGAATGTAGCTATGCAAGGTTACCTGATGGCAGAGTTTTACTTGTTGAATTTCACTTTTTTTTTGTATTCTCCTTTGTTGTTATTTTTTTGTTCTCATTTGTGAACTGCTACTAAATGTCATAAAGAAAGACTACGTCATATCTTAAAAAATATCATAGATAATATTTTGAATCCTCACACACAAACAGGCATTGACTGTTAAGTAACCAAAATTAATGTATTATTTTCCATCGCAAAGCAAAATAATATTTACCACTGAAATGAAAATGCCTTGAGGCATGTGACTCAAGTCCTATTATATGAAATAATATTTGTAGACCTTTAGGTTTAAGGGACAAGCAGCGCAAATAATAATGGTATAATTCTCCTCGATGGGGAGTAAAAGCAATTAATACTAATTGTCTATTAAGAGCAGATACATATGACATAAAGATTAAAAATTATCACTTGAAAATGACGGTGCAATAACAAGGTACATCTGAAGGGGGGAAGAGATTGTCAAAATATCAAACAGTGATAAAATTCTGCATAAATGTTGAAGTATGTGCAAGCAAGTTATTATAAAAGTTACTGTAAATGCCCAGGGGCATGATACTGGAAGGTATAGTATTTCAAATAGTAAATAAATACCAGTAGTCCCACGTAAAAAGTATATGTAAACACACATAATGCCAGCAGGCATGCTATTTTAAGTCTCAATTATGAATATTAATAAAGCGTGAAACATTTGAGGCGGCGTTGTCATACTTACACTCTTAAGCTAATTTGGCAGACAGACACAACTTACCATTGGCAGGAACACTCGTATGCAGTGGGGTAGCTGGATGTGAAATTATGGCATTATCATATAGCAACCAAAGGCACGGCGGGAGTTCCTTAGAGGGGTGCGTTGATACTTGCCAGGATAATAGAAATCTTGACCAGTTTTACATAAAGTGTGATGACTACAAATACAAGTAAAACAACGGCAACTAGAGAGGTGTAGCCAAAATGACGGGGCTCGAGTATAGAGAAAAACTGGAAGTTACCTAACACCTCTGGGTGGTGATTAGAATGAACATATTGCAATACAGGCAAATCAGATAAGCTCAAGTGCCAGTCAGTATCAAGTGTGGTGGTGATATTGGAAAACTGGATTCCAGCAGTCAGGGACAGTTGTTAAAGGTGGAAGGACTGTTCGTTTAGCCAGTGGACAGGTACGACCGTCTGTTGGTACAACTGGGTACGACTTTAGCTTCGACGGTGTCCGCAGCAGCGTCAATGGCGACAGTGGGTGAGGGGGTGTGAATTATGCTAGAATTATCATTGAAATGGCATGGGACTGAAATGAGATCGAAGATCTGCCACATGAAGTGTTTGCCTTTAACAGGGACTTGTAATTTGACAATAATTTGTGTTGTTGTGAGTGAACATTCAACAAAATCATGGGAGTAGTATTTAATGATATTAGAAATAGGAATACTGAGCTAAGGCCCAGTTTGAGTAACTGCAAATTCAGGTTTGTCAAGTCGTCAGTGAGCTGACTTTTGTTTACGGCGTTCAAAGGTAATCTGTTCAGTTGGCATGAGTGAATGTATGATTGAAGCAAATGTTCTAAGACGACATTGTTAAGGAGTTCCAGAATACTAGTGGAGAGTAAGTGAGTTTGAACTTCAGCGCTGTCAAGTTTACTAATAATGACAAGTTGCTTTTGTAACATATTTGAAAATCCATTTATTGTGGGAGCAAGGGAATTGATTTTATTTTCCATTTTGTGTTCCAATTCATGTATGACTTTAAAAGAGGTATTAAATGCTGTATTCGTGTTTTCAACATTATCGGCAAGTGATGTAATCTGTGAATCAAGCATAGTGTCATTGTCGAGCAATGCACATAATTGTTTCGTAGTGAACAAGTCGCAGTACCACTTACCCAGTTCGCTAAGGAACTCAATTCCTCGTGCGTAGCGGAACTGAGTATGGATGACATCGAGGATTTCTCGGAGGATGCTCGTTTCCACCTCCCATATATAATCATAAATAATCAGTTCGTTCTGGCAGGATGTCGAGTTCCGGACGGCACAAGTTACGTGCAAATATCGTGAGATCATTATGGACGTTTTGGGCAGATGCAATTGAATTGTATAGATGAGGGGAATCGTTTCTTCATATACAAACTCAAAAGCGGCAGGTCGGTAGCTGATACCAGCATGTGTCCTGAACGGCGCTTGGGCCGGTAGGACAGCTGATAGTGCCACACACAGCATGACGATGACCTTGGCCACACGCTAAGCTGGGTAGCGTCCCCACTCTGCTAGGGTAAGGCGGCCTGTGGTTGGTGGAGCCATGGCAACAGCAGTGTCTGCGCCTGGCGGCTTGTCCCCGGCACAGTTTCACCAAAGGGAATAGGCGAGTATAATCAGCGCTGGTGGGCCGCTGTAGTGGTGCGGCGCTGGCATGAAGGTTGGTATGCATGTCTACCCCCCCCCCCCCATCAACACTCACTCGGCAAAGCTGCAGTTGTCGGGCGGGTGTAGAGGAGAGCAGGAAGTCGGCGGTGCCTCGCACATGGCGACTCTGAGCTGCAGAACGTTGTGCTGAGTCGCATCTGGCATCAGCACACGTCAGGGAAAGGTGCGAGCTAGCTGCACAGGCAGCTCACGGACGAAGTCTCGTACAACTCTGTGTATTCCCAAGTGGAGAATCACATATACTGTAACATATTTTAAGCTGCATATTAATCACAAAACAGACAAGAAAGAGAGAAAACATTGATAGTACACTTGAACACATAATAAATTAACACATGAATGCAGGTTTGGTATGGCTTATGCAGGTGGTGTCGAACTTGGGCAGATTAGACTTATTGGTTCGAATGCGCACAGTGGAGTCTCCTAGCATGTCTGTCACACGGAAGTGGCCGTGATAAGGATGCATTAAGACCTTCTGACGACTCCTATTGCATAACCAGGCGTAATTATTGACTTTTGAGGTATTCTGTTGATGGGTACGATCCAACTGGGGTTTTTGACTAGTTTGAGTGTGCAATAAATTAATTCTGGCAGTGTCATGGTCTTTCAAAAGTTGTTCCCCACCAATCATGTGCATGTGGCGAATACTGGGCGGCCACTACCTGTGCCTGAAGGGCAGCTTGAACACCATATAATAAATAAAAAAGAGTGAATTTGGCAGCGGTATGGATACTTGTGTTATAATAAAATTGTACGAACTCGACGTACAAATCCCGATTTGTCTGATCAGGATTCGCACAAGCTGTAAGCTGGTCACCAATGACCCAATTAGATGATTCAACAAGCTCATTGCACCTGGGGTTGTATGCTGTTGTGGTCAACTTTTTAACACCTAGGAATTTCAAAAGATTGCTAATGAGCTCATTCTGATAGCTAGTTCCCCTTTCAGTGAAAATCTGTACTGGGCAACCAAACTGAAGTATAACATGCTTGATAAAATTCGCGCACGTGGCAGCATCGATAGATGGGACTGTTCTAGCTACAATGTAATGGGTAGTGTATTCAGTCATAACCAGAATGTAGCAGTTCTTGCATGGCATAACAGGCAGGGGACTTTTAGTATCTAGAGCCCACATAGATAAGAGAGGCTGTGGTGGTATAGAAGTTAATATACCTGTAGCCTTATCGTTAGTCGCTTTGGGTTTTTGGCAAACGGGGCATGATTTGACATACTGCTGTGCATCTGTGTGCATATGATCCCAATAATATGTTTGTTTTATTTTCTGCAATGTCTTAAGAATGCCAAAGTCCCCCCTCCAAATATAGCATCATGGTGGGCTTCAGTGATTTCTGGTACATATAATTCGGGTACAAGAGTGAGTTTAGTAATGCCGCCGGAGTATTTAATATGAAAAAGATTTTGCAATTTGCGGTTATGCCATACCGGCGAATTAATTTGCAGTATTTGCCATCCGCTTGATCAGGATGGAGCAAGGCTAATTTTAATTGTTTTATATGGGGATCATAATCATATTCGCCGACAAAAGGCTATGTATTAACAAGGGGGCACAACTGAAAAATGGATTCATCATCTATTTTTTCATACTCCTGGCCATGTGTATACACTGGGTAAAAATAATGCATACCTGAATCAATAACGATTAGAATAGTACAATTCAACATAGGGTCAATACAAATTGTGTCAAGATGTGGGGTCATGTTTTCCTGAATGACATGAATGTTAATTTTATACAGTACTGTGCGAATTCGGCAGATAGAATGTAATGGACGGATTTCCCCACTGTCAATAGCCATGTCAAATCAGTCTCGTTCTTTCTCGTTGCCAGGGTAATATGTAATGAAATAGTGTTTTACCTCATCCCAGTGAGTTTTAATGTATTTAACAACAGTAGTACGTTTTTCGGATGCTTTGTGTGTAATTTCGAAAATATATTCGGCAAACGCAGCCGAGGTTGACCGCACTACACAAACACAGAGCCATTCTGGGCATGCATCGGGTGTTGCTATAACAATGGCCATCCAGGGCCGGGCCACAGACAGGTGGTGGGGCGATTTCCCCGCTCACGCAGTCCACACCGCTCTCGTGGCCTTGACTGTGTTTTGTTTTGTTTTTTCGGCTGGACACTCCATGGCAGCGACCTACAGGACTCTGCCGGGCTGTACTATGTGATGTCAGTGCCCGATGTCCTCTGCGAACACAGCATTTCATTGGTGTACAAAATTCAACTTCAGTTCCCTTTCCCTCCTGAAGCCATCGACCAGTATGTACACGTCGCATGTGCTGATCGAAATTCGACGACATGCAGCAATGTAAAGATTCTTTATAACTAATTGCAGGTAATCGAAACAGGAGTCCTCTGAGATTACCATATTGACATAAGCACCCACTTCAGGAATAAGCGTGGAATACAAATAATCGGCGATGTTGGGAGTTGGTGCTGCAATTTCCTAACCAACAAGCATTTGCACGCCCTATTTCAAAATGACATAAGCCTGGATCAGAAAATCCAGGAAGTTACAGTTAACATCCATAACACAAATAAGGCTTTAAATGTAACGTTCAATGTTGTGAATGACATGACTCATAAAGCAGATAGTAGTATAAACTCTTTGTCAATGGTCATCAATGGAATAATTGGTGTTTTCCATCCACAACAAACTGCCATTACCAATATTCGCACCCTTGAGTCACAATTCAATTTGCTAGTAACAAGTGTCTTGCAACTCATTAATAATGTGATAATTGAGCAATAATTGAGCACTCCAGTGAAATGTTCAAGCACTCATGTCAATTACATCAGCTGCCTCTCGGTGCTGTTAATAAATCCCAGCTCACAAATGATTTGACTGCTTTAAATGAACAACTTTTGCACCTTAATTTGACACTCAGTGTTGGAATCAAAGATCTTTTTAAATATTATTCACTTGAGATTGCTGAATGCTACTTCTCAGAATAGCAATTAGTTATTAAGCAATTTGTTACAAGTGCCAGTCGCTAGTGTAAATCCCAGATGGAAAATCTACCATATCAGATCAGTCCCCTATCAATTTCACAACCACTCATGTACATTGAAACCACCCTCCCCCACCATCGCGATTGACCTCAAGACAGACACTGTCAAAGCAACTTCCCTCTCCACCCTCCCTTCCCCAGATGTTGTATTCATCCCGTCTGAACCCCTCACTTGCGAAAATGCAAAATGTGTCAAATCCGCCATTTTGTTGTTTGATGTTACCACTTTGTTTGCCTCATGCAAATATCACTTCACTGTTGACAATCCCTTTTCTGTTGTTGATATATTTCCCATCAGTATGTATTTATCAACCCCCCCTGCAGACATCATGGTTCTATGTGTAAACAAGTCTCTCGACACCCTCATCACCAGTCACCCCTTAAAAGCTATGGAACTGCATGTCCCCTTGAGCCATGCTACGGCATGATCTTTCCCAACCTATCTTTTGCTTATTGTGACGTGCTTACGGTTCTGCATCAGGGATAGGATGGAGTTGTTGGGATGAAATTTGGCTCGTTGTAACTTATTACCAAGGGGGTGCCAGCACTACGCAGCGGTAGAGCACGCTGTTCTTGATGCAGTTATCTCAGGGCCATGTCGCCGACGGCCCGTGGCCATCCCTGATGCCCTGCGTCTTTCTGGAAGCAGGAGTGCACTATAATCCTGAATTGCCTGGTCTAGTACGGGTTGTCGGCCACCTGTATATGCCACCAAACTGCAGGAAGCTGTCCTAGGGCATCTTTCATACCAATCATGTAAGTCGAGGTCACATACTTGTTAAAAGGTTACAGTATCTCATGAGGGCTACAATAATAAAGCGGAGAATTGCGGTGCTGTGCACACTTTTATTCTACTACTTTCCCCGAAGGTCACTGAAGATTACATGTCGCCACTATAGATCGGCGAGCTCTTAAACAGTAAACTTGCCACAAGGCCTACCTGATTTATAATGTAAAATAAGCAAAGTTGTGTACAAGACGGACTGGGTTGTTGGGTAGAACACGCTCCGAGCTGTTAAACGTACATTACGATTCCATAATAAGTAAAAAAAAAGCTATTGATCACTAAATGATTGGTAGAAAACGGCGAAGTGCCCGGAGCTATAATGCCCTAGTTCCCATGTAGGTGCTGAGGCATCGGGTGACATAATGACTGATGTGGTTGGCTCGACATGTTCAACTGGAGTCTTGGATGTGCTGGTATGCTCTGGATTGTCGGGCGTATTTTCCTTGTCACCCTCCCGTCCCTGGGGGGGGGGTGAGATTGGTGATGCCCGGCGTCGCGACGCCGACACTAGCCAATCGAAGCATGTCTCGATGGAAAACTTCAGATCTCCTACCACTTAGTTTCACTCGATAACAGGTGGTGCCGATGACTTGAGTGATCATATGAGATCCTGTCCATTTTTCCGCAAAGCCCGCGCAGTAGATTTTAGTGGCAGTGGACTGCAGGTGCACATACACTTTGACCTGTTGCTCTGGTTGTAACTGGGATGGGAGGCGGGTTGAGGTTGGCAGCCACGCAGCTGTGTACTTGTGTTGGTTCTCTCTCGCCTCCTCCTTCTTTCATTCGCGCCTCTCCTCTCTACCTTCTCCTCTGCTGGAACTGGTGGCTCGATCACTTGCCCCGTTGCGGAACTCTCCAGGGAGAGGAAGGTTACAGTCCTGGAGCAGCTGGGCAGGCGTCATCCCCGTAGCAAAGTTGACGCGATTTCGTATAGTGAATAACACCACAGACATGTGTTCAGCCTTGGATAAATGGTAATCACCCACGTGCAGACATAATTACGTTTTCAGATTTTAGTTATGCCGTTCTGTCGAGTTTTGCATGTAGATGATAAAATGCAGTAGTGTAATGTTGCACGCCCCATCTCGTGCCAATATCTCTCCAAACTTTCGCCTTGAATTGTGTGTCATTGTCACTGACAAGAGTCCTGGGGTAGGCCCAGCGGACGAAGAATTCGTTTTCCACCATTTTTCCCACTGGGCAGGCTCGGGCACTCGATACCGGGTGGGCCTATACCCAACGCGAGAACAGGTCCGTTACTACAACAATAAACTGTTTACCCTTAGGTGTATGCAGATAGGATTCCATTAAATCTAATGCCACAGTTTCAAATGGTTCACTGGGAGTTCTGGGTTGTTGTTGTGTCCCGTCCGTTTTACTGCTATTGTAACGGTTACACGTAGTATACTCCCTGAAAACCTCCATACCTGTGTTGACAAACCTGGGCAGAAAAATTGTTTCAACACATTACACCTTGTCTGGGCTGTGCCGGTGTATCCCGCTAAATTATTGGAATAGGCATACTACAAAACAAAGTCCCGTGTGGCTTCCGGCACGTACATCCTCCACATTTCGCTGGTGGTGTTTACACGCGACTGTAGACACTCATTAAACACACACCACTGCTCATAATGCTAATGCTGGCAGGCAAGTTTCCATTTTTGTGAAATCTGGCATGTTTCCTGGGCTTGTATTGCCTGTCTTCTCACGTCATCCAATACAGGCGGCACGGGTGAAACACTAAATTGGCACACTGTATTGGTGTTGCACTGTGCATGTTCATTGACGGTGGGAGTGGGGTAGTATTACTCCCCAGTCCTCCTTATCGTTGGCAATCGACTCGCCCGGCGAGCATGACAAGTAGTTGGCCAGCTGATTCTCCTTGCCCACCACGTGCTGCACCCTGAAGTTGTATGCCTGTAATAGTAGTGCCCAACTAGTCAACTTGCTGTGGCTTTCTCGCATGCTGTGTAACCACAGTAGGCAGCGGTTGTCAGTATGTAGTGTGAAGCGCTGGTATTCCCAGAGCTGTCGGTATTCCTTGAAACTCTACACTATGGCCAGACATTCACATTCGTTGACGTCGTACCTCTGCTCTGCTGGACCAAACTTAGCACTGCCGAAGTCGATAATGATACATTCCCTGTTGTCTCCAAGCTGGAAGATGACAACTCCTTGTCCTTTTTCAGAAGTGTCAGTTTGTACAAATATATGTTTGGCGGGATAGTAGCGTGCCGAGACCCGGATAGTCGTGGAAACACTTTTTACTTGTTCAAAACTGGATTGCTCTGCCAATTGCCATTTGAATATGACATTTGGGGACATTAGCTCCATCAACGGGATCGTGATTATGGCAAAGTGCTTGACGTATTCTCGCAGCCAAATGATTAGGCCAAAGAACTTGAAATATCTGCTTCCGCGTGGTGGGAACGGGGTAGTCTTCTATTAGGTTGAGGTGTGCGGGTGTTGGCTGTTTCCTGTTCTCGCTGATGAGGTGTCCCAGGAACTGGATGTTTTGTTTTCCAATATGGTACTTGCGGTTCGCACAGGTCAGACCATTTATCACAAGGCATTCAAACATAAGTGAAAGGTGCTGAATGTGCTTTGGTCATGACTACTACCACACAATAACATCATCTAAGTACACTAATCCACAGTGTCCTTTGAGCCCATCTAGCACTAGCATCATCATAGCCTGGAAGGTGGACAGTGCGCAATTCAATCTGAATGGCATGGTGCAGAATTGAAAGTGGTGGTTGTCCGGTACGGTAAGGGCTGTCTTGTGGCGATCAGCTGGCTTCACAGAGATCTGCTAGTAGTCACTGCGAAGGTCAATGGTGGTGAGTACCTTCGCACGAACGAGGTTGTTTAGATCATCCTGGATATGTATGCAAGGTGGCGGTGCACTGCACGTTGCCAGGTTCAGGCAGCAGAAATCCACACAGAACTGCGATGAGCCATCTTTCTTGGTCTCCAGAGTGATTGCTGAGTTGTATGCACTTTCAAACGAATCAATAATGCCTTGCTGCAGTATTTCTGGGATCTGGTCTCAGATAATCTTGCATTAGTGGGGATTGTAGCGGCGTGGGTTATTGAAAATGGGTGATGCAGTTGTAAGTGGAATCTGGTGCTCGCCACCATCGTGCATTTCCAGGTGTCGGCGAACGTGAAGATATCACATCACTCATCCAGCAGTCATTGCATTGCAGCCCGGTACTGCAGGGGTACTTCGTGATCTAGGTCATCCAGCTGGATGGCAGGTGCGTTGTAAGCGGGCCTGACTTCGGAGTTGTACACGGTCCATCGCTCCTTACCAAATTGATGCACCGAGCAGCTGTTTCGACGACGGTGTTCTAACAAGGGAATATGCAGGATAACGTCTTCTAGCAGCTTGTCGAACACAAATACTGGTGTTTTGGTTTCGACATCCCGTATTAGCACTGTTATTATTGCTTCCCCAGCAATCTAGCTTGTGTGATGGCGGGTAGTTAACTGAACTGTATTTTGAACTAGCTGGATATCTGATGGAATTATGACAGATGAGTACACAACATTGTGGGATGCGGCGGTGTCTATAAGTGCTCGGTATAGGTAAGTATTTATGAGGATGTCGATGCGAATGAAACTGCTGTGGTTGCTGATAATCTGGGGAAGAATGATCTGCTGTGGAGGCTGACTTGGTTTAAAGGCGGACTGGCTGGAGCAGACAGCATCAGACGGCCCTACCCCAGACGTCCGTTTCTCTGTGGCGGCGGTTGGTATTGTCGTTGTGTCTGTGGATCGCCCGCATGGATGTAGTCTGCCCAATTCAGACGATGATTATTCCAGTGGGCCCACCACAACATTTGCAGTGGTGGGGAGGTGCCCTCGGTCCCCCAAGTGTGAATGGAATGCCACGATTTTCACCCGCCTGGTCATACACATTGGTTCTCCTATTTACACTTCCCCCTCCCCCCAAACATGGTGCGATACTCCTGTATGCTGGTTCCTTGTTGCCGCCTTTAGTTTTCAAGATATCACGATCGCAGGTCGCCTGTGCTGGATCACGTTCGCGGATCAGTGGGGTGGTAATGCTGACATTAAGCAATAATACAGTCTGGATAAATTCCTGTTCTGTTGTGTGAATGACTGGGGCGAGCACGGCCCTGTACTCAGACCTCGCAGAGCTGGCCACAACCTCCAGGATGTCCCGCAGGGAAATTTCCGGGTGGTATGCCTTGAACAAGCTGATCTTGTGAGTTATGAGGTCGTACGATGACTCTTCACCTTTCTCCTTCATAATCATTTGACTTTGCGCCCGCGACGACATGAAGGTGTTGGTGAAACGACACTTGAATGAGCTGCTAAAATACTGACACGGTATACCATAATGCATAACCCCTTGCCACCGTTTCCGGGTTTCCGCCGAAGAGTTTCTCCCCAATGAAGTGTTGCCAATACTCCTTTCCCACGCCATACCAGTTTAGTCTCTTCGCAACCCTGCAAGAACGCATTTGGGTCTTCATTCGCTCATATGTGGGTAATGACTGGAAGCATGTCGGAGATTTTGTTTGCTAGCAACTGAGCAACTGTGTCCTGTTAGCCCCTGGTCGCGGAGCAGCAGTGGATTTAAACATTGTGGTCGCTGGCGCCTCCTGGAGAAGCGGGGTGTGCAGTTGTGGTGGTTTCGATAGTATCAGCTAGGGTGCAGGGGGTTGGTATTCCATAACTCCATGGTTGTAAACCCTGCGGATCACTTCTCTCGCCACAGCCTGCGTGGTGAGGCACTCGTCGTGATATATGTGCTTGCTCTGAGCGCATGCAATGGTTGCCATACTCCTGCCCTTGCACCAGTTGGTGTGTGCACATTTTCTCAGGTCCTTCTGGAGGCGAGATAACTATGGCTCTGTGTCATTTCAGTTGCTGGAAAACTTGCATAAAATGGTGGGCAGGCTGTATCTGTGAAACCTTTAACTCCATGTGTTTTCATACAGGTGCTGAATACATCTTCTGACCGTCATGCATTGATACGGGCCATAATGCTGTTGTATATTTCTGCATTTATCTTCTGTATCTCCTTCTGCATATATTTGGCCACGGCTGTTGAGTATGAAATAACAATGGATTAGTTGTCGGTGGTGGTCTCAAACAACTGGTACACAGTGAGGCCAGTTTACCATTGACAATACATATGACCAAATGACCCCGGTTGCGAGCGCGGTGCTGTTGAAAGTCGGACGTCATGTTTGTTGTTGTTTCGTTTTACCAGATCACATGATCTCTCAGTTCATGGCTGTCACCCACACAGCATGATGCGGGAGGGGTGATCCTGCTGATATGATGCATCATGGATGGAAGGGTGGAAGGCAGGTGGTCGCTTCCCCTCGGTGATGCAGTGTCCCAAAATGGCGGTGCTGGCGGATGTCATGTTTAATGGAATTCTGAATGTTCAAAATTGTGGTTTTCCTATCTGTACAAAGATGATTGATTGGCGCCAAATTTACCACTGGTTTTGATTCTCCCATTGTGATAACTGGTTCTAGTGATGGAAATTTTGCAGGAGATTAGGAATAGTTGCCAAAGCAATCATATGTGGACAAAATGCCCAGAGGAGCTTCCACAACTGTACCTGTATCCCCAAGATGGTGATACCCGTATGCAGACATGCCAGCAATATAACAACAAAATTAAGTAAAAAACATTATAGGATGGGTGAGCTTATGGATAGTAGGCGGTAATGAGCAGCCACACGAAAGGGCAAGCTACTTGACGTGCTTATGGTTCTGCATCAGAGATAGGATGGAGTTGTTGGGATGGAATGTGGCTCGTCGTAATTTATTACCAGGGGAGGCGCCAGCACTATGCAGTGCTGCAGTTCGGTGATATATTTTTAAGTAGGATTACGCGTATACTATGTAAACATGAGTGTCCACATGTTTAAGACATTTATGCAAGGAAACAACCTAAGTGCATTTCAGAGTGAGTAAAGCTTGTTTTTCAGTATTTCATCATGTGCCGTTCACAATGTGTGTCATCCTCACCTCATTCACCCAAATGTAAACAGTGTTCCTTATGCAATGTTATTTTTAAGAATTATTTACATTTATTCCAGCACCAGGTAAGGAACGCATAGGGTTAATATGTATTTTACAATGTTCAGAAAGTAGGAGCACGTTGCCAGCCAGCCCGCCAAACACGGCCAGTGCGCCACTGCATGCAAATCAGTCTGCTACGATCATCTCGGGGTGTGGTTGCGTGGTACCGCAGCTCGGGTTTCGCGCACTCGGGCAGTATTCTACTTTCGTTTTCAATCATCAATCTCCATAGTTTTTAATTAACAGGAACTGTTGTTCTTTAGCTGCCTGCGACACCACCCTCCTCACCCAGTGCTTGCATCACCTGGGTAAGCTTAAAACTAGCACATAATTTTTATCGGTTTAGCTGTAAGGCGGCCATCATGGGGGAGTCTGTAACATCACTAATGCGACATCCTTTCGCCGACCAGCGGGGACAAAGACCAGGGGAGCATACACCCGCTATCCCTCCTCCGCCTAATGTCACTGCCCGCATGCTGCCGCACACCAAGAAGGAGGAAAGGAATCGAACAATGGAGAAAGTGAACAAAACCAGTTCCTCTCTTCCTTGCTATCTGCTCACTGCACACCTGCGGTCAGCAGTGCGCCTATGCCGTCCATTGATCCCTGTGACACGCCGCACCTTGAAGGTCTGCCGTGATCACCCGCCATCAACTTCTATGCCGCACTTCTGCATCGCACAATGCAGAACTTTCAAAATTCGCGCTTCCATGCTCCACACTTCCATTCTCCGGTGTGTTGTTAACAAGCAAAACACTTGATGGCTGGCCGGACAGATGACAACGAATCGGGGCTTCTCTGCCCGCATTGTCTGCGAGAGATGCCGAGAAATTTAATCACTCAATATGAATTAGGCACAACCTACTGCTGGTGTAAATGTAAGACCAGCCCATCGATCAACAACACCGCGATCAAAGGCGCTCAAGTGCAAATCGTGGAGGAATAAACTGAATATTCGGAACAACCTACCAAAATTCCAGAACCCAGTCAAAATTTAGCACAAATCAGTTGGTGTTTGAATCTTTTGTGCACTGGGCAAGCTACATTATTACTTAAATGTGGGCAGTGACACACTACTTTTCACCAGGAGTGTCTTAGCGCAACCGAAACCAGCATGTGGCCGGAAAAGAAATTTATCTGTGACAGTTGTAATCAGAACTTTGGTCAATAACCATCCGCGAGTAGTTGGAATAAGTTTGTAGTAGATTTGCGATAAAGTATTTTGGAGCAGCCAAATGAGGAAATCACAGTACCTAATAGTAGCAAAGAGGAGACACGGAAATGTGTCCAGCAACTAGCAGATAAGTGGCAACATCGGGTGAGCAAGAGCATGTGGACTGTGCGAGAGAGGAGGGAGTTAGAAGCGGTGCATTACACATCACCATGACACACATGGTCACCGACGTAAACAGTGGAATGGAGATGCAGTAAGCCCTGCCTGTCTCAAACTTGTCCACGATTCCCCTACCTATACAACCGTTCACACTATACTTAACCCAGTTACCTGCCTACTACCACCATCGTCTGTATCATTAACCCATGCTAACAACTCCTTTTCCGAGCACATCTACAGTAACTTTCCCAATGTAAAGCAACGAACAGAACTCGACACAAAATTGGCAACAAGCAACCGAGAAGAGACCTGAAGTGAAAATCAAATGAGAATCGAACCAGGAAATTCGACAGGTGTGACCATCGACGAAATTCCAAAACCTGCCAACTTTTTCCAGTACTGCAAATGAGGATCCGAAGGCGTTTGTGGAAGAATATGCTGTAAAACTTCAAAAGTACGGTGTTTGCGAAGATAAGTGGGGTGAACTGCATCGGGGACTAACCCGCAAGGGGAGTAGGAAAATGGTACACTGCCATTAATCACTATGGCCTCAACAAATTCGTACAATCTTTCCAATGCAGATATGGAAGCAATTTTACGCCATTACAAGCCCAGATGAAACTGATGTGGTAAGAATGCAAAAAGTGCAGCAAGTTCTATGGTTTCAAACCCACTTACTGGATTGGGATATCTTGGAAATAGTCACTGAAGAAGTGCTCCCATAATATCATGCATCTTTGTTACCATTCATGAACAGCAACACCGAGGATGTACTAAAAGCAGCAGTTATTCTGGAACAGAACTAACATCAAGCACACCACGAACCAAATGTTGTGCGAGGGACGTACAAGTTTGTGAGCAGTGACAGTGCACAACTACATGAACAATTCTACTGGCAAACAAGTATAGGAGGAGATCAGCAAAGAGACAGAGCAACGGGACCGATGAACAACAGCAGGGATAATGCACGCCGTCACGACAACCCCAGTCATCGGGTGAACAACATTCGACCTGGTGTGGAAGACCTAACGGCAGGGAGCGAGGGTACTAACTGCCCGAAAATCCTTGTCGTTATTGTCGGCCATCAGAAGAGTAACACTGGCAGAGCTGATGTTCTAACAGCCCGCACCTGGACAGTTACCGCAGCCCAGCAAGACACAATCAGGGAAACAGCCAACAGGTGTTACACGGCCAGATACCACCGACACTCCAGTTAGAGAGACGCACCCGGATACAACCCCACAGCAAGCATTTGTACATCAGATACAATTCATCAGAATTCAAATACACCTGAATGGGCAACCATGTTATTCACTTATTCACATGGCTGCTTCACATAATTTCGTACAGAGAAGATTTGTAAATGAAAAGAATGTCATGCCCACAAATCACATCATCAGACTGGCGATAGGACAACACAGTCACAGCGTTGAGGGACAGGCTACTATGGCGGTATATGTATGTGACCTGGAAACGATCACAATAACAATTATCACCGACGAGATTAAAGAAGATGCATTACTAGGTGTACCATGGATGCAGGAGCAAAACATTATTGTGGAACCCGTCGCCAGGAGGATCTATTTTGGTGCCACGTAGCGACAAATGGTGTACAACATCGATCAGAAGAACCCAGAGCAGTTACCACCTGTCACACTCAGTGATTTCTACTACGAAGTCCCGCCACAAAGCCAGACTACTTTCCAGCGACTGCTGAGCGAATGTCGCGAAGATTTCGCAGACCATGATGCACTTTGGCATCTATGGCAGAGCAATAAGTCAAATTAACGCTAGAGGAGCCGAGTTATGCTGCACCGAGAAGCTACACCCCACCAAGCAAGAATCATAAGAGCAAGTGAAAGAAATGTTGGCGAACTGCATCATAGAACGAACTAGGAGTCTCTACAACTCCACGATCACACTCGAACAAAAAAAAAATTGCAGTTGGATGTTCTGCGTGGACTTCAGCCCCATAAATCAGGTGACATGCAGTGCCTTACCACCTTACATGAGTGTGCGAGATGTGTTGAGTTCCTTGAGAAATGCGAAGATTATGATGTATTTGAACCTGCACATTGGGTATTGGCAGGTGCCTGTCAAACAAGAGGGCAGGGAGAAAACTGCATTCACCACACTGAATTGGAGGCGCTATCAGTTCTACGCGATGCTGTTCGGACTTAAATGTGCGCCTGCCACATTTGCTGCATTGTGGGTCCTGACAACCACGAGATCACTGCCGACACTACTAGCAGGGCAACAAGTTTATCTGCGAGCGCACCCGCAATCCACGGCAAAGCCAAACTTTTGTGTGAGGCTGGCAGCAAGATGGAGCAGCCCACATGTGGTGGTGCGAAGTATTGTACCTACTACCTACCTAGTCCGAGTGGGCAGGAGACTGTTCTGGGCTCACCGGGATGACGTGAGAAGAGCACCAGGTGATGTACCTGGAGAGAATGGACCCGGTGACCAGAAGATCCACGACAGTGCAAGAGCTGTGGAGCAAGAAGAGTAGGCGAGAGGGGAGGAAGGTGGGCCAGCACCTCAGCCGAATGGGCCCCCACATGATGTGTAAGTTCCGACGATGCCAGATGTGGCAAATCTACAAGGAGTCGATTATGCACAAACACTAGAGATGGGACGTGGGGAAAATGTAGGCCAGCACTACCACCCCAAAACAGCAAGTGGGAGAAGAAAATGTGCAAGCAAGTGAAGGAGCTGATGTGCAAGTAAACAAAGGAGGTGGAGAGAGCAACGTATGTGGGAGGAAGCAGTCCCGACGGTGCTTGATGGCGAGGCGCCGACAAGCGCCACTGTACCAGAACCAGTGCAGCTAGTGGAACCGGCCTACAGCAGCTCCAGTAAAGGATGAAGTAACACCCATTAAAGAAGCATCACTTGGGACAAAGAACTGCAACATAAGAGACAGCAAGAGTCTGGCAGGACCAGGGTGGTCCACCCCACCTGGTAGCTAGTGGCTCGGGTCACACCAGGCACTGTAAAATTACACATGGAGGGAGCAAGCAAGAAGACAGCACAACCAGCAGTACTTACAGCGAGGGCAGCGGGTCGGACGGCTTTGACTGCTGTACAGCTTGCGAGGGCGGAAACATGTTCTGCAGCGAGCAGCATCAAAGAAGGAGGATACAGCAGCAAGCACTTCGAGACCACATGTAGGTGGTGAGGAGTTCATATCAGCTACGACCCAGAAGATAGCCAGGGAAGCAGTTCCTTAACTGTGTGTGACATTACGTGGCCATAGACTGATTTCAATTTAATATTTAGGGTTTTAGGGTTTTGCGTGTATTATGAAAACACGAGTGGCCACGTGTTTACGTCATTTATGCAAGGAAACAACCCCAGCGCATTTCAGAGTGAGTAAAGCTTGATTTTCAGTGTTTCACTATGTACCATTCAAAATGTGTGCCATTCTCACCTCATTCACCGAAATGTAAATGGAGTTCCTTATGCAATGTTATTTTTAAGAATTATTTTCATGTGTTCCAGCACCAGGTAAGGAACGCAGAGGGTTAATATGTATTTTGCAATTTTGAGAAAGTAGATCCACGTTGCCTGCCGGCCCGCCAAACTCGACCGGCACACCACGTCATGCAAGTCAGTCAGCTATGAGCATCTCGGGGATGTGGTTGCGTGGTACTGCTGCTCGAGTTTTGGGCACTACGGCAGCATTCCACTTTTGTTTTCAATCATTTAATCTCCATTGTCTTTAATTAACCGGAACCACTGTTCTTTAGCTGCCCGAGACACCATCCCCTCTTCACCAGTGCTTGCATCACCTGGGGCAGGTTAAGGAATGAAGTGTGATTTTATATGTAAGGTGTATGCCTGAGAGCCTTGATAAATAAACTGCATAATTATGCATTGAGAACTGATCATGTGGTCATTATTTCGTGGCCTTCGGGCTCTTCAGGGCACGTGCCCTTAGAATACCCGCA
Organism: Dryococelus australis; assembly: GCA_029891345.1. Taxonomy (NCBI): domain Eukaryota; kingdom Metazoa; phylum Arthropoda; class Insecta; order Phasmatodea; family Phasmatidae; genus Dryococelus; species Dryococelus australis. The sequence continues at coordinate 89,797,775 of CM057001.1, read as the reverse complement.
CCTTTTTCACCTAGTGTACCAATATGTATTTTATTAATTCGTTAATGTGCAAGTATCGTATGTGTAAATGTAGGCATGTGATTAGCCGATAAGTCACTGCATCGACTCAACTTGAAGTATTCGGCGAGCTTTTGTATGCAAACAATATTACGTTACATGGGTGTGTGAGATGACCCGAACTGGCCACTGGTTCCCATGCATTAGGAATATTTTTACAGCGCATACATAAGGAGCAGCAGTCCAGGATTTCATTGGTCGTTGGCAGTACGACGCTTGAGCAAACCTCGTCTTTACCAACTCACACGACATCTTCAAGAACTGTCTAGTGCCCTGGTAAATTTACCTTTAAATTTTCACCGCTTCTTAAATACTGCTTTTATCCACTGAGGCACCATGATGCTTACTTCATGACCTACATGTTTTATGATGTAAAATATGCCAGGCCATGCACAAGATGGACCGGGTTGCGGGATGGAACTCGTTCTAGGCTGTTAAACGCACGTTGCAGATCCATAATAGATATAAAAAGCTGTTGATACATTAAATGATTGGTAGAAAACAGTGAAGTGCCCAGAGTCGCTCGACATGCATCCAATCCCACGAATAACGTAGATGCTACTACTGTGCTATGCGCGGGCTGGCCGCTGTTTGGCCGGCCAGTCCGATCATGACGTCACGTGGTATGGAAAAACGTGAATTAATAAAAAGATGATATGGAAATAACTGAAATGTGCGATGGGCCTGGTGATTACATAACTATTCTAAAACAACACCCCTTTCTCTTAATAAGACCCTTGGGTCAAGAAAAATAATAATGTATAATGTAAACATACACTTAGCAGTAAGGCAACCCTATCCAAACTGATGCGAGAACTTGCAATGTGGATTCTGGCTTATCCAGGTGTAGGCCTACAGATATTTATATGCCTACATAAGTTTTCAAGGTTTTCTGAATGTTTGTCCTACATTACAGCACATGAAATAACCTTCTTAATGGAACTAATCACTAAGTAAGGTTAGCTGGTCACCTGTTTCTTACGTTGCGTGGCCTTCGTGTACCAGCCCTCATGATTCACAATTATTACTGGAATTACTATCCGTGATTCTGTCATTACTAGTTTGTACAATAAAACATAAAGAAACAATTAAATACATAGGCCCGCAGGCAATTAACCCAACATATAAAATACATTTAAAAAATCCATTATGAGATATTTTTGTTTACATACGGCAATTTAAATTAAGGCATGTTTGGCCCTTGTGTTGGCATCTGAATTTGGTACTGTAAACACTGTGGCGACTTTAAATAATTACACAAACTCGCTACTAAAACAACACATAAATCACAATTAAAAACACTTAAATTACACGTACCTGTAGTTGCATGCCAACTGACATGAGCTGTTGAGCAAACGACCCACGTCTGTGTACGTGCGGGCATGCATATGTCGTAACACAACACACTCTTTATTAAACAAATCAAATGACACAACACTTGAAAATAGCACACAAACAATTTAGACATACATAAACACTGGCACTGGCAAAATAAACTCTTGTGGAACTCTTCTCTCAATGCATCACTCTTGCGTGTAGCTCCTTACGTATACGTCACTGTGTGGCTGCTGCCTTATGACGTTTGATTAATCAAAAATATAATAAGTAAATTAAAAAAGCCATGAGAAATAAATATGCCCTACACAATTATTACCACCGAAAACAATCACTGGCGAACACAAACGCACACGCTGAGGCTGAGGCTGCTACTACACTGCTGCTCTCTCGTGGCGAAGTGGTAGCTGCTGGAAAGTAGACGACGTGGTAAACGGACTTGGAGACACTGCATAGTACACGTCAATTGTTTTTCTAGCAATACACCTTTTTGCAAAACCCACGGCATTTTCTTCTTAATGACCTTCCTTGTTTCTTGTCGGAACACTACATCACTGTTAATGTGTTAATAATTATTCTTTTAATTATTTCACAGTGGTAAATATGTATTAAGGTTACTGTCATTTATAACCATTATATCTGATGATAAAATAATTGTTTTCATTTCACTTCCTTTTGCCAATTAATAACGTAATACTATACTATATTATCTACTTCTTTATCTGCCGCTTCTTACTTCACATGGCATCACATGTAACTTTATAACTATTGCTGTCGTTATATTCTTTTTGTCAATTTGTTCAAATTATTTACTTTACCGCTGTGAAAATGGTCACACCTTATTTTATTTTCTTTTTTTTTCTACTCGACAACTTGTGTTATTTCTGAACCATACCAGATAATATTGTTCAAGTTTATCTGCCATAAACGGGGTTTTAAGATTAACTATGTAATATTAGTAAGGTATTATATTTTCTCATATAAATTTTTGTTTATATAGTTTTGTCTGTCCTCCGCTAGGATAGTTGGCAGCACTAGTACCGTAATAACGTTAAATTTTTGTATAAAAGTTTTGATTTTCTTGGCTGTAATGTGTTACGCTTGTTTGTTACTTTCCTGTAATTTATTTAATTGTGTCAAGCCTTTTATTAGTTTTTGTTGTTACTATCATTATGTTTATGTGTCGGGGGGACTCGACCCGAATTACGTGATTTCTCACAGGAAATATACGCGGGACATCGTGGTTGTTATGCCCTTTTTGCATGGTGGCTGCTGAGAATTAGTGAATTTTGTCTGGTCCAGTGGTTTTTTTTTTTAGTGTCCGCGAGGTCCGCGAGGGAAGTTTTCATCTTATCGCTCTACGGCTCTAAACTTCAGATGGTTTCCTTGCTGTTACTGTATACCTGAGAATGCTAAAGAGACGTGCCTGGATTCCTGCGTTCTGTGACAGTTTTGATGTTTGGCAGTAACAAGTTACGATTTAACGAGAATAGTGTGAAACGTAATATTTACATCTAAACTGTTTTCAAATTATGTAATAATTGTTCTGAAATATATTAGAACATGTACTAATGTACTATGGAAAATGTTATGCAATATATACTTAAGAGGAACTTTAATTTTTCAGTGTTTAATTATTCTAATGTGGATAATTATTTTTGATATAATATTACCTTACTATATATAATTTTTTGTTTAGTCGGAAAACATTTTAAATTTATTTGAATAGTGTGTATCAATTTTCCGTATTTTAGGGGCATTTGGGAGTGGGTGGAAGGATCTACGAGAAAATCATGATATTATAGTCATAATAATTATAGTAATTTTTTTCTCAGTGATAAAAAACTTGATTTTTGACGGTTTGAAATTGGCCATATTTTTTTCTGTAACACAAAAGTTTTTCATTCTCTTATTATAAATATTCCCGAACAGAAACAACAATCAAGTTAACGATATTTTGCACTATATAAAATAGGGATGCAAAGAATGAATTTATTAATTGAAAAAATGGCGAAGACATCTCAATAAAATTTATTTTTGGTATGAAATCACTTTTTCTTAATTCAACTATATTTTATACTTTATATTTAGTTTCGGTTTCTAGTTTATATACACAGACGAAAACTCTCATTCAGTTCACACTCCGGAGAAAAAAAAATCATACTAACAATACTGAAACAACAAACGAATTTTGACTATTGGTTTTTAATTATTTTGCTAGTACTGTATATTTGATACTAAGACACGACAGATTAGGCATTTTACTCACATATCTGTACTGTAGCATACGGTATTTATTGGTGCGCTATCAGAATATAATTATTTAAAAACGGACATCTCACTACGAGCCAGCTCGATTTTATCCAACGGGAAACAACCCGAAACAAGAAACACCAAACAAGATATATTGCAACTACAAAAATGTAACCACTAAAATGTTATTGATGTACCTACTTGAATTCTACACTTTGAGACACTTGTTAAAATTAACGATAAATTAAACAAGAAGATGTGGTCTATTGGATTGGGCTTATTAACGTCCCCCAGTGTTATGCACGAAGGCTTATCAAGGGACGGCTTATAAAGTAACTGATTACGTAACTTAGACTAACACCCATTCCATACCTGGGATTCGAGCCCAGAACTTTCTGCACCACAGATCGGCGGCGCACCAACCGACTGCGGCACGGGTGGTCGGCGATGTGGTCTATAATCGTATAATTTTTTGGGAATTATTTACAGAGGCAATAACAGTATGTCATTCTCCAATGACTCATAAATTGGTCGAGGACAGCAAGAATAATAGTTTGTAACGAACGTATAAGTGCGACGAAATTATGATACAGCAGTTTGTAATGCACGAGGTAGTGCGACAGAGAATATTAAAATGTAGCAGTTGGCGGCACTAGGTGGATGCACGCTCAACTGTAGACAATAAGTTGTGATGTGAGCAGCGCAAAGCATGCATTTGTACAGTTGGTATTTTCGATTGTGTACATTTGGAATATATGGAATAGACCTTCGTTATTGACTACAGCTTAGTATTGACTGATACCTTACAATAATTTAACATAATATTGAAAGTAAAGTTACATCTGTACAATGCACCTGAGGTTGGTTTTATTTCTCACGCCTAAGTATGTTTGATAGAACACTGATATACTTTAACACAATTCTAATAACATGCAATAAAATCTGGATTTTAACATTAAACAAGTGAAAGCATAGAGAAATTCAATAACTTATGGAGACAAACGCCTGTTGCGAATAATAAAGGATAGTTTATGTGTCGTAGTTGGTAGCCCTGTGCCTGTTGGCGAAAGTTTAAGGACTCTCATGAATCACTGTATTTACACGCATGTGTAGCACCCACACAGAAGAGCAAAGTGTCTCTTAAAGCATATAGAAACTGTGAAAGCACTGTAATTGAATGAGTACTGGTCTTTGCAGGAAATATTTTATCACTGTCACTGGTTTGAGCAGTGCCTTTCACGTTTGCTTGTTCACAGTGAGAGTTAGGGCATGCTACCATGTTTTATAAATTTAATTAAAGCTCGTCCATTGGCAATAAAATACCAAGATGCCCTAAGACGTCATTAACAATATTACAACTCTTATATACAATATATCATGGAAGAAAAATTGCAAAGAAATATTTAATGCAGTTACTAGCATATTCCAAATATATACTACAATATATTTACAATCATCTTACAAGCTAGAGGATGGGTTTAACAAAATGTTTTTATTCATCATCACACATCAACCATGAAATATCGAATGAAAGAAAAGAAAAGGGCGGAGAACTCCTCTTAAAAATATCTTACTGGCTAGAAATAAGGTGTATCTTATGCAAGAACCGAAGAAGTTCATGTTATGAATAAAATAAATTCAATACAAATAGAAATATCGCTGCTCTAGAGGCAGGGAGTAATTGGCAATTCCTCCATCAAAAAAAAAATTTGAATAATATTATTTGCCCATGCAAATTGATGTAGTAGACACTTGTTTACTGAAAATGCCCTGATGAATGGTATTTCAAGTTATAATATGTGAAATAACAACAATAGTCCTTTAGGACAAAGTAACATGATTTTTACTGTAAACAACACGGTAGGTAATATTATATAAGACTACAAATCACTGGTGCAAGGAATAAAAGCAATTAATAAATAATCTTCATTAAAAGGAAGAGTAAAACATTAACTATAAACATTGCAAAAGTTGCATATCTGATACACACAAAATGTATGGAGTCGAATAACACGTATAGTTGGGAATGTTTGTTCTCGGATCTCTATAATAGTTGTATTATTTTTGTAGAGAAACCTAGTCGGTTTCGTTAGAAAGGACCATATTAAACTTAAAAATCATCGTATACCACTTTACTAAGACACACAATGCAGAAATGGATTGCTGAAGGAGCAAAATAATGAAAAGATCACACAATGATAGTTGCTGGTGCAAATTACGACATAGTTACTCCTGGAGAGCCCATCAGGAGAAGCCCCCTTCTCTGCCGGGGTTGTTTACAGCACTGCCCAGCGCCTTGAGAGCCCGTCAAGAGTATATACCTACGCTGCCAAGGTAGTTTACAACACTGCCCAGCTCCTGCAGAGCCTGTTAGGAGCAGCCATCTCCGCTGCTGGGGTTGTTGCCAACACTGCACAAATCCTGGAGAGCCCATCAGGAGTAGCCGCCCCCGCTGCCAGGCTTGTGGCCTACACTGCCTAGGTCCGGGAGAGATCATTAGGAGTACCCACATCCACTGACTAGAATGTGACCACCACTGCCCAACTCCTGGAGAGCTTGTCAGGAGTAGCCGCCTCCGCTGCCAGGGTTATTGCCAACCCTGCCCAACTACCAGGGAGCCCATTAAGAATAGATGTCTCTGCGGCCGGGGTAGTTAACAACACTGCCCAGCTCCTGGAAAGCCCGTCAGGAGTAGCCTCCTCCACTGCCAGGATTATTGCCTACGCTTCCCAGCTCCCGGAAAGTCTGTTAAGAGTAGATGCCTTCGTGGTCGGGGTAGTTGATAACATTGCCCAGCTCCTGCCCATCAGTAGTAGCTCCCTCCACTGCCAGGGTTGTTGTCAACATTGCCCAGCTCCTGGAGAGCCTGTCAAGAGAGGCCGCCTCCACTGCCGGGATTGTTGCCAACATTGCCCATCTCCTGTAGTGCGCATCAGGAGTAGCCGGCTCCGCTGCCGGGGTTGATGCCAACACTGCCCAGCTCCTGGATAGCCCGTCAGGAGTAGCCACCTCCACTTTCGAGGTTGTTACCAACACTGCCCAACTCCAGGAGAGCCCATCAGGAATAGATGCTTCCACTGACGGGGTAGTTAACAACACTACCCAGCTACTGGATAGCCCGTCAGGAGTACCCTCCTCCATTTCCGGGATTGTTGCCAACATTATCCAGATCCTGGAGAGCCCATCAGGAGTAGCCGCATGCACTGCTGGAGTTAATGTTAACACTGCCCAGCTCCTGGCGCGCCCGTCAGGAGTAGCCACATCTGCAGCCAGGGTTGATGCCAACACTGCCCAAATACTGGAGAGTCCGTTAGTAATAGCCGCCTCCGCTGCCAGGGTTGATGCTAACAAAGGCCAGCTCCCGAAGCGCCCATCAGGAGTAGCCACATCTGCTGCCAGGGTTGGCGCAAACACTTCCCAGCTCCTGGAGAGTCCGTCAGAAATACTTTCCTCCGCTGTCAGGGTAGTTGACAACACTGTCCAGCTCTTGGAGAGCCCATCAGGAGTAGCCGCCTCCGCTACTAGGGTTGATGCTAACACTGCCCAGCTCCTGGAGAGCCCGTCAGAAGTAGCCCCCTCTACTGCTGGGGTTGTTGCCAAAACTTCCCAACTACTGGAGAGCACGACAGGAGTAGCCGCCTCCACTGCCAGGTTGATGCCAACACTGCCCAGCTCCTGGAGAGCCCGTCAGGAGTAGCCTCCTCCAATGCCAGGATTATTGCCTACGCTGTCCAGCCCCCAGGGAGCCCTTCAGGAATATCTGCCTCCACTGCCAGGAAGTTACCAACATCACCCAGTTCCTGGATAGCCCATCAGGAGTAGAAGCCTTCACTGCCAGGGTTATTGCCAACACAGTCCAGCTCCTGGAGAGCCCGTCAGGAGTAGTCCCCTCCACTTCTGGGATTATTACCAAAACTGCCCATATCCTGTAGAGCACAGAAGGAGAAGCTGCCAAAACTTCTGGGGTTGTTACCAAAACTGCCCAGCACCTCGAGAGCCCAGCAGGAGTAGCCGCCTCCACTTCTGGAGTTGTTGGCAACACTGCCCATCTCCTGGAAAGCCCGTCAGGATTACGCGCATCGACTTCTGGGGTTGTTGCCAACATTGGCCAGCTCCTGGATATCCCATCACGTGTAGCCGCCTACACTGACAGGGATGTTGCCAAAATTTTTTATCTCCTAGAGTGCCCGTCAGGAATAGCCGCTACCGCTGCCGGGATAGTCACCAACACTCTCCAGCTCCTGGAGAGCCCATAAGGGTAGCCGCCTCCACTGCCAGGATAGTTACCAACACCGCCCAGTTCCTGTACAGCCCATCAGGAGTAGCCTCCTCCAATGCCAGGATTATTGCCTACGCTACCCTGCCTCCAGGGAGCCCTTCAGGAATAGCCACCTCTGCTGCCAGGGTTGATGCTAATGAAGCCCAGATACTGGCGAGCCCATCAGGAAAAGCCGAATCCGCCCACAGAGTTGTTACCAACATTGCCCAGCTCATGGAGAGCCCTTCAGGAGTAGCTGCCTCCTCTGCCGGGAAGTTACCAACATCACCCAGTTCCTGGACAGCCCATCAGGAGTAGAAGCCTTCACTGCCAGGGTTCTTGCCAACACTGCCCAGCTCCTGGAGAGCCCGTTAGAAGTAGCTGCCTCCGCTGCCGTAGTAGTTAATAACACTGCCCAGCTCCTGGAGAGCCCGTTAGGAGTTGCCGCCTCCACAGCTGGGGTTGTTGCCATTATTGCTCAGCTCCTGAAGAGCCCATCAGGAGTAGCTGGCTCCACTGCTGTGGTAGTTACCAACACTACCCAGCTCCTGGAGAGCACATCAGGAGTTGCGGCCACCACTGCCAGTGTTGTTGCCAACACAGCCCAGCTCCTGGAGAGCCCACCATGAAAAGCCACCTCCGCTGCCGGCGTAGTTACCAACACTTCCCAGCTCCTGGAGAGCCCGTCAGGAGAAGCCGCCTCCACTGCCGGGGTTGTTGCCAACATTGCCCATCTCCGGGAGAGCCCGGCAGGAGTAGCCGCCTCCTTTGCCAGGGTTGATACTAACACTGACCAGCTCCTGGAGAGCCCATCAGGAGTAGCCGCCTCCGCTGCCGTAGTGGTTGACAACTCTGCCCAGCTCTTGGAGAGCCCATCAGGAGTAGCTGCCTCCTCTGCCAGGATTATTGCCTACACTGCCCAGCTCCTGGGGAGCTCGTCAGGAGTAACCGCCTCCGCTGCCAGGGTTGATACTAACACTGCCCAGCTCCTGGAGCGCCCACCAGGAGTAGCCACATCCGCTGCCGGGGTTGATGGCAACACTGCCCAGCTCCTGGAAAACCCGTCAGGAGTAGCCACCCCCGCTGCCGGGGTGGTTTACAACACTGCCCAGCTCCTGGAGAGCCCGTCAGGAGTGGCCAAATCCACTGTCGGGTTGATGCCAATACTGCCCATCTCCTGGAGAGCCCGTAGGAATTGTCGCCTCTGGTGCTGGGGTTGATTCTAGCATTGCCCAGCATCAAGAGAGCTCAACAGGAGTAGTCACTTATGCTACTGGAATTATTACCTACTATGCCCAATTCCCGGAGAGCCAGTCAGTAGTAACCGCCTCCGCTGCCGGTGTTAATGATAACACTGCCTAGCTCCTGGAACGCCCATCAGGAATAGCCGCCTCCACTACCAGGGTAGTTACCAACACTTCCCAGCACCTGGAGAGCCCATCAGGAGAAGCCGCCCCCATTGCCGGGGTTATTGCCAACATTGCCCATCTCCTGTAGTGCCCATCAGGAGTAGCCGCCTCCGCTTCTGGGGTTGTAACCAACACTGCCCAGCTGCTGGATAGCCCGTCAGGAGTAGCCGCCTCCACTTTCGGGGTTGTTACCAACACTGCCCAGCTTCAGGAGAGCCCATCAGGAATAGACGCCTCCACTGACGGGATAGTTAACAAAACTACCCAGATACTGGATAGCCCATCAGCAGTAGCCTCCTCCATTTCCGGGGTTGTTGCCAACATTATCCAGATCCTGGAGAGCCCATCAAGAAAGCTGCCTCCACTGCCGGTGTTAATGTTAACACTGCCCAGCTCCTGGCGAGCCCGTCAGGAGTAGCCAAATCCGCTGCCGGGGTTGATGCCTACACTGCCCAAATACTTGAGAGTCCATTAGTAATAGCCCCCTCTGCTGCCGGGTTGTTGCCAACACTGCTTAACTCCCTGTGAGCCCATCAGGAATAGCCGCCTCAGCTGTTGGGGTGGTTGCCAAAACTGCCCAGCTCCTGGAGAGCCCATCAGGAGTAGCTGCCCATGCTGCCGGGGTGGTTGCCAACACTGCCCAGCTCCTGGAGAGCCCATCAGGAATAGCTGCCTCCGCTGCAGGGGTTGTTGCCAAAAAGCTCAGCTCCCGGTGAGCCTGTGAGAAATATCCGCCTCCACTGCTGGGGTGGTTGCCAACACTGCCCAGCTCTTGGAGAGCCCGTCAGGAACAGCAGCCTCCGCTGCCGGGTTTTTTTACAAAACTGCCCAGCTCCTGGGGAGCACATCAGGAGTAGCCGTCTCAGATGCCAGGGTTGTTAGCAGGGTTGTTACCAGGGTTGCCTAGCTCCAGGAGAGTCCATCAGCAGTAGCCACCTCCGCTGCCAGGGTTGATGCTAACACTGCCCAGCTCCTGGAGCGCCCATCAGGAGTAGCCACATCCGCTCCCAGGGTGGTTGACAACACTGCCCAGATCTTGGAGAGCCCATCAGGAGTTGCTTCCTCAACTGACGGTGTTCTTTGAAACACTGCACAGCTCCTGGAGAATCCGTCAGGAGTGGCCGCCTCCACTGCCGGGGTTGATGCCAACACTGTCCTGCTCCTGGAGAGCCCGTCAGGAGTGGCCACATCCGCAGCCGGGGTTGTTGCCAACTCTGCCCTGCTCCTGGAGAGCCCATCAGGAGTAACCGCCTCCACTGCCGTTGTTGTTTACAACACTGCCCAGCTCCTGGAGAGCTCGTCAGGAGTAGCTGCCTCCGCTGCCGGTGTTGTTTTCAACACTGCCCAGCTCCTGGAGAGCACGCCAGGAGTAGCTACTGCCTGAGAACACCATGCGATATCGTTGGAAATACACAAATGTTTGTTTCGTTTTTGTGGAAATATAAGAGATTTTCACTGGTGACCACACGACATGTTTATATCACCGTGTTCAGCATCACACATTCTCTGTGTCTGATATTTTATTGTCACACTTGAAGCAATGTGTAATTTAAAAAATAACAGCTAAACTCTGGATTCGAAAAAATTAACAAAATGCGTCCCAATTTTTTATGCTGAAAATGTCATTTTAAAGCATCAATCATCCGCAAAGAGATTTTTTTTGGCGGCCTTTTATAAGATAGTGCCAGATTGTCAGGTGAAAAAATGGGACATGCCATAATACCGGAAACATTCAACTAATTTCTACCAAATTTCCCAAACCAGTAGTGCTACAGGAGGCAATGTAAATCTACATTATTATGAGGGTCAGACACGCCAGTGGCTGGACGTCGAGTTCCATAACATCTATACTTTTTAACGTGGATCCATGGCATGGTCGTCATGCTTCCCAGACTTAACACCGATGAACATTTATCTGTGCGGCGAATTTAAAACGGTCGTAATTCAGTAGAAGATCAAGGATGGTGACCACTTTCAACGCTGTATATTTTATGCATGTGCCCAGACACGTGTCCATTTGCTACACAACGTGCAAACCGAGTGCTTAAAGCGCACTGATTCATGCATTCGGAACAACGGGAGTAATATCGAACACGTTTCGCGATCTCACCCTGACATAACTGCCTTTTGTGCTATGCATGGCGACTTTCCTCTCACCCCTGTGTATGGAGACTTTTCAACCTTACTGCAAGTAAAGGGCCTAACACAGCCGCGGATCAACACACATGCAGTAGTGAGTGTGCGGCATTTCACGTGCCCATCTGATCCGAGTCATCCACGAAGTGATGGTTCGATAGACGTGTTGCCCAACCGCTACACGTTGGTCTTTGCGGCTGAAGTTTGTGTGCGATATCTCAATAATTGTACCTAACAATTTATTTTTCCTGAATGTGGATTTTTGTTGATTCGTTTAACTGAGTAGTGCCTAACTTATTTACACTCTAAACCCCAATATTTACATTTTGAGAACGAGAAAATAAATTGGCCCGATAGCGATGATACGCTTGTATTTCCATTACTCATTTGGAAAATTGTAGTTCCTATCGCGGGGTTATTTTGGTCTAGAAATGAGAGACTGCTGCCTCGGAGTGCAGATTTTTTCCTGCATAACTCGAATAAGAGATAGCGAAATTAAATATGGCCATTGGTAATATTATCATTAGTATTAATGGTGGTAATAATAGTGCTAGGAGTAGTGTTGTGATAATAGTACCAGAGATAGGAGTAACAGAAGTAGAGTTTTCTTCGTTGTTATTAATTTAATTGTATTGTATTGTAATGGCCTTTACAACGTCCCACGGATTCATGCTTGAAAGTTCAGCAGGGGATGGCTTACAGACTAACTTATAACCTAACTTAAATTAACACCCATGCCTTGCCCGGGATTTGAATACAGAGCCTTCCGCACCTCAGATCGGTGGCGCACCAACCGACTGAGCCACGGGAGGTCGGCGTTATTCATTTAAGAAGAATGCGGTTTTCTCTCGTTACGTATGCCAAACAGGTATATGCGCTCCTGCTCGCCAAAGTATCTGAAATTAACGAAGCTAATTACATGACTTGATAAAGTTTTCGTATGTAAATTCTTACAATATTTCGGTTGCACATTGCAGCAGTTTACAACCATGTCGCTGAATGTGCCAGCCCGAGAATTACAGTATGACCAAAAATGAATACTTCTTTTTTAAATTAGGGATTAGTAGTTGTGCTGATGAACTATTGCCATCAAGTCTAGAATGTGATAAGTTGTAAAAAAAAAAAAAGTGCCACCTACAGTGTCATGCTGTTTAATAATTCCCAAACTTAGCAAAACAACGTCATTACTTTTTATGTCGAAGTAAGTTTCATCGCACACGCACCGATAAAATAGGATTCGCTTCCGGTACCAATATCGGAAAAGCAGAACAATAAACGTACATCACATGTATATACGCACATACCTTTCGACCAAATAAAGTTTTGTCCCGATATCAGGTGCTGTAAAGATACACCTGATCAGTCTATGAAATCGGGACGACACTTTATAGGTCCTTGTAACACGAATAATGTTAGCTTATGGGACTAAACAGGGTTCCCTTTAATTGGGGTCCGTTTTACAGACAGGAAGGCAGATGTGCTTCCAAAAATGGCGTCGGGGAAGATGTATTCTTCTTCTGTATGGTCCCAGTTGCCTTTTACAACAAAATCAAAGGTGGCTCTGGTAGGATGATGTGTGTCAATAAAATAAATAATTCATTATTTTTATACGCTTAGTTTTAATCATGTACTTAGTAGGAAGGTCGAGGGGCTGGAAACGATGACAGAAAAAAAACTGCACCTATTATTATTCTGAGTGGTGATGCAAACTGATCGTGAAATGCCACCTCATTATCCCCAGTGAAGTAGACAGAAGTCGAACCTTCGACATTCGGAACGCGAGTCATGTGATTCTATCCTAAGGCTAAACTCGCACGGACATAGTTGAGTGAAACATTTGTTACTGCGTGTGTGTACATGAGTACAGTTCACGGCCGAGTCTCTCGTCTGTTTGACCTCCCTGTGTAGTTCTTGCCCCCGAACGCCCTGGCTCCAGCGCACCTGATGGTAATTAAAGCATGACAATGCTCCGGTTCCACTGCTTGCTTTCGATCGGCGTGTTCTTTGACGTCAGCGCCCCTACGCGTTTCACTGTTTTGCATTCATTGATGCTCTGTTGACGATTAAATTCTGCCCCTTTGGGGTGTCCGCATGGGCGAGTTTTGTTATCAGTGTAATTGCCGTGCCAACCTTAATTGACAGAAGTCGCGTAATAATTCCCTACCACACTTATACAACATGCTTCGAGGTATTATAAATTCGTCTGTGAAAATTTTCCCTGGCTTTCATGGAAGTATAACTTTCGTGCAGATTTTTTTTTTTTTTTTTTTCGCTTGATCTCTCGAGTAATTTTGCCACTTTTTTCTTGCAAAATTTTTAGAAATGCGTAATACGTATTCTGTTTTGCATAGTTTGACTTGTTCTGTGTAATTCTCAAATAAGAAAGCCTACACTGTATTTGCAAGATGTACATGTTTTTTGCTTTCTCTAGCAATACCGTTTCGGTTAATGCATTTTTTTAATGTTATAAAACTACTTTGGATTCCAAAATAGAAATGTTATATTAACTGCCGATTTTCCGAAATGTCTCACCGTTCCTCTTGATTATTGCGCATGTTCTTTAACTATTAGTCTAATTTTCTCAGTATTTACCTGTACTTGCGACTTCGAAAACAAGACCAAACTAGAAGTATACCATATATAACACGTGCTGCATGTTTTCAATGGATATTTTTGATAAAGGATCTGTTTTCGCGATTTAAACAGTAGCAATTATGATCAGTTGGGTGGGAAATTAACCTACAGTAAACTGACCGTGTAGATGTATAGATCTTGTTTTAAAAGAATTAAAACTTCATAGAATAATGGAGAGATCACGTGTTCGATCCCAGCCAAGCTGCACTAGGCGTGAGTTCCCCCCCCCCCCCCCACCACCACCCACCCCACCCACTCATTCCAGATAAACGCCAGTGAAGCCCCTGAGTACGAGTCTCCCCAATCACTCAACTGAGGTTAACGTTCTGATTTAACTACGCTCGTAGAAAATAAGATATATAGGCTGTTCACCATTACTTTCAACTTTTCTGAACCCCTGCTAAAGTTCTACTTCCAGAATATTACTCTGCTTCATGAAAACAAAGCTTAACCGAGTGTGTGTGTGTGTGTGTGTGTATATATATATATATATATATATATATATAATTTAATTGGTGGGGTGGGGAACTATAGTTCTACGTCTTTCAGGAGACGATTTTTTTTGTGGTTCTCCTTATAAGAGAGTGGCGCTTGTAACTTGCATTGTTTTGATGATGCAGTGGAAAATTTCTTTCGTACGGAAATAGCAGTTAATTTACTATTACGCCTACTCAAAATATTTGACTCCATCGACAGAACTGAAAGCGATAAATGTGTCGCTGTTCGTACTGAGGCGAGAAATGCTCATTAGATAAATATAATTGCATTTTTTAGATAATGAACTACACTAAAAGGGCGCTTATTAAGGCTAAGTACATTTGAAAGCCTCACGCAAGAAACAAAACGTAATAAATACGGCACTGTTAATACCGACGTGAGAAATGCACATTGTAAACATGTTAAGCCAATTTAAGTTCTACATAAAAATCGTTAGAGTTTCAATCAAATAAAAGTCCAAATACATTTCAAATTTTCTAACAACAATTTAAGAAAACATTATTTACAAAACACACAAACTTACTGTTCGCTTCGTAATTCCTAAACACGTACCGAACTTTGGATGATTAATCAAGTGTCGAGTGACTACTGATACGAAATAATTTATTTGCTGATTTATGTAATTAACAAAACACTCTAACTATTTCTTGAAACCAACAAATTCACACTTCACAACGAAAATAGGCGGATCACAACACACAACAAAGCAACAAACCATTTTACAAAGCGGCAGACGAGTGTCGATAATTCATTTCACTGAGCAGGCTGATCTAAAAAGGAACCCACGACGAACTAAACCTAATGAAATACGTAGATACAAAATTAATTAACTGCATATATAATATTCCGACATTGCCAGCAAAGAATTCTCGCATATAGAAAATTATGACGGAAAAGAACACAATGGCAAACAACGGTTTTTCACAGTGCGGGTGGAGACCCCAGGCAACAGACTCAACGGAGATTGGTGTAAACCTTTCACATAACCGTGATGTTAGCATTCTCTACCATTATATTTATAAATATTTTTATAGCCCTCGCTCTAAAACTCAGAAAAATTGCGTATTAGTCTAAGAGCGTAATTTTAACCATAAATGTCGTAATTATCATTAATTTTCAACATTATACTTTTTAATTCCGAGTACTATTTTCTTTTACAATAATCGCCAAGAGCGCCAACATAATAACACACATCCAGCAACAATCATCAGCTGGCACAGTACTTTGGAAATGGGGGCGTTTACTGTTTACATGCTGTGTAGGTTGGTCGCACCGTCTGTTAGAGTTTATTGAAGTTATATGAAACAGAGTATAATAAGTGGTTTAGGGATAAAATTCAAATAAAAGTGCACTCCAGCAAACAATAACATACTTTGATGTTCTTTTATGTTAACATAAATATAAAACGCTTGTGATAAATTACATATTAAAGTAAACAACCTAATATGTTATACATGTGGTGATTTTTCAAAGGTTTGATTCAAAAAGTGGGAAGAAACCTCAAATAGACTATGGCTAGGGGCACCTGTTTTTCGCGTAACGATTTCCGGGCAAGTTGTGTTCCAACGCACTTTAGATCGGAACCGCTTTCGTTATTGGATCATTTTAAATTGTTACGCGTCTTATATTTCTGCCCGCGAATCACGGACAGTCAGTATCGGAGAAACTTAGTACCGATTGGCTCACTCATCTAACAGACTGTCTTCACGCAAAGACAAGTGGCCAATAGTCAAATGAAGATTGCAAGTGTGTACATGTGATATTGAAGTCTAGCCTCGGCGTAAATCTTTTAGCGAGAAACAGGTGGCCTTAACTATAGTTAGAGCTAGTGATTTTTTGCGAAAAAAAACATGAGTACACGCTGGACTTCAATATACTATAAGCACCCAACAGCAGTTTATTTATTGCCATTGGTTACTGTCTGCTTGAGAAGGCGTTTTCATATTTGACCGGATTTGACCACTCAGAATTCGGCAACGTCAGCACAGCCCACGTGATTCGTGTGCAGACTTTTAACTCGTGTCAAAAAATAATTCAGGCAATCACGATAGGTAAACGACTCTACATTGTTTTAAAATATAACTTGTCCTGAAATCCTTTCGCGAAATTTCACTACCCCTAACTATAGTACAAGAGTCATGATTTGCGCACCGAGTCGTTATAGGCTATTCATGGGAAACTGAGCACATATGGAAGCCCTACTTAGGATCTACTTATATGTACAGTATGTATCATTACAACAAACCATATGTAAAATTGTCATTGCCATAGGCCTGATCACTTTATTCATGCGCTGGTGAAGCAAAACCGTGGGAATTATTAGAAATGTAAATATTGCGCTGAGTGCACTATGTCGGCCCTAAATATCAGATTTGCTAATATCATGAAGCTCGGACCTACTTAAACACACACTTTTAATTTTTTTTTTTTTTTTGCGATAAGCTGGATCAGCAGCTCTGGCTGACCAGCAAAATCTTTAAGTTCCAAAAACTTAAAAAAACTTTCAAATAATGTCTAATTTGAAATTTATATAAGTGTTTTGTTTTCCCTTTTTAATTTCCGCGGGCTAAGTAAAAGGGCGTTGAGATGTGAACTAGGAATAGAGTAAAATATACCAGTTATTGGCTATTCGCGGTAAAGTGAGCACTTTTAAGGCCCTCCCAACAGGCATTAACCACTAATAAATATATCTTATTGCAGCCTTAGGTGTTCAATTCTGAGAGTAGTGAAATGCATACACTGTGTTTATTGGTCACATTGCAAGTTTTATATTAAAAAGCAGTAGGAATATATTAATTGGGTGAAAGGAAAAATTTAGAAGGGCCATAAAAAGTGCTCACTTTACCGTGAACAACCTATAAAGATAATTACAAGTTAATGATATTTAAAAATAAAAATCAATTTGTTATAACATTAGTGGCTTCGCTCTACAGAGAGTAGTGCTAGGGGAAGGTCGGAGGAAGGATAATAAGAAGGAACTTACCGAAACTCGAACAGAGTCCACCTCGTTCGCAGCCCAGGGAAGGTGGAAGACGTCCCAGCCCTATGGTCTCCCGCCGACTGCGACTACAAGTAGTTCGGACCCCTGTCCTCTCTTCTCGCCCCACTCCTTCTCGTGCTTCGCCCCTTGATTCTGATTGGCTGTGGCGTGGTAGGTAGGTGGAGTTTAATTTAGCATTCCTGATGCCCTTTCCTCAACATGACTATAGGCTATTCACGGTGAAATGAGCACTTTTGAAAGCCCTCCTTAAGATCTACTTGTATACACGATGTGTATCCCTCCTCCTTATGTAAAATTAACATCGCCACGGGCCTCATCACTTTATTCATGCGGCGGTCAAGTGAAGCTGTGAAATTATTAGAAAAGTAAATATTTTTCAAATTTGCTCATTTTTACACTCCGAGGCATTAAATAAACATAAAGGGTAAAAAATAATATACGTTATAACAAATGATTACCTAACACTTTTTATTCGACGTTAAGATATGGAACTACTTTCCTTCCATCGTTGCCAACTTTACTGGGCGCATGTCGCTCAGTACGCCAGTTAAAATGTATGCAGGTAGGGGCAGTGATTTTTTTCTAAGGTTGATTTCAAAAGTGCTCACTGTATCGTGAACAGCCTTTAGTCAGCTAAACCACATTTTAGTCCTACCTCGGCGGATTGTCCAGCTTGTTTAGAATTTCGCCATTTCGACTCTGCTTTGGGAAATGGTTTATACAACAGAGTGCTGCCCTCTGTTCGGGCCGGCGCGTGGCTTTCATGTCGGGTAAGACTGCGTAACGAAGAGAACCGAGTGTAACAATAGGGAGATAGCACTTAAATCTGGACCACTTTCAAAAATCCCTCTTAACATTTCGTTTTGCACAATGCTGCCAACTACTAAAACTGTCTACATTTATACGTATCACTTTAAAATTTGTTTAATTAAATCTTTGAAAATGCTACATTAAAATATTACGTTACAGCCAATTAATAATATGAAAATATTTTTAAAAAAGAGGTTTGAAAAATTAACAGTGTTAAGAACAGTAATAAGCACGACAATAAAGAAAATATTTACCAATGCCACACGCACGTAGTAGCGTTAACTAAGTAAATTAATCCGCCATCATAACTATTATAACATTAAAAAAATTAACATATACGTATTTAAGCATAACATCAGCGAAAGTGTTCATTGGAAATAACAAAATAATAAGTGTGCGAAGAAAACTTTCTGATAAGTCACAGCGTATTTTCCGTTTCACTGATATTATTTCCCAAAAATTAACTGAGCATTTTATATAAATGGTGTCCGCAGTAACGGAACACAGAACTGACTTCCGGAAATAGAAAATTTGAACTCCTCTCCGTTAGCCGCGAATATTACCGATGAAACGCGAATCGCTCGTGGCCGCTACAATCAGAACATGTTGGTTCCTGGGACAGAGCATTCACGCCTTAAACATTTAAGATAGAACTAAAAAATGAAGAACAAAATGCCTGTAACAGACAGCGATATTTCAAAACCAGCAACAAGATGAAAACTAAAAGGGTTTTTTCTTACAGTAGTGTGTAAATATTTTTTTTTCATTAGCATGAGAACAAGAACATCATAGCTCGGAATACAAGACACGTAACTGACTCGGACTTTGTTCGTATCCAAAGTAATGTCGGGGACAAATAATTTTTTATTACATTTCTTTTTTTTTATGTACATAATAACAACTTAATGCTGGGGAAGAAATAAAGCATTGTTGCAGATAAAGAAAAAATATAATAAAAGATTAATTTACGTAAAGCAGGAGTGCCTTTAGGAAGTTTCAGCAAAATTGTGCTATTAATATGAGTAACGCGGTTATAGGATTATACGATTATAAAGTTACACGAGTATTTCCTTGCATTCACGGAATTATTGTCGCCACAGTAAGTGAAGCGAAGAAATCGGGATGACTTTTGACTAATAACTTTCATAATTTCTGGCGAACTGTTTGAACAGTGATAGCTGCGAAGTCAAACAAGGTATAGTCTGTTCGCTGTATCTTCGTACTTTTTTAATCAAACGTTTGGGAAATCACCCCAATGGTAATTTTAAATGGATTGTAAGGTGTGTAAAGTTAATGAATATAGAATATTTTAACAGTTCGTCAGTATTGATCGTCGCGTATGCTATGAAGAAATTTGCTATTTAAAATGAAAGCTAACATTTGTGTTTATTATTTACAAAAATTCTATATTTTCACCCATAAGTCATTAACATTCGTAGTTATAAATTGAAGGTTCTGGCTCTCCTGGCATTGACTGGATCTTTTCTAATTATATAATGTATAACAAGGGGTTTATACTTTTTGTAACATAAACGTATATTTATCTTATGTTTTATTTATATACTAATACAATTCATTTATAACTAATACCAATAAAAACAGACATAAAATAGGTATGTTGGTAATGCCTAGTAAGAAATAGTTCATGCGCGAAAATATTATTAAACTGGGTGTGAACCAATGCGGTGCGTTGTACTTTTGGTGTAATTTGTATAATTGATTTAACTTATTTTGCATAAGACAAATGAATATCCGGTGAGTAAACCTCTAGCAGGGCTTCAGAAGAGTTATAAGTAACCGCAAATGGCCGATGACTTTGCAGTTTAAAGTGAATCATCGGATCACAGCCTTTCTCTAGGACAGAAGGGTTCAACAGAGTGGGTAAGAAATAATTCGCAAATTTACTATTCGAGTGTATAACCAGGTTGAGAAAGCGCTAAAGGCAAACTTATTTATAGGCTGTTCACTGCAAACTGAGCACTTTTGAAAGCCCTGCTTATGTTCTCCTTGTACGCACGTTGTGTATTCTTTCGCCGTATGTAAAATTAACATTGCCGTGGACCTCATCACTTTGTTCATACGTCGGCCAAGTGAACTTGTAAAAAAATTATTAGAAAAAAAATTATTTACAAATCTGGTCAATTTTACAATTCGATGTATTAAAAACATAAAACGAAATAAATTAAATTTAAGTTATGATAAACTGTTCCCCAACAAATTTTATTCGACGTTAAGATATGGGACGACTTTCCCTCCATCGTTACCAACTTAACTGGGCACATGACCCTCGGTGCGCCCGTTACAATATACGGGTAGGCAGGCGCAGTGACTTTTTTCGAAGGTTGATCTCAAAAGTGCTCGTTTTATCGTGAACAGCCTTTACCATATATTCAAGCAGGCGTTGCTACATTTGCTCAGGAAACAGTCAAAAGCGTAGGAAACTTTCCAGTTCTGTATAGTAGCGACGGTAAACATACCATATTTGTAGTCAGATATGTGGTATTAGTATTTATATACGATACATGGGTTAAAAACTTTCAACAAAGGTTAGGAAGTTAAACAGAATGTATTTTTTTAGAGTGCAGATACAGGCTCCAGGGACACTCCTGGAATGGTTTATCCTCCTCTCCCCTCCCCTCGTGGCGGGACGCGGTGAATCTTCGGCGACGGTGTATATTTGCGCGCCCAAGGTCGAAGCCTGCGGCGTCTCAACGCAGGGAAGGCGCCTGTTTCTCGTCAGAGGGGAATTGTGAAAGCTAGAGGCGGGCAGGGGAGAGGTGAAGGGTTGGAAATCCCAGGCGTGTTTGATAACCGCGGGGCGACCCACGTCATCGCCGCACGGAAAAAAAAAAAAAACACGCACTTCCAGCGTCTACTCGTCGAGCCGCAGTTAGCGGGCGGAGCTGTCCAGGCGAGCACGCCGAGAGAGCGACTATCGTGTGCCTGGTTCGCTGTTCTAGTGCATTGAATGCACTAATAATAATAATACCTTTATGTGCATCAGCGGTAACACTTTGTCACCATCATGTAATCGAAATTTCCAGCCTGCCCACCGCCTTTGATACTAGCTTAGTTGATCAGCGCCTTCTGAACGGTTCCGAAATATTGTACTCTTCGTGTCGCGTCAGCAAACTGTCGGGCTGTAAATTCGATCAGTCATATTGAAAATATAAATGTTGTGTCGTGGTTGCACTGCATTCGTTGTTACTTCATACATGAGTCACATAGCCCCGACAAACACAGCACGACGCGATACCACATTTATATTTTCAATGTGACTGATCGAATTTACAGCCCGACAGTTAACTGACGCGACACGAAGAGTACAATATTTCGGAACCGTTTAGAAGGCGCTGATCAACTACGCTAGTTTCAAAGGAGGTGAGCAGGCTGGAAATTTGGAATTATTATTTTTACGGGTTAAATAAAGTGATTATCATTTGTTTTTCTTTTAAGCTGTGTATTTGCCATTGTAGGGAAAGCTTGCCATATAATTTCATTTTGCAAGGTTGTACAATCTGTGTGTCATGACACACGACACGACGAAAATATAAATAATTTCTAATCCAAAATTGCTGATCGGACGGCAGAATTTGTCCGGCTTACGTCAGATGTATCTTGTATTTCAATGGTGTAGTGTTAAGTGTCGTGTCGGGGCTGTCGTGCCGTGCTTATCGGGACTGTGTGACTCCGACATCACACTTTCCCCAAGCTTACTGAAGTTCTACTTTCAGGCTGTTCCTCCACCTCATCCAAACAAAACTTAATTAATTAAATCTAAATAATAAAAACAGAAACCAGCCAAGTAATCCCAGAGAGACAACGCACCGCGTTTTTAGGCACCTAATTTAATATACTTAATATTTTTCAATCAGAACTATTTATTCCTGCCTATTTTCTCTAATATGAGTAAAACATCGATTGTACCAAAAATAAGATACTTTTACTGACGTTGACGGAAGTTGCTTTTTTTTTTTTTTTTTTTTTTTACACTTAGCATATTATTTAGAAAACACACAAAAAAAATCTTTATGTGGTGAATTTTTGAAGGTTTGATTAAAAACAGCGTGGAGATATCGCGAATCCTCGTTATATATGACGCGATTCTCATTAATTTTTTCGCTTATCTACAACGCATTTACGTGAACATCGCTAGCCAGTCGTGGCGAGGTTGGTGACATCTTGATAGGCAGCTGAACTTCCAAGCGTGGTGGAATATACACACTGCGTTCATTACTTACACGGAAATATTGATTTTAAAACGTGGTTAAAGGATAATAAATTAACTATAAAAAAAAAAACCTTTTCAAACCAGCCTTTTATTTCCAAATGCAATAAAATAAATTAATTTAGTAGTTACAGAATTTGCAGAACTTGTAAGACAAGGTCGAAAAGCTATAATAAACTTTACTACAAATTATTAAGTTTATATCCATTTACATTTAATATATAAAAGCTTGGCGCAATACAGAACGTATACCTCATTTGCCTAAGCGTAGTAAGCACATATTTTGAGTAAGAATCTTAACTTCTAACAATATAGAATGTGTACCTCATTTGCGTAATCGTAATAAGGACATATCTTTCGTAAGGCTCGTATCTATTCGTGCCAAGCTTTAATAAACTAAATATAAATGGTTATAAACATCATAATTTATAGTAAGGTTTATTACGGCTTTCCGACCACGTCTTACAAGTTCTACAAATTCAGAAACTACTATAATTCTATTTCTCTTTTTGGTGTATTTATAAATAAAATTTGGTTTTAGAAGGTTTTTTTATAGTTAATTTATTTTTCAATTTTTAGTCTTAACAATTTTTTTGATATATGTATATATATTTATATATATTTGATATATGAATATGTGTATATATATATATATATATATATATATATATATATATATATATATATATATATACTATTTATACATTCGTGAGACTAAAAAGACTAAAAGTGTGCAGTTAAACACTTGTGGCCCCTTCAAAACATTGGGCTGCAACCTGACGAACAGTTATGCAAAAATAATACGTGAGACTGAAATGACTAAAAAAAATGTGATGTTAAACACTGGTGGCCCCTTCCTCACTTCGGGCTGCATCCTTAAGAACACTATTGCGCTGCAGGCAGACATCACGTCAGTTCAGTTCATAGAGGTAGGACAGACACAATACGTATAAACAATGCCGGTTAAAAATAAAAGCTTCTAAAAAATTGCTTATAGGAAAAAGTAACTATGGCCTCAAAAGTGCTCATTTTACCGTCAACACTCTATAGGCTACCAGAAAGGCACTTGTGTTCTGGTCTTTAGTATACTCGTTGACGTCTAACAAGAATACTTCACACTTTCTGAAGACCTGCTTAAGTTCTACTTCCAGTATATTCCTCCGCCTCGTGCAAACTAAAGTTTATTTAAGTGTGGAAAATTTCACCAAAAGACAACGCAGTGAATTCATGCGCACTCACTTCTAATGCTATTTAGCATGGCAACTATTTCTTACTATGCACTAACAACACGCGTTTTCTCTCTGGTTTCATATATATAATTGATATATTATTATAATTTATAAATAAAATACGGGCAAAACTTCAATTTCAACAAAAAATATGCTACTTTTATGCTAACAGGGGTATAAAACGCTTATTATACAGGGCATATTTAGGAAATAACTAAACATGCCATACTTGGGGTAATTTTTCAAAGGTTTGATTCAAAAAGTGTGAAGAAATCGTGAATAGAGTATAACTGATAAAGGCTGTTCACGATAAAGTGAGCACTTTAGAAATGAACCGTAGAAAAATGTTAATGCCCCTGCATGCATATATTTTAATGAGCGCACTGAGTGGCATTCGCCCAATAAAGTTGGTGACGATAAATGGAAAATAGTTCCATATTTAACGTCGAATAAAAAGTGTTAGGTAACCATATGCGATAGCACAAAATTATTTCTTTCGCTTTCCGGTTTTTTTAAATCCATCGAAGTGTAAACATGTGCAGATTTGTAAAGTATTTGCCTCCTTAATAATTTCACGGTTTCATTTGACCGAAGTGATGAGGCCAATAGGAATGTAATTTTTTAGATAAGGCGGAGGAATACACAACTTGTATACAAGTAGATGTTAAGTAGGGCTTGCAAAAGTGCTCATTTTACCGTGATCAACCTATACTACCATTCAACTGCCCACTGGCACGTTTGTGGTGTTTGCGGATGTGCGCGGGTTCATGCAGACACGTGCAGTTGTCTGTCACGAAAAAAAAAAAAAAAAAATCCCCAACGTCCAGAGGCCGCGGGGGTTTGGTAGTTAGACTACCCGCCTCCCACCAAGGCGTACAGGCTCAGTCCCCGGCGGGGTCACACCCGGATTTTCGCATGTGGGAATCGTACCGGACGATGTCGCTGGTCCGTGGGTTTTCTCGGGGATCTCCCGTTTCTTCGCTCACCCAACGTCCACCCTTTAATCGTGCTCTTGTGTTCCTGACGAATCTTTATTTTCTTTTTCAGAGACTGCATTTTCTTTACCATCTGTGCTGGACTAATACTATATGCATATATTCGCCAGTAGCGTAATACCATAACATATTTTTTATTTATGTCATTCATTACAAGCTGCATCACACTTTCCAGCTAGTGACCACGCTGTTAAAAATTTCCGTATATTTATGAAATATTTTACGGCAATGTACAGTGTATATACGAAAAGGTAATCCGTAATGACAAAAAACGGAGTTAAGTCCGTAAATACAAAATACGGAAAGTCTCCGTATTCCCTTTGGCTTCGTGTTACGGGAACGAACAAACATTAAGAAATAGCATCAGGCGTCTGTAACATTTTACAACACTAAAAATACACTAAATTTAATAGAAACTTAATTTTTACTTTTGTCATCCCCATAGAAATACAAAAGTTATACCACAATTTTCAAGTGAGAGATGTAGGTGTGTATTTATAGTAGTGGACTGGTAATTTTCGACTCGGGTTCAAACCTCGCTTAAGTACAAAATATTTCATCTTTTCTCGTGTAATTTTTTATAAATGGAAGAACACCCGTATAACGAAAAATTAAAGACATTTTCACTATCGCTTTTTATTTTAAACGGAGAGTACAGAAAACTAACTTGGAAATTAACGGAGAGTTTCTGTGAAATTTACGGAAAGTTCGTTTCTGGAAATCAATGAGTCCGTAATTTTACGGAATGTTTACGGACACTTCTGGATAAATTTTTACCGGCACTTTTCCGTAAAATGAAGGATTTTTTTTTTACAGTGCACTGAATCCAAATTGAGCTACCCAAGTGCACTATTGTAAATCCGACACGTTGCGATGAAGCTATTTGCGGGTTGACTAGTGAATAATCGTCCAAAATAAACTTGTGCGTTGCACATGCCCATTTTAATTTTTAAAAAAAGCATGGCCGTGAAATGGAAATGGGTGGTACTGGGACAGGAGAGGAGTGGTTGGTTGGTTGTCTCGGCGTCTAGACAAGACCAACGACTCAACGGACCAATAAAAAAACACCCGTGGCACGTGTGAGAGTTGGAACTCTCGTCCTGATCCTGCTTCCCCTCACCCCTTGAAACCACCCCGCACAAAAAAATAACCCTCGCGTGATGGAAACTGGCGTGTAATGATCCGGAATGGAACATGATATCGGGTCTAAAATGGGTTTGGGTTGGGAAGGGAGTTGGGAGGGTATGGTGAAGGGGTGTGGGGGGGGGGAGGAAGGAAAAGGATGGGAAGGAGGGTGTCGAGGAGGGGGGGTGTCTAACACGGCGTATCGGTTACGTCATCGCGTCGATACATCGGGGCGACGGTTTCTATTTGCGTCGACATCCGCGGAGAGGCTGCATGCAATGTCGTCCGGCCGACCAAATTAATGCGAGCCGCATCACCCACAACTGAACTCCCCCTCCCCCCCTCTTCCACGGCTTTTCCACGCCTAAAAAAAGCTTGTAATACATTTCCTGGACTCGAATCAAATTCCAGATTTTTTTTTTTTTAACCACGCTTGACTCTCATCTGTGGTTTCGGTGGCTCCAGCGATGCACAAGTTGCGTTTTGAGCTTCCCCCCCCCTTATCCACGCCGCCTGATTAACGAGTTTATTTTTCGGAATCTTCGCATGTGTGTACGCTCGTGGGAAGTCTTTACACTCAAAAAAATTTGATCGGATCCACGGATTCCAACCAACCGTGATACACATCCAACTCTCCATTTTAAATAGCTCATCCTAGAGTTTTGTTTCTATCAACCTATTATTTTTTGATGTCAGTTCTAGTAATTATCATTATTTAAATACCCCGAGAACTTATTGAGGCGTAAAAAATAACGAATATCACAATTTCTACAAATTCAAATGTTAATATATAATTTTATATTATATAATATATAATAGCTACGCCCTAGCCCGTTTCACTAGCCATTGATTTATTTTGAAAAGTATTCTTTTTTATCTTACATAAGTTCAAATTTACATTTTAAAAGTAACTGTAAAAAATGTAATCTTCTTGGTAAACTAATACAATTATGGCAAAAATGTACTAATATACTGTAATTTAGTAGTTAAATAAATTCTCTACAAAAAAAAGTCTCTAGACATTTTTACGCACTGACATCAAAAGCAGCAAGCTGCTCATTAACGGCTTGTGATAATTATCAGCTTCAATACGCTCAGTAACAACAAACAAGCATTGCGTCAGAGCGACTGTATTGTTCACGGTCTGACCCTGAATTTCAAAAAGTTTGTTTGAGCACGCTTCCTCAAGTGTATGGGGTCATGCTTGGGTTTTGAATAAAATGAAGTGCTGGAGGGAAATTATTCAAGAAGTACAAGTGCGATATTCGATTTCAAGATTTGTGTTGGATATGTAATTTAAATCGACTGGGATGTCAGCATTAATGGACGCATGCACAGTGCTCCTCAAAGAAATTGTTGTGTTTTCGGGTGGCTGTACACCTCTGACGGTGTACTCGTACTGACATTGCCATGATTAGCCGAGGTAACAAACAATACAAAGTAACAAGACACAAAGGAGACATAAGGAAACAACACTTAAGTATCCTAGGTTAAACTAGGTTAGATTTATCCAAAACATGCAATATTTCTTCTTGTGTCACTGACACCGAAGTCCCAAGACAAAAGTCCCAAACAACTTGTTAACAAATATACTCTTTCAGTTAGTTATGTTATGGCTGTAGCGTGATAAACTCATGCACTAAACGAGTTTGACAAATTTAAATAATTTAAAACTAATGCAATGTAAGGAATTTAGAATTAGAAATATTTATTTATTATTATTAAATTTGGCGGGACACCGCAAAAAAAAATTAAAATACACATGAAAACTATTGACGTTATGCCATTCTCAACATGTCTCTTCCTTTCATAATTAAATTTGTAGACTAAAATTAAATTGTAAAACTCGTGATTTTAAAAATTAAGAAGGTCATATTGGAATGGGTAACTTGATGCGCTGTATACCGGATCATTCACATGCAGAATAAATAATCTGGACTTTCCTGCTATTCAAACTCAACATTGCGAGTGCACCCTCACCAACGCCATAGAAGTGTTTCGCGTCATCAAAGCAGCATTGAAACGACACCACGACACCCACAAGGCCACGAGTCCAGAGTTGTGGACAAACTTCAACGCGGCATTGGAAACCTAATCTGGGGAACCGTTAAAATTATAAAATAGTAATAATAAAAATGACAGAAACGAGCAAAATAACAATTGATCTAGGGTGGAAGGAGGATCAAAGAAAAACACAATACGCTTACCAAAGGCGGTAATAAATGGAGGATTACTCCATTAAATAAAGATAAAATTCAGAGCACCAAAAACTTTCTTTATCACGCCATAATGGTTACAGAGAAAAAGGAAGTAGGGTGCGTTCTCGAAAGCCAAGTGAATATCAGAGATATCAAGTGGCCCGGTACATAGTAGTAATGCAATTTATAATACTGTATATATATAACCTGCCACATTGATACGCATATTAATTTATAAACCTAAGTTGACAATTACGGAAAAGCCAAATATAATATAATTTATAAAATAACTAACATTTTATTTCAACGAAAACTGTTTTAAATACCTTCTTCACACATTAGTTCAGCATGATCAAGGTGTATTCAGAAACTGGTCACCAATAACGCTTAAAATTATTGCAGTTTGGCGGAAATATTTAAATATTGTTGGGCAAATAAATAAAATTACAGAAACGTTGACAAAGGCATTATTTAACCTTGAACTTACATAGAAACATGTAATTAAAATGTTAGGGACTGGAATAAAAATGGCTTTGCCACAAAAAAAAAAACCCAAATGATATGCTATGTCAGAGAATACAGGAAGAAAGCATTTTAAACTTTATGCGACTTTGAACAAATGGAACAATGCGTATCGCTAGCTCCAGCTGTAACTGCAAGCAAAATGACTCAACTTGCTGGCAAGACGGTGAAAAGTAATTTGTCAAACTTTACCTGAAGCGGCAGTTTCCAGACTCTCAACCGTTCAGTAAGGACTCTCACACAGTGCACAGTGCGTTGTAGCAATGAAATTCCAGGTCACATCTAGTGACGCATGCAGCCAATAAACGACACGTTCAAATGTTCCGCCTGGCGATTTAGATTTTGCGTACCTATCTATTCTGCCACATAACTGTTTAAACAACGGTCGTTTTATTCTTTGTGTAACGCATGGACATGTTGCGACCGTTTAGGGAATATCTGGCAGAGTACATATTGCCAGCTCAGAAATAGTTACTTTCTGTATTACAAAACTGAATTAATGTTTGACAAAAAACTGCGAAAACGCCATTTAGCTAGTACGTGAGTTAACACATTTATTTTCTATAGATATGTTCTTTGTAAAGTTAGTACGATTTTTCTATCCAAGTTCTAATGCAACTACGATATAAACTCGTAAGACGATTTTTTTTAGCATGTGTCTGTTTTGAAGTCCAAACATAAATGTACTAAAAAGTTGCTGATTCATGAAGTGATTTTAAAAGTTTTCATGGCATTTCGCAAGGTAGTGTTATATACATGCGGTAAATACAAAACTCAGTTTACCTTTGCTTTAATCTGTTATTGCGATAGACTAGCAATGGAGAAATGAGGAGAAGGGAATAGAATGTATAAGTTTCACTCCACCCAACTTCACCTCACGGGAACCTATACTCAGCTGACACACAGAACATGAAAGTTGAAGGCTGGATTACATCCCGCATGGTTATGCACGCAACTGCCCTCTCCATGAGCACAGTGGAAAGAACTCCTAAACGCTTTGAAATCAGCTCTCCGCTTGTCTCGGCCCGTCAGTATTCTACGCAAGTGACAAGCAGAAAAACAAGACGGAGCAGTTATAGCCTTATCCTGCCACCTCCAGATGGCACCCTAGCTTCACTGAACCCTTAAAACATATTTAATTAAAAGTATAGGAAAATCTCCTGCGGCCATGTACCACGTCTGTTTTCTTCTAACCAGGTTCGTCCTCCAATAGACGAAAATTGCCAAATATACAAATCATTAATTCTATTCGGTATCAAAAATATACAATGACAGAGTACTCTAAAATTATCTAGAATCATACAAAGATGCTGTGCGAACATACCACAATAAATGATTTCATACTTTACAATAAAATATTGAGACCAAAATGCTTCTCCGTCGATAACACAAATTACTTCTTAGAAATCTGCCACAACCTGGCATAATCAAGAATTTGTAGGCAAACACATACAGCCGTAAAAGTAAAAATGAAAGAATGAGAAGTAGAAAGGGTGTCAAGGCAATAAAAGTGGAGACCACTCAAAAGGGATCATTTGTTGGTACGGACATGTAACGCCAAGAGGAGATCGGATATAGCATCTGCCATACAAGGCAATATTATAACTTAATTTGGTATTTCTATGGATATACTACAGGAGGACATGTTCGCTTGGAAGTCCCATCATTTCTGGGAGCTCCATGCACGAGAACGTATATATCTGCTCCGATATTTTATAGAGATAAAATTTTAAAATCTGGGCTTATATATGCGGAGTGTTGTTCTTCACACATTTATGTATAAGTGACTGTATTTAAGTGAACAGAAACTATAAGGTGATGAAATGGCATTAAATGTGTCACGGAAAGTGAAAGTGCTATAAACTGGTCTTATTGGCCCCTTTAGAGGTTCCCTTTACTGCCCGATTTATAGGTCGGGTGAGTGGCGGTAGTGATTAAACTCCAAATGCGGGATGTGACCTGGAAGGAATCCTACTGCCAGCAATACCTCTATTTCCATCATAAAATTTATCTTGAGGTGGCAGTAAACAGGGGGTGCCGCATTTCAAAACAACAGCACGTTTACGTAGCGGCCACTGCAAAATTGTTCTACAAAACGTCCTGACATTTTAGATTTTTTTGAAATGCCCGACAACGCTGCTGTATACAACAGCGTTGGTGAGTTCATTAGAACAAATTCCGCTAGCGACATAATGAATTTCGAAACCCTCGAAATAGAAATTGATCAACAGAACTATCAAAGTCTCAAATAATTGTATAGGAAATTATTTTTACTTGAATCATTTGCTTGTAATGAGGTTGTACTATACACTATAAAATTCCTTTCTTGTAAACTTCCTAAATTGTAATGGAATTTTTTAACCTCTACATTGTATGGAAATAATATCACATGGTAGACTGCAAATATAACGTCTATTCACGGTTTCTTCACACTTTTTGTATCAAACCTTTGGAAAATCACTCCATATATGACGTGCTTTGTTGGCATCCTAAATATTCCATGTAACACAAGCGTTTTATAATTTTGTTGACATGAAAGTACCGTATTTTTTGTTAAGTTTGAAATTTTATTTATATTTTACCTGGAAACTAAGTAATTTCGTTTGTAATTAATATTAATCAAAACAGTGAGAAAATAAGTGTGTTGGTAATGCCTAGTAATAAATAGTTCTTATGCAAAATACTATAAGACTGAGTGCGCACGAATGTGGTGCGCTGTCCCTTTGGTCTAATTTTCTAGACTCTGTTACGATCAGTTTGCACGAGGCGGAAGGATATCCTGGAAGTAGATCTTCAGCAGAGCTTCAGAAAAGTTGGAAGTAACCGCGCACGGACTATAGTATTGTTGAGAGTCGTTCCTATACAAGGTTGGGGCCTCACCTACGCATTTGACTGTTTCGTGAGCAACTGTATGAAGAAAATAGTTTACCATTCGCACTTCCTCACTATTCGTATATATTGATATGGCAGTTTTACGAATAATTTCTTAAGGTGTATTAAATTGCAGTGATTGTACAGACTTCATGGT
Source organism: Dryococelus australis (assembly GCA_029891345.1). NCBI lineage: Eukaryota > Metazoa > Arthropoda > Insecta > Phasmatodea > Phasmatidae > Dryococelus > Dryococelus australis. Next base: position 89,766,059 of record CM057001.1, on the reverse strand, counting down.
GTAATAATGAACGGAACAAGTTTTTGATAGGGTATTGAAGATTGTTCTGCAAATGTTTATTTACTTATAATGAAACGAGATATCTGACAACCAGCAAGCATTTGTGGAGCATGATGATTAAAGAAGCAAACTCGTAGTTCATGCGTATGGTTTCTTGTTTCCATAAGATAAGCAACTTATGGAACAGATAAGTAAGGAATGCCGTAACTGTAATAATGAGGACGAACCATTCTGTTTGACATGGTTATGTGGCGCACGTGGTTAGAAAAAAAAAAAAAGAAAAAAATATATGCCTAATATCCTGTGACGAACAAGGTGAAGAGAAGACACGACATAAAACACGCTATGGAAGTCAGAAGATTCCAGGATCTGCACGACGTTTCAAATTCTCCGGTATTCAATCAAGAGAGAATTGTTTTCTACCTTCTTGAACATGCGTGTAAGATGTTTCTTCTCATTGCAGTTGTAATAAGCACCTCTAATCAGATTTCGAACGCGTAAGTTCGAGGAATTAATTAAAAATAAATATTTTATTCTTTTAAACATCCCGTTAATCAGTCCATTGCTTCTTATATAAAAATAACCTATTGGTGGCATTTTTCCATGTCTTTACCATACTCACATTAAACAAGCACACGGTTATGACGTAACTCATAATGTGTTACTTGAGTAATCAAAACTGTTTCGAAACCAACAATTTTGCACAAATGATTACGTCAGTCCAGAAATAATTTATGGGGCCATTTTTACGGGATGTATTGACGCATTTGTAACTGCTATTTTTCGTGACACCATTTACTTAAATAATTAATATTATTAATGCTTTGGTTATCTGTCCTGAAATGGGTGAAGTAATATGGTTACCCTATGGTTCTACCTTCATCTCTACATTTAATCTCTATTTTTTCTTACGTATTGAACAATTTTTAGTTCTTAGAATGCTTTACCTGTTCTTAAAATGTTTAGAATTCGTTTTATATTATTTCCTATTCCTCTTCTGTACCTGTGAAATTTTCTTCAGTTACTACTTTGAGAAAGCTGCAGCCTCTTGAATCCAGGTTCTTATTATTCTTTTAGAAGTAAACTCCCTCTCCTCCTATTTCTTTCCTTTTCTCTCCCTCTTTCGGTTTTTCTCTGTAGCACATCTTCATTCCTTACTGTGTCAGTCAACTTTGTTTTCTTCAACAATCTGTTCTCCTCATCTACTTTTAAATATTGCACACTTTTCCCTTTGTTTTATCTCCTTGAATTCGACTACATAGAATTCAATATCCCACAAGCGAAGTTTCACTTATCTTTTTCTCAATTCAAGGTCTACGTGAAATATCGACTTTGTGTTTGCACTTAGTTGGGTACTTTTCCTTTTTCACTTCGTGAATAGATCTCTTGGCTGATCTGAGATGTGTCGGATATATATTTCCAGCTCTAGTAATGGAGAGCAAGCCGATGCGTGAAAGCGGGACGGGCTAGTGATACGATTCTTATAGCCTCTCCTAACCCAAGCGGACTATGCCACGATTACCTAAAAGGGATATCTCCCTCGATGGCTAAGCTTGAATCATGGTCAATCATGATGGTGGTGCTTGGTGGCGGGCCGGTCGACTCCTTTGCGGTCAGTGGGGCCCGAAGGCTGGATTTCAATGTGAAGAAATTCAATTATAGAGGGACCACATTCGGATTCGTCTGTTTGTGGAAAATTTTAGATGGAAAGAAAGGAGGAGCACGGGCTGACCTCGCCTTCCCCGCTGGTTCCTTTTGGATGCCCAGAGGTCAGAATGAAGTAGGGCTCGTGCTGGCAATTGGAGTGCCTGGCCTATACGCCCAGGTATCTGTGATGATAGTAGATGTTCTCCCGAACAAAGGATAACAGGCAGACCAGGTGACAGCTGGCTACTATACGAGAATGTTCCTGGGCGGTGGAAGGGGATGCGGGGCCCGAGGGCCAATTACCCCTTTGGGCCAAGGGCCCTGTGACCCAGAAGTTGCAAAATGGATTTAACAAATGAGAACACATATACCCGGAAAGGCCACCGGCTAAGGGGGGTAAAAGAAGCACAATATTGTATCATACATCCAATGCATTACATGTCCGTAACTTGTACTTAGGAACTATAGTGACATTTCAAAGTCTGCAAATTCATTCTAAGCTGCGTGATATATACCACGGTGGGTGTGGTTGGAGATTAGGTAGAAATGCACTACTGATAGTTCTAATTTCAAGTGTTAATTTTATCTAGACTTCGATTACGTCGAATAAACAAATGTTCCTAGCCAGATACACTGCCGAAATTCTCCTCTTTTTATGACCGAGCGAGGTGGCGCAGTGGTAACTCACTGGACTCCCATTCGGGAGGATACGGGCTCCATTCACGGTCCGGCCATCCTGATCTTGGTTTTCCGAAATCACTGGGATGGGTCCTTAACAAAAGCCATGGCCTCTTCCTTCCCATTCCTTCTTCCCCCAATCCCTCCTCCTTGCGCAACTTGGACAGTCTCTAATGACATCGATGTCGACGAGATGTTAATCCCAACTACCTACCTTCCTTTTTTACGTAAGTAATTTTATGCAGAATTTATGCTGAAAGGTATTTCAATGCTCCAACAGGCTCGACCTTGACTCTAGTGTACGACAAGGAGAAAAACGGTTAAGCCATTGCAAATAATAATTTTAACCTCTTGAAGCACCATGAGAAGAACTTACCTGCCCACGCCAATTCGCATTTACGTGCCATAAATTATTCGTGTGGTTCGAGGAGAAATTCCATGTCCAAAAAGCTAACCTCAAATATAGCCTAAGAAATTGCACGCGCGAACATGGAAAATGGGCAGCTCTTTTCTTTCTTCTTATGCGTTGGCTAGCTGTCAGTTTCCTTGTTTTCCCCCAAAGTGTATTCGAAGTGTGACATATGTGAAGATATGTAGGAGGTGTGCTAAGCCTGGATGTTAGGGAAACATGCTGGTAATCTGCAAGACTGTTGGTGTTTTTGTGGTTGTTTTCAGCGTATTGTAGTGTGAGTTCTGTCACTTTCCCATTCAGTTGTCTACTTGCTAATCCTGCCTGCATGGTGTATAATAATTACACCTATTAGTCTACACACCTGTTCTAGTATCTGTTAGTCGTCCGTATATAATTAACATATAATATCATTTCAATATTTCCCATATGAGGGGTATAAATAAATAAAAATAATAAATATCTCTCTCACGGTCTCATCTTGTCGCGCTGAAACAGTTTCAAGACTTTTAGCGATCAATAAATTGCTCATACATTAATTACAATTTTTTGATGAACTTGATTTCCTCAGTGGTGTCCTTTCAACGCACAGGTACATTTTTGATCACAGTTATAATTTGACACCTTACATTTCGAAGCCAGTTTTACTGCCGCAAACAAAATATTTTATTGCGATATAGTATATGTGCTACGCCTTTGACACACGCCAGGGACAAATTACATGTCACTAAACTAATTTGTCGACGTTGCTAACTCAGAGTGTTTATGTAAGAACCTGACAACTACTCTGCACATGTTTTACATGTTGTAGCTGACACTTAATGTGTCAACCATATTGCAAGTAAGAATCATGTCCACTTTCTTCATAGTTTAATTTCAAATGCGGTGGAATTGTGGACGGTGTTTATTTTAAACAGGCGCTAAATATCTATGGTTTCAAAAAAAATTATTAAACTGAATTTAAATATTGTTAGTGGAAAGAAGATTGAGTTAGAATGTACGAAACAAGGTTATTATTGATGAGAAGTTTTTAGATAATTATCATGTGATTATTGTGACTTTGTGAATATCTTCAGCAAGAAACATTTCTCAGGCTACTCGAGTCAAAATCACAAACGGATATTGGAAAATACAGACAATTTTTTATATTTGGTACGTTCCTTAATTAACTGTTATAATAAATATGGAAGCAAAATCGTTATAGATATTGCCTTATGTAAAAAGAATCAATTTTTAGCGCTAGCGAGTGTGATGCTTTAATTACATATTGTTCTTCCTTGTAAGCATATTAGGAACAAATCTCGATATTTATAAAACGAATATTTTTTACAGGTCTGATTAATGTATATTTACTGTACAAGAAACACGCAAGGAAAAAATAATTATAGTGCTGTATAAACGTTATTCGAAGATTTACGATATTTATAAAGGCATATATTTTAGCACGTGATTAATGTAAATTTACTCTGTAAGATAATCTATTGTAAAATAATAATTAGTAGACTACAAAAACTAATGTTGTAAAAAAGCAATATCGGAAAACTTGAAAAATACCGGAAATGAAGAATTTAGGGCAAGAAATTTATGAATAGTCAAAAATAACTATCAGGATACGTAACAAAAATATCTGACATTAATTTTACCATAGTTTTTAAAGTGTATGCAATTCCATAACAGTGGGCAGTATCAGCTTCAAAGAGTACATGCATATCAAAAAATATATTCTGCTTTCTGAGTTTTACAGTCAATTTTCACTACTATAATGCAATGTATGGTAACTCGGGAGAAGATTCCACACGTAAGGGGTTTGATGGTCGTAACTTTTAAATACTTAGAAAAAAACTCACAGTGTTCTATTACGATCGTAACACATTTATTTATGTTGACAGTGGGCAACGTGTTTTATAAATGAAAACCATAAAAGATAATTACGTGAAATATAAAGTCGAGCATTGCTGACAATTATCCCTCAACGGTACGGGGGGAAACGCCACTCGATATGGGGAAAATATCACCACATTCAGAAAACAATATGCTTTGAAACATAAAGTTTAGTCTCTGCAGAAAATTGTTCTATTAACTTTTACAGTAAAGGTGTCAAAGACAGAAACATAAAATAGGTCACATGGGTCATAAAAAAATCATTTCCGGTATTAATGTTCTATAAACCACTACCAGAGGTACTCCAGTGGCAATCACGCGGGAAAGAAATATAAATCTAAGAAACGAAATGAAACGTCTTTGCTTTCGTATGGTGCTTACATAAACCCAATTATTGTATCTCTTTCGTAAAAGTTGCACTGCAAACGTGAATGTGCGTGTAAACAAGAGAAACTTCGCAAGAGTGTGTTTAAATAAGGGCATTCTTCTGAGGTAATCTCGAATATCAGCATCGTTGCAGGGATGTACAGTATTTCAGGCCTAACAAACTCCAAAACTCCTAAATTTGAGAGGGTCTACATCGAAAAATTTTACCCTTAAACGCCATTCTTGTAATATTATGTATGGATAAGTTTTTATGAAGTTTTAAAGACATTTTATTGGCAGTCTTCTTTTTTTACAAAGGCTGTTATATTGTGCATGCATTACAACGAGGGGCTGACTTCATCGAGAAGTAAACTTTTCGAATTTCTAATTACAAAAAAATTGTCTCTTCTTTGTTTTCATCTTATCTGACGATTAAAATATGAATCATAATATATGTTGGTAGCTTATGTCTACTTAAGTGAAATATAGGGAATTTAGTTATCACGAACATTTAATTGTGTTTGATGAATTACAGTTGGCGTATGTTCTCTACGTGAAAAATTGTGCATTTACGTCCTCTCTCTCTCTCTCTGTCTCTCGCCCTCTTTCACCGTTCTCTCCCTTGTACCTCCCTATTCCCTTCACCTAAAAAAGGAAGATATAACTGGCGGCAAATTCCAAGCGGCTTTCCCTAGAGGTAAAAAATTTACACTCCTAAAAACATTCGGTAATTGCTTTATAATCGTTTCATACCTCCCGGACACATATAACGCCGGTCCTCTCGGGACGGCATTAAGAGAAGCGGTGTCCTCCTGCAGTTCCCGAGTGAACCGCTTGGAGGCACTGTGATGCAAGGCTTCCTGTGGTGTAGGGGTTGGGGGAGGAGCGTGGGGACGAGCTTCAGGCGCATTATTTCTGCTTGTTCACCGGCGCACTGGAGTGGCAGAGATATGGAAACACGGACTGTTCTTCCCCTCTCCCCCTCCCTGGGCCATCAGTCAAACCAACCAACCAGCGGGAGTGTGACAAATACTCGTCATAGATAAGTCTAACAACGTATTATAACGAAAGCATCTGTGCGCGTTATTCCTGCGCGTAAGCTGGAAAGCATTTGTTTGTGTTCTTTGCGAATGAATTTAAACGACGGACAAAATCAGCAGCCGACAGCACGGAATCCATCCTGCGCCGAAAATAAGTGTTCCTGATAGGGCTGTGCGATACGGAGGCATATCAATCAAGAAACAATATTATCCGAAATATCGCAACTGCAATGTTATATGGTCCAATGGTATAGAGCAATATTCCGTATATCGTGATATTAGCGGTATGGGGTATCAGCAATTTACGATGTTGGAGATTTTGCGATACTAACGATGTCGCTATGTTCCAGTACAGCGGTATTTAAAAATTTTTTCATTATTGCTGTTCTCGCGGTATTTAAAAATTAATCATTTTTATTTAAAAAAATACAATAGCAATGATATTGTGGAACATATAATATTAGTGTATAGTGTAAACCAATATTCGGAATTAGATACTTGGAACGTCAGTCCGAAGTGTACTTTTGCAAAGTCAGTATTTGCGATAGTAATATGGCCGATTTTAAGGTGTCAATATTTGCGATACCAGTACGCTGATTACGAACTCCGACGACTGCGATATGCACCGAGTACTAACGTAACACGCACCGCAAGTATCGATTACAAACCTACTTGCATTGCGTGTTTCGTTATATTTCTGTGGAGTTTCTGCTGCAACGAGGATCTGTGACGTCAGAGCGTAGGGAACACAAGAACCATTATCCTGCAAATAAAAAATGAAATTATAAAGTGATAAATGGTAAACTTCTCTTAGTAACTGATATTGTATATTTAAGTATTCAATCGTTTTAGTATGTTTTAATATATGTTTATTACTTTGCATTAATACTGATCATGCGAGCTATAAGAAATGTAAAGTAATTTTACTGTCTTGTAGTGGCAACCTTGACGAAACGTGGTTGTTCCCATGAAATACTCCAACTGCATTTTTTCCATGGTAAAATATATTCGGGCAACACTTTATACGTCTGTGTAACTTTATTTGCCTATAAAACCACGCCAAACAAAGATATCTCCAGTTTATGTAAATATAGGTACGCTCTATTTTAATGAGTTGAGAGTTATAACATCTTCCCAAATGCATAACCCCCACTGGGCAGAAAGCGAGGACGAAAGGTTAGCAAATCATTTGTAACACAATATAGTTTCCACTTTAATTATAAACATAAGAGGTGTATTTATTATAATGCGTCATATCTATACTAGCCTATTATTTGGTATGTTAGTTAATTATAATTGAAGAAATTTAGGTAATCGTGTCGTTTAAATTAAGAAACCAAAACCGTAATAGTATTTCCTTCATGTATTGCGAGTCACGAAACAGCATACCGGTTCCGAAAGGCAGCAAATTACAGTTTATTAATTGTATAGTATATACATCATAACCTATAAACTCCCCGTCGGAATGCATTAAGTACCAATACATAACACGGCACTCTAACCTACAAAGGCATGTCGTACCTTATATATTGTGAATACTTCAAAGTGTTTTAAATATTATTAAAACGAACTACGTTTAATTCTTGATCAATTAGCGTAAAGTTCTGTACCATGTAGGATAAAAAGATTTGTACTTAATTAATATATTGCATGCCCCACGTATGGTTGGCGCCAATTCTGTAGCCCCAATCTCGTCGTTTGTTAATTAATATGTGTGCAGTCACTGAGTTTCATTATTATACGCCTCACAAATGGGAGCCAATTCTGTAGCACGAGCGGGCGCTACTTCTATACTGAATTTAAGAATTATAAAGTTAGGTGATTATAAATAAATAATCATATTTACCACTAAAAATATATATTATTAAGGATAGTTATTCAAATTTCACTTGCCTCGGCTATTAGAATCTTAAAAATGAAAAGCAAGAGTCAACGTTAAATTTCTAAATACAATTAAAACTGGGAATTTTTCAAAAGTATATAAAAAAAATACTAAAAGGACTGTTACGCTCAAACGACCCTTGACATAGTTTATTAGGGAGAGTATAAAACAAAAGACATTGTAATTAACTCAATATGGATACTCCTTGAATTATTAGCTTTCTAAAAATATTAATATAAACTAAAATAGTCCATATGTTGGAGTGACCACTTTTTATTCTGAAAATGTGCAAAACATCTAGGCCAACTCAGTGTAATATCCGGAACTTTAATTTATGTGCCACATGACAAAATAGAATATTATGTGCGTTGGCAATACTTGTGATTCAGTAAGCGGATAAAATTAAATAAATAATGTTCGAAAGAAATCTGTTTATGCTCAACTGTGCTCAGTTTAGGACCCAGAATGTAAGAAGGGTAAAAACTCACCTTTGAGAACAACACCTTCGTTACTGGCAAACGATTATTTGTCACACATACTGCTGAGAAACTTAGTACACAACTCAACACATACTAAATCACTTGTTTAATTATTTGCAACTGAAAATGTGTAGAGGAGGGATACGATGAAACGTGCATATTCAGAAGAGGTGCCAGGCGTGTCAAATGGAGCTTAAACTTACTTAGTCAAAAGAATCAAAATGCGCAAATAAGCTGGAAAAATAATTAAAGAAAAAAATCTCTGAATGGCAATGAGCAAGAAAATGAATAATGTTTAAACTAAGCCGCCGTTGGGAAGTGGTCATGGGTAACGGTCATATTTCAAAACCTTAATGTGACACGTAATTAACAGTCTGACTTATCCACTTGAAATTAACGCAGTTATCTCAAAAATAAAATGACTTGAAAATAGTTCAGAAAAAATATAACTGTCTCAATACGGTAAAACACTTGACTTTATCTCTCAGGTTAAATTAAAGTTAAAAATGGCTGAAGCTACTTTAGGCGCCTTATTAACATGGTGTCTGTAGAATGTTTTACGCCCCTGGCGTAACGTAACAAAGTCCAAACTGAAATAAAATGTATAACTTGATGGAAAACAGTTCTGTAGTTAAATACCACGTTGTAGGAAGAAGGCAGAACGGTTTAACACGTAGAAGGAACGGAGGTAAGAAAAACATGTAAATATGGGTGCGGTAGTGCTTTACGTGGCTCAGCGGCTCACGGACATTACAGGTCTAGCTAGCTACCTATACTCCTAATCAGCTGCTTAAAATAAAAATCTGAGGAGAGCTTATTCTATCAAACTCGACGCAAAACACAAATCAAAAACCATTGAAAGCTGTTAGAAACTAGAACACCCTAACTCTAATTAATATTCGTCCACTGTATCCAACTGTAGGACGAGCATCTCAGCCTTACGTCTAGTGTAGTTAAGGTTGGTGGCAGAGAGAGAGCGAACTTTCAAACGGCCCGCGCGTCCTAACCCTATGCTGAGCTTTCCAGCCAATCGAAGTACAGTATTTGAACCTGTTAGCCAACCGCAAGGCTTCCTGACCATCGATCTAAAATGACACACTCCAAAGGGTCTAATTCCCTATTCCATAGAGTTATGGGTCTCGTAGAAGTTAATACAAAATATACAAGAAATACCGTGAAACATTAACAATAAATATGAGACAAAAAATAATGCAAAATACTACGTTATTAATTAAAAATACAAACCAAAGAAAATCCAGCTATCTATTTCAATTAAACATTAATTATTGCCATTCGTACATCTAAGTTTAAATATTCTAATTACAAAAAATGCAAAATTAAAAATAAGAAAAATTAAGAAAAATCAAACATATGTGAAACATAGGTAAAATTACAAATATAATGCATGATGGTGTCCAGTACGTGAAACAAACATTAGTTATTACAAATAGGTGCAGATAGTGAAAATGTTGTGTTACAGACAGCACCTTCTGGATAGAAATCTCTCCTTAATGTGATGTCTAGACATAAAAACAAAACAATGGAACAAATCATTCATAACGTATCTGTGTATGCGTACATATTCACATCGTAAAAAATGTTTATTTGTGTTTCTTCTGTGTGGAGCAGATAATTTCTCTCTCAGGCGTGTCACAAAAACTCCGGAGCGGCGATAAGTAGTGTTTACATATTTCTTCTCTAGACTTCTTCGAAGAAATGTGGAGCGGAGCTCTAAAAACAAACTTGGGAGGTAACTAACTTTTAGGGCTCATCGAGGGGCAGCAGACACACCAGTCGCGCACTCTTCTCGTAGCTTCATGTAAACAAATCCTCTTACCAAGTACTCGTTACTTATAAATCATAATAATGCCTTCCACTAGCCTGCGTTCTACAAGGTGGTAAAGCCCTTCGCCTTACACTGTTGTTTATTTTCAAGCACGTGCTAGACCGTCTTGTTCACGAGATCGATAAACTCGTAGATTACTCAGATTTTGCCTGCCAACTAATTCATTAGTGCCTGGAATAACCAACTCGTAACAGTTGTGAAATACTTCTCTCTTTACTTCCAGCGGTCCAGAATATAATAGCATTAGCTTACCCATCAAATAATCAAAGTGTTTACTCACACCTATCACTCTAGTCAAAACAAGCTGACCTGGCTGCAGCTCTCACGAATAGCGTGATTAAAAATAAATTCTACTAGTGGGGTTTTATCTCGCCAACTTTGTTGAGCTGTATGGCAAAATATGCGCAGTGTATGTCCCAAACTACTACACATTCTGCGCTCTACTGGACTCCCGGCGGCACGTCTCGGTGACGTTGTAGTGGGTACAAAGCCCTTCTCTCTCAAACTTGTTTGCCATACATGTCCGGTAAATTGCGTACCCTTGTCTGGTAACACGAATATCAGTTTTCCAACTTCCGTAATGAACTGTTCCAGTTTTACTTACAACTGTCTTAGCACTGGCACGAACTATAGCGTATAATTTTGTGTACTTAGAAAATGCATCCATCACTACAGAAACATAGGTCACTCCAGCCTTTGAACGTGGCAATGGACCGAATAGATCGACTGACACTAAATCCCACGGATTTTCTGGAATAATAGGTTCTATTTCACATGCCAAATTTTTGTGGATGTTAACATTTATGGCATAAGTCACATGCTCTTACAGTGACGGTAACTTTCTGTAGCATTCTCTTCCAGAAAAATTGTCGGCCCAATGCTCTGTACGTTTTTCTTATGCCTAAATGGCCATCCAACTCGTGCGTACCAATTATAAGCAATTCCTGTAATTTTTCCGGTAAGACTATTTTCCGTTCCGTTTCAAATTCGTTCTGATGCAAACCACGTTGAAACAAAACTCCATCAGAACTTGTACAAAAAGAATTCCCCAGTGGATGCTCAGCTGTCACTTCTTCAAGCTTTTTCAGTACCCTACTGTAAAAATGATCTGCTTTCTGATCTTGCAAAACATTAGCAAAAATCTCTTGCGGTAGCGATGACAATTCTGGTTGCGTAGCAGATCGCGCAACGAAAAATTCGTTCGGATTCTTGTTCTCCACTTCCGGTGCTCCATCCGGAATACGGCTGAGGTAGTCAGCTGCGACATTCTCGCTTCCTTTTATGTGCTGAAAACCTAGGTTAAATTCCTGTATTAACAGTGACCATCTTGTCAGGCGACTACTGAAAATTTTTCCTGTGTGCAAACATATTAATGCTTGGTGGTCAGTCTGTAGTACAATGCGCTCGCCCAGTAATAAGTTGCGAAAATGTTGTAGCGCCCACACTACACCTAGCATCTCCTTCTCATTCTCGGTATAATTGTTCTCTACCTTATGGAGCGTTCGACTCGCCATAGCGACTGTCTTTTCAATGTCATCAGAGCTCAGTTGTGCTAGCTTCACTCCTAAAGCGTAACTTGATGCGCCTGTGTACAAATAATGCGTGTCGCCTTGTACAGGATAACTCAAAGATAGTTCCCTCACAACTTCGAAAGCCTGCTGTTTCTCTTCTGTCCACTTCCAGGTTACAGCCTTTCTCAATAGTTCAAACAACGATGCACACACCTGCACAACGGTGCACACACCTGCACAATGGTGCACACACCTGCACAATGGTGCACACACCTGCACAACCTTATCTGAATAACTGCGGTAAAAACAGACCACTCCTAGGAACTCTCTTAACTTTCTTACATTCCTGGGCATAGGAAACTCCGTGATAGCAGCTAGCTTATCTGGCGCCGTACGTATCCCTTCTGGGGTCAAAACATGCCCTAGAAACGGCACTTCCTCGCGACAGAAAAGAGACTTTCTTAATTTAACTGTCATCCCTGCAGCTGTCAACTTGTTTAGCACGGTCTGCAGGTGCTTCAAATGTTCCTCAAAGGTTGCCGACGTAACCAAAATATCGTCTACTGAACATTCCTCGCCTAGGGTGACTGTGATACCGCAAAACAAAGGCCAAGAGGTAGCACTTCAAAACAAAACTGCTGATTACAAACAAAAATGCGGTGTAATGTTTTGATTCGTCAGTCAGAGGAACTTGCCAGTAGCCATGGGTCAAGTCTATCGTAGACATATAGCGAACTACCTGGTACAGCCTTAATAGTTCGTCAGTAGGTCTCGGGCTTTCTCTGGATTTAATTGTAATGCTATTTAGTTTACGTACATCCAAACATAATCTGACTGATCCGTCTTTTTTATTTATGCAGACCATAGTATTAAAGTACGGGCTCGCTGCAGGTTTTATTACATCCCATGTCAACATTAGATTGAGATAATCTTCCTCTTCTTTTGCATATTTTGCGGGGATCGGGTATGATTTACAATGAAATGCGTGTCCAGGTAATACATTTACATAGACCTTAAACAACTTGTTCCGGCCTGGCTACTCGGAGAAAATAGCCTGGTCAACCAGTAATAACTACTCTAAAACATACTTCTGCTGTTGATCAATACCGTCAATACTGCTTACAGTATGTAAAATATCATCAATAGAAGCGGTTGCGTTCACAGCTGGCGATTATTTCAGTTGAAACTCTGCTACTTGTAGATGACATACAAATTGATCCGACCATCTCCAGCAGTCCGGAGTGCCTACAGTTCTAGACTCCCTGTCTGCGGTGCGCACAAACAATCCGCCAAAATCCAAAATGATTTTGTAACATGTCAGAAAATCAATTCCTAGTATCACAGTCCTTGTCAAGTCTTCAATGACCAAAGCTAAAATTCGTTCTGTACTGCCCAAACCCTCGATAAAACTTGTCTGTTAACCATTGGGCTTGATTTTGTTGTTGCACCAATAATGCGAAGCCTGGATATTGGTACGACAGGTAGTTTATATCCGGTGGCACAGATATCACTTATAAATGCTTCCGCCACACTGCTTTTCTCAGCTCCACTGTCTAGTAAACATAGCACTGACAAACCACATACAGTTAACTTCAACTCAGGACACAAAGTTTCCTGCATAACATCACCTTCTGCAGTATTGTCTAGCAAAAATTCCCTGTCGGTTTCTCCTAATAATACAGTACTTAAAATAACATTTTCCACACTATTCAGCTCAATTTCAATTTTTTTCGAAAAATCAATCACACTATTAAAATCGAATGACCCCTTGGGACTACACTCGGTGATTTGGGCCAGCTACTAGGATCCTGTTTCCCTGACCCTTTCTAGTTTAACTTAGTATAACTACTCGCAGTTGCATTCTGCGGACTCGCTTCTCTCCAGTTGATCGTAGGCGGTGTCGGCACAAACGGTGGCATTCGTGGGTCAAGCGGTTACGTCTGTCAAAATAACCGCCAGGTTGTGGCAGTAAATAGGCTGTATGTCTCTGGTTATAGCTGGCTCCAGCTGACTGCGGTGTCTGGTTTCCATGCACTGTTCCATTCCTATTCTGCTGTTTGGACGCGAACGAGAAACTGTGCGCTGCCCTAGAAACAGGCGTGTCATAAGATGTAGGCGATCGCGGGCTTCGCTCCTCCTCTGACCTTTCTCCCTGTTGACCTAGCCTCTCTTCATGTTCCAGACGGTGTCTGCGGATCCTCTGACCTCTCCCCCGCCCTAATAATACTTTCGGCCTCTGAAAGTGTGTTGGCTGTTTCTCTTATCAGAGCCTTGGTTTAGTGGATACGACCCCTAGCAGTCTACGCGAAAAACTTGCACTTTAGGGTGCCCATTATTGTTCTGACTGAAACCTCCCCTGGTCTGGTTTTGCTGGTTTCCGGGATACAATGGCAGATGTCGTTCAATATGCCCTTGCTTGTCGCCTTCTCTTACATTCTGTTGTGTCTGCATTTTGTAGATTTGGTCGAACGCGAGTAGTCCCTCGCGGAATGATAATATGTCTGTATCTCTGCCTCCTGACCAGTGCTTGGTAGCGATATGGAAACTGCAGTAACACCAATAGCTGTAAATTCCTCATCACTAACCGGTGGGCTTAAGTATCTTGACTTACCGTACATGTCAGAGATGTGTGCTTCCAGACTACGACCTCGGTCGGAGATAAACCTTTCTGCATGGAGTCGCGCTCTCAGTTTTACCTGCAATTTAGCATTCCAGAAATAGTCTGTGAATTTGCGCTTAGATTCCGAGTGGCTTGTTGTGATGCTTTACGCTACTTCCCACCAATAGTAGGTCGTTTACTTGAGTGCTAGACTAAGGCATCTCAGTTTATCGTGGTCGCTTAGTCCAAACAACAGAATACTCTTCAAATTGCATTAAGAAATTGATTGGATTTTCCCCTGATTTTCCCTCGAATTTAGGTATCTGCTCCGCCCACAGTTTCGATGGGTGATGTAGCAAAGTGCTAATAGGCGCATTCGTTACTGTAATATCAGGCATTTGTGTTGCATTCGGTTCAGAAATAAATGTCCTGTTTCTGGGCTCGGTGTGTAGAGTATTAGTGACAGGAGGCTGCACCTCCGCATGGACAAAGTCGTGCACACTAAGGAGAAGATTTCTCACTCCCTCCACGACCTGGGTTAGCTGATCCACCCTATCAGCTGCTTTCGCAAGCTTATCTGCAGTCGCTTTCTTGACTTGCCCCAGTTTGTTCTCTATGTGAGTGTTTTGTGAGGTGAATTTTTCGGTTACTAACTGATCTAGCGCATTCAAGTCAGTTGTGGCAGTTGGTCGCGCTTCTAATATGTTCATTCGCTGTTCCACTTCACTAAATTGTACATTGCCAGTCCTCTTAACCTTCTATAACTCCTCTCGTGTCTCAGTCACTTCCTTACGAACAATGTTTACCTCTGACGCCAGCTGTTGCAGATTAGCTGCGACTCGGCCAATTTTGTTCGCATTTCAGTCATTTGTGTGTGTGACTAAGTCAGTTTTGTTTGAATTGATTCGACTGATTTTGTTTGCGACTCGGTCAATTTGGATTTCATCTCGCCCATCTGCGTACGCATTTCACGCATCTGATTTTGCATAAGTCCAGTTAATTGTTGTTGCAATGATGCCTGTGAAACATTGGCTGCTGTAGTGTCTTGTTCGGATAACTGATTAGGTTTTTCTGCATTACTATCAGTGTTTCTATTTCCATCTGCCTGGGGTACTGTAGTGTACGTGTCAGTAATTTCCGTAGTCTCCTCCATTTCAAATACAGTGTACTTAAGGTGTTTGTAATTAATAGTTGTTTCTCTCAATCGATAGGACGTACAATCACTTCTGCGTAACTGGTGAGGTGTTTTGGCACTTCTATACAGTTAGTGACTTAACCTCGCTTACTTTAGCTTCACCTTTCTAGGTGAGGGACGTTTCTTTTTAATCGAATCGTAAATAGGTTTAACAATAATTTTCCATTTATTCCCTTTACTCGATTTTGGCGTTCCCAAGTTTGGATCATTGTTTTGAAAAGCTGCATTTGTATCTGCTAGGATACGACTATAGTGTTCATAGTCGGTTGCAGTGTAGTCGCTTTCTGTTAATTTCTTACTAGTTAGTAATTTCATCAAACCATCAGTTCCAGTGTATGTCCGACCTTTTAAAATAAATTTGTCATTGATGAATGTTACTTCGCTATCACCAATATACAATCTACCTTTATCAGCCTTTAGTCCAAAAACATCGTCTTTGCAGTCAATTAAGAAATCGGCCACTTTCTTATCAATAAATGTTTTGTAGTTAGTTAACTGTGAGATATCAGTTTTCAAACACCCCAACACTTCGTCATAGCGTTCATCGCCATCGTCATAGCGTTCGTCGCCGTAGCGTTCATCGCCATAGTGTTCATCGTCATCGTCAGTGCGTTTAACGCCATCGTCATAGCGTTCATCGTCATCGCCAATTCGTTTAATGCCATCGTCATAGCGTTCATCGGTGCCTGCTTTACCAAACAGTTTTCTTTCAAAAGATGTTTCTGTTGGTGTTTGTGGGTAGTCTAAATTCTTTACAGCAAATGGAACAAGTTCTTTTATTAAGTTCTTATTCTCATTTGTTATGTGTCCAATTTTATGCCCCAAATCTTCTATCGCATTTATCAATGGTTGATTGTGTTTTTTTATTTTTGTCATATTCATCTTGGCGAAATTTTCTAAAAGTTTTAAACTTTTCTATTAGCTGTCTTCTCCTCTATATATTCTTCTCTATATTGTTTACAATTTTTTGTTGTCTCATTTATTATATAAATACATAAAATGAACAATGATAACTTAAATGTATACTGTCTCAAATGTATGAAAAATACACTAAGTTCATATGAACTTACAAATAATAACAAAGTAAGAATTAAATGTATTTGTAGATGTCGTGTTACCAATAACTCGATATTCACTGGTGGGGGTATAAAAAAGGATATTGTAAATGAAATTCATAAAGCAATGCGAAAAAACTTCTCCAGAAGAACTGTTCTTACTTTAGGCATCGATGATCTTTGGCAAGCTGAATTAGTTGAGATGAATTCTGGATCTTTTAAAGGAATACACAGAATTAACAAAGGGTTTAATATATATGTTAACCGTGATAGATGTTTTTTTTTCAAATATGCATGGCCAATACTAATCAAAGATAAAACTGGTGAAAATGTTACGTTAGCATTTAAAACTATTTTGAATGATCGCAAACACAAGCATTTACAAACAGACAAATCATTACAATAAATCATTTAAGGCATTAATGGCCAATAACAACGTAACACACTATTCAACATACAGTGAAAAGAAAGCTAGTGTTGTAGATAGATTTAATAGAACATTGAAGGAAAAAATGTGAAAGCTATTTACTATGCAGGGAAACTATAAAGGGATGGCTATATTAATTAAATTAATAAGTGAATACAACAATACTGTTCACAGTACAATCGGAATGAAACCCTCTAATGTAAATGCAAAGAATGAAAGTTCTATTCAAATAAACATGTATGGAGGAGAAAGAAAAATTGTTAAACCAAAGTTTGCAATAGGAGATAAAGTTTGTATAAGTAAAAGTAAAAATTTGTTTTAAAAAGTATATACACCAAATTGGTCCATTGAAGTATTTGAGGTATGTGAAATATTGCACACAAACCCCAAGACATATAGAATAAACCATTTAAAAATGAACTTATTAAAGGTATTTTTAATGAGCCAGAGTTGCTTAAGACCAAATATGATAAACACTACTTAGTGGAAAAAGTTTTGCAAAAAAAAAGGAAATAAGCTGCTAATTAAATAGTTAGGTTTTGATAGTAGTCATAGTTCTTGGGTTGATAAGAAAAGTGTAGTTGTTTAAGAATTTTTTTTTCTATATAATAAATGGATCAACAAAAAACTGAAAGTTATGAGCGTCAGTAGTTTCCGCCAAACGACCAAACAAAAAATAATTTGAATGAATACAACAAGCGCATTGAGTTTGATATTCCTATTGGCGATGCATTTTCACATCCGAATGAAGCTTATGTATACCAACAGTATAAGCTAACTAAAAGAGATACAAATACAGATTATGAAAAGACTTCAACTATTGATCTTTGTGAGAATTTCTTCCCATTCCAGTTCTCAAGAATAGAGACCTCTAAACATGGTTGTATAATCTAAAGTATTGACAACCCTGGCATCACTTCAACAATGATGCATACATTGCTAGGTTCGGAATCAGAATCAGCATACTTCCAAATGTCGGGGATAGAACTACGTAAATATGCTAGTAAAGATAAGTGTAACAAAATTACCTATCCATTAAAATATTTGTTTGGGTTTAAGAGAGAATGTAATGAAATATTCTGGAAAGGTGGGTACAAGATCACATTCATTCGAAATTCTAATGATGATGTTTCGCTTTACAGAAGACCCCCAAAGAAAGCAGATGGATCTGATGATGTAGATAATATACCAGATGCTGGTAAAATTGTTACTGAGAAATTGGAAATTCTGTGGCCAATTGTTGAATACGATCCTATTTATGGAAATGGAATTAAAGCAAAATTATACAAACACCGCAAAATTCCAATTGGTTTTAATTATTGGCAATGTCTTGAAAAACCAGTGCCTACTAATGCAAACTCATTCCAGTTTGATATAAAAGATCAGTTCAATTAAATCCAATTCGATATGCCAGACTTTGTCATTGTTGGTTTTCAGCACAGCAGAAAAGAAGCTCCTGGACAATTCACACATTGTTCAATGTTTGACTCTTGTTTTGTCAAAATATTTCTATTAAGAATGGATGGAATGAAGTGTTTCCCAAAGAGAATAGGAATTTAAGCATTGATGATAAAATTTTCGATAAGATGTATATTGCTTACAATGATTTTAGAAATTCAAAGTCTAATTTTGATACCCCTTAGCATAATAATGAACTGTGCTTCAACTCTGTGTCATTTATTGGGAGAATATCATTGTATGTTATTGATTGTTCTTACAGAAAAACAGCTATTGTAAAAGATCGAACTAATCTGAAACTTACAGTTGATTTTAATAAACCAATATCGGCTTCAACTATTAGTAATGTGGTACTATTACGTCAAAGAAACCTAATTTATGATGTTAAAAGTGAAAGAATCACCTAAGTCTAATAGTGCGCAAACATGTATGGTTATTAGTTTTTAGTGGAGGGTTATCCATTAAAAACATTTACTGTTATATAATTTTTCTTTAATAGTGCTATAAGAGTGTTTTAAATGGGATCTGAAAAAAGTGTGATAGGTTGTGCATTCTTAAGGTGAGTGACGTTTGCGATGACCCGAAGCACTTGCACTCCGGGATACTCGTTCCTTATATCATCGATGTGTTCATGTACTATAAGCACCTGGCATCTAATGGCATAGTAGCGTATACCTCCGAGGTAGACGAGTACGAACCGGTGATGTTTACTTGTATCTTTCGTCGACGGTAGCACGTGCTTGTCGATGATTGCTTTCACCGCATCCAGCAGCGGTTTGTACTTCTGGTCGATGCCGTGCTTGTGTATGGACGGCAACCCTTCTTCAAACACCCAATCCTGGAACTGTTCTGTGGCTGCCATATTTGATTTCATGATCAAGGCATATAATCCTGGCTCATTGATAAATATGGTGTGCGGCTGCATATTCAAAGGGTTGAACGAATCGTTCACCCCTATATCAGTGTATGATTGCCTATACTTTTCTCTGACATGATTTCTGATTACTTTTTCAGGATTTGTGTATACCAAAATCAGCGCAACGTCTTTAGCCTTGAACCATGAATTGCCTTCGTCATCGATAATCACATATACCTTTTTACCACCGTAGATAAGCTTGTTGTTCACGATTTCGATGAGCGATTGCATTTTGTTAGAATCTTACAGGCTTACATATGATATGCGAACAATTTTGATACGTAAGCGTTCTTTGCTTGCTACCTTTCGAGACTAGATGTCGTCTCGAAAACTACTACAAGTCGATCGGCCGTTGCAAACTGTCTGTCGAAAACGACTTTATGGGAACGATATCCGCTATACGGCGACTTGTGCTTCGTGATGGGCAATTGCTCTTTCATAGTATCACTCTTTTTCAATTTTGTAGTGTCCTCATGGTAGTGTATTAATGCCACTTTATGAAATCTTTTATCATCTTCGGGACTTAATGTGTTTTTTCTCATCTCAATTGTATAGAGTTCATGTTTCTTACTTCTAATAACATTCATAGTTTTGTACAACACTTTTTTACCAAACGAACACTTTTTGTAGTCACCAAAACTAATCTCATTTCTGACTACAGTGTTTTTCATACCCTTTGCTCTTTTCTTTACACCACCTTCCACATTTATTGCATACATTTTCGATTTCAATCCAATAAATTCTTCCATTATTTTTTCATTACATTCATCTTTTATTTTGCCAATAATCTTTTTGTTAACTAATGGTATACCATATGGATGATCTTTTTTATAGTCAGAAGTATCAAAATGATCGACCATTTCTTTCATGTCACTGTAGAAGTCTGGTATTTTTATATAATAGATTTTCCCCATACTTTGGTTTCATTATATTATTATGAAAATCGTACCCTAAGACTTCCGATACATCAAGTATACTCATTCCAACATAAATGGGTTTGTTAAAGCACAGTTTGGTTTTTATCATATGAACTGCAACCAAAGAATTAGTAAATATAGTTCTATCTTTAAAATTTAGTTTAGCCACTATATTATCCATTTGCTTAGAACTTATACACAACCGTATATCCACTCTGTTTCTAATATTTTCCATTGTTTTTCCAAAAACGGAATTGTTCATTAAATTGTAGAATTTTTTTTCGAAGTCATTTGTAGACTTTGTTCGCATATTTGTGTTTAGATCAATATAGGTCTTGAGCCAATCTGATTGATCAAACTCCATAACTCTGTGGATCTTTTTCAACTTAATGCCAAGAGATAGATATTGTTTAGGGTTTACATAGTGTAATACATATTTTTCTTTACCATCCAGGTTAGTCAAGCGTTTGGGATTTTTTTAACTTTCCGGTATTTTATTTTCTGGTGCCAATGGTAGATCTTTGTGGAGATCGTTTAGTTCATGTGGGTATTCCAAATCAACTTCCAATATATAACCTTTGCTAGAATCATCTTCTATATTTGTATTTCCCCACTTAAACCCACCATAGGGTAAATACTGGCTCATAGCACATCCATATAAGTTATTGGCATCCAGATATGTAATATAAAAGATTTCCTTTGTACTATCATAAGCATTCATATATTTATTATTTCCTTTAGCATATCGCTTACAACATTGTGAAATTTCACCACGAACACCTTTTTCTATCATCAAAATCATGTCGTAATCTGTTAATAATTCTAGTTCTATTTTAGTATGTTTGAACCTAGCATCCCACACTAACCCTGGGGCTGTGAAATACCATGCTGGATCTAGTTTATATGTTTTGAGAGACACATCTCTAAAAATTCTCCATTATATCGGACAATATCAATACATCAGATTTGTTATAGAGTTCTGTGTACTCTCTTAGAGATTTTATGTTGAATATTTTCCACACCTTTCTTGCAAATTCGTAATCTTTGTCTGCAATGCTACATTTATTGAGTTTGTTGTAAAATGCATATTTGGATGGAAGTGATGTCTCACAAAATTTTTTAGCACTATCTATGTAGTCATATGGGTAAACACCTTTTCTTGTAACAAAGTCAAGAAGTTCATTGGAGAAATGCTTACACGTTTCTCGGAATTGGCTTCTGGAAAGGTTGCTAGAGAGTTTATCGATACTACTAGCCATAAATTTAAATGAGTCAATAAATCTAAGATTTACACTTTCACATACATGTTTCGTAAAATAAATATATTTTTCTTCGTTGTTGGGAATTAGATCAATTTTATTTTCATCGATGCCAAGATCTCTTATGAATAAATGCGTGTCATAACCAGATAGATTGTGTATAAACACTGGGACAAAACATGGATTTCTATACGATAAGTTACAATCTCTGTGTGCAGCTCCCCTAAATTTCCCGTAAGATGATCATGATCTCTCACAGAATCACCATTGAAAGGCTTTTCACATACATGACAATGGGTAGTTGTATCATAAACAATTTGTTCTTTCTGAGATAGTGGAAGCATTGGTTTTTCATTTGTGTATATATCACCAATAGACTATGCTTCTTCCATTAGCATTTTAACTAACACAGTAGATGCATCAGGCCCTTCATAAGTTACTGGTGGTTTATAGTACCCATGTTCGTATTTTACATAGTAACAGAAGCTAATAGGCTCGTGTTTTTGGTATGGTTTCGTGTAACATTCGTCGGGGTTTGGTTGGCAAGTTTCGATTTCAGTCAACAAATATTCCAAATCAGCATATATCATAAACGGAACTCTCAAAGAATGATTTTGGTTTTGAAATCTTAATATGTCATTTTTTCCTTTAGATGGCAGTTCAACTCTAACACCATCGTGATCTCGGCAGTCTTGTTCGTGATCTTTTAGCTTATTTACAGAGTAGAAATGTTGCAAACATCTATCACATATAAATATTTTGTGACTATTTTTCCTTACTTGTGATGCGACAAGTATCGAAAGACTTTTTACCCAACAGTAGTGGCCGTTCTTTTCGTATTTGATATAGAGTAGGTTTATGTGCTTATCCGTCTTATTTTTTGTTATTTTTAATGGACAGGTTATATATTTGTTACCACCATCTTCTTCGTATGCATATACATTAATAGAAATTCCACTTCTCTTCTCAAAGGTTGGTATGCTATCCAATTTCATTGGAAATTCCAAGCCCTTAAGTGCATCATCAAACTCATGTTCGTAAGCTTCGTATTTATTCACTCTATGAGGGTCTTTTTTTTACTTGATTCAATGCAGATAGAACAGACCACAATAAACATTTTTGATCATCGTTCTTTACATTAATTACCGCCTGCTTGGTTTTGATTTTTTTCTGGGAGATCAACATACGAACTGCCCTTGAATGGTACATATTTATTTATTCGCACTTCTAGTTTAAATATTCTGCTGAGTACCCACTGAGATCCCTTTGCTTCGAAAGCCCCCATATCAGCTATGATTTTCGATATCCTGTTGGCATAATATTTTTCCAGAGTAGTCGATTTCAGTATAATTTCGTTCTTTGTTTTAAAGGAGCTTTCTACATATTCAATATTCTCACCAATTTCCCTTTTGTACTCAGTGAAGAGTTTCATGTTCACTTTGAGTGATTTTAAATGTTTACTAATTAGTCCCGTGACAGTTTCTTTTACATCGTTTGGGAAATGATTTGGGTCTTTATATGCATTCACATTCTTTACAGCATAAGTCTTGATCCTACTTTGAAATGCTGTTTCGATTTCTTCTACACTGAATCTGGGTGTGTACTTATGAATTTTACTTCTCAAGTGACTTCTTACGAGACGGTTTGTAATAGTAACTACACGTTTCACATTTCACTTGTTTCTCTCGTGGGAACTTCTGTTTTGATATTAAATGTTGTGGTACTTTAAAAATTTCCCATGCATTTGTTGGTTCATGTGATATATTATGTATTGGTGTAAGACCTTTGTGTAATCTACTTTTAGGATGGCTTCTTATAAGAGATGGTTTGTAAAAGTGTTTACAAGTTTCACACTTGACATACTCCTCTTGAGATTTCTTCTTCTTTCGTTCCACAAAAACGTCTTTCTTAAATTTATATTCTTTCCAAACTTTACCAGTTGCGTTAGCCTTTTTCATTGCCATGGTCGTCATCATATTAGACATCAGTTGATTTTTATTCGTGCTCATTTATTATATACATTTTATTTTTTACGTATTCAAATTTTCTGAGCCACTCTTTTTTTTTTTGCAACTGCTCCCAAACACAACTTTTTGTAGTGACTTTTTGCAGTTGCACCCAAATGCAACTTTTGTAGTCACTTTTTTTCAGTTGCTCCCAAACACAACTTTTTGAGCCCCTTTTTTTTTTGCAACTGCTCCCAAGCGCAAATTTTTGAGCCACTTTTTTGCGGTTGCATCCAAATGCAACTTTATGAGTCATTTATTTGCGGCTGTGCTCGAATCGGCATTTGATATTTTGGATCAGAAAAACAACTGTAATTTTTTCTGATGGTTTTCTGGTGGTTTGAGAATTTAATTTACCGTTGGTTTTCTGATAACTGTGGGCTGTGCTCGAATTGGCATTTTTATACTACTGTGATAGTAGAAGTAAAGTATCATTTTTAAGCTGACAAGGGCGATGTATTTTGGGCAGTAGTCTTAAGATATTGTAATGACAACAAAAATTTGTATACTAGTACAGAGGATTCTGAAATAAATAAACTCTACGTATTTAACTGTTGATAACTACGAAGACATTTCAATGTCTAATAATCAGCAACATCTACGCCAACAAAATAAAAGTACATTTTCAAAAATTTTCATTAGTTTAACGCAATGAGTTACACTACATTAGGAACTTATCAAATGTTTCTAGCATGTTGTTTTTATAAAATAATTTGCTATTTCAATTTTAAGGCAACTCTTAAAAGGGAAGCTGGAAAAATGCTCTAATAATAGGATACGATAATTGTTTACAGGTATGCAGTCTACTCGTCATAGACAATATAGGCCTAATATAAGTCAGGTATGGAAGAGTAAAAACCTATTCATACACGCAAATTTCGAGGAAGATTATACCAACCCAACAAAAAATTTGTAAATGTCACACAAATTTAAAAATTATTTGTTCATTTATCTATTTTTAAGCAATTTTTTTATATTATGTATTTTATTTATTAAATTATGACGGTTGTCTCGTCACAGGTTTTTTGGGTGACATCTGATTAAAGTATTCGAGGGTTGGCAGCATCTACCTTTCCTTATATTTATGTTGTGTATAGGAATTACTATTAATATGAGCTGGCCGTATTATAGTTATTCTTTTGTTGCTGTGTATTTTATTCAGATTATATGCCTTTCATTGTATCTAAAGTAAATTAGGTTACGTTATCATATGTAAAGTATTGGGATTTTATACATGTTTGTTAGGAGAGTCGCCGCTTGGTGGCGTTGTGTTTTCTAGGCGGTTACGTTGTGTTGTTCGAGAGAGTCGTGGTCAAGCGGTCTGCCGGAATGGAAGGAGATGAGCGTTGTCCGTCGTGGCGAGTTGCGACAGTGCTTCGCGGCGAGCTAACACGGAGCCTGTCGCGACGGTGCTGCCACGCCGTCGCAAATAGTACGGCTATTTACCACGCGCAGCGCCGATGGTCTCTCTTCTCGCCGTTCAGGTCAGTTTCCTTACTCTTTGCCTTTCTCTTCTCCCCCTTCCACACCCAGTGCGTCACATGGTAGGTGTTGGAGGGGGTTCTGAAGTCAGCTGTGTCGTGAGCTGCGAGCCCTCTGGTACTATACCTTGGGCGATTCCTACGAGCACTGCCTCAGCTACCACTAGTCTACAACACGTTCTGCTAGACTGCACGTCACACAATCGAACACCATGATGGAGTGAGACTTCGAAATTATAAAGTAATACCGGCACAGTGCTTTAGCGTTTCTGATGTTACCTCCTCCGATACACGGAAATATTAAATGCGCATTTATTTTCATTTATTCTTGTGTCTACATCTGTGAATGAACTCATTAAAATGATGAAAATTATTAAGGAAATTTAATTGAGGACATTTTCTTATATTATAAATGCAAACTGCAGTGTGGATGCATGGCAAATATAAAAAGATGCACACGATGACTACTTTGAAATTTTTTTTAATGTCTGTGATTTCAAACCCATGAAGCGCTTTAACAAAGCTCTGAAAGCGTGCTTGAACATCTTTTATAATCAAGACCACACCCGTTGGGATGAGAATCTCGACTTGATCAACATTGGTTTTAACGGTGTCTGTCATGGTTCTACAGAGACTACTCCATTTTTGCCCTTTTTAGGGTCGGCCACTGTCCCACCCTCTCTTGCACCTGTGGAACATTCGTCCCATGCCTTCATCTTTGTCTGAGCCTGATCGGGACGGTTTGCTGGAGGAAGTTCACAAGCGTCTTGCGTCTGCCAAAAATTTAGTGAACGACCGGTTGAGCGCTTCACACTCTCCTGCCCAGTTTTCTATCGGGAATTTGGTGCTGGTGAAGAATTGCCATTTGGCAGATCTCGGCAACAATATTACAAGCAAGATTATTCCAAAGTACATAGGCTCCTATAAAATTAGTAAGTTCCTTAGCCCTAATACAGTGAAATTGACTTCGCCATCTACTGGCAAAATGTTTAGGAAGGCACATGTGTGCCAATTAAAGAAATTTGTTTCTAGAGTGTAATGTATAACACTGTTTCCGGATTCTGTTTATTGTGTTATTGTTATGTGCCTTTGTGACTTTACACCTTTTTCCCCTTGTACCTTTTACCTTCCCTTATGATTTGAGCCTTTTTATTTCTTTAGCTAATCTCTCCAAAACATGTTTTGTTTTAACTCGTCATCCGCCTGAGGAACTCAGAGGAGATGTTCCTGTCTTTGGTTCCTGGGTTGAAGTTTGGCTGCTGCCAGAAGATGCCGCCTCTTGAACTACGTGCCCCTGCCCTCTGCGTGCCCTCTGCTCGAGAAGAGACCCTACTCTTGGCGCTGCGACTTGTTCCTGGTTGCCCACCGAATCTTCCCCGGGGAAGAAACCTGTTATTGTGCATACGTCAAGACTGTTTACCTGACTGCTTTTTCAAGAAGTATTGTTATGCCTGTTGTTCTGTGAACTGTACTGTTTATTTAATTGGGGAGACCTTTCTTCGGCCCTTCTTGTTCTTCAGTGCCTTTTCTTCAGATTGCGTTGTGGATGTACTGTTATTGGTTTATTTTTAGTAAGGGGCACCAGAGCTTACCATGAACAGACAGTCCTTTAGTTTTGGACAGTGAGGGACACCTTAGGGCAGGCGGTTGCGACGGTGCAGCTGCGCCATAGCAAATAGTACGACTATTTACCACGTGCAGCGCCGATAGTTTCACTTCCCGCCGCTCAGGTCTGTTTCCCTACTCTTTGCCTTTCCCTTCTCCCCTTCTCTGCCCAGTGCGTCACATGGTAGGTGTTGGAGGGGGTTCTGAAGTCAGATGGGTTATGAGCTATGAGCCCTCTGGCACTCTGCCTTGGGCGATTCCTACGAGCACTACCTCAGCTACCACTCGTCTACAACACATTCTGCTAGGCCGCACGTCAGACATCCGAACGCCACGATGGGGTGCGACTTCGAAATTATAAAGTAATACCGGCACACAGCTTTAGCTTTTCTGAGTAACGTGGTTCACGATTTATAAACGTTTCGTTAGTGTGTTAGGACAGCCACAATGGGAATTTCGTTGGTGAGTTGTGGACGGGACGTCTATAATTGGGCTAGTTTTTGGTACGATTATAGAGTGTAATCTTAGCTGAGTACGCGATCGAGTACTTTATACCTTTGTATTTCGATACCTTTTGTAGCTTAGTATACATTTAATAATGTTTTCTGTAGTTGCCGTGCGTACTTGGGAGTGTCCAAAGTGCGTAGTGTAGTTGTTGGATTGCCACCCCATTTGGCTCACCCGGCCGTATTTCATTTTTGTGTCGCTTGTCCACAACTCATGCCTGGGTAGAGAAAGTAATTCAATCTTTTAATGTGTTTGTCTGGTTTTTAATATTCAGGTGCTTTGACGGCCCGTACCTTTTTTCTGGTGCCACCTTAATGGAATATCTATTAAAGTAAATTTTTATTGTAGTTTTTGACGTGTTCATATATAGAGTTGCACCCTTTAATGGAAGAGTTGCACCCTTTAATGGACTCCTCCGGTCGCTGTACACTCGCTTTGGTAGTTTTAATAATAATCATCATGTACGTATTTATTAAATGTAAATTTAGTATTTCACAAGATCAAGGAAATGTGTGAATATATAGCACTGGCGTTGAACATTTTGGTCGAATGGTTTATTGACGTGTTAGTTGTAAGTAAGTGTCACTTGAATTTCTTTATAATCTGTTAATTAGCTGTGTGCCTTAATGAAGTACTATTTCTATTGAAGTATGCATAAAACAGCCCAATGGTGAATTTAAATTTGGCTCGTGGTGAACGGCATAATTTGCGTATGGTCAAATACGCACTTGGTAACAAGTGGAGTTATTATGTAGGAAATGATAATTAATGGCAGTGGCCGTGTTGGCTGTACGATACTTGTTGATGTGTCGTATTATAAAACGTTCATGTTTTACGCACCCGAACTCGATGCCAAATAATTAAGTAAACAATTTACTGTAGAGAGAAGAAAGATTGTTCGTCAGTATTAATAATTTTGAGACATTCTTTTCTAGTCATGTCATGTTGTAATGTTTTATTGCTGGCCACGGCGCCTATGAATTTCTAATATATTTATCATCTTTTTGAGCTCTGTTATATTTCTGATGTTTTTATATTGGGCTGAGCAAATAAACCACGCCAAAATCGAATATCCCTGTGTACTGATTACTGTATGTTGTACTTTGCTTGTTTTGATCTACAATTGCGCTGAAAATCAGTGCACGGTCAATAATTTTATTAGTTTGAAACCCCGTGAAAAGCGAGTGTGTATGCCGAAAGATTGAGATTACGGGACTGCCCGGTCGAAGTCGTTGTTACGTGCTTGCTTATTGCAAAATAATTGCAAAAGTAAAACGCAACCACGTTTACGTGTTCGGATTTCGGCCGTGGGGAGGTACGACGTCTCGGCACGACGCGTCAGCTGAAGTGAGCGCCTGCCGGCGCCGCCTTGGAGCGAAGGCCACGCAACGCAGAAGTGTCCGGGGAGGTAGGGCTTTCGAACGGGATTCGGCGTCCCTTCTGAGTTTCTTGGATGAACAACTGTCTGAGAATTGCAGGTACTGTTTCGGCGCCTTTATCTTTACGCCCGCATACACCCGAGGGCGGTTACGTAGATGCGAGTGCATAAAATTTCCTGGTACAACTTAACTGGTTATGGGCAATGCAACGCAGTAAAGCCACGGCAATGAGACGCAAGATGGCCGTCGCCTGAAGTCGACTGTCAAATCGCTCCTACATAAATTTTTGTTTTTTTCTTATAAAACTTATTGCACTTTATTTGATTTCGCATGTTAAGATTTTCTTTATTGCCTTTGAACTTTGGATACTTTACTTGTGCTTTAATTATTAGTTTGAAACGAGTAGAAAAAATGTTTCTTTGTTGCTCGCTTGTAGGCATATAGGCACAGGCCAATTGCAGTTTTTTTTTCTCTCGGCTTGTGCAAGTAAACAAATACAATTAGATTTAACATGAAACTAAGTCATAAAAGAAACAACTAACCTTTCAAAATTTTATCGGCCTTTCTAATGTGTAGTGGATAATAAGTATTTTTGATTGTTTTGTTTTCAATTTGTCCACATTCGTTCCCATAGCTTGTTTATGCAACGACTTTTAACTACATACTAATTTAGGCCTATTATTAATTCAAAATATTTTACCTGGCAATGGCTTATGGAAATATTTTCCACGTCATCAGGAACAGACATGATTTAAACATGCTAGCAGATATTGAAACAGCAGATGAAATTACAGCAATTTTTAGAAATAAATCGATGTAAATATTGCGGGTTAGTTGTTGAAGAAGGCATCGCTTGTGATTACTGTAACATATGGTTTCACTATCCTTGTGAGAGAGTTAATGCCAATGTTGTTCCTGAGAGTAACTGGAAGAGTTTTCACTGTCATGTTGAGGGAAAGCTGGACGAAACTAAACAGCTTGCTGTTGTGCTTCAGGAACAAATGGAACAGAAAGAGAGAGAACTGGAAAGAATGAATGATGAAATTGAACACTGGAAAACAGGGGCACTCAAAAACTGTCATCCAGCTGACAGCAGTAACAAGGGAGAATGGAGAGTTACTCTGAGACATATGTTCATCCTCTGAATTGCCAGCCTCCCAAGAGGCCAGGAGTGATTACAGAGTTTTTTTAAGTAAGTGTAGGAAAAACAAAAAAAAACAGTGATCCATTCCCACCACTTGTCAGTTCGCAGGTCCACGAGACAATGCCACTTTGTGGCAACAATTTTGCTGTTCTCGCAGACCTGCAGGAAGAAGAAGAAGTTGAGATCATCCTCCTTTCAGTGCCCAACAACCCAGCAAGGCCCAAGAGGAAAGTGCTGATCCTTGGAAGCAGTTACGTGAGAGGCCTAGGAGAGTGCATCAACTAAAACAAACTGGGTGAGGGTTATGACATCATCACGTTTTGTAAACCTAATGCAGGCCTTGGCAGTGTGGCAGAAGATGTAATTAGCTTAAGTAAAGATTTTTCAAGTCAGATCAGGTGATTTTTGTTGGGTGAATAGGCAACAACGTTGACCGGGACAAAAACTATTCAGTTGGAGGAGACATCAGCAACATTGCCAGGGCTACAAGTCACACCAATGTGCTGGTCTGTGAGGCACTGCAACGGCATGACAAGGCTTTCTTACACAGGAAGGTGCTGAGAGTTAACGCTGCACTACGGCGCTGTGCAAAGTCCGGCAGACTCAGCCATGTTGGTGTGATTGGACTAGAGGAAATAACCAGGGCTGACCACACGAGATATAGTCTGTATCTGAGTCATGCTGGCAAGAAAAAACCCGCTGACCTTATTACTGGTAGGATTATTACAGACCATGGATATATTCAAAAAATTCCGGCAACTCTGGAAACCCTGGAAATTTCTTATGCTAAAGAGGCCCATTCCCATAAGGCCAAATTCATGTAACAAAGAATTTTTACTTTCACACTCAATACCAGAAACATTCAATAAGTGTGCAAATATTAAAAAAAAAAAAAAAATACCACCATAATTAATGAAAATAATTTGGATTTATTCCATCAGAATAGTAGAGGTTTAATAAACAAAATTGATGAACTTACTGTGTGCTTGGACAAATTATCCGCAGAACGCAGTTTGGATGTACAAATATTATATCTAACACCAACACATTTCATTGAATCCTCTGCTAAGCAAATTGAAATTCCTGGTTATAATCTCAGTTATACTTATTGTAGAAATAGCATGACTATATTTTCATTAAAAATAATGTAATGTTTAAAAAGGACACACATTTGCTATGCGAAGATCAAGTGTTAGAGTGCAGTCATGTAGAAGTAATAACTGACAAATGTAAAACAGTGGAGGTCCTCACTATATATAGCGCCCCTTTTGCTAACTTTAGTAACTTCTTAAAATTTCTTGAAGCAAACATTAAAGTCATTTATAGAGCCAATCTAGAAATTATTCTCTGTGGAGACTTTGACATTGATTATTTAAAAGAAAGCAACCAAATAACTGAACTCGATAGTCTACTCAGTATCTTCGATCTTAAATTCGTAGTAAACTTTGCTACCAGAATATAAGGGACCAGTCAGACAGCAATTGATAACATTTTCATTGATAGTAACCTAGTTGCAGAGTGCCACTGTCTCCCAATAATAAATGGCTTATCAGAGCATGATACACAAATAGTTGTTATGTCTTCCATAAAAATGCACTCCAAAAGCATTTCTTACAAGAAAATACGAAATTTTTCTCTGGAAAATGTCTTACTATTCAAAAGTGATCTCAGCAAGGAGCAATGGTCAACATTTTATACTTGTACCGAAGTAAATGAAAAACTCAACTCTTTTCATAACCAAGTTCTCCATTGTTTTGAAAAATATTTCCCATCCAGACTGATCCACAGTAATACAAGTTCAGAAAAAAATTTATGGCTCACCAAAGGAATCAAAATTTCCTGCGAAAACAAAAGAAAACTGTACAAAGCCGCCAAAACCAGCAGTGACACTGGCACAATGAATCACTAAAGGAAATACTGCAAAATTTTGATTAAGGTCATAAAATCTGCAAAATAGGATTTTTTCTGCAAGCTCATTCAGAATTCTAAAAACAAAATAAAAGCTACATGGAATATTGTAAAAAACCCAACAGGAAGAATAACATAGCTATGTCCAGTTGTAAACCTAAAAGTAAACAACTGTATATCCATAGAGCCCTAAATTAGTCGCAGATACATTTAATTCATACTTCTTAAATGACGTAGAAAACATGATTAACAAATATATTAAACAAGATGTAAACCATATTCCTACACTACAGGGTACAGAATACCCTGCTATATCTTTTACAAACACAACTCCAAAAGAAGCAGGGAAAACAATAAATTCTTTGCAACCAAAATTATCAAGTGGCTATGATGGCATTAGCTGTAGATTATTAAAGCAATGTGCTTTTGAATTCAGTGTTCCATTAAGCCATATTTGTAATGCTATCTTCAATACAGGATTGTTTCTAGACAGACTCAAATGGGCTATGGTAACACTATTGTTCAAGACAGGTGACAAGACCAAAGTAAACAATTATAGGCCTATTTCACTTCTTACCTCCTTTTCAAAAGTAATTCGAACACTAATTTACAGGAGATTGCTGCAAAATTTTGAGAATGACAAAATCTTATCAAATTTCCATTTTGGCTTTAGGAAAAATAGCTCAACAATTCATGTAATTTTCAAACTAACAAATAGCATTCTTAATGCACTTGATAAAAATATGCCATCTAATGGAATCTTTTGCAACCTCACTAAAGCATTTGACTGTGTAAAACACAACATTTTTTTTGTGGAGTCTAAGGTACACCCAATAAACTAATAAGATCATACCCTTCAAACAGCCAACAATAAGTGCGGATCAAATAAAAAACTACTTCATTCTACTCTGAACTAAGAAAAATCAAGCATGGGGTCCTACAAGGATCAATATTAGGCCTCCTACTCTTCCTAGTTTATATAAATGACCTCCCATGTTCATTAACCCCAGAGACGACTCCAATTTTGTTTGTTGATGATAC
Organism: Dryococelus australis; assembly: GCA_029891345.1. NCBI lineage: Eukaryota > Metazoa > Arthropoda > Insecta > Phasmatodea > Phasmatidae > Dryococelus > Dryococelus australis. The sequence goes on along the minus strand of CM057001.1, from coordinate 89,733,423 downwards.
TAGCATCTTAGTCTAGAGACTCAGTAAATGAACTTACACAAAAAATAGACACAACATTTACAGAGCTGAATGCGTGGTTTACTGCAAACAAATGAAATATCAACCTAGATAAAACATATATGAATTTCCTCAAAAAGAACAGAATAAACACTAATTCATATGTTAGCAGTAACAGAGACAAGCGTAATTAAACCGCAGTGATAAAGTTTCTTGGCTTAAAAGTAGACAATTTACTTAACTGGAAATCTCACATGGCATATATTTTACCTAAGCTAAGTTCAGCCTGTTTCGCTCTGCGAGGTGTTGCAGATGTCTTGAACAAAAATACAACAAAAATTGTATATTTTGCATATTTCTATTCCATCATGTGTAATGGTATAATTTTTTTGGGATAATTTCACTGAGAACAAAAAAATGTTTCACATGCAAAAGAGATCTGTAAGAATAATCATTGGCAACAGAAATTCATGCTTATGTAGACCTCTTTTCAAGAGCTCAGATATTAACATTTGCATGTGAGTACATATCCAAAAATAGTTATTTATTTCAGAAAAATCAGTCCTTTCATAAGCATGACACTAGAATAAAAAAAACACTTACACGTGGCTTCAATTAACTTAAAACTAATCCAGAAAGGGCCGTCCTACCTTGGTAGCCAACTTTTCAATAAATTACCACAACACATTCAAGAAATCTGCTTCTCTAGCCAAAACCTCTTTAAAAAACCGCTGAAAGAATTTTTTATTGGATGTGCATTTTATAGTACAAATTTAAGAAATTGCTGTAAAACATATCATTGTACTCATTTTTTGTTCCTGTTTTTCTCGTTCCCTTTTTCTCCTGTTTCAGTAAAACGACGACGCCCCACAGCATGTTGAAAGAAGATTAGTCGAATCATGAATAAAATATATGACATGTATACGTGTGTGTTTACTCTGTGCGCCCGTTGAAGTATATGCAGGCATGGGCAGTGACTTTTTCTAAGGTTGATTTCAAAAGTGCTCACTTTATCTTGAACAGCCTTTACATAATACTTTTTATATATTGTTGTTACAGATTCCCAACAGCGATGGCCTGGCTTAGACTCCCGGCGAAGTGACAACCGAATGGGAAGCAACAGCTTGTATTAACCGGCCAGCAAAATAGAACTTGACAAGCAGCATCTTACCTTAACTGGCTGGCTGCTGCAACTCTCTGATATGAATTAAGTAAAAGGATTTACTGTGTTCAGGCACAAGGGCATAGGGCACAGGAGCAAGAGTCGGCCGGCGGCCATATTGGGATTTTTATTTTATCCGTCTACATTTTTCTCCCTCAAAATCTACTAATTTTCCCTAAACATTTCCCTTTCCCAAGAAATTTCCCTTTATTCCTTAAAAATTTTCCTTTATTCCCTAGCAATTTCCCTTTTCCCTAGACATTTCCCGTTTTTCCCTGATATGGAGGGGATGATTCGTGACCCAGGTAATTGGGATTTCTGAATCTGGGTTAGAAGAGGTGGTCTCAGGAGGAGCGGATTTGTGACCCCGGGTCAGGGCAAGCAGGCCGGTGAGGACTCAGGACCTTTGCAATTTTTTTAATTTTTTGGATTTTTGGGGTCAAAGAAATTTTGAAAAATTCCAAAAAATATTAACAAATTTAGTAGTAATTTTTTATATAAAAAATGTTTGATTAAAAATTATTGAAAAATTCTAGTCACCCGACAAGCATTTTCCCTAATAATTTCCCTTTTTTTCCTCCAACAATTTCATTTTCTAACTAAAAATTTCCCCTTTTCCCTTAAAATGTCCCTTTTTTCCTTAAAAAAAAAAAAAATCTAAAAATCGCAATAAATGCATAAAAGTCAGCAAACATAATACATTATTGACTATTACCGCTATATAGGCTGCAGATGACCTTGAATGACTTTGAAAACAAAAACTCGAGAAAAATGCATAGGTCAACGAGCATATTACATTACTGACTACTACCACCATATTGGATGCAGGTGACCTTTACCTTCACCCAGTGACCTTGAATGATTTGGAAGACAAAAACTTGAGTAAAATGCATAAAATTCAATGAGCATGTTACATTACTGACTGCTACTACCATATTGGATGCACAAAAAATCTAAGCACATATAACATTAACCTCACACTCATCTCAGCACCCTAAACTTAAACCCCTACCCTTACCTACTCACCTTCCAATACTACACAACAAAGAAAAATCACAAAAAAAAATTGAGAAAAAAATATACCAAAAATCATAACTCCAGCATGTTTAACTGTGTGATTCGTTTTTTGTAAGTGTGGAATGGTTTGATGGTATGTTTAGTTAGTTAAATGGGAGGGGCAGAATGCTTAGCTTGTATGGTTGGTTAGTAACAGCAGGATGGTATTTTTGAAAATTAAGACGATATGGGTGTCGTAGATTGCTGAATTAATAGTATTGCATGGTTGGAATATTTTATTGGTTCGGCAGCTGGAATGGCTTGTTTATATGTGTAACTGGCAAAGTTAGCTGGGCTGAAATGGTAGTCCATATAGTTGACTGTTATTATTGATCAGTAAGTCAGAGGTATGGCGGTGGATATGGACTGTATTTTTAATAGCATGAATGAGGCAAGCTAATGTCATGGCGAAAGGTATTATATGTGTTTTGGTACTCAGTACAATTGTTAAATAAGACTGGAAGGATGGGAGGCGAAGACGAGTTTGGCGATGACTAGAGTATGGCGGTTAGGTTAAGTGAATGTCGAGAGAAATAAAAAATATATTCGGAGTTCTTACAAGATGATTCGGTTAGGTTATGTTAGGTTAGGTGATGTTAGGTTAAGTTATCTTAGGTAAGGCGAAGTTAGGTAAGGTGAAGTAAGGTAAGGTTATCTTAAGTTAGGTGACGTGGATACTGAACTGTTTATGGGATGGTGTGTTGGAAACAATTTACAAGCATTACATTACGTAGGAGAAATATTTTTCTAAGTTCAACATAGAAGTCCCTGCATACTTAAGTCTGGGGTATTTTAAAAAAAAAAATGATTATATGTAAAAATTATATAATAAAAATAAATACTTAAAATGTTAAACTTGAAAAGAAAAAAGTTATTCCTGGGCTCTGTAATTCTGGTGATGGTTGGTAGAGCAGATGGCATGCATGAGTTACAGAGGGTGGAACATTGAATGTTTAGGTGCCTTCTTGCGAGTATATAAGCCGCTGGGTTCATTTTATGGCGCTGTTTGACAGTGGTAGTCGTAAAACTTTGCCGAGAAGAATATATAGCCAAGGGTTCTGGTTAGATGCTTGCTAGAATGGACTGTCTTGAACTGTGTAGAATCAGATTATATTTACTATGTGCTGCTGTAAAGATACTATGTGAATTGTATGGAAAAATTTAAGGATTATTTTTGTAGTCTGAAGTATGTAAATATATAAATAAAAAAAGTGTTTAATATGTCGCTGGTGTTGTATCCTGTCTCTATTTTCCCTGATATATATATAGAGCATATAATGGTACTTTGTTTAGTCACATAAACACATAAAAAAAAAGCCTATTCGGGTACTTTAATTCCTACAAAACATTCGAAATATTGAATAATTAACATTGTGTAGTGTTTAATCTTGAAGAGAGAAGGCCTGAAATTAAGTTGAGAGAACTTTTTACTGTACTCTATGTACTTTTTTCAAGTACATCTTAAAACAATTAAAACTAAATAAATTTTTAAAAATCAAATAATAATTTCAGATTTTTATTTGACATACTCTACATCTATAAAAGTAACATTCATGCCAGAAACAAATATAATGAGGCAACATTAACCGCTATATGAGTAGCTGGTTTTTTTGGTGTGTTTTGTAGTTATATATTTTAATAAATTAAAACATTAACTAATCAATACAGATTTTTTTATTTCTTATTCGACCTATATCGTAGGGTAAGCAGTCTGATATAAACAGATCTCTTTAAAAACATCACTATGAAGGAAATATTATTTTATAACCATTCACGATGCTTATAAAGGGCTTAAATAAATAATTTCCCGTGGTTAGAAATTATTCATCCAAAACTGAACTTCACGAGATTGATATTAATAGTTCACAAATTATAATCACATCTGACTATAAATATTCGTTTGCTTACAGCCCGACTTGCTACATAATTATTTCAAAAAGAATATAAAAGTAAATCAATGCAAGCAAAGGCACATATAATTCAGAAAGTAACTAAATATTTCAGTCACACAATGACTCGATGTGAACCCGTGGTAGATGTATGGTTAGCGCACTGGACTTGTAATGCAGAGGTTAAAGTCTCTGCACCTATATCAGCATTTCTTTAATATGTTTCCAGCCATAATGGGAAAGTATGAAATTTACAAAGTTTAAGACCTTTGAACTGAATTTACATTGCAAAATACATTTAAAATACGTTTTTACTACATTTTGAAAGAAATTTTTTTCGGCATTATTCAAATGATAAATGAAATAAATGTTAATAATTCTTTTTTTATCAATGCATGGCTTCCTAGATGTCTGATTGGCAGGGCCACGCAGCAGCGCGAGTGATCGCTTAAGTTCGCAAGCACTTGTCTCGCGGTCTCTGTCCCTTCCCCTGCGCGACGTCTGTTGATGACGTCACTCTTGGCGGGTCGCAGCAGGCGTGTCTGCCCTGGTAGACCTGTTGGTGGTGCGTGCGTTCATAGGCTTACAAGGCTAGGCGACTTAATTTTTGTACAACAGTAAAAAACGAATTCAATAAAGTAAAATATTAAGACAAAATATTGTTTTTCAAAAAAAATTAAGCATGAAAATCGAATATGTTTTACAAAGTCCTGGCTGGAATGTGCTTTATGATAGTTATTTTATAAACCTTCTGATGTATGGAGATTTACATATTTAAATTCGTAAATAAATATGCGCACTGACGATTCGCGCACTCTAGCAGACGATGAAAGAACTATGTAGATGGCGGAGTCGAACATGTATAAGTTATCATTGGAGCAAATGTGACTAATCGAGCAAGTGTGAGAAATTAGTGTAGCAAATGCGACTTATCGAATGAGAGAGACAAGAAAGAAAGGAAAGAGAGAAAGCGAATGTGAGTGACAAGAGAAAAAGGAAAGAGAATGAAACAACAAAAAATTGGAGGACTCCGAGAAAACTATGGACTGGTAGAGAAATAAAGAGATGAAATGAGTGAGTGAGAGAGAAAGAAAGAGGGACAAGAGAGAAGGAGATGGAATGATAGGATGAAAGAGAGAAAGAGAGAGTATGGAATGATAGAGCATGAAAAACAAGACGAATCCGGTAATATACAACACTTAATAATATATTTTAATTTAAAAAAACTATTAAAATAATGTTATTATGATATTGCGATCGCATGCGCCTTGAAATGACGAGTACGGTGATACATGACACTTAATACTTATCTTACTCCTTTAAATTTTCTAATTATAAAAATATATTTAAATTTAAAATAAATAATTTATTAAAATTATTTTATTTTTATCAGTTCCTCACAATGCGGCTGAGTTTTGGATATCTCAGCCGCATTGAGGAGTTCGTCAGCCGCAATGAGGAGCAATCACTTTTTAAGGAAAATCGGGAACTTTTAGGGAAAAACAAGGAATTTGTAGGGAAAAAACGGAAAATTTTAAGGCATTTTTGGGATAAAACGTACAATTTTGTGTGAAAATGAGCGAATTTTTGGGGGGGAAAAAAAAACTGGAAAAGTTGAGGTCGAGGTCAGATCCACGATCCACATCTCAATCCCGTTTGCAATCGAAGGAACTATATACCACTACTGTCATACATTTGTTAAGTTATAAAATGGGACATCATATTTAACTATAAAAAAATTACACACTAGTCGAGGATATAACCATCAAGTACAAAGATTCAATAGATAAAACGGGTGGTTTTGAGAAAATCATGCCTTCAGCAGTAGACAACATAAAAAATTGGACAAAAAATTAACAAATGGTGCTTTTCTGCAGTAGAAATAACCTTTTATAAAATTCAGCAACTTACACATTAATTTAATATGCAGAATAAAGACAACACTTTCCCAAATAATCTAACAACGTAATGGTATTTAAATTATTGTCTTTAAAACGATAACAACGGAAACAACCCAAGAATGAGCTTTTTTTTTTTTTTTCAAAGGGTATGCATTTAGGTATTATGTTTCCGCAACGCACTGAAACCATTTCCAACTCAAATCAACCTTTTTTTTCACTTATAGGAGCTGAAAAATAATCAATATTTAATTTTTTGCAAATAAAAATAAGCAGTCCTAACTTAGGAAGATATTTTCAGATTTAGTCTTGCATACTAAACAATAAGAAAAATAAGCATATTCAATAAAATATTTGTTCCACAATTGGCGCCAAGCCGCCTTGCTGGATTATTTCCTGGGCCATCTTTAACTCTCATTTTATACGATAGAATTAGACAGTTTTTAATTTGCCACGTTGCGGAGGCACCGGCACCGATGAATAAAGTCCGTATTTTGGGCGAGACGAGCGCCTAGGACATTCGCCACCTGCTTTCAACGATGTTCATCTTGGCCATATCTTTGTATCGCTCACCGTTCTTCCCATGGCGGGGACTGACTTCCTGAAACAATTACCAAAAAAAAAAAAAAAAAAAAAACCTTTTAATTCACGGTAAAGAAAAATTACATCCATATTAAAAAATGTGTCCATTTTATCGATAATTAGTTCGATGTCGCCTAAAGAGCTCAGGTCTCTCATGTACTGTTTTGGCAGCCATATCGGGTTCGACTTGTTGCTATACAAACAAAACATGCCGGTCCTTCACATGATATCGTGTTGGATCTGTTTGCGCATAAGTCTTAGCCGACTGATGTCGTTCTAGTAGATTACTAGAGAAATGTTGACTGCAAATTGTTCCCATCTCGTGCAGTCATCAGGGCCAGCTTCACATCACGTCGGCCAACCAAGCTACATGTCGCATCTATCGGGTTCGAGAATAGTAGTGGATGCCCGTCATGGTATTTTACTCGCTAAGTAGGGGAGGTCACAATCGTGATTGAGCCTATCTTCTATTACAACAAAGGCCACATGAAAGTACCAGCAACCTACATTTATCGTGTTCTTTCAGTGTGTTTTATCCTAACAGTATGTATGTGGGTTCGGTTGCAATGGAGTCACCTACATCCTAATAGGGTAACTCATAGGGGTTGGATTTGATTTCTTTTCCAATATTCTTCCCTTACATTTTATATATAAATTCGCTAGAGTAGTTTCTGACTTTTTTCGGTAATTGTTATCTGGGGGACTTTGCTAAGATGAGTTTAAAAAAGAAGTCTGAGCTACCCTCCGAGTCGCAGAATGGTGTGTATTGGAATTGTGACAGAAGATTATACCCAGTTTTAGTTCATATATTGAGGACGAAATGTGTCCTACGAGGTGTTGATAACAACTCTTACTTATAATGTATGTTAGTAAAATTTCAGTTCATATCCGGTTGTTCCCGCAATTTTTGTGGACAGCGCCTCATGTCTAGAGACCTGCATAATTCGCGTTATTATTTTGGGACAAGCCAGATGTCATTGCACTATAAGTTTCTGAGCATGACCCGTGATTTCGTTGCCTGATAGCTTCTATACGAGATCATGTGCCTGTGTAACTGTGTTACAGGCGATTGGTCACTCTGACGTTGAACTGTTACTATTGGTTTAAAGAGCCTTTGACGTCGTTCCACAAATACTCTCAGCCATTGAGGGAAGTCAGTAGCACGCATAACACCGTGGTGTTTAGTCTGCTGGAGAAAAATAACACGAATTTTGCAGGTCTCTACTCATGTCATTACTGTCTCGGATCAGCTGCTCACCAACTATGACACAACCTGACAAATATCAACAAAGATTTCGACAGTAATTTTAGAATTTAAAATCTCATTGTTAGCATCGCGGCTACTTCAGAAGCTGGATATGTGTGTGCGGATTATTTCCGTTGACTTGACATTCCTTTGTAAAATTACCCTATTGTCCAGAGTGACGATATGAGTAGTCTATCAGGGTTAGGTCTGGAATACACAACGAACTGTTCTAACCATTCATTTTGTCCAGAGCGACGATGTGAGTAGTCTATCAGGGTTATGTCTGGAATACACAACGAACTGTTCTAACCATTCATTTTGTCCAGAGCAACGATATAAGTAGTCTATCAGGGTTATGTCTGGAATACACAACGAACTGTTCTAACCATTCATTTTGATTCAGATCCCTGACAATTTCTTAGTTTATCAAATCGACTAATTTTTTTTTGTCCTGGGTAAAGCATGTGTGTGTAAATGTTTAACTAGAATTGCCTAAGTTTATGCTTTGATTTCTATTGATAGCTGTGTCAACAAAAAGCCAAGGCCTACCTACAATCTTCGCTTTTAAGGAAGTCACCATAGCTATTCTCATCCATGCAGAGAAAAGTATTCGCATTAGTTGTTACACTAAATTTTCGTTTAAAATTCACAATGCATTAATTAACTATGTCTTCGTCGGGCTTAACAGAGAATTCCCCAAACTGAGAAATATCATGTAAACCTCGATATGAGTCGCAAAGATAATTAACTTATGTATGCATCTAATGTTAATAAGGATGTATCCAGACTTCAAACCCTTTGGAAAAGTACTTTGTAACCCTACTTCTCCACCCTCTCACTGACTACACATATCCTAAACTGGATCTGCTTCACAACAATCGTTCGATGTTCGGCAACAGAACCACCATTAAACTAAACTATTCTCGTGCCCGCGACTAAGGTAATTTTTCTTTTGCATTTACTCAGATAGGCCTACAAATAGAAGATGTGTTGACACGTTTAAATAAGTCGAAACACCAACGGTGCAATCAGAAAAAAACTTGACGCAGGGAACAAACTAATTCTAAGCAATAATATTCATATCGCATGCACATATATACACAGCAATAAATCCACTTAATTATAGGCTGTTCAGGGTAAAGTGAACACTTTTTAAGGCCCTTCTTAAATTTTTCCTTTCATCATATTTCCATCTTCTTGCTGCTTTTTAATATAAACATTCCAATGTGACCAATAAACACAGTGAATACATATATCCGCCCTCAAAATTTAATGCCTGAGGCTGCAATGACATATTATTAGTGATTAATGCCTGTTTGGAGGGCCTTAAAATGTGCTCACTTTACCGTGAACAGCCTATAAAAACATTATTACAGAAATAGAATAATACAAGCCCTTGAGTTCGGCTGACAAACATAATGGTTTATTTAAGGAAAGACCAAAGCCCCAGTTGAGAATGAATACTTGCAAAACATGCATTTTTATACTCTACCCATTTATTTAATTGCTTCATTAATTTTTTTCCATACGATAGAAACCCTGCGCTAAACACCATTTAATAACGCAACGGCTTAACACGATGGTAGACCCCTCAAATGTTCTACAATCTTGTGAAACCCCGGGTAACAATATTATTTTTAACATTAGGTGATAATTGAAATGCTGTAACTATGGGCTCTGGTTATTCGAATTCCTTGTCGTGGAACATGCGAAACTGCATTTGGCTGAAACATTGTCAGGCCCCTTTATACTGCGTAACTTAAAATATAATTGCGTCAACCTATAGACCGAATGTCCAAGTTTGCCAAACTGATCAGCATCTCCGAGTAACCAACTGAAAGCTTGTTTCTGTGGGAACACAAGTTCGCAAGGTTTCTAGATAGAGTAGAATGTTCAGGAGAGCGCGGGAATTACGGGATACGGGATAAGATTCGCAGCCCCCGACCTCCATGTTGTGATGTGAATCAGTTGCCATATTGGATCCATGTAACCTTGACATGAGATCTGTGTCTTTGACCTCATCCCTGTTACCTTGGAAAATCACGAACCCGAAAAATCGCATAAAATTCCAAAATATTCGATAAAATGTTTAAATAACTTGCAAAAATTTATAAACGAAGAATAAAAAAAATATCATTACAAATTTTAAAAATTTGTAATTTTCCAAAAATTTTGGGAAAAACTTTTAAATAATTACGTGGAGGAGGCCTGGGGTTCGAAACGAAGATGACGGAGAAAATATCCTACCGGCAAGGAGACCAGCAGACAAATGGCTCCCACCCCACTTTTATTTGATTGGTTCATACAACAACCCCCCCCCCCCCCCTTCCCCTCAAACCAGAACGTTTACTGATATGTCTGGTCCCCTATACCCCCGCCAACCGACGCCACTGGATTTTCTGGACACGCGAACCACATACGACGTGGTCTTCTTCGGAGTATGAGGATGTTATGGTCCTGTCACATGAAATTCGCCTAAGTTTGCGGTGCCTGACAAACTGTTCTACAACGTGGGCCGTGGACATTGGCTTGTATTTGCTGCGACGAACCCGTTCAACCACCGCTGCTGCTCGTATGATCACCGCCTACTTTAAGCTATTCACGGTAAAGTGAGCACTTTTGAAATCCTTTCAATTGGAATAATAGAGAGTAGATATCTTTTATATTAGCCTGAGGCGTTAACTTCCGAGCGCGGCGGAATCTACACACTGTGTTTATTACTTACATTGCAGTGTCTATTTCAAAAGGTAGTTGGTGGATTAAAAAAAACTGAAATAAAAAAGTAACAAGGCGTCAAAATTGCTTACTTAACCGTGAACAGCCTATAAGTGCGCGCCGTGTAGCGGGCTGGCCTTTGGGAAACATTGCCCCCCCCTCCCCCTTTTTTTCTCATCAAGACTCCATGGAAACAAGACGCCGGCCAACCTAAGACACGCCAGTGAGCGTTAAGAGCAGCGAAGGACGTTTGAAATTGTTCTAGATGTTTTCAAGAATTATATGCAAAGTCTACTCGTTCCCTAGCGAGGGGAGACAGACTAGGGACGCTATACGAGCAGGAACTTTGCTCCAAGTTTTATAAAAAAAAAAAAAAAAAGGTTGTGAGGGGGACCTCCCCAAATTTATTACAAGTTATGTAGCCATTTTTATATATTTTTTTGTAATCATTGTATTTCTAAGTTTTGGGCTTATAAAGTATTTTAAAGAAACATCATTCACTTTCTCAAAAGTTTAACGAAATTCTTTAAAATTCTAAAGACAAGTTTAACGATTTTAAAGAAGCATCATTCAAGTTTTAACGATTGATTAAAAAGTTAATTATTTATGACGTAAAATGTTGGAAAGTTTTAATAAACTATATCATTTCAATCATAAAATGTTGGAGAGTTTTTTTTTGTCGTAACATACTGCGTTGTGATTATTTTTTGCGGTTTTATGACGTAAGATGGTGTTTTGGTTCAAAAAGCCAGAATGGCTTACAAACGTAATGTTAAATATGTTTAATGGTTTTCAGTTGTAACAGGAAATGTAATGATTTTTTGCAGTATTATGACGTAAGATGGAGTTTTGGTTTTAAAAAAAGCCAGAAATGCTTACACACATAATCTTAAGTATATTTAATGATTTTCAGTTGTAACAGGAAATGTTATTATTATGTTTTCAGTTTTATGATATAAGATGTTTTGGTTAAAAAAAAATCCAGAATAGCCATCAGTGGTAACATGTTGAGAAACATTTGTAATTAATTGTATTATCTGTGATGCAACATGAAGTAGCGATATTTTTTTTAAAGCTTATAAGGTTTTCAATAGTAACATGTTTAGAGTTTTACGATATTAACATGTTTGATGTGAATATGTAAAGAATTTGTTTTACAAATTTTAACTAAAGTATGTTTTATGAATTTTGTGGAAAAAAAATTTTCAAATAAAATCGTTATATGTTAAAATCGAATACTGTGATTCGTTATTTATTAGTTTCAGAATTTTCCCTGTGCCACTTTTTGTGAATGATTGGATGAGTCATAAATACTTGTATATTAAATGAAAATAAAATTTTGGTATGTTGTTTGAGGTTTGTTGAAATAATTTTGAAGTCAGATTATCTGTTTGCTCACTTTCACTAAAAATATTTACAAGTATGTTGACTTCAATTTAATGAGGGAGAAAAACTAACATTTCAATTAAGACACAATCTGAAGAGCTGAGGATAACTTCCATAAAATTATGGAGAGAAACGAACATGTCTGAATGAATGAATTTTTAAACAGAAGGAATAAATTTGGATATCTTCAAAAAACTTTGCTGGGCCGCTGGTCAACTTGAAGAACCCTAGGGAATTTAACGAAACTGAAAGTTACACACAAAGACCTTTTCAGAGCTAGGTAGAAAGAGCCCTTAGCGACACACCACAATGATTCCCCACTGTCTTACAGCTGGGAGAGTTCAACTCACCTTTAAAAAAATGATTTTTTCTGACAGCAGCAAGATTAAACCTGTTGTAGCTGAAGAGTCAAAACAAAGGAGCTTGCTGGTAAAATGACAGTCATACTTTACACAATGCCAGAAAAACAATATTGGAAAACTTCTTTAAAAATAATTAATTTATCCCTCCTTATATTAAATGGATACAAAATGGCTGCCATTTTCCTTTAAATTTGCGTTAAATATGCCCTTTTAGAAAAATTATTTGAAATATAGTGAAATTTAACAGATTTCAGTTTCGCTAGCGGTCATTTCAAGCTGGATGCGTGTTATTTCAGTAATATCATGTCGAAAATTTATTTTCTAAGGAAAACAATTTGTAAATAAGTTAAAATATATACCCATCTTATGGTATAAATTCAGAAGTGAGGAAACTACATGTAAAAATACGCACATAATATTTAAAAAACATTTCGAACAAGTATGTTTCACATAAGGTTTTAATGGTTGAAAAGGTTTAACTTGAGTATTGCTTAAATCTTATAATTGTGTTCTAAGTTTAATGCATGTAAGTGGAAAGATGCGTGTTTGAAAAAAGATCACTTTTCTTTCATTACTTAAAAAAATCTTAGCGAGTTAAAAATATGTCTTATGGTTTTGTTGTATGAAAATTAAGCATTTATTAGTTTAAAGTTTTCTGGAAAACAGGAAAAAAGTTTGGTGGAAAATGGATTATATTTTTTAATTGAATTTAATATGTGTCAACATCATTTGGAACGTATTTCTTAGTGATGAGGAAAATAAAGTTTTATCAGCGGGACTTGTGAAATTTTTTTTCGCTGGGAATACGCCAAGCTATTGCGCCACGAAAAGTAGTAGGAAGCTTCAATGTTCCAGCGAAACAAGCAGTTTTTAGGGAGAAGGGGAGAGGGACAGGCAGCTAGCCCAGGTCAGTTCAAATACGAAGCTGACTCCCTAGAGAAAGCCTCGTTTTGACCTTGAAGCAAGCCTCAGTTCATAGACGAGGCAGCACTCTGGGGTTGGGTGTTAAGGGAGGTGGACCGAGCATTTCTACGGAAACATGTTCTTGGCTGGTGTAAGGGGTTGGGGGTGGGGGGCTACGTAGCCTTGTATCGATAGCGGGGGGGGGGGGGGGGGGCTTTGCAGCGCCCTCCATGGACAGGGGCTGTCATGCGAAAAAAAATTTCTGACCTTGAAGAGGGCAGAATTTGCAAAACGTGACATTGGAAGGGGCAGTTCTTGGCTGGTGTAGGTGAAGGGGGTGTTTGACCCTAAACAGATTTTGGCAGTTTTGGATCGATGGCAGGGGTCAGTCCTCCAGAAACGAACTCTGCATTGGAGGGGAATGGGTCCGGGGGTGCATGGACAGAGCTTACCTCTGAAAACATGTTCTTTGCTGTTGTAAGGGGAGTGGGTGGTTGGCCTTGGGCAGGAGCGACGTGGAGCCTTCTTGCTGGTTTTCGCCATATTAGTTATTTGCTAAGCTTCTCCCTGCATAGACACAACACTGCATCTCTCGACTTCACTAGGCTTCGGAGTGTGATAGCTGCGATTCTCGTTAAGCGATATTCTGTGCTTCGGGGTTCAGATTTCGTTCACAGTCTTTGTCAATTACAGTGTGAAATACTTTTTATAAGTTTTTAATTTATCGGGGGAAAATATGAATTTTCGTGTGATAGTGCGTTTATTGTGTAAACCCGATTCTGTGTTCGGTAAACGTAACTTGGTATGATTTTCCACTGTCTTTTCGTTACTAGTGCTGTGAATTTCACAGACATGATGGGAAAATTTTTTTGTAGTACATCCATTATTTTTAAATAATTCACTTTTATCAAGTAGTGTTATTTTTATATATTCACGTAGTTCTATGACGAACAGTGTAATCAAGTCGTTAATAGTAGCTTGGTAGGGAAAAGGGTATCTGTCAGTTGTAAATTGCAACTCAGCCACACTCCACATATATATAACAGCTTAGGGGAAGGATTCCTAAAGCTTACTATTTTTTACATTATTGTATTAATTTGGGTCAATCTTCAATGTATTGTTCCAATATTGATTTAGTAGGAAGCATCATACATATATGCATACATATCTACATTAACATGTCTAGTTAGTTGAAATAGCTAACTAGAAAAATTTCCTTAGTGTAAGACTGCAACCGGTATGATATAGGAAACCAGTATCCAAAATCTTACCGCCAATATCATAAATCGTACCACTGCAAACAGGAATAATCTAATACTAAATGTTGTCCATGGAAACAGCTATGATGATGTTTTAAGTGTATACAAGTACATATTTCACCCTAAAAAAAAAAAACAAATAAATAAATAATTTACATGCAACACAAATAAAACGTTTCAGACCTGATTTAACCCCTGCGCAGATTTCATGTACCCAGGAGTGACACTGTAAACATTACACCATATTTTCTATGACATTTTCCTCACATATTGAACAGAATTAATCGTCTTGCACAAGTTCTATGGTTACATTGGATGTGAACGATGAAGAAGGCTCATTGTTGTCTGGAGTTGTTCTTAAATGCTTGTTTGCACATGCAGAACATCCCTTCCCTTTTGTAGATTTATTATCTACTTTGCTGGTCGTCGTCCTTCTTCTATTTTTTGCAGACATCAAATCACGTGTGTACGGACTGCCTGTCAGTACAACAGTACGTTGAGCTTCCCACCTTGCTGTTGTACGGACTGCTTGTCAGTTCAACAGCATGTTGAGCTCTCCACCTTGCTGGCGTGAACACATTTTTGGGGCATGTTGAAATCGGAGAAATAGCTTCAATAGAAATATTTATCTTCGATTTCATCTCCTACTGAGTAGGCCTATCATTAGGGCTAATTATTTCACTGCCTGATGGATGGCTGATGTTTTCTGTAGGCTTACAAGAAGACGTGTCTGTCTCATTTTCACCGGAGTGGAATTCATTTTCTTCCATATTTGCAGCTGCTAATAAGTCAGAATCGTTAATAATATTACGATCTACCGGCCAGATTCCACAAGCACGAAATCCATTAATGATGTTCTGAATAGTTGCTGCCCTTGCATAGGCATCTGCTACAAGTTGGGTAACCTGATATTGGGTAACACACAAACCATGATTTGTTCGAAGCCATTTTTCAACTGCCTGGGTGTAATGAGTTTCTAGTGTTGAAGAAGGGCCTGTACAGATGTTGTAGCCGATGAGTTGTGTGGGCAGGCAATTGCAGCATTAGGACGCCATTGGCGCTTGAAAGTTCCAAAGCTTCCAAATTCTTCAAATGTGTCGAATGACCATCTAAAATAAAGAGAACCTTGTTGCCGATGTTTGGTTTGATTATAGCAATATAACGTGGTAACCATTTTACAAAAAGATAACTGTTATTTTACCCTGTTTCCAGTATGTCAAGAATACTTCCAGGAGCGGCACCAACCTGCAGCGCATGCACCATTCTCACTTGTTTAAAGATTATCATAGGTGGAACATACATCCCCGACGTACTAGTACAACACACTATTGTTGTATTGACACCTCTGTTCCCACTTGAAATAGCTCCCACCTGATGCTTCCTGATGCTTTCCTTTCATAGCCAACACTTTCTGGCATCTTTTTTGGACAGCGCTGAAACCCATCTCATCCATATTGAACAAATGAGTAACATCATATATGTTTTCATCTATTACTCTTACCAGGATATCAAAAAATCCTAACACTTTCTTCTTGTTGGCACTATTTGCATGTGACATGGAAGTAGACTCAGGCTCACGTAGCACTAATTCCTTATGACTGGCTTTAAAGACATAAAACCATTTATTCCCTACCATTTCTGTCAATCTATTGAAGCTCTGTGGTATTTCATTGTGCTCTGCAATTTGAAATGCTAACTTCCTGACATCAGTGATTGTTACCCCAAACAGAAGTTCTTCTAATCTTAAAATATGAACAATGAGTTGTTGCTCTACTTCGGGTGGAAAGATGGTGGTACGGCCTATGGCTTTTACTGATTCGTTAGCTACAACATTCTTCCTGTCTAAGTGCTTTTCAGTGTTGGCTTTGGGATGTTGTATTATCTACAGTATTGATTAAAACCCATGTCCCTGTTTCTATACGATGCAAAGGCAATTGCCATCTCCATTTCAGTCCAAGCTCCATTTTTCCTTTTCGTCATTGTGTAACACACAACAGACATGTGTTTTAGTTATCTTTTATTTTGGGTGACTATTAAATACTTTTGCACATGGTATATATGGAACTTGGCAAATGTAAGGTGTGTTAAACTGAAACCCATTGTCGTCGGATGTTGATGTACGACCATTAAGAGAAATGTTCCGAAAACAATGCACAAATTAATTGTGGAACCTATACTGAAGTTTGTAATAAAATGAGATCATGGAAAAAAACTATGCAAAAGGTTATTTAGAATCTTCAAAGCGTTTACACATACAGTCAGCAATAAATGGGTTTCATTGTAACTTGCCTTGTAGCAGTATCTTAAATCATACCAGTGCGGTTTGCTAAACTACGGCGTGGAACGACTTAGGCAATTGGACATCAAACAAAACAAACATATGAAACAAAACCTCAAACTGTTTATCGTCAGATATAAATTAGTTCAAAGTGTGAAGAAGAGTTGTCTTTACGATAGTAAATTTAGTTAAACAATAATTACTTACTTTTCAATTTCGTACAAGCTTACAACTGAGGTTCAGAAACTACAGCCAGAAGTGCAAACAATTATGAACTCCAATAACATCGCTAAACATGGTTCTACACTTACGTTATTCTTTGGTCTGGCTGGGAGCTACAACAGGTTCATCTTGTAGCCACAAGAGCACAGTGGTATGCACATTTCTTGAAATACAGAGGGGGTACGATTTAGGAGGCAGTAGGCATTCAACTACTTTCCACTATAAGCAGGTGCTCGTCATACGATCCAGTCAGTCATTTGCTGACCTCCAAGGTGGACAGATGTGTTTTGGGAGAGGTGAGATTTCATTACGTATATTTCTATTACACTATCGTGTCTGTTTGAAATTTAAAATGCGAGTTTGGAAATCTTTATTTGTCCGTGTTAATGGGAAGTGCTAAATTATTTGACTGTGCATTTCGCTAATTAAATTGCAGGCAGTGCTTGATAGGGATACATTTTTTCGAGATATAATTCAGGATGCGTATGAGTAGTGTGTAAATCGTTAGTCAATCGTATTCAGAGTTTTTTGCCGTAATTTCATGTCGCCCACAAGCTCCACGTATATAAGTTGGCTCACATCATACACTGACGCCATTCCTGCACCATTCTCCGAGGCGGACGGATGTGTTTTGAGAGGTGCGATTTCAATATGTGTTCGTTTAATTTATTTGGAAACATCTGTTTTGTTTAAAATTTCCGAGTTTTTCACCTCAGTCTATAATCAAAGAGTGCTTCACTATGCTCCCGAACTAATGGACTTGTATAATAACGTTTCCTTTTTTACGTGTGTTAGTCAATTAATTTTCTTTTAATGTGTGGATTGCGTTTCGAAAGTTCCTCACCAGTCTCACAGGCACACGGACGTGTAAGGTATGTGCGAGAGGCGTCAAGTAGTGTCATATATCTTGTTATTGTGTTTGTTAGCCATTTAATTTATAGGGACTATATTTTTGCTTCTTTAATTAATTCCCTACTGCACACTCACGTAATTGTGATAGTCACATAGTTGTGATCCTTCGTTATACTTATCTTGTGTAAATTATATTTCTAACATAGAGCTCGTGGTAGTAAGATCACATTATTCCTCTCTTTACGTTTAATTTCATACTGGAGACTCACGTAATTGTGATCGTTTGCCACTTGTCGACACCAGGTAGTTATACTTCTATCTCATGTTATTTAATCATAGGTAGAACACTCCGAAATTTCTCTCGTGTGTTAACTACACGTCGTTTTCTCTTTCTGTTTAATTAGTATTACAAAAATAGCCTATCTCTGTCTACAAGACACAACATTTACACTTATACCACTCTTGCACAAAACTCACCACATATATATACATATATATACCCGGTCCCAACACGCCGCACCTCATCGAATGCCAGTTGTCGTGCTAACAACATATACCAGAACTGCTCCCCAACCCACAGAAAGAAAGAAAGAAACTAATAAGTTTGACCCTTAGTACGCTTTTGCACCAGACACATACAAAAGTTAACTCTTTCAATAAATTTAATCCTTTCATTAAATTTAACCCTTACATTAAATTTAACCCTTTCATTGAATTTAACCTTTTCATTAACCATTTAAATTTTCGTTTAGCCCTTTCAATTTTTGATTAACCCTTTCAATCAATTCGATATTAAATTAATTAGGTCAATCAAAAAAAGGCGGCATTCCTTTGTATCTAGAACCTCCACGTCCCTACTACTCTTATTGTTAACACGTTTTCTTTGATCAAAAATCCCACTCTTCCAGATGATGTACGAATAAAATGAGAAAGTTTCATTTTGGGGATCTGAATATTTTCCCCAACTGGCCAATAAATTTGATTCTTTGTTTTTTTTTTTAGTAACGCTATAATTGAATGCTGGCATGTTGACTATTTTAGTTGCTCCTTTATTTGTATTTTATTACGTTGCTGTATTTATTCATGTCATTATAATAAAAAACGTTTATCAATCAATCAATAAAAATGAGACAGTCCATGACAACGTTAGTCTTGCGCGTAGCGGAAGAGAACAGAATGAGAATGAAGAGTTGATCCTAACCAGGGTTTTCAAAAGTGCTCAATTGCCCGTGAACAACATATACGTCGTATGAGTAGATACGTGCAAAATTCGCGTTATCTTACGGTGAGAGGACAGACTCCACTGCACTATAAACAAGTGAGCACAGTCCGTGGTTTCATTGGCCGCTGTACTTTAATCTACGGCACCTACCTTCTTGGTCTCGTTAAAAAGAGAATCGTCACTCCGCCGCTGAGCTATTATCACTGGCTCAAGAGTTCTCCTAGGCGTGTCAGACATGTTTCCGGCCAGTGACTGAAGTCAGTCAAACGCACAGTAACTTGCAATTCAGTCTGTCCTTGAATAATAACGCGAATTTTGCAGGTCTCTACGCATGAATTAGAAGCCAAGCAGCCACCGGAAGGGTAGCGAACAGCCTCGCACTCGTGGCGGTAATTTCGCAGCCACGTCTCCGGGATATATCGGTCGACAGTGGACAGCATGGCGTCGTCATGGCGACGGGGTTTTCAAGCCGGCTGTGTGGTAGAGTAGACCGATGGAGAGACCCAGTTATTTGTGGCGGCGAGGGTCGGAGCGTTTCAGTCGACTCGGTGATGGTGGGGGATGAGGGGTAAGTGACAATCCTCTGCCCTCCCTCCCTCCCCCACCCCGCGAATTCGCTCTACTTCTCCAGTACCGGAGATCTCATTAAACGGAGGTGTCGGGAATTAATTTCAGGCACCGTCCGGAGAGGAATTGAATCAAAAACTTCAGTTAAGTAGGGCACGGTACGAAAGCGTACCCAATCTAAATCCCCCTCAGAACGGAAAGTATCTGATCCAGCCCTTGACAAACCAGTCTAGAGTTCAAGGGATGTATTTGCAGCTGCTTGTGTTAGCGAGAGTGGTTACTACCGTATGATTCATCAGTTATCTAACATAATTTCTAGTACAGTCTTTGTAAAATAATTTTGACCCCTCGAGCGCTTGCTTAGAATAAGGCGGTTGTTTTTATTTATTTATTTTTTTACTGTGCGTATTTTAGTAAGCCATTAGTATTAGTCGAGCATTATTAATAATTTTTTTTTTAGGTGGTAGTCTGGCATAAATGACAACTTCCTTTTGCAGCCACGGCAACGTCAATAGAAACCCTGCTCAATCCTCACTGGCGTCGTAAATTTCACAAAGTAATGGTAATGAAGAGAGTGTAGCATAATTTTTATGAACGGTGATGTGATCGAATTCCGCACATATGAGGCAACATTTGCTCTCTCTCTCTCTCTCTCTCTCTCTCTCTCTCTCTCTCTCTATATATATATATATATATATATATATATTATATATATATATATATATATATATATAGCCTTACATTTTAAACGTTCCTTAGGAATGCCAGGATATAAAACGTTCCTTAAAACATTATTTGGTGTAATATTTTATACTTTCATCTTTTTTCATCCTTGGAGCTCTCGAAAGAGATTAAGTACGGTATTAAATATTCGTGGTATCATTATATTTCTGAAAACTAAACCTCTGAAAAATCACTCCGTGTATGATGTGTGTAGTTAGTTAATAAATTCGCCATAAAAGTATCTTATTTTTCGTTAAACTGAGACTTTACCTATATGTTGCTTTTAATTATAATATTTAATTTATAATAAATAATATTTAAAAAAACAGTGAGGAAACATTTGTGTTGGTAACGCACAGTAAAAAATAGTTCTCATGCAAAAAATTATTATGACTGAGTGCGCACGAATTCGGTGAGTTGTCCCTCTGGTGCGAATTTCAAGAATTAGTTAAGCTTAGATTGCACGAGGCGGGGGAATATCCTGGAAGTAGAACATTAGCTGGGCTTCAGAAAAGTGCGAAGTAACTGTGAGCGAATTATAAATGGAACTTGCCTGCAAGAAATATGTCGCCAGTTAAATTCAGCGTGGGGAACTACTGTTGTTTTTTGGCGTCCTTGAACGTGATACACACAAGCTGCTTGCAGTCCGCCTTCCGAGAACAGGTGAAAACTCCCGCGTCTGTCGAATCACAATATTGCTAACTCAGTGGATTTTCCACCACATATGGTGGATTATGATTCCTATCCAGTAGGCAAAACTGTTACCTAGTGGTAACTGGATAAACTAATGGATTTTTAAAAAAATTGCGGGTGGAATTTGTAGAACAGTTTTCTTGGAGGAAATCTATAAATCACTCCCTGGAGTGCCTAAATTTTAAATCAAAATATGTGGATGGTGAAGTGGTAAATATTTGTAGCATACTTTTTTAATGGCTAGTCATGAATTTGTGGCACTGCAACATTGTGAATATACTTAGGTTGTGCACTATAGTTACTGTTTCTTTTACTTATTAGATTTGTTACAACTACAAATATATAAGTGCAAAATAGTTAAATTATATATTATACTATTATCTTGAGTTAAATTATTTTTTTATGTATGATTGTTATGAAAATTTTGATAGGCTCTACATAATCTAGTGAATTCTGGTAGATTTTCACGTGTGGCCTAGTGAAATTTTCTTTGTAAATGTTGGTATCACTGTTGAATCCGATGTGTGAACCAGCAATATGCAAAAGCATACAAGTGCACCAGTATATGGTATCATGCCATAAACAAACCCAATGAATACCCATATGCAAAAGCCTGCATTAGCTAACGCGTAAGTAAGTGAAATGGAAAATAATGTTGGCAATTATGAGAGCCCGACCGACGCACGAATGATCACGGGAAAAAAAACGCGGGCAGGAAAAAGTTCATAGGCGAATTATTAATTTGTAAAATTTTACGTGGCTACAAAGCAGCAGATATTAGAGAAACTAACTAAAATGTTTACTCAAAAAACAGTAACATTTAGGTGTTTCGCATGAAATGCAACCAACCGGTGCATGTTTAATCTCCCACATGAAATGGCCGTTGCTTGGCTTTCTAACAAACGTCATCAAAGTCGCTATGCCAATACTAGCACCTGACAGATGTCGCGTGAGAGCGTTAGCAATTATTGTAAAAATAATAAGCGAAGAACTGTGCATGATTGTGTAAAGCAAAATATTGTTTAATATCGATACTGCAAAATAACGTGTTGTTCTATGAAGTACTTGGAATAACCGTCTGATGAAAAATTTAAGCAAAGCGCCTTGTACCAGCTATGTAACCAAATGGTAGTAAGTTTTCAACGTACCTACATGCTATATTGTGCAAGAAACTTATATAGCAAAAGTTATACGGTAGTTCCAGTTCTACCCTACCTTAAATATGATTTTCTGCGTGCGCTTGTTGTATTGAAATTTAGAATAAATTGTTACTTGGTTCCATTTTGTAATAAAATGCGAACACGTAAAACAGCCGCCGAGATAAGAGTGAGTGAGTGATGAGCAACGCCGGAATGAAAGGGCGTGGTAAACGGGAGATCCTTCAGAAAACCCGCTGACAGTGGCATCGTCCGGCACGATTCCCACCTGCGAAAATCCGCGAGCGACCTTGTCGGTAATCGAACCCTAGGTGGGAAGCGAGTAGCCTAACCACTACACTAAAGTGACCTCCTGCCGAGATAATAAATTTCTTCCTTACGTGTACATGGATAGAAAACTGTGTTACGTCTCGATAGTAATGCAGAATATGTTAATTTTTTCTGGTAGTACAGTCAAATTTTCAGTAGTACACTTTTGTATCTATGATTTAGGTTATCCTCACTGAGAGAAAATATAAACGCCTGCTCATACTATGAGAATGAATATACTCGTAGGCCTGTCAGTACAAACAATGACACACGACACTGGCTGCCTCCCTTTTTTTAATAATGCTAAAAAATAACAAATAATTTTAATAAAATTTTTTTAAGTTATTTGTTTTAACCCTAAACATATATCAACATCCAAAGTCCTACTGCTTCGTACGAAAAAATGCAATTACAATCTCAAAAGAAAGAAAGATATTAAACTATTCGCCATCTGTAATAAATTAAATATTGCTGAACAGTTTAACCTGTGCTGTAAAGTAACTTATTTTGACTGAAATCCTAGCTAGCTATAACATCATAGCTGTCAGAACCTTCAGTGAAAAATTGTGACAATAGGTCAAAAATATGGCACAGAAATAATTTGTTGAAAACTTAATAAATGCATTCCTCTAATCTAAATGAAAGATATGTGTTGTGCCTAGTGTCTTATGGTTTATTAAATTTCTCGTATACACAATTATAGTTGCATAGTACCAACTAACTTATATGAAATTACGATTTCAGTAGTATGAAGTACACATGATATGTACTGGTGATCTGCTGTACGAAGAGAATGAACCTCCTAATTTCTTCTACTTATGTTGGTAAATAAAGGGGCAATAAAAACGTAGGTGACGACTGTTCATTTAATTTTTTGTTAGTGATCTGTAAGAATTATTAATTAAGGAAGGCCTGGAAGAAATGTATTGCAAGGTAGTTGTGATCCATTAATGCTGTTAGGTAGTTTAGCTTAAATTTCTGACCTATCTAGTGCTTGGTTAGGTTCAGTGCTAACATTGATATCAGAGATTGGAAGTATGTGGTTTCGATTTAGTTTGTCTCTGGGGACAGTTGAAACAAACTATTAGAGCTATCAGTAATAACGATAGTAATATCGATAAATTTCTCCCCGTCGGTGAGAGTAGCTTTATAAAAATATTTAATAACATATTTTTTCATGCAATTTGATGTGACTGTATAGATGTGAGAATGGATGTTCGTAAACTTGGACTAAATTATATGTACAATATCAGTAGTATGATTATGGCACTTGGGCACAAGAAGATCAGGGATAGGATTAGGATCCGGGGGAGCCGCCATCTTGTTACGTAACCCATCGCATCTTGAATGTCACTGACCTTTTACCCCCGACCCGTGTGACCTTTGACCTTGACCTTGATATCGAAGACTTTTGACCTTTAAAAATACCAAAAAAAACTCAAAAAATTCTTAAAAATTATATATATATATATATATAATTCAAAAATACTAAAAATTATTTTCAAATTATTTTAAAAATTACTGAAAGGATCTTCATAAATGACCCATTTTGTTTTTCAGAAATGCTGACAGGGATCAGCAGCTATGGTGACTGGAATCAGTGACTCCGAACCAGGCAACTAGGATCAGGACTATTGACCTTTGACCTTTAATATTAAAAATGCAATAATCCAAAAAATTTAAAAATGACAAAAAAAACCAAAGAATTTGCTATAAAAATTATTAAATAACTTTCAAAATAAATTATTAAAAACAATTTGAAAATTATTTAACATTTATTAATTTTTTTTTTTTTAACTTGCGTTTCCGAAGGTCCTCCCAGCACAATGCTCAGTAGACGACTGACTCCCTCGCACCCACTGCCCTCACCTATACTCATTATACATTATACCTATACACCATCTTGGTTTTTTCGTTCGCCATTTATTTACATTCTACTGGAGGCAGCCATTTTTATTTATATGTTACTGGAGGCTACCTCGTTGGTGTTGTGCAGCAATGGTGTTATCAACAGCTATTGAATTTTTGAGATTGTTCAACCACACTATATAATTTGTTCTTCTGAATAGTTTGACATTAAGGATGTTGTCGTATCCCTAAAGGCTTAGAAGATATGGAACATTTTTAGAGCGTTATCAACCTATGTTTATTTTTCCTGATGTGCAGTAAGGGCGTTATCTCTATGCAATAAGAGCATTGTCAACCTAAATTAATTTTTCTGATGTGCAGTAAGGGCGTTATCCCTATGCAATAAGGGTATTGTCAACTTACATTTATTTTTCTTGGCATGCAGTACGGGCGTTGACGCTAAGCAAAATAGCAGGAGACAAACATCTTTGGTTTTCTAGGTAAATTTCGCTCTGCTGTGCATTCTGTGTATTTCTCTTAGGTAGGAAATGTATTTCTGACAAATGAAAAAAGTTTTTGATATCGAATAAATATTGTTTAAAGGCTTTTCACGAAAAAGTGAGCACATTTGAAATCAACCTTAGAAAAAAGTCACTTCTACCTGTATATATTTTAACGGGTGCACTGAGTGACATGCGCCCGGTAAAGTTGGTAACGATGGATGGAAAGTAGTTCCATATCTAAATTTCGAATGAAAGGTGCAAGGTAACAATTTCTGATAACGTAAATTATTTCTTTCGCTCCCTGTTTTTTAAATGCATCGAAGTGTAAAAATGAGCTGATGTGTAAATTTTTACTTTTTTAATAATTTCACAGTTTCACTTGACCGACGCATGAATAAAGTGATGGGGCCCATGGAAATGTTAATTTTACATAAGGCGGAAGATTACACAACGTGCATACGAGTAGATTTTCAACAGGTCTTCCAAAAGTGCTCAGTTTACCGCGAACAGCCTTTAGTTTATTTACTCTATGATGTTTTATGAAAGTGTCCAGTCTCCTTTTTTCTATGTCACATGCAGTAGTTGTGTCAATAAAAGGAAATGTTGCTGGGTAGTAGAGGACGAAAAATTGTGGAACTTGTTTTAATCAAGAATGAGGCTGTGGTAATGGTGAAAATGAGTTGAATGCTACAAATAAGAGCATCTAGTTGACAATGAAGTTGAGGTTAGTGTGATTCCAAATAATGATCAGATGATGTCTGTAAGCACAAATGTTGGTCGAAATAAAAATACGTTTTTGTAACAAGTAACTGTGACATCTTTGTTCTTAAAGAATCTTGTAAGACATTTGCGAGCAGTGAGATTGAAAGTGTCGTCGTTGTGTTTGATGGTTCTGTAACTGTTACAAGTACACTACCAAGCTGTAGTTATGAAATAATAGGGTGTCAGACAAATGTAATTATAAATGTTGATAGGATGAAAACACTGTTTCAAGTGGTTTCACAAATGGTGTAAATAACAACACTGATGTTGAAGCAAATAATTTGGCGGGTGGAAGGAAGTAAGGACTCGAGTGAAATTCTGCTTAGCAGAAAAAGGAAAGAAGCGAGTGAATGACTTAGGGACAAGCGTAAACGACAGAGAAGCAGTGGAGAACCTTATCTTAATGATAAAGGGTCGTTTGTTTATGGGGAAAAATTGCAAACAAAACCATGCCTCAATAAGAAATGCCATAATGATTGTTCAAAGAAATGTTCTGAGATTGAGAAACAAGAAGTGTTCCAACTGTATTGGGGACTTTCTGATCATAACAAGCAAAGAGAGTGGCTATTATATTGCATTAATCAAGTACAAAATAAACGAGGATGGACCAAAGACAAATGCCAACAGAGAAACACAAGAGTGCACACGCTTCCAATGAGTGGGGAACGGGTAACTGTATGCCTTACATTTTTATTGAGAATATTGGACATATCTGAAAAAAAAAAAAAAAAAACTATTTGTTACACTTGGGAAAATAAAACCGAACTCTTCAGTGTAAAACCTGACTAACGTAGAAGTAAATCGCCTATCATCAAAACCAGTGCTGAGGTGAGAGATGGCATTGGGACATTTATTAGAACTTTACCAGCAGTGCCATTGGCCATTGCACTACTGCCGTAGCTCGTCCACCAAGGTGTACATCCCTACACAATTTAAAAGCCTCGAAAATGTGTACAGGTTATACAAAGAAGACTGCACAACTAAAGGAATTCCTTTCACAAAGTCAGGTGTCTTCAAGAAAGCGTGGAGGAAAGACTACAACATTGGAATCCATATTTAAAAAAAAAAAAAAAAAAGATCACTTCCCGTCAGAATAAATGAGCGATCGAAAAAGTTTAAAGTCCCCTTCGGCCACACAGAACTATCCGGTCAATCGGTCAGCGTTTGAACTGCGCCAAGAATCTCTTTAGCTTCTTTGGAGCATCATTCTGACATCGGCTTCTCCAAGTAAATATATTCCATTTAATTGGATGAAATATCTCGTACTGCGACTTATTAAGTTAATGCAAAACCTTATATCTCACACAAACTCCACACTAGAAGTCCATGTCTCACGCGCAAACAGGTAACACTTGGGGGAATAAACAACCAATTATAAAGGCGAGCTGAGTTACAGTGTTGTCCAACATAGCTTGTCCTGAGATATTTTATCGGAATTACCTCACATGAATGTTCGCGAGTGATGCAAGCAGACAGCAGAAAGAAAACAGGTTATAAATGCGTGCTAAGCGACAGTGTTGTGCAACATAGCTTGTCCTGAGATATTTTAGTGGAATTACCTCACATGAATGTTCGTGAGTCGTGCAAGCAGGCAGCGTAAAGAAAATCAGTGATAAATGCGTGCTAAGCGATACTGTTGTGCAACATAGCTTGTCCTGGGATATTTTAGTGGAATTACCTCACATGAATGTTCGTGAGTCGTGCAAGCAGGCAGAGTAAAGAAAACCAGTGTTAGATGCGTGCTAAGCGATACTGTTGTGCAACATAGCTTGTCCTGAGATATTTTAGCTGAATTTCTCACATGAGTTTCACACTGAATGTTTGTGTGTCGTGCAAGCATATAGCGGATAGAAAACCAGTGATAAATGAGTGCTAAGAGACAGTGTTATGCAACATAGCTTGTCCTGAGGTATTTTAGCGGAATTACCCCACATGAATGTTCGTGAGTCATGCAAGCCGACAGCAGAAAGAAACCAATCATAAAGGCGAGCTGAGCTACAGTGTTGTGCAACATAGCTTGTCTCGAGGAATGTACGCGACATTCGATACTTCAAACAATGAAACTGTAAACGTATGTGAAATGACTATAACTACAAATAATTGTAAAGAGAAATTCATAATTCCTTTGTTAATAATTAAAATAAACCCTAATATATGTGAGATATTAAGTAGTTATAATATTTCTTTTATTATCACTACACAGAAATGAATTTCCTTCTGCCGTACGTATTTACGAAGGCCGAATATCACACTTTAGCGGAATATATGCCTATATTCGTCAGTAACTAAAGCCACTGAACATTAATGAAACAATCGGCTCATGTTGCAGATGTAATTATTGTATGCGCACATCAAAAATGTTTCTCTCTTGCAACTAGCTGCTGCCTGCATGAAAAGCCACGTCCTATTTAACCGGGCCAATTTCTACGCTGCCAAATAAAATCCTTACGTAGGTTTCGTATTAACTACTGTAGCCGGCAGACGTCTGTGCACGTCTGAGCGCGCGGAGTGTGTTAAGTTGGCCGATTGTTTTGGCGGGGGGGGGGAGGGGGGGGGGTAGATGCGCACGAAGGTAATTCCGAAAAAAAAAAAAAATTATTATGGGCTCAGGTTTATGTAAGGCAATGGAGGACGAAGTACGTTCGCAGAGGTACAGAAAATTTATCGTCAGTGTTAAAAAACTGCACTTGACCATGATATTTATATAAAACAACATATCATTAAAATATTATACAACTGGAATACTACTTAGTTTTTAACCCTGGGTGCAAATTCGCGTGAATAATTTATACGTACAGTTTATCAGATTATAACAAAACAGTCATTTCAAGCCAGTGCTTTCCTTTTGAAACTATAGAAAAGGTTTTATATCTTTATTTTCACAAAGTCACGAAAATGAGTGTTTTAACTCATAATAGGCTGACCCACAATATAAATAATGCATAGCCCACACAGTGTTTATAAAACAACAAACAAAATAATAAAATTATAATCTACTGGATAATGTTCATCTACTTCACAAATTCCACCCAATTAACCTGCGTATAAGCATTCTTGCCGTGCTAAACGGTAGTTTATGTGAAATTGTGGTTTACATACGCCTGGGCGTTCAAAATTAAAAGCTCACGAAAATCACAGTAAACATTTAGAGTTTATATAAAAAGGTGTTAATTATCTTGTCGGTTTATGTATTGTTTCTAGAATTCCGATTCACGTGCAAAATTAATTCCACTTGTACAGATGTTCTTTCAAATATTGCTGGCTGGCTTCAGCAGACGGTGTATCCAATATAAAAATACTGCTGTAGCATTTATGACACAATTATTTATACTAACTTAACAGGCCGTAAGAAACGTTTGTCTATAATTTATGCCAGTAAATGTTATTCCAAATGCAATGTTCACCAAGAGAAAATATTTCCCTGATTATGAAACAAAGAATGTGCAAATGTGTAATCCTATTTGAAAGGCATTAAAAATTAAAACCTTAGCAGTTTAAAATGATATGTCTGTCAAATTATTAGACAAAAAGATTATAAACTAACGCTATCGTTATAGCAATAAGTAAATTAGTTTCGTTGTTGTTGAAGTTAATGCCACACGTATTTTTTATTTTTTTAAATTTTTTCGATTGTGTTTTACTTTTTTTTTTTATTTTTTTTTTTTTTTTAGATTTTTTGGTTCAACCCCGGGATCTCGAATCCCGGTCACCTGAGTCGCTGATCCAGCTCCCTGATCTTATCCATGGTCACTGATCATTCTGCGAAATTAAGAATTTTTTGGGGTAAAAAGAGAAATTTTTAAGGAAAAGGGGGAAAATGTAGGGACATTTAGTCGACTGTTAGGGAAGAAAGGGAAATTTTGAAGGCAAAATGGACAAAAGGGAAATTCCAACATGGCGGCGGCCGGTTATTCCGCTCCTATCACCCCTGCCTTTGAACCATAGTCTTTTATATACTACTCACAACATTACAAATTAAATTGTTATTGTGAATTTATTCCTTTTCTGACTTGCACGACTAAACATAATAAACGGAGAATAAAGGGTTATAAAGTTGCACAAATTGTTGATAAATCAATAAATATCGCTAAACAATCACTGAGAAATGACGCTTGAGTGGATCAGAATGGGCATCCCTGTACGACATTTTGGAACTCTGGCTCAGTATCATTTCATTTGACTGCATGTCATATTAATCATCTTTAAAACGTACCTCCACTCCCTCAACCCAACACGTCACTATAACATCTACGGTCTTGGAAGTCAGATTTTGGTAGATGTGTTATAAAGAAAATTCAATTCTCTATCTCTATTTGTGTATTTCTTACAGACACTGAATACAGTCTTCTGGCGGTTTATTTGTGTATTTCTTACAAACACTGAATACAGTCTTCTGACGGTTAAACTTTCGTTTTTTGGTCAACCAATTTGGACTCAAACAAAAAAGGCTTAAGTAAGTGCCCGGCATATAGCAAAAATTGAGTTAACAAAAAGTTTGTAATAGAAAACGAAGCAATGAAAGAGATTCGTCAACTAAAGTTACAACAGGAACCAGAAAGAACTAAACGGGAGAAGCTTCAAACAGAGCTCTTAACTTTGCAGATCCTAAAACTAAAGACAGAACTAAGTTACTAATGTGTTATATGTTGTGGTTTAGTTCACAGCATCGGTTTTTGAGTATATTCACAGACATTTTTAATTAAAAACACTACTGGTGTTTGTCACATTCTTGATTTGAATTAGGCCTACAAAAGTAACTGGTTTATTTTACATTTATACCTAATGTTAATACAGAATAGTTGTAAAGGGAAATAATAAAACGATATAGTCTGTTTGACAATCGTGTGTTTGATATAAGGCGAAAGTGCAGTTTAACCTCTACATCACAAATTTAAAAATAATTTATTCTTTCATTTAAACATCGCGGACAACAAACAATAAAATCCTCGTCATCACTTTTCTCTTCAAAAATTAAATTGTTCTTTTATTCTCGATTGAATAACTTTGCCCTCTCGACACCTTCCCAAAATATTTGTTTATGTTTTACAGTTTAATCCCGATAATGTGACTTAAACCACCGAAATCGGCGGGTTAATATCTTATTGAGATATTCAGAGAAAATCGAGATTAATGTGTGGTGAAACGCAAAATACAGGTAATCGAGATTTTTTTGTCAGTTAATCTCGATAAACTATCATTATCTCGCGTGGTGAAACCGGCCCTTAATCATTTGCCAGAATTCACATTAGCTTGAATGCCAAATATTTCTTCATGTTGCCTACATTTACCAAACTTTAGATTGCCGTCCAACCCTGCCATGTCTATGTAGATAATTTTTTCCCCACCTTGTCCGTGCTGTTTCAACTAGATAGTCGTGGCGCCAAGATACGATGTGAGGTCTCTCAATTAGTATCTTCCAGTGACTTTGCATTTTTTTTCCGCCGAAAACCTAGTTGTTATACCACCTTACGCAACGAAGTATGCGACCACGGAAAGTCCATTTTCTCCTTTACCACGGGCAGTAATTTTCCAATGGTAAGGACACGTTTTTACTGAATATAAAAATCCTGAATCGTCCGCCGAATTACACATAGATCTAAGTTATCAACATTCACGACAGTATGTTCCGGCTACTTACGATTCTCCGGCCCTCAGAATGCACGACTGTGTTTTTCTTCCGGACAGACATAACACTCGCAGCTATCTTCACGACAATTCGGAAGTAAATGCGTTACTGCAGATAGTACATGCGTGACCACGCTTCCCACTCCCCGCTGTCACTCACTGTCTTGTCTTCTCCTTCCCTCTTACCCAGAGGTTTCAGAGGTGGCGCGCCGACAGTAGATTGTTTACCGAGATACTGTATCATTTCTTGTGACGCTATCTTACAAAATGGTGGAGAAACGAGTCTTTGCATAGACATTTTTATGGATATACATCATACTGTCAGCATACAGAGTTAAGTTGAAATCTGTTCTGCAGTTTCGTAGATAAAAATTTCTTGGCTAAAATGATTATATGGCCGCCATTTTGAAAACATGTGTGTCTGACCCTCTCAAAGTTTATCAGTTTACATGGCCTGCCGTAGTGCTACTTGTTTGTTAAATTTGGTAGAAATATGTCAATTGTTTCACGTGATATTACACAAAAAACTTTATTTATTCATGTAATGCTATCTTACAAAATGGCTTGCCGATTTGGTGGTTATATGGCTTACATGATGCTTGTAAAAGATACCGTCGGCATACAAAATTTAGTTTAAATTGGTCAAACGGTAGTATGGTAGTTACACCAAGTAAACACAACAAAATTGGTATGGCCATCATTTTAAAAAAAAGTGCCTAACAATGTTCAGCTACTTATGTTTATCTGGCCTATCATGGTATTACTTACGAGCCAAATTTGGCTAAACTTGGTTGAGTACTTTTCGAGATAAAAAGTAACAACTTCATTTTTTCATGTGGCGATATCTTCCAAAATGGTGGACCAACAACAAAATTAGCCTCGGAATTCAATAGGTATACCTTGCTCTGTCAGCATAAAAGATTTGTTTTAAATCGGTTTAATGGTTTTCGAGATATTACGTATCAGCCTAAATTTTAAAATGGCTGCCGTAAAAGTCAGGTGTCGTTATTTAGTACTATATGTGTACTGTGTGTGGTGTATTTCGGTTCACGCATTCAAAAATTTAAAGGGGACTTACACAGACGCACAGACACACATGCAGACACCATCATATACACACACGTATACACATACACACTCCTTCACACACCTACACGCAGACACGCAAACAGGAAAATGATCTCATACGCCTTTCCGTATTCGGAAGGTAGGCTAAAAAGTACCTGATCCCAACTCACTGTCTAAGATTGAGATCATTTTGGAATTGGTCATATATGATATGGGAACGTTTTAATTTGTAAACAGAAATATCAATTTTTTATACATAAAATACACACTTTTCCAGTAATTTTCTTTCAGAAAGGTTGGGAAATTTTGATGTCCGGAGACATACACACAGTACAGTAGACAGCTGTTCTGTGTTGCTGACCTTCTGAAATTTGATTGGCCACACATACGTCTGCACTTATACCACTGGTTACGTGAACCAATAATATTGCAAAATAGTACCAGTACAGCGTATACTATTAACGAAGAGAAAATATGACTCACTATTATCTCTTAATTTAGAGCTGATGTCACAATTATTTATGTTCCGAGACTGAGATTTTTGAAGGAAAATTGTTTTTATTAAAAGGGTAAAACGATACAAAATATGATGTTATTAACAACTAGTATTATATACATCAGTCACACAAGTATTACATAAATTGTTACCTCATACAAAACATTGACGTAATTACTTTGGTATAGTAGGTAAAATTTGTATTTACTTCTATTTTAATCTCACCATGTTTACTGTATATTGTTGTAATAAATTGTAACATCTACATTTAATATAAATACATGTTTTTTTCTTTGTAAGTATATCATATTTTATTGTGTCATAATTTCTCTATAACACGTCTAAACAAAATAGCATTTTATACTGTATTAAATAACGATAAGAAATAAGACAAAGGAAATTCTTTGTTCATGTAAGAATACGGATCCCTTATTTTTTTCAACCAATATAATTATAAATTTCGAATTGTCTTTATTACCTTATTTGTCGGGCGTCTAAATCAAAATTGTATAATGGCCTGACTTGTGAGAATTCTGTGGGACTCATTTGAGGATATTATGTAGTTCGAGGATGCATGTAATTGAGTTACACTCGTAAGTGGGCAGCATTTTTTTTTTATTTTCAGACGCACCGTGAAAACCAATAATGAATATCCAAGAAAACAAGTTCCGAATACCAAGCAATCCGAGGTGAAATGAGCTACACTTTAAAATAAACGTGTTTATTTACACATGAAATGTATGCGTAAATGTACTATTTGGTATGAGTAATTTTCAAAGACAGCTGCTAAGTTGAATTGATATGATAATGTTGCTAGGTATTCGAATGTGTACTCTAATACAAATAGATTTAGTAATAAAGATGTAAGCGTTTCAATATTTGTGTAAAAATACACCATCACGAATTAAATAACCTTTTTGTGCATTTTTATCACTACTGTATCACTGTATTAAAATCATCGGGCCACTTGAAAAATGGTAGTACATGATGCAAATTTACCGTGAAAATACACATAAGTGCCATTTTTCAATGACCATACGTGAGTAAACGTATACTAATAAAGTGTGAAAGTAACTGAGTTTGTAAGTGTAGTTTGCGATGTTAAAAGTTTTAATTTTTTATTTCAACTAACAAACCAAAATAAGTATAAAATTAATATAGTCTACATTTACAGGGCCAACTTCGATGTAACACGCTTAGTCAATTTTTCAAATTTAAGCCTTGGAATTTAAATACACAGCCAAGAAACGGTTTATTCTGACTTGTAACTGCGAGAAAGAAACTACTTTCAAAGATAAATAATCCAATGACTAGACGTGTCTTCTTGTTAGACTTGCTTGCAAAACTGCGAAAACCGAACATGAAATCAAAAATTGATATCTTTCTCTCAGTAGATGAAATTCGAAAACTGCCCGACAAAGAAAACGATGTTCATCTGTGTACGGCACGTGAGCCCATTGGTATAGCTTTCAGGACTCTTCCTGATTATCGCAGTGTTTGAGTACGACTCGCTCGGGTCGGTAAATTTCAGCCAACAATTCGGAAAACTTCTTCCTTATGCATTTGCTTATGTTGCCAAATTAAATATGTGCGTAGAAAAACGCTGGTAGACTACTGAATTTGTTTTACATAATACAAGCCATTTTTTGTTTTACTGCTTGCAAAACTAGGCACATATGCATTGTGTTTCATTTCATTTTTGAAAAGAAACACGCTCCAAAAGTATTTGTGTATTTTTATTATAATAACTTGTGAAATTCCACTGTTGTGTAGCAGAGTAGAGCTATGGAAATTTTGCTTGTTCTGATTGTCTTTTGAGGTTTCGTAAAATCACTCCTATTTTTAGGCGTTAAAATATAACTACTTCGTGGGAGAATATCTGCAGCGTTTGTTTTTTGTTTTTTACTCACCAAGGCAGAAGCTAGTGAGACACATAACAGCTAAGACTGAGATGTCGACAGTACATCAGAATCTTACTATTTGTCATCAAACCATCATCGTTTTTTTTTCAATATGGTAAACTATACTACCAACACATCGAATGCCAGCGCGCAATAATTCAAGCTAGTAAATATCTTCTATTCGTAAATGGGAAACTCCGCAGCAGGATCCAAGCAGTTGACAAATCAGGCTTCCATTTTCATTACTAATTTATGACGACCTGAAAAGTTGAACACATTCATTTGGTGGCAAGCTGGAATTATTATTTATCTGTGTTGCTGTCGTGAATTGGCCAGTTATTTATTTGACACACTTTGGAAGACTCGTGTTCCTATATAATATCCGTAGCAAAAGAAGTGACTGATGAGATAAGGACGGTGGCTTGAAAAAAAAAAAAAAGTACATTCCACTATGAAGTGTAGCCCAGAAGTCTTTGAACCAGGGAGTTGTTCAGGTTTGTAATAATTTTATTTCCTTCTTTAAAAAACCCCACTTCCTACAAAACCCTGTGTAAACTTCCTATAGACCGTTCATGGTATAGTGAGCACTTTGTAAGGCCCTACCAAATTTTTCTTTTAAGCTATGTTTTATGTTTAATATCAGTATTATCATGCAGCTAATAAATACGGTGTATACTTTCACCACTTTCAGAAGTTAATGTTTGAGAGTGCAATAAAACATATTTATTAGTGGTTAATGCCTGTTGGGAGTTCATTAAAAAGTGCTCACTTTATCGTGAACAGCATATACTTTAAAACCGAAGTTCCCTGGACAGGTAAACCGCGAAGTAGGCCATATATACACACAGATTAATAAAAAATAACGACGTTGCGGTTACTTGTCCTGACTTTCTAAGTCCCTCAAAGTAACGGTACGTTCATACTAAGCACGATTGCATTAAAATACACACAGTTTTAAGACCGTTTTTCCTTCGCCTCTTATGTTCATTACATTCAGAAATGAGTAGATGACATCGCCCTAACTGCAGAAGGCTAATAAATAAAAAGATGATGGACATGTGTGCTATGGATGAGAGGCGGATTTTAATAACTCACTTGAAATATGAAATGTTCTAATATACGGCTAATATAGATGATCCGCAGTAGGCAACGAGTAACGATTAGCTTGAACTGCAGAAGAGTAATGCCGGGATTCGGTGCGTGCTGGCGCCTCAAGAGTATTAAATCGGTTTTAATATAGTAACAAATATTCATTTGTTAAAAACATATTAATATGGGCCTACAACGGTGTATGACTGGCTGGATGAAAGACGAGCAAATTCATGTGAACAGCCATTAATGATGTCGTTCACGTTTTCATGCACTCGTTCCATCCACAGTTACTTCGAACTTTTCTGAAGCCCTGCTAAAGTTCTAGTTCCAGTATATTCCTCCACCTCATGCCCAGCCTAGAAAATGACACCAAAGGGACAGTGCACCGCGTTCGCGTGCACTCAGTTTATTTTAATAATTTCCATGAGAACGACTTCTCACTAGGCGTCACTAACGCACTTACGCTCTCCCTGTATCTATGCAGATTAACCATAAACGAAATAATATAGTTTATAGACAAAATATAATTAAAAGTTCGATTGAACAAAAAATAAGGTACTTTTATGTTAACAGAAGTTTAAAAAACGTTTGTGATACATGGCGTTATTTCGGAAACATCCAAATCTCGCCATGTGTGGGGTGATTTTTCAAAGGGTTAATTCAAAAAGTGTTAAGAAACCGCAAACGTACTATAATCATAAAGCTATTATTACGTTGAACGGCCGGAGCGCAAGCGCGGGACTTGAACATGTAGCCTGTAGTCATCCGAGATGTTACCCTGGCTCATCGCTGAGAGCGAATGGCGCACGGCTTGAGGGAGGGCAGGACGAGTCTGTTCTCTCGAAGCGCCTATAGTCCATTAACGCTTTCTTCGGCCTTTTGGAATCGAACCTTTGAAAAATCACCCTAGGCATAACATGTCAACCGGTTTTGTTAAATCACTTGTATTCCACAATTATATAACCCTGTATTAACGTTAATGTTCTGTGTTCTTGAATAGATTAATAATTTACTTAGTGTCTTCTATAACTTGTAATATTTATTTCGTATTAAATACGAATATAAAACCTTGAGAGCAGCGACGTGTTGGCAACGGCTAGTAGGAAATAGTTCAGTTACAATATTTTTCATATTCCTTTTATATGTATACTATTTTTAAATTAATCTTTGCCTATTAATATATTTGAATTGTTAAGTAGCACTGGAGGAAACATATTTCATTGCTGCAGTTAAAAATATCAGCGCAAATTATCGTTCGTAGGCTCTAATGACACTGTGTTTTTTTTTTCGCGTCCAGAAGAAAGGATCAATACGCAAAGCGTAGCTTGTAGCTCTCTCTCTCTCTCGCTCTCTCTCTCTCCTCTCTCTCTCTCTCTCTCTCTCTCTCTCTCTCTCTCTCTCTCTCGGGAAGTTCGTACCACCTGTGCAGCAGGAAAATTATAGATTTTGATATTTGTAATTTCAGCATATTTCATACTAATTACAACAATAACGATTTTTGAATTCGAAATTTACAATTGAAACGAGATTGTATTGTTTAAATACCTATTACATCTAGAATTTTAATCAGCTTTCCCCTAGACTAGCCGCCTACTTCCACGCGGTTGTGCCAATATGGCGGGCGATCATACCCAGATTTTATAGTGCGTTACGACTGGCAGTGATGTGGCGACATGTCAATGACATTGAATGTGTCTGAACGAAGCGACAGATTCGTACTCGTGTTTTTTAAACTTCCCGGGCAAGTTACAATGTTGTGATAATTATGTGTTTCCACGGCAGGGTTACATATACTGTAACGAGTGTTGTGATCGCTGTATGTGAAAGGGCGTGGCCACCATTTCCGTCTATGGTGGCTGCATTGTAATCGTTATGCAGACCAGGTGTGTGGGGATTTCAAATATTGGATGTGCAAAATGTATATGTTTTAACCATGAACTGATGTTATGTCCAAGTTAATTATTTAAATTAACATATGTTTATCACAATGTTTTACCTTTGCGCTAGGCGTTTGAAACACAATTCTGTAACGAGCTTACGTTTCTGTGATTTGAATGTTTACCACACTCCCAACAAAATACTAAACCCAACCAGATAAATTTAAATTAATAATATAATAAACTTAAAAACCAGTAAGTACCTATGCACGTAAATATTAGCAGAATAAACGTTACGGTA
Organism: Dryococelus australis; assembly: GCA_029891345.1. NCBI lineage: Eukaryota > Metazoa > Arthropoda > Insecta > Phasmatodea > Phasmatidae > Dryococelus > Dryococelus australis. Next base: position 89,695,472 of record CM057001.1, on the reverse strand, counting down.
GGCCTATATGTTTTATGTTTGTCGATGCTACGTACAATAAATACGCGACACGAGTTGCGTGCTTGAATTTACTGTGCCGTTTCGTTGGACTGGTTCTCTCTTCGTTTTAATTTTTATTCCAAATAAGGTCGCCCTTTTAACGAAATAACCCGGCCCCGAAACTCCACGCAGCCGCGCCGTGTTTCCTGCCTCGCTAGCTCAACGATGAACTCGGGAGTTTCTATATACCACTCTTAAGAACCGCCGGAATATCTCCACTCGTTAACTTGCCTGCGTCCAGGAGACGTCCCTTTTCTCAAAACTACAGGACTTCTTGCTTCCCACTTGTGTGCATTTCCTTCTCGCATCTCCTCTACACCGCACAAAACATCCGTTGGGAGAGGATTTTGTTTAATCTGTACTGAGGTAGAAGAGTAGGCTCACAAAACGCAGTCTAATTACGTCGTCAGAAGAAGTCGTCCCACGCCAATCACAGAGTAGCTAGACACCCAGTGGGAAATATAAGGTTGAAACAATCATCATCCGTGCCAACAATAGCACTGTGATGACATGTTAACCAGCTTGCCAATACCCTGCCGAGAAGAACTGCGCCCGTCATATTACGACTCAAATTACCTATTTCATTCGCGATTTACGTTTAAAAATTTAAAGTAGGTAGTAAACCGTGTATCACCAGGAAAGTAGGTAGTAAACCGTGTATCACCAGGAAAGTAGGTAGTAAACCGTGTATCACCAGGAAAGCACTTCTTCATTGAGAGTGAATGTAAGTGATCTACCTCTGTCTGTATGTAGTCCATTCGCAGTTACTTCCAACATTTCTGAAGCCTTGCTGAAGTTCTATTTTCTGGATATTCCTCCACTTCATGATAGACAAAGCTTAACGGTGTGCAACGGTAGTTCGCAATAAAGTGAGCACTTTTGAAATCGACCTCACAAAAAAGTCACTGCTCCTACCTGCATAACATTTAACCTGCGCACTGAGTGACATGCGATAAGTAAAGTTGGTAACGATGGAGGAAAAGTAATTCCATATCTTAAGAGAGGTGTGGAGGTAGAGCGTCCTTGAGATGGGGCATCTGCGCTACGTGTCTGAGCGGCCCAAGGGGCGTGTCTTTACGTGAGAGGCGGAACTAGTCGCAGTGACGCGGTAATGACGTAACCAGACCTAGCTCTAATGGTGGGGGAGAGGGCGTTAGTTTCCCCTTCCTCCCTTTACCACCAGCATTCTACAGCCGTGGTGGAAGGTCCGTGCCGTGGAGCGGAGAGCTGGCGCGGAGGAAGGAAACAGCTCCTCGTAACTCGCAGCATTATGTAACGACAGAAGTGAAACCCTCCCTTATACAGAAGGAACTGCGAGGCTTGTCTGTTAGCACAAGAGTGACAATGCATGCTTGTTTTAAAACTGCTTCGTACGTAAAGCTCAGCTTGTTTATTCATGAGAAAAAGCTCAAAATTCGGAGCTTGACAAAATAGTTAACACGTGATGCTACGAAACTAATAAAGCACGACTTTACTGCTGATGAGAGGTGGCGCAGTTTTATGGGGTTTCCCAGATTATATTCCCTGTCTTGCAATCCTGATTTAGTTTTCTCATGGTTTTCCAAATTACTTCAGGTCATGATGGAGATGGGTTCCATTTCTCCCCTCGTAGTCTCTAATGATCATGTTACCTACGTGGTCTTCAAAAGAAGGGATAAAAAAGACCTTGGCGAGTTCACTTCCCGTACATTTTTAACTATTTTGCGACGTAATTGTACCATAAGTATCAGCTCTTAAACAACTTCGTCATGCTTATTTAAATACTACATATGTGTAGTTTTACAATAGTTCAAGTTGTTTTACTTCATTCTTTAACTTGGCAGTTACAAAAAGTTATAAAAACATTTCGGAACTGTTGAAAACAAATAACTGCTATTACCGAAAACTTGTATGTGTTACTGTGCACTCGCCGATACTAAGAACGTTTACACCTACATGGTCGTTGTAAATTACAGAGTGTAAGATGAACAATTTAACGGACATTGAGTGTTTATACAACAACCATGTTTTGCAGTAAAAATACACAGTTTAAGTTATTTAAGCAAGTGGGTTAGCTTGTACATACTTCAAAATGTGTACATTAACATGATATTAATGTTAATTCGTCTATTTTAAACTATTATCTGTAGTCTTTTTTTAATTCCTAAGAGCACTGTATAAAATTACACATAATGCAGTTCCTTTTTACACATAAATAAATTAAACTAATAATTGCAATTTTTTACGTGTAAGATTACTTTGATTTTCCAAAGTTTAGAGAGCAAGGATAATATTATATTGTTAATCTTGTTGCTACTATTATTTACTTCGAAATGTAGCCAATACCACTTACCTTTTGAGCTTGGTTTCCATTTTTATTAACCAGAAGTCGTCGTCCTTGAGCACTGATATAAGTGTTATCCACTGCGAATATGCACTTACTTTTGCCAGTGATGTGTAGTTCGCCTTGTTTCTGATAGTGATAATAACTATGCTCTTTTAGCAACACTTCATCTACTTTTAATTTACGTTGGCAAAGGCATAACAAAAGACTTTCTTTTAAATTACCCACATTTTAATGCATAAATGGTATTCTAATCAGGCATAAATACAAACGGAAATATTTCTGGTATTGCTGTAGGTAGGCCTACTCCCTACCAGTAGTTTAATTTTAGGGGAGAAAACCTTAATTAAGCTGAACGTTAACAGGCACAAAGGAAAATAATTAGTATTTTGTGAAAAGTATATTTAATTATATAGTACTATAATTGTAAAAAATTTTCATCCTGAACAAGATTCTAAGCCGCGATATTACTGTCGCATAGTTTTGCACCCGCACCTTAGACCATTTTACTGAATAAAACTATGCCATTTACATGATTTTGTTGTAATTACATATATAACATTAAATTTCGGACAGAGGCTCAAGTGCGCATATCCCTAGACTTTCAACACGTAACAATCACGTATACTTTTTAAAGAAATAAAAAAATAAAAAGTGAAGGAGCAACAATCACTGAAACATAAAAAGATAGAGTCTGTATCGCCGTGGAGGTACCGTGACTTCCAAATATTGGAGACAGAAATAAGTAATCTTCAACACATTCATAAAATATGTTTTTGCTTAATTTCAAAATCTTTAATTATTCCAGGCATGTTTAGAATATTACAGAGTACTTGAACTAGCGTAAACTATGTACTAAAATACAATTTTAGCACATTAAAGTTTTAATCTTATTTAAATATGATTATAAAAATTAATACGTTCCGTTCACACCATGTCGCGCAATAGGTTGCAAATAAGCAAGGGTTCGGCCTTTGCCTACGGTAAGCTTGCAGTTTACATTGTGGACTACAGCTAAGGCTTGGGTACGACTTATACTGCATCAAATACTTTATTAATACGTACTAGGCGTTTATTCTAAGCTTGTCGAAACGGAGCTCCCGATCGTGAAATAACGATTTACGTCATATTTCCGGGTTTTGGTAGTCTAAGTTAAATATGACTTCTCGATTCTCGTGAGAAAACGATCGAGAGCACTCGACAGCTATATGTTGTCGAAAGCCGCGTCCCGATCGGGAAGTGGGAATTCAACATGGCGGATGAGAAGCGTAGTGGCCGTATTTATTGCATATCTTATGGTTTTGTACTTCCTAAACATAATACATAGCATACAAAAGTTGCAATATATGTGGAACGTTATTATATGCATCTAATTGTATCCACATATGTTTGGGAGTCTGAAGTTATATTTCTGTATCGTGAGTTAATTACGTAGTATAACAATGGCAGAAAGGTTATGTGTTTATACGAGCATCGTGTTGGTGTTGTCGGAATAATGAATCGGTAGATAATTATTTCTGTATTTGCTTTCTTCAAGCATAGTTGGTCGTAGTGTATTTCCTTGAGTGAAATGTGTAATAGTGCGTGTATACCGCTTCGTCAAACTGCTATTGTGTCTTGCAAACCGCGATCCATTTATAGAGGCGAATCAAATGCAAGTGAATTCGAAGTGAGGGTTGGTTTTGATACAAAATCCGTCGCATTCGGCGGTTGTCCACGACAATGTAGGGACACTCGATTTTCGTCAGACAGGGTTCATGTGTAGTTGTATGTCATGACACTTCAGCCCACATACGTTTTTGCGACTGACACACGTCTTAATTGGCGAATGGCATTACGACACGTTTCTGGCCAGAGACGCCATTTTGTTGGCGTGTGCGACTGGAGTTCGCGGAATAAGCGGCTTTTTCACTTCCTACAAGCACGACGTTAAGATTGTGGTACGTGGTGAGACAGCAGACACAGATCGTTAGAAACCAGGTGTTTTGAAACCGCTCGGCCAAGTTTTACCTTCGGAGCTGTCGCGAGGTGTAGCATCGAGTGACGTCACGGAAGAGCCTCAAGGCGGACAGCTGGCTGGAAGGAAGCGGGCAATCGAGTTACCAGAGTTGCCACCTTGCCTGTCACCCCCCCCCCCCCCCACCACGGCACAACCTACCTTTCGTATCACATTTCTTCTGCTACTACAAAATCCTCCAGTCCACCTATCCCCGAGGCGTCCTTCTCTGGTGAAACTCTCTTCTCTCAGTCTTCTGTTGAACAACAAACTTGACACCTTCCAAACTATCCTTCCCTGAATAAGGGATATTTTTTGTAAAGATGTTATATTCGTCTACGAATAAGAAGTAGGGAAACAGTATAGTTAGAAAAAGAAAATTTCCCGACTTCATTGACTTACAAATTTTTTTAGGGCTACTAGAGTCTCAGCTATTTCTTTAATTGGCTGCTGCTAGTTTTATCTCTGTGTATAGCGGAATTAGGTATGTGGTTTTCTTAAAGGTCTTTTAAAGGCAGTATATTTACCCGATTTTCGATTTAAGTCGTTTTCCGAAGGGTTTGTAGAAATTTTTGGCTCAAAAAGACGAAAATAATGATTTTCAACTCCTTTTTACGTTGTTAGATACTGCCGTCATTACTCTCGGAGCGCTGTTGAAAGAAAAGAAAGAATTTTGGTTTTCTTATCTTCAATCAGTGCTCCGAGAATAACGAACACAGAGAATTTGTAACAAAGTAAGAAGGTGCTAAAAATTGATATTTATGTCTTGTCGAGCCAACATTTTTGAAAAATCCTCTGTAAAATAAGTTATGGCAAAAATTATATTAATATACGGTTTGGGTGCACCATTCTCCTTAGGATCCACTTCTATGAACAATGCGTATTTTTTTGACCACATATAAAATTAACGTCGCCGTGGGCCTAATCGCTTTAGTCATTATTATCATTAGGTCAAGTGAAATTATGCAACTACTGACAGAGTTACTAAGTATTACACTGCAAGGCATATGGAATTTTTATTCAATGTTAAAACATGTAACTACTTTTCTCTCGTAGTGCCACGATAAGGATATCGGGGCTCATGCCACACTCGGTCCTTGAAAACTTAATAATGTCTTTGCAGTTCCTGCGCGAATGTTCTGGTCACCACCCTTTGTACCTCTCAGCGCAACTCATGGTGCGAGTAATTTTCTGGGCCGGGTTAACTCAGCTATATAAGCTGCGACGTGTACCTGATTCGAGAGTCTGGAGTCGTGGACGACCATTTGCGTCAGACGTGTGGTATAGGCTGTTCACGGTAAAGGGAGAACTTTTGAGACCCTAGTTACTTTTTTCTTTCAGGATTTCTTTTTATATTTTAACCTTTCAAAATAAATATCGCCATGTAGGTGATAAACACAGTGTGCATATTCCACAGCACTCGGAAGTTAACGTCTAAGCTAAAATAAAAAATATTTATTGCCTATTATTTTTATTGAGAGGGCTTCAAAAAGTGATCGCATTACCGTGGACAGCCTATAAGATCTTGGCGATGAGCAACGACGCAGCGACCAGCGATTGTAGCATGCGATTATAGGAAGTATCGATTGTGAGGCTGACCAGCTAGACTGGGGAGAAGTGGAACTGGATGATTTTGGTGTATGGCAAAGGATATTTCGAACATATATATGTGTAAATAATACGCGAGGATTAAGTGACTCGCTGCCGACCTCTCGTGGCGCAGTCGGTTGATGCACCACCGATCTGGGGTGCGAGAGGCTCTGGGCTCGAATTCCGGGCAAGGCATGGGTGTTAATTTAAGTTCGGTTATGAGTTAGCTAAAAAGCCGTCCTCTGCCAAGCCTTCAAGTATAAAACCGGGGGACGTTAAAAAACCCTTTACAATATAATTAAGTGACTCACCAATATAAAGACAGTTATAAGGATTATAATATAGATCGGCGTTAAATATTGCGCCCACTGATGGAAATATTAAGAGTTAGTAACAGAAATAGTCAGTTTAATGTTGTAAATAATAACTGTGTGTATTTTTATAACGCTGTAAATTAATTTAACGTAGTTATTTTGTTTTTATTAAAACTTATTTTCCTTCACGAATTCGGATACGCTGCTAGCGACCCTAATTAGCACATCCCTCAGTATTAAACACTAGAATGCATGCATTTACCCTTTTCAATGACTTGATGGAATCCATCACCCTCCATCGTGGAGCACTCCGAATAAACTCACAGTGTCGTACCACACCCTCAGTTCGATGACGAATCGCCTAGCACTCGCCAGACATTCGCAACTCCGTCTCCAGCGGGGGAACTCCGACCTGAACTGTTAAGACTCCGCCCTGATTTGTGTAGCTTCCTCCATCATGCCGCAATTTCGATCATGGAAGAATGTCTAAATATTTCTAGGATATAAGTCACCCCGTTTCCAAGGCACTATGAAAACTCTCTCTTAAAGTGGGTTTACGATTAAAGACCGAAAAATTGAGAATATTACTTAATAACTGGATAAGCACACGGAAAATGAACAATAAGAAAGTTTGCTGTTTATGATTGAATTAGCAACTGTTAAGTCTAGCCAGTTAAATCGTAGGAGGCGTAAGCAACCTAAATAACCTGAAAAAATTGACTATTTACATATATTTAATTATCTGTGATTACTGCTCGTGTAATAGTTCTAAAAAAAAACTCGTAAAAACTTATAGAAGGGGAAGCCGATGCCAACATTAGGCATTTACATCAACGCATCTGAAAAGGTTAACTAAAGTGAATTCAATAACATCTTCCACGAAAGAAAACATGACTATGAACTATTCTATAAATTAAGAGGATACTGTCTCTCGATTAAAATTATCACTTTTATACGATTTCACAATACGACGTAACATAAATACAAGTTGTAAATACAGTTTCCCGCCAATAACAACTGTCACTGTGCTCCGATTGGCTACTCTTATCTTGACTTGTACGCAAGATATAGAATATAACGATCTCTTAAATCACGCCAAGAACGCACACGACCCGTCAAGATCCGCACACTACAGTCATAAACTAATACCCTTGAATACACTGAATCATATCTTAATCACACGGCGAACTTGTTCTTTTAAGTCAACTTTAAACCCACCTTAAGTACTCTTAAAGCGTAACATAAGCCAAGCCTCACTACGGAATGCGGTAAACGACAACGACTATTGCGGAAGAGAAAAGTGGAGAGAGGAGCAAGGTGACACCAACACTCATTGTAAGACTACGCAGTTAAAACAAAAATATTTAACACTTTCTAACAAATATAGTATATTCTCAACTCCGGCAAACATACTTTTTCAATGTCCGATATTTTCATCAGTTCCTGTAAAATTATTTTCCTTTTTTTCGAGATGACAAATTTTGAATAACCAAATTCTTTAATGTACCTAAGTAGAAAGCTTGATTAAAATATCTAAAACATTGAACTATGTGTGTGTATATATGTATATGTTCATGAGTGGTCAGTAGCGCGGTGACGAAGGGGGCTCGAAAGGGTTCGAGCCGGTATTTATGTACAAAAAAATTGCTAAGCAGAATCAATTTTCTAGCATTCGAAAGGGATTAACACAACTCCAAAATCTCCGGTCCCGGTAATGCACTGGCTGGGCTGCAATATGCTCAAATGGTTTTTGCACTCGTTAAGTCTTTCCTTCACGTCTCGACGAGGTAGAACGCTGACGAATGATTGGTGATGCCGGCTTGTTTGGTATCTGAATCAGAAGGTAAATCACACTGATTTTTGGGTGTCGATAATTTCCGTCCTGTGCGCACTGTAGAAAACCGACTTCCAAGCACATACACAACATGGCCGGAATTTTCACGTACCAAATATGTCCTTTTCCTGCTTCAGTCGATGTTCCTGCTACGATTGCTGACGGCGCGCATGGTGAGTGGTGTGGTCGAGGTGCTTCCATGGACATCGAGGAAAAAAAAAAGCGAACACTTTGGTTCACTTTTGGTTATCTCGTCGTCTTCACTGTAATGCCGCTGTCGCACTGCCAAATTGTCGCCTTCGACTAAATTTGACAGTAAAATTTGCGGACCAAATAGGGTCATCAAATTTTTCCTTCCAACAAATGTTATCAAATGATATTGAATGTGTTTGGAAATGTGTCACACTGTCGAAATTTTTGTTGGGAGAATCTAATTAGAATTATTATTTAAAAATTATTTTCGTACTTGCATATTGCTTTTATTTTTGCATGCAGTCCATCGCAGGAAGAAATGTAAGGAATGTTGTAATTTATTTTCGCTTCCTTACTGAAATCAAATTTTATTTATCAGAGTTGTTCCCTTCACAATGAAAATCATTGTCTTTGAGTTCGTAATATTATGTGCAGTATTAACTTACGATAGCATTCATGCCCATACAACTTCCATATAAATTAATTATCTTCATAACCTACTTCGTTTTCAGAAAATTTTTCGTTATTTTAAAGTTTCTTGACGTCTATTTTTGTCCTGCACGATTCTAAATGTCTGAGACCGTCAAACATCAAAGAAATTTTAGAACCGGTTCAATTTTAAAATATTTTTGGTGGAAACTGAAGCCATCCAACTTTCTCAGACAAATATGACGGCGTTTATGGCATTTCGATGACGTCACAAGTGTCCAACTTTAATTGACCAAACTTACTGGAAGCAGTTCGAGGGAAAAATTTGACCGTGTGGCAGGGGCTTTAAGCCGCGTACAGATATGCGCGCCGGACCCCGTGCCGTAACCGCGTCGCGTGCAGAGTGGACGGCACCCTGCGACTTCGGCGCGTAACCTGGCCGTTTATGCTAAGTTTCCGGGGAAATCTAGCGGCAGATCTCGATGTCGATCTCGACAGTCAGCTTCCTGCGGATCGAGACAAGCCGTTTGAAACGATCGGCAGCAAGATGTGCCCAAATAGCTATTCTAAGCGCACTGTCGGTTCGATACCTCACTTCCTCGGCGATCCTCGGGTTTTACCGACCACCCCACCTCACCTCACTTTCCCTCCCTGCTGGTGTTCAGGCAGGCAACGTGACGAATGCAAACATACGCTGTGCCTGCGATAATGTATGTTTAAATTAAAACTGTTCTTATAAACTGTTAGTTTTAAGTGGTCAGTTGACGCATAAACGTGCACATACATATACCTAGTATTTATACAATGTATTATTTAAAACAAATACTATAACATTTATTAAAGCGTAACATGGGATATTTAGAGTGAAATTTCTCGATATAGCTATGTTCTCATCGTAGACGCTTTGGCTGAGGAAAATGGTGACACGGTCAGTGGTTATTTGTTATACGCACAGGTTGGCTGTTGAAAATATTACTCGTTTAAAAATAACATACTGTTTCAAGTATAAAAACGACTGTTAAAAGATGAGATAATTCGTTACATAGTATTCCCTCTTCCCTCTAACAGTCCTTTTAAATAACGTTCAATGTGATGTAAGTAACGAAATGTATATAAGACGATACGTAAAATGTAATTTTAATAAATACTACTGTAAAGTTTGCTTAGAAAATTACGTTAGTCCTAAACAACTAATCTTACATAATACAGAGTGTACTTAATTTGTTGTAGGACTGCAGGAATTCCCATTACTAGTGAAGTGACGTGATTCGTACACAAAGACTGTCGGTAGCCTATATAGTTATTCATTAAATTATAGAAGCTGCCCATTTGATTAGTTTTATTATTGCACGTAGGTATGGGGAGTTGGTGGGGGAGGGGGAGGGGGGCTTCTTTATTTTATCACGTCTTTCGTGAGACGACATTATTTTGATGCTCTTACGAGTGTGTGGCATTTTGAGTTGCATATTGTTTCGATGGAGCAGTGGCAAATTTTGCTCGTATGGAAATAACATTTATACTATAGTAACTTTAATGAAAAACAAACGCTATACATATGTCGCTGTTCGTATTCGTACAGATGCAGCAGTATATACACGCACACTATCCAAAGTTAACCTTACACTCTTTGTATTTACGATATAAACAAATAAATATTATTAACGCACTACAAAAGTGTGGAAAGTGCTGCTTTATCAGGCCACGTGCATTGCAATAATTACAGTAATGTTTTACAAATACATTATTTAGAAAACACGCAAACTTACTGTTTGTAAACACCGTAACCTCTTGAACTAGCGTTTTTCTAGGTTAATTCTTGCACGTGTACTTCACTAAAATCACGTTTGTTCGTCGCTAGCATTAAATTAATTATTTGCAGAATTATTCCGTTAAATCAACACTGTGCACGTTTCCTGAAACTAACAGACTTAAACTTCGTAAATTACATTCGTCAATTTATTACAGACGGCGGTGTTTAAGAAAAAGAACTAGCAGTTTTACGAAGCGGTATACACGCGCCGATTGCTATTACACATTTCACTCAAGAAAATGCACTACGACCAACTATGCTTGAAGAAATCAAATACACAAATTATTAACTACCGATTTATTATTCCGACAACACCAACACGATGCTCGTATAAAAACATAACTTATCTGCCATTGCTACACTGCATAATTAACTCACGATACAGAAATATAACTTCAGACTCCCGAACATATGCGGATACAATTAGATGCATATAATAATGTTCCACACATATTGTAACCTTTTGTATGTTATGCATATGTTTAGGAAGTATGAAACCATAATATATGCAATAAATACGGCCACTACACTTCTCACCCGCCATGTTGAATTTCCGCTTCCCGTTCCGGATGCGGCTTTCGACAACATATAGCTGTCGAGTGAGTGCTCTCGATCGTTTTCTCACGAGAATCGAGAAATAAATTTATCTTAGAATATCAAAACACGGAAATATGACGTAAATCATTTCACGATCGGGAGCTCCGTTTCGACAAACTCGGAATAAACGGCCTGAGTCCGTAATGTGGACGATACGGAGCGCGGCTCGCAGCGTTCCACCGCTTGTCGGTTTCCCCAGTCACTTCAAAGGGCTGCGCGCGCTCAAGTTACAGTCAGTGTGGATGTACGCCGGACCTCGACGCATAACTTCAGTGCTTTGTCTCCGTGTAGCGAACATGGAACGGACAAAGGAAATAACTATACATTTTATCGAGATGTACAGAGCTCAAGAACTCCTCTGGAATGCCAAACACCCTAGACATTTCAACACAATATAAAGGAACGATGCCTGGGAAGAGTTGGTGTCCAGACTTCAAACAACTGCATTGCTTTCTTCACTTCGAAGAGAAAAAGTAATAATCAAGAAAAGCATGGGAACAGGAAAAGGCAAGTTGAAATGCAAGTAGATCTCACCTATGCAGTAACAATATTTTTTACTTTTAATAGTTACGTAATGTATACTTTTATTCGGCCCAGTGTTTCACTATACATATTTACACATATTGCACTATAATTCCCCCCCCCCCCCCCGTTTATAGGTTCTGACGAAATTTACTAAAGCACGTGGTTTGCTTTAAAGAGTTTGCAGTTCCTGTTGGACAAAGACAAGCCACGAGAAGGATTAAGCACTGTAAATTAAAAGTAAAACCTTTCTGTTATGCAATACGCACGCACTTGTATGAATCCGCAAATAGTCGCATGCTACGATCTCGCCATCTCTCCTTCGTCCTGCAAAAACTGGGCTATTTCCTCTCTAATTAACTTTGCAGATGTGCATGACCTACGAGGTACGTTTCTGAGAGGGAGCGAAAATGTCAGGTTGTCACTGTTGTGCCTCCAGTTTCCCTCGAGTGTGTGTCCTGTTTACTGATCCACCACCTCGGGTAGTGTATAGAAATTCACGGAGCAGGAACTTCTTCGTAAAAAATTATGTAAATGAACCACTGCCATTACAGCCAGTTCAGTCCTTTCAGAGTTTTTTTCAGAGTGGTTTTCTGAGAACTCGAAAAAATGCAGACACAATACCGAAAACATTATCCACGGCTATTCTTACTCGACACAGCTGATGATTAAAAATTCTTTGTGATGAACCTTTAGAGTGAATCCCTGAATAAGGTTTCATTAAGTTATCACTTAGCGCAAATGCTTCGTCCCCGATTAAATAATATGGAATATGAGTATGTCTTCCTTTTAAGGGCTCAGCTTGTTGAAAGCATAGGCTGTTTTGTTCAATTTTATTGTACAGTTTATAATGCTTGAAAACACTTCCGTCTGAAATTCTGCCTTGGCGACAAAATATCGACAAATAAAAAATTGTAATCGGCGTCCACCAGTGCAAACAGAACTATGCCGAGAGTAGATTTATAGTTGAAGAATTCGCTACCCGTGTTGCCAGGAGCTTGTAGGACAACCTGTTTCCCGTCGAATGCACCCATGCAGTGAAGAAAGTTCCAAATACGTTCGTATTGTTCTGCCACAGCTTTCCATCCTTCTTCTGTTGAATGATTCTGGAGGAGTGGAAGGGGGGGGGGGGGATGCGAGTTATATTATAAACCTGCCAGCAGTATGTATCAATACAGTAACAATGTGACACATAAGTAGGGACTGGAAAATTTCGAGAATTCATTTTAGGCCACGCTAGACTGTAAATGCATGAGTATATTTTGTCTGTTTGCAATTGGATCATAGTTTATTAGACACGCCCAGGTGAACTCTGAACCAATAACAGGCCTGCACGTAAACAAGCACCGAATCCTGTGCCACCTGGTCTGCCTTTCTTAGTACTACTGGCTACACACAGAGGCGGTAGCCAATGAACAGAAACCTGAGGCTCGAAAATACATAGGACCGGGAAGTCTAGCCTACAAGTCGTTTAAAATACGAAATTTCCTGTCCCTACACATAAGAAGGAAACATTTCGCCCCAGGATGAACTTTACACACTTGATGTTCGTACACGTTTTGCTATTTTACAACTTTCCATTTAATATGTTATGTAACTGCAACGGAATTCGAACCACTTAACAATAGAGTGACCCGATCATATGTAATATTTTCAAATGTATATTTCCTTTTTATGTCAACAGTAGTGAACATCCACTGGAGACACACTAGTACACAAAACAATAAAAAGTATAACCTGCCCAACATAGTAATTAGCCACCTGCCACAATTACTGGGAATCTGTGAAGTAGTATCCGAGATATTATGTAAAAGTTTACGTATTTAATGTTGTGGTATCTTCCAAAATGGCGAACAAACGAGGCTTCGTTTTAGGATTTTTTATGCCTGTCGTTAGCACTCTCAGCATACCTAGTTTGGTGAAAGTAGTCAGACAGTATTAAAGAAATGCCAAAATAAAACTAACATATTTATATGGCCGCCATTTTGAAAAACATTGTGTTATGTATATATTTGGATCATATATGTATACATGGCTTAATAAAATATTAGTTACCTGTAGAATTTCGGGTAAATTTATAATTTAGTTCCCGAGATATGAGGTCAAAGCTTTGATTTTCATGTTGCACTTTCTTCCAAAATGGTGGACCAATTGCAAAAAACCTCTCTTAAGTAAACTTTTCCATTATGAACTGTAAAAACTGACAATATTTTATAAGAGCCTGGAACCTAATCTGATATCACGTAGACAGGAAGCTTCAATAGTACACTTATACCAATAATATGAATAATAATTATTATTTACAATATTCGTAACTGTATGGGGTCTTATGTTACAGCTGCCAGTAGCAGACACAGAACATGAAGAAATACTTCATACAGATGACAACACAGACTACATGCCTTCCCCACCGACACCGGTCGCACAAAAAAAAAACCTTGAGGACCAGAGATTTGATAAAGCGTTTGAAATGCTTGCTTCATCTGTAAGCAAGCAACATGAATATGATAATGTCAACTGTTCGGAAACTGCGTTGCAAAAAAGATGCAAAAATATTCTCCTATTGTGCGAGGTGAAGTTCAGCATGCTATTATGAACATTTTGCTCAGTGCAGACAGGGGCCAATACGATCGAACCTACAATCATGCTGCCTTTCCAGTTCAACCTCCATATTACCAACATCTACCTCATCCTCAACCTCACACTATTCATCCACCACAGTAACCGCTACCGCCTCAAAATAATAGGGTTGCAGCAACTAATTTACCACTTCCCCTGTCCTCACCAAGCAGTGCACCTATTTCTCCCAGTTCAGATCCAAATCCTACCGCAGAGTCACAGATGTCAGATTCCCAAGATACAGATATGGATCTAAAAGGCTTCCTTCGTTTTGCACAGTGAAATCGTCACATGTTAACGACGGAATCTATAAATGTAATACTTAATACTTTAACAATGTATAAATGGATATTCCAATTTAATTACTGTATTAAGTCACCTGTGTATTTTATTTCAGCGCTTCAATGAGGACTTGACACACTTCTGGAACAATACCACTTATAGCCTGTTTAGAAACTTTGAAGAGGTGCTTTAGAACTACTGTGTGAATCACCAGTCGCCAAAAAACGCACTGTCACAGCCAGTCTTTCTTGGACAGAGATAGCTTCCCTAAATGCGGTGTCCTTTTTGGCTACTTTAGGACCTACTAAGTTAATCAAAAACTTGAAATCTTCAGGTGACATTCTGGTAAAACTGACTGACTGAAACTGTAGATCACGAAACAAACTTGAAACACCATTTTCATTTCTATGTGCGTATAACTGAGTTTGCCACCGCCGCATTTGTTCCCGTTTTCTTTTTAAGGCGCAATGCATATAAATATAGGCTGCCACAGCAACTTCCATTTTTGTACTGTGTTGCAGCGTGGAGGCGGGTAGGGTACTCGTTACGGACTCCGGCGCGGGCTGAAAAGTTTATCCTGCAACCGCGTCGCGTAACCTCGACCCGTTTTAACATCGGCGCGCGACGCCGTTATGGCACGGGGTTCGGCGCGCATATCTGTACGCACCTTTAGAGAGTGAAATATACTTAATGGTGAAATAGTTTTACAAATTAAATACCTGAATTTTGCAATACATTACATGCAATTTTTAGTTATAAATAAACTAAGTTAACATGCACACGAAGAATAAACTTATAGGGGCCTAAATATTTTTTCAAAACTTTTGACAAATTTATTCCAAACTTTATTGAGGTCCATACACATCGGGCACCTGTGTTCCGAGTTGACTTCCTCTTCGTCTGGTCGTGCTTGCGAGTAAATGTCTTCGACTGGGACAGTTTCCACAGAGTCTGACTCACTAGTCTGTTTATGTGGTTCGTATATATAATAATAATATGAACCCAAAGCTTACCTACCTGCCTGCATGTGATGTCTCAATGCCTGCATACGATTGGCCAGCTGCAATCACGTGGAAACTTGGTGATTGGCTGGTTGATGGCTGAACAATGTCGCAATGGTGTGATATGATTGGTTCAATTCCGATATGACGTCATAAGGCTTGCAACCGTGTATATTATAAGCAATGGGGGTCAGTTGAGAGGCTTAGTTTGACAACAGCTAACGTGAAAGGTGGATCGTCTAGGCTAGCTTATACGCCAGGTAACCCATGGTCAGTTACATTAAAGTGGAGTGGATACTACCTGCCAATTGTTTCACATCATCGATTTCTTCTTCGAGTGAGAAGTCTCCTGTTTTACCAGCACCATCGACTTCTTCAGCTGTGATGCCTACATCACTAGCAGCATCATATTCCACCAGTTCAGTACCATCGTTTAAGATTGGTATGGTGCCATAGACTTCTTCAGCTGTGATGCCTACATCACTAGCAGCATTATATTCCACCAGTGCAGTACCATCATTTAAGATTGGTATGGTGCCATCGACTTCTTCAGCTGTGATGCCTACATCACTAGCAGCATTATATTCCACCAGTGCAGTACCATCGTTTAAGATTGGTATGGTGTCATCGACTTCTTCAGCTGTGATGCCTACGAAATCTTCAGTGGAGGCATCTAACTTTACGGTTGCAGTACCTAGGACACCATTGCCGGCGATACCTGCTTCTTTAACTCTACCACCTACATCTCGAACAGGTCCGTCCAAGTATTTGCCTGAACCACTTCGTCGTCATCGGTGTCACTTTTCTGATAAGTCATTTTCTTTCGGCCGCAATGTACGGTGACATGGGCGCTTTAATTGTACCAAAAAACCTGTTGCATGACATATTTGTGTGACAGATGTGGTAAGCTTTTCATCCGTAGACATGCAAAAACCTGTAATGGTGAAGTACATTTCTCATCATTACCTCGGTGCCAAGTTTTGCTGCAAGCAGGTCTCTTGTGACTTCGGTACATGTCCTCAAAAGTGCAGTTACCTACATAACCTGCCCTGCACACTGTGTCGGTGTAATAAATTTTGCGATATTTTTGCACAAGGACAACACGAGTGGGAATAGCGAGAAAACCTACAGCAAAACTTCATATATTGAGATGGATATATATCGAAGAATATTATAATTTTTTGAGGCCGTAAGTGACTAGTAAATTAATTGAATAAAAAATGCCTGTACATAAAAAAAAAATTTATTTCATATTTACCTAATTTGCCATAACATAAGTAAAATTTGAAATGCACAGAGAGAACATAATTTCAATTAAAAATGTTTCTATCAAGTACCATTTCATTATATGTACAAATATATAATTGAAAATAATATTTTTTTAAATCGAACATTTATTTATTTCTAATAGAAAATTTAAATACATTTAATAAATTACGCAGGAAGTAAAATTATCGCATTATGTATGTTGGTTTACAGCTAATTGGAAAAATATTTTTTTATAGGATGAAAGTTGCATATTTTCCTATACCTATGAAAATATACGAGTGTCGACATCTTGCCTGGTGGTTGACTCGATAGAGTAGGTGAATGCTAACAGCTCGTTTGGTGGTGAAATCGAGAAATTAACACCACCTATACGTATTGAAAATAGAATCCCATATAGAGGTTCCCGACAACACGATCTATAGTTTAAAAGAATTAACAAATATGGCAGCCGCCTGGTGGTGGTAATTAATACACTAGTGCCACCTAGGTATTGAAAATGAAAACAAATGACAAACAAAAAAACCAAGATGCCTGGAAAGAGCATGTGTGAGGGGGTGGAGGTCTTCTGACCAATTAGCGAACGTGAGTAATTGTTCGATGAAATATCAAATTTAAAATATTAGCCAGGGTGGTTGTGATGGGACCTTCGGAAATGTAAGTTTTTAATACATTGTATTGTTTAATAATTTTTAATAAATTTTAATAATAACTTTGAGTTTTTTTTTGTGCTTTTTGGAATTTTTAGGAATTTTTTGGGTTGAAGGCCATTTAAGGTCTCAGGCATAGGGTCAAGGTCAAGGTCATCAACATCTAACATGGCTGACGAGATGGACACTGGTCGATCTGACGAGGGCCGGTCATGTCGGGAGCTTAGTCGATTCACCTGTAATCGACCCCCTGACCTCCTACATGTACATCTTTAGATAATTTTTTTAATGAAATTTTTAATTTTTTTCGGATTTTTTGGGATCTTTTAGAATTTTTTTGGCTCAAGGTCATCCAAGGTAACGGGCATTGGCTCAAAGTCAAGTTCACGGCTCAAGGTCAAAGGTCATCTGGATCCAATAGGGTGTTCAGGTGACGTCACAACATGGCGGCCGGTGTTAGGTGCCAGTTTTGTCCCATTTAAAATACATTGCACCCGACTTATCATAATCATTCTACTCACCCAGCGCGGAGTTTAGCAGCGCGGTAGTAGATATCAATTTGGCGTGTATATAGCGCCAGCAATGTCACGTGGTTCCCCTTACGCTGCCTCCCTTACGTTCGCTCCCTCAAAGCTACGCGAAGAATATTTTCTCATTTGATCATTGCTTACATACTTACCAGCTGGCAGCCCAGGCAGTAGAGAATCTTCCGGAACGCGCATTAGCCAATAAGACACAGTCACTTGTGCATACTTATCTATTTTGTAGCGAAAGTATACTGGAATCGTAATCACAAGTCCTGGAATTTTTTTCCGTGGAAACTGGTGGGTATAGTTATTTCATCTTCGAAATGCCTACAACTTTCCTGCGCGGACTGTACGCGGAAGATAGCAGGAGTCATACGTGCGTCAAACTGTACCGTTGAATCCGACGTATTTTTTAACGTGGCGCCACGCCGTGTCAGTTCACCACTCAGCAACTTTCGACTGCCGCCCTGCAAAAAAAGTTAACTTCACAACATGCGCGGGATTCCCAAACATCGGCGCGTCACGTCATTCTGTCTGACATCGCAGCGTTTATAAGTGAATGAAATGTTCTGTCGACAGCGCGTGACAAGAGTATAAGGGAGCACTGTTCAGGCGGGTTATTAAAAGCCATCCGGAAGGGGGAAGAGGGGGAGAAACGTATGTAGTACGTGAATTTTGCGATGGCTCATGTCGCCGTCAGCAGGCGGGACTTTCCAGGCTGCAGTGTATTTGTGAGTAAAGTTTATGTTATTGGCGAAGCCAGACTGACGCCAGCTTCTCGCTGTTTACCTACGATTCAGCCAAAAGTGTTATAAGGGCTATGTAGAACTACTCTGATCTGCCCCGAGTATGCTCTTTTACATCTTACATCTTGTGGAATAGGTAAAATCATCGTCGATGTTGCTGAATGTTTAGAAGCTTAACATAAATACGGAAAGCGTTCTTCCCTGAATAAAGGTATTGGCTGTTGTTGACATATGAACTATTTTATAATCGATTGCTTCTTGTGCCGTGGATCTGCCGAAACACTTTCCAAGGGTTTCGGCAATTTCACAGTTTCACTCAACCGACGCATGAATAAAGTGACAAGGCCCATGACAGTGTCAATTCTACATAAGACGGAAGAATACACAACGGGCATATAAGTTGATCTTAAGCAGGGCTATCAAAAGTGCTCATTTTTACCGTGAACAGCCTATATGAGAAATCCGTAAGTACTTTTCGCACCATGAACGTTCTCTCTCTTGCAATACTTGGAATGAAAAATTAATATTTACGCTCAGGGGTTGGTTGGGGTTTCTGTAGATTCAAATACAGCTAACCGTAGGTTAATCGAGTGTTTTCGAAGAGCCTGATAATTTCTTCTATATCTTATAGATAGATATACATGCAAAATTCGCGTTACTATTTGGCATCAAGCTGAAGTTCACAGTTCCATATGTACCGGAGTCGGCGTCGTTTTTATATTGACTGCTGCATGGATGTCAAGCCACGCCCTTTCTAAATGAACTGGAACTTGATTGGGCACACAATTGTAAAGTGTTCAATGATTGGGGCGCAGCGGTACCCAGCGCGTGTCAGATACAGTATGGTCCTATGACAAACCTATTGCAAAGGCAGGCGTGTTTAAAGGTTAACGTGTTTCCAAATAATAACGCGAATTTTGCAGATCTCTACTTATTGAGTATATAAGACCATGGGCTGACAAAAAATCCATGCATCCAGCCCTCCTCTTTTTTCCGGAAACTCTCACGTAACATTTCGACGAGTTTTGCCTCAAAAAATTAGCAACTATAATACTTTACATGTCGGAAACATGGACCGTGAATATAAAGTTCGTCAGTAAGTTTGTGTTAAAGTTTATGGCCTCTGTTTTTTATTCCCGTTGTACAATTTCTCACTAAATCTCCCGATAGTTATCAGTCACTAGCCAAACTGCAAAACAAAACTAGTAATATTCCTAAATTCTAATGGAAGATTTTAACCCATACATAGAATTGAAAATTGATCAAATACAGGCTAAAGCTGTAAATGCAGAAATGGTATTATACAAAATTGGGAACCTCTCTGTGTATTTAGCTTTTCCAGGACAAATGTAGAAACGCTGCCATGAATGTACGGGAAAACCCTTACCAGCCGTGCTCCCTCGGGATATAATTATAATTAGATATACGATTAGATTTGCGAAAATACCTAACAGTGCACATGCTGAAAGTTTTTTTTAAACATGTGGCAAGGCCGACGAGGTTTCGCCAAATTTCGACGTTGTAATTAATTAGCGGGTTAGAATCCAAAATGCGTCACGGCTGTTGGCTAATGCTTATTGAGTTGAGAGAGTCGAGTCGCTCTTACGAGAGGGATAGACACCCGCATTTTTTGTGAAAGAGTCGTAAAAATGACTTTTTGTCAGAAAATATTTTTAAAAAAATTATCTATGCTCTTTTTTTTTTGTCATATTAAGTGTATTCTTGGAGAAAAAATTCGTGGAAATGGTAAAATACCACATTTTTAAAACTTGCCTTTGCAGTTTCCTTAAGCGGCAAGAGAAAAGTACGAAGATATGGCCGTAGTTTAATCTGTGGTCTATCATCGCGTGTAATAAAACCCCACTGTTACAGATATAATTCGCACAGTACAGCGTTACGACGGAAACACTGCACGCCTTGCGCGTAGGAGCGATGAGGCACTAGGTGTGCGTGTAACTGTCGCCCGTATCGCTCACTCGCTTCTTGACCTTGAACGCGGGGGTTCCACGAGGGTCCATCCCACTCATTATATCGATATCTTGAGAGCCGATGAGGGTGAAGCGGGGGTGAGTACGGAGCAGCGCCGCAATGCAAGGGTGCGAGAAACGGGAAATACTCGAGAAAACCCGCCGACCAGCGGCATCGTCCGGCACGATTCCCACATGAGGAAATCCGGGAGCGAAACCCGCTGGAAATGGAACCCGGTTCTGCTAAGTGGGATAATGCTTATGTATACTAGTTCTCTTGATATGGGTTAAACCCTATCAAGCGAGGGGCTTGTGATGTGGCCTACACAGTTGCTCGTAATTATTGAAAAGCGATATGTGAGGAGCTTCTTATATAGAAAGGCGAATGATTGCGATGGCGAAGTATGCATAAATATTCCGATGAAGCTAACTAGCCAACGGTAACGTCTGGCATGTTTCCCACATGCGAAAAAAAAAAAAAACAAGTATGATGCGGCAGGTAATCATTCACGAATTTGCAAAGTACGTGGTAAAATTTCTCATTAGCCTTCGTTCAAACATAGGAAAGCAAAATCCACACACAATCATAAATATATGAGCTATTTAGGACTAAATGAGTACAACTGCGAGTTACATTCGTGGTGTAGTGAATCACGCACACTAGTTACAACATTTCATGAATAGAAGAAAAATATTCTCTATAATACGTCAGACTTAAAAACCACAATTCGAGGCACCAGTCTCCATTGAATAGCCATCCATTATGTTCCTCTAAAAGTCAGGATAAAAAGGAAAAATATCATTGCACTTAACACATTGAGGTCTGCACCCATTTACTGGCACTTATGACACATTGGAAGTGAGTCACCTGTATCCACTACTGCAAGAACACCGGTTCTGTTGGTGTCTGTGTTAGAAATCACAATCATCCTATTGGTCCATACCACACCGGACACTACCCTGTACTTTACAGTGTTCATTATTGGCCGGTCATCAACCAATGGAGAGCCGAACTGATATTGACCCAATCAAATGTCCTGTATCGTAAAAAAGGACTTACAATCAATCACGTTCCTTTGAGTGGCCATACAAAAAAAGTAATTTCTATTGTTAGCAATATCATTGTTACTGCGCTGTCGTGTTCTTGCTCGAACTATACTCGAGCATATTCTTCAAAGTGTGAAATACTAGGTAGGCCAACATCCAGAGATTGTATGGGCCCTTTGTTGCATCTGTGCGCATCTCACCTATATTTTTGCTATAATATATACTTATTACTGAAGATTGCAGTCATCAAGATTGTGGGAGTGAAGTCTGCGGACTGCGATCATCGGTACAGTGAACGGTTCTATTGAACTGAATACGTGAGTGACAGACATTTGAAATGACGAAAATAGACAAATTGAATATGTGTTAATGATGATTGTAATTTAAATGACTGTACCTAACTAACGTAGAGACAGTGATAAGAACTTTAATTAAAATTGAGATAAACATTAAATTTTACGCTAGCTGATAATAACGAGCGTAATAGTGGAGACAGGAAATTTAATGTCGTAAATAATAGTTCTGTAATAGTATTGTAAATAAATCTAAAACCAAATTTAGATATTTTATTTTTATTAAGACCTTCATCCCTCACAATCTCGGATATTCCCTTGTGTATTGGCGTCTTGTAACAATATAGTAGTGTCGCCGCCTATTGTCTCATAGGTACCCGCAACACAACGAGAACACTACCTGCAATTTGGGAGCCTTGCGCGTAGCGACCATGACGCACTGGATGCGCGAAGCGGTGTCGCCCTTATCGATCAAGCATGTAAATATCCCAATCTAAACGGCCGCCTTAAATGCTGATCACTGTGCCGAATCACGCAAAAAACATGCGTTTGCATTGCCTGCGTCATCTCAGCTAGGTATTATTCTTATAGTCGCGTTGCGAAGCTGTGGATGCAGTTTCTATGGATACAGGACAACTTTAGAGGAAACGATTTTGTGTGCGGAAGGTGAGTTCCCATGGAGACCTATGACGTAGGGATGGACTGATGACTCCAGTACACGCTGTTTCCGCAGGCACAATTCTGTTCCTTTTCTCTGGTAACAAGTCTGAACCAAGTTCTCATTTTCAAGGTTTTAGTGAGTAAATATAGTTTCCTTGTGCTGGGGTTGATAGACCGAAATGAGTCTAGTTGTGTCGTATATTGCCCCACTTGGATGTAACTACGGAAATGATTATACGTGTATAAGTATATGGTGAAAATACCTCACGAATGGGGATCACTGAAATGGACATACGTGTGTGTGATATTGGGGTACGTGTACTTACTAGGGAGTGTTTGTTAACGAACCAAGTGGCAATATAGATAACTTGTATGTTGGAGTGAAAACAATAAAAGAATATCTTGTAGCAGAATGACCACATTAACAAGAGATCAATAATAATCAACACTATAATTATAATAAAAATTATACTACTACTGAGCAGACTACCAAATAGTAAAGTAGTTTAATTATTGAGTAGCGTTTAATTATTACGATTGAAAGTTTTGCGAAGAAACATAAGCACTCAAATACAAAGAATACACGCAGTTAAAATTCAAATGCTCAATTCAGAATATCATTGTAATTACAGTTGACATTTGGCAGCTTCAGGTAGTCTTTCCACACTACGAAAAATATTATTCAATTTCCAATAATAATAAAAAAAAACTATCTCACTTGTTTCTACTCCATTAATCAGTGAGTAACTTTTCTTGCCTCGGCTTCTCAGATTTATAAAATATTTAGATAGATGCATTAGATCTCTACTTCTGAAGGAATTGTGCGCCAACTTTATAAGAAAAGCTTTAGAGAAAGGGTTACGCAATATTCTTGAAGACTAAATTAGAGAAATTACATTATTTCGGGCTGCTGCCATCTGTAACTTATGGCAGTATTTACTTATCTGTAGTTGTAATTCTGCTGGAGCAAGAAGTTCTGGTAGCTCATGAAAATTTATTTGCTATCAGACAGGACATGCATAATCTCATAGAGCCATTTTCTGCAAATTGACTATCTGGGCATTCTTTTTTTACGCCACTCGCACACCGGCCGCATAAAATAATGTCCTGAATAAATCTTCACTACTTATAGGAGCCACTTTAAATAACAATTTTTTCAATATATTTTCGATAAGCTTCATAAGATCCAATATACCGACTTAAAAGTTCCAAGGACAGAGATAGTTTTTCAACACAGTTCAGTTTAAATTTTCCATAGGCGAAGCACTTTCAAAATTTCTCTCGCAAAATATTACATATTGTACTATGCTGCCAACTATCGATCATTGTTTACATTTAAATATATTTCTTTTAGCAGTCTGATTAACACTGTTATATTTAAATGCTGCATTAAAACATTAAGTTAAATTAACAATCCTGAAAATATTTCGATCCGTAGCCATTGCAACTCTAATACTGCAACTAAAGGCGTAAACTATAAAATAAACAAGCATTTGCAAACCATTACAAGAGTGGAGTAACTAAATAACAAAGAATTCTGCCAATAGAAATGCCATGCAAATAGTAAATATAAACAATAAATTTGCAGTAGAAATAAAATATAAAATTAATAAGTGGGCCGATATACCAGATTATCATACGTTACAAGACTTAAATAGCATTCCAACACAGAGTTCAAAATACGTCGACAGAAGAAGCATGGTGAGGTTATTCTTAAAATTTCGGGCACGGAATAGAAAATAACTGCTGAAAAAAGACGCAATCATGAGTTTACTTCGCCACACAAGACCGCGATGTTGCATTACATTACCTAACTATAGTAAGTTATTCCCCCTGCAATCTCATAAGCCACGTTAACCTCTGACTAAAGCCCATTTATGACTCCTCACTCAAGACCCTGAATAGTTCGGTAATATAAGACTTCAACCGGGATGCTATCTCTTTCTACGCTGGCATAAGAAAATTTATATCGTTGGAAACTATAGGCCTATTATATCCCTAGTATTTTCGCACAAAGGGAATTATGTAAAGTTGACAGGTGAATGAAAACTTTTCAAATCAATCTTCGAAAAACGTTTCCTGTCATCCAACTGCGTGTTTCTTTTAACTCAAAAACACTGACTTGACTTCAACTTGGTTAGGTTTGGACGTGCAAATACTTGCTTGTTTTAAAGTTGGTCAGTAATGCTCACAAAGAGACCAATGGCGACATTTAAGAATTAGGCATAATAGTAGGCCTACATTCACAGTTATTTCACACTTTTCTGAAGCCCCGCTAAAGTTCTACTTCCAGGATATTCCTCCGCCTTATGCAAACAATGCTTACCTTAGTCTGGAAAATTACACCAAAGGGACAGCGCACCACATTCGTGCGCACTCAGTGTTATAGTATTTTGCATATGAACTATTTCATACTAGGCATTACCAACACACCTATTTTCTCACTATTTTACTATATAAATTACTAATAAAATATTATAATATATAGGTGAAATATAAGTAAAAGTTCTTTACTGAAAAATAAGTTACTTACGTCTATGTTAATACAAGTATAAAACGCTTGTGACATGACATTTTTCTTACGAAACAACCCAACACATCGTGCATGGGATGATATTTCGAAAGTTTGATTTAAAAATGTGAACAAATCGCGAATAGACTATATGTGGGATAGTGTGTGAATATGATTGCAGGTTGTTCACGGCAAAATGAGCACTTTTGAAAGCCCTGATTAAGACCTACTTGTACGCCCGTTGTGTATTCCTCCGCCTTATGTAAATCAACATTGCCATCGGCCTCATCACTTTGTTCATGCGTTGGTCAGGCGAAACTGTGGAATTATTAGAAAAATAAATGTTACAAATCTGCTCATTTCTGCATTTCGATGCGTAAAAAAAAAACAGGAAGTTGAAGAAGTAATTTAAGTTATCACAAATGATGACCTAACACTTTTTATTCGACTTTAAGATATGGAACTACTTTCCCTCCATCGTTACCAACTTTACTGGACGCATGTCACTCAGTGCGCCCTGTAAAATATATGCAGGAAGGAGCAATCACTTTTTTCTAACGTTGATTTCAAAAGTGCTAAAAAAAATTATGGAATATTTCAATGTAAATATTTGTTGACAATTAATAAATTTTGCTATTGAAACTTAAATGTGGCAGTTGAAACGTGCCAAAGACAGTAAAAATCTTCTTCTGTTAAATTTTTTTTATAACTATAGAGACACAGCTGTGTCGTTTCTGAACAGATAACTATATTAGAACTCTATAGCCACAACTTAAAATCGTAAGGAAACAGAACAAAGGAGAATAATGTTTATGCTATTCCACATCGTCGTTGCAATGCTTCCTTACAACCGGACGTGACCTTGATGGCTTTCAAATTTTTACAAGGGATTTCCCCAAACCTCTCCACTCCACACGGGGCCACGGTGGTGAAGTGGCTAGACTACTCGCCTCCCACCTGGGCGAACCGGGTTCGATTCCCGGCGGGGGTCGCTTCCGGGATTTTAACATGTGGGAATCTTGCCGGACGGGTTTTCTCGGGGATCTCCCGTTCCCCCCGCCCTATCATTCCGGCACTGCTCCATACTCATCTCAGTCACCCTCATCGGCTCTCAAGACCTCGCTGTTAAGAGCCGCCCAAATATCTTCACTCACTCACCTTACCCCACTTCCCGCAGCATATCCATGAGCTACTATGACTCTACTCTGGTCTGGACGAGCATCGTACCTCAGAGAAGATAACTATAATCCATTCACGGTTACTTCCCAATTTTCTAAAGCTCTGCTAAAATTATACTTCCACGATATCCCTCCGCCTCCTTCAAACTAAGCTTAACTATGTCTATAAATTTACACCAGAGGGACAACGCATCGAATTCGTGCGCACACAGATGTAATAATATTTTGCATGAGAACTATTTCTTACTAGGCGTTACCATCACACATGTTTTCTAAATGCTTTAAATCACATGTGTTATAAATGAAATTGTATAATTCATAAATAAAATTTACGTTAATCTTCAGTTTAAAGAAAAATAAGGTACTTTAATGTTAACAGAGCATATAAAAAGGTTTGTGATACATCAAATATTTAAGGAAATAACAAAACACGTCATACATGAGGTGATTTTTCAAAAGTTTGATTCAAAAAATGTGAAGAAATCGCGAATAGACTATATACATAGGCGGAACGACGTGACGTGGCGTACTCATTCATTCGCTGATTGGCTATGCGAGTCTCTGGGAACGGGCTTTGTGTCCGATTCGCTACTGCGTGCTGCGGGAAGTCCCGTATCTGTCAGGTTGCCGTCTGCCGTGACGGTCACCGGGCGCTTATTGGTGAACGCCGTTCCAAAGTTCCAAAACGTTTCTTGCCAGTGACGCCATTTTGCTGGCTTGTGTTGCTGGAGTTCGCACAAGCAGCTGTTTCGCCCCCGTGCACGATCAACAGAGCATTTTTGTAATCCCTGCTTAACACTTTGAGGTCTGAGGCCTTGTCCGAACTCAGGTATACACTTGCGTACTTGCAGCCTTGCGTACTTCACTTACCCTTGGCACCAAACTTGATAAATTTGGACAGGCAGTCTTGATGTCTTCGGTGCCAGTTATTAGCCAACTAACCACATTAAATGTTCATGTATTCCGACTAAGAATTTGATATTAGCCGAAGGTTCTAGGGGTTAGCACTTTGTAGACTATGCTAGGTGTAGCTCGAGCAAAGCTAATTCGAAAATTTCATTATTGTTCAGAACAAAACTCACATGGATGTGCAGTCTTAGTTCGGCTAGCGTTTAAAACTACCTCACAAGCACACGACAGCGCAGTAACAATGATATTGCTAACGATAGAATTTTTTTATAGCAACTCAAAGGGACATGATTGATTGTAAATCCTTTTACACGATGAAGGACATTTGATTGGATCAATATCAGCTGGGCTCTCCATTGGTTGATGACCGGTCAATAATGAACGCTGTAAAGTACAAGGTAGTGTCCGGTGTGGTATGGACCAATAGGACGATGGTGAGTTCTAACACAGACACCAACAGAACCGGTGTTCTGGCAGTAGTGGATATAGGTGACTCAATTCTAATTTGTCTTAAGTGTCAGTAAATGTGTGCAGACCTCAATGTGTTAAATAAAGTACTAAATAATATTTAAATTTTATTTGCATTAACATTTATTGTCTTGCATCATTGTAGGTAAGTGCAGTTTGGATTGTTCTTTTTATCTTCGCTTCTGTAGGTTAGGAACATAGGCCTAATACGAATTTATTGCTTAGACCCTTTTTTTAAAGGATGAACCAAGCGTTAATTATTTATTCAGTTCAAAATTCTATGTCTAAGAAGTAGTAATGTTACCCTAATAAACTTTAAATCTAATAAAAATGTCGGAAAACAATTGTAACCTACAAATTGCTTCTCAATATGTTGGCACATATTACGCAAGTATGCGAAAAGTATAAAACTTCGTTTAATTTTATACTTGCATACTTCACTTGCAGTTCGGACAGCACTTACGACGTCACTTTCGGGGACTGTACGCACAAGTACGTACTTCAGGAGAATTCGGACACCACCTTAGCATATTTACCGCCAGTCACGACAAGCTAGAAGTGAACGGTATGTACACACCACCATAAGATCATTAGTTCTACTGGTTTGTGCATTTCCACTTGTCAGCGTCTTGTTGGTCAGTTTTACACCTCGCGTGCTCACCATACTTACAAGTCCCGATATTGGCGAACTGTCGGCCAATGAGTAGGCGAACTGAATGTGTCCCGGTCACAGCGTCTTGTGTGTTATACGTAAGACGTGAAGAACTCGCGGATTCATTTTGAGAAAAGGTAGAATTCAAAACACGTGTGTTTATATGAATTTAGCCATTGGTCCACACGATGTTTCACACCTCTTGCAGAACACTGGCCCAATCGTCGCCTTCCACTCTGACAGCAGACAACCAATGTGCAGTTGATATAGACGCATTTGTATATAAGATTGTAGAGTCTAGTCTGCAGGTCATTGAACTCGCTATTTTTTCAGGTCTCTAGTTATACGATATGCAGTCCATCATGTACATTTTGCCGACTGAAGAAAAATTATTTTTTCCTCACCAAAAAATACAACTGATCGTAGTGTTCGTGGTAGATCATTATAAAAACTAACGAAACAGTGGAAGTATATCCGTGCGAGTTTTGTTTTCAATGGTATAAAAATCGCCATACACCAGTTTCCCGAGTTATACTCGGGCATAGTCCTAATGTTCTAAAATGTACTTGTAGACACGTTGTGTATCCTAGCTCCTTATGTAAAATGAACATTTCAGTGGGTCTCGTCACTTTATTCATACGTTGGTAGAGTAAATCTGTGAAATAATTGAAAAAGTAAATATTTCGCAAATTTCAGTATCATTAAATTTTTACGCATTGCGAACATCGGAAACCAAAGAAACCATTTCAGTACTCACAAATGTTTACCTAGCATTTTTAATTCGACGTTAAGCCACGGAACTGCTTTCCCTCCATCGTTACCAACCCCACTGGCCGCTTGTCATCCAGTGCGCCCGTTGAAATATACGCAGGAATGATCGGAGACGTTTTTCAGAGGTTGATTTCTGAACCACCCCTTGGTACTCAAGACCGGAACCAACAGACAGAGAAATCCCCAGAACGGGGATTGTTCAACCCAAATGGCTGCCAATCCGAGCACCGAAGTACCCCAGATGAGAACTACGAACGAAATACGCCACAAGCGCGATCGTTTATGCTGAAGTTAGTTTCAAACACAGGGACGAGCCCTATCAAGTCATCTTACCTTTTACATCATGGTAAAATCCCTAAGATAAAAAAACTGGCTCTAAGCACATATATGTGCAATGCAAACGAGAAACAGTAGTATCACGTATCAAATATTAAACTTTGACCTAGTTCACAAGAAGATGCAATTATAAGTTACTTCTTCGTCATTTAATTAGCCTATTTAATATTTTAAAATGTTTATATACTCAGAAATAAAGTGTTACAAATATATTTATTTTATGTTGTATTCGGATGTGGACACCGAAGCGCCCACAATGCCACAAAGGAGGCCAAAACAAAACAAAACAAAAAACATCAGTAGAGCCACGAGTATTTCGTGGATTGAGTTGGCAGCAAGCTAGACTAGCCAGCCCTCTATACACTCGATACATGATCGTTTGCTTATTGGTTGATGTGATCAAGTGAGGCGTCTGTACAGGACTGTTAAACACTCACCCACACTACTTCTTACTGCTTATTACTGGCTCGCAGTTAAATGGGGCACGTCTGAAGAACTGTCGTCCAATTACAACAGCAGGAGAAAAGAACAAGTGTTTGGAGTCGACCTCGCCTGCGAATGAATTCGCGAAATACTCGTGGCTGTAATTATGGGTAATACGAGTGCTTATGAATTTACAGTTATGTGGGTGCACCCGTGAATATTTACACTTCTTATCATTGAGAACAATTTGCTGGAACCTTTTTACTAAAAAAAATTTCATCACATTAAAACTGTTATTACTTTTTCCAATATTTTCTGGTTAGGTCGGAATTTAACTTGTTCCAGAGGAGAAGAGAAAACCTGTAGCCATGGCGGTTTGCTCTGTTAAGTATTCATGCAGAAAGGTAAAATTTATTCTTAGCTGACACATGCCAGGCGCTGGTCCGGAGGCCGGCGCACAGGCGAAAAGAAGAAAAAACTGCTCATGGTCCCACCACACGGCTAGGCCATGGCACAAACCAGGAAGGCGTACTTCACGTCGTGGTCAGCGACGAGTAGAAGTCCCGGGCAAAATTTGGACAGTCCTAATTTAACACAAAGTAGCTAAATAAGTTTAATGCCCACTTTAAACAAACAATTATCGGATGGCAGAAACAATGCAGCATCCGAATTACTTACCGTGAGCGGTCTACGAACTCATTATAATATTATGTTAAAAGATAATCAAGCAGCAAAAATAAATGTGTCGTTACATCTTGAAAATGTGTGGGGAAGAAGACGAGTCAGCAATTTTCTTTTACCAACAAAAAAAAAAAAAACTAGAGTCATTCCGAAACACACGACATGGCCAATCGATACATCTCGAATCACCATCTCGCGGTCACCAAAGTTATCAAGAGTAAAAACATAGAGTATATTATTTTTAACTTCAGATTACAATATTATTGTAAAAATATTATAGACATACAACATAAAATAACATCACGACATTAAACAATAAAAAGCACAAGCTCTGTCATCTGGTGTGACAAATTTGAACTGAAAACACAGGTTGAGTAGAGACAACCCAAAAAATGTTCCCTACTTTAAGAGCAACAAACACGCGGAAAATAGGATAATTACATTATTTTGTTACTGCTTATTGCATTTACAATAACAAGTTTCAAACAGGCTTTTCAAATTAAGGCTACATCAATCTTTAGCATAACATATTAAATATTAAAAGGGAAACAATATGTCATTAAAAAAATTTTCTATAGTAAGTAAGGAAAGACGGCGGGGCTGCCAAAAAGGAAGGAATTTGCTGACAAAAGCTAATTATAACAAAATAGGCTGGAAAGAAGTACTTACATTATCGTGAACAGCCTCTTAGTATTCTCGCACCTCACTCCAGATTGGGAGAGTCGCGGACATAGAAAAGAAAATTTTATTGCAGGCGTTCTCCGCCGCACTATATGCGGGGAAGCTTAACTGTCTCTTGTCCTATAAATACGTATAAATAACATATATTTTCCAGTGGCGTTTATTCCATAGACACAAGGTAAGCAATGCTTTCCCTATACATATTGGAAATGTTTGACTCTTTATAGTTTTCGCCATAACTTTAAACACTTTTAATTCTGAGTTTACCGGTTCCGATTCTAGAAACTGGGTTTTCGTAACTCCCGTATTGTACACGCATAGTGCTGCCATCTAGTATTTATTTCCACAAACGGGAGCGACTAGAGATGAATCGAACTCGCAAGAAACAACACGCCACACGCTCGACCGCGTTCCTTCGGCAGGGTAAGCAGTCGTTCTGTTTGCGTCCCGTAGTCCTACATTTTTCCTTGGAAAGTGGATAAAAGTGTCCGGAAAAAGGGAGTTTTCTTATTATTTGTAATATATTTTTTAAATAACATTCAGTTTAATTATTATTACATTAATTTCGTTTCCGTTTTTATAACTAATGTTAGGTTTTTTTTGTAAAACAGTGAATAAGTTACATGTGGAAGGTAAGCAACGTTAGAAGTTGCGTTAGTAAGTATAAATAGCTTACCCTGTAAAAAAAACTCACTACACGTCACTGATATTTTCTGTCATGAAACGATAGGAGTCTCAACGTTAATAGCGCTCTCCAACTGGAAATAATGAATATGCAAGCCTGGAACGGAAAATTCCGCGAGTTCTTTCAAGGACAAGCAAACATTTCAAACACACGTGCATTGAAATCTCTTTATTTTCCTTCATTTGCATCACAACTCATTCTTTAAGGACCGTCATGTACGACCCGAGTGAGGAAATTACCACCGATTAAAAACACTCCGTATAAAGTTTATAAATTATTGATAAATATATAATTCTAAATAATTTGCATTTTTTATTAACTATTACGTTATAATTAATAATTTTTTTCAATAATTCAGTATCTATTCATTTAATAATACTTACCTACTCGTGTACTTATAAAGTTATTAAGGGAAATACTTTAATTACATTTTAAGTAGAAAATAATTAAGTACATCTATATTGAAATCCGTAAACTTATAGATTCTTTTAAAACGTTAAAAATTATACCTGGGACAACGGACCTCTATTGTATAGTACGAACCTTTCTATTTATAGCCAGAAAGGACAGATTGCTTACTCACGACCGGTTTCTTTTTCAAGGAACCACTGTTATTCGTTAGTTTTGAATCGTATCTTGGTAACTACGGACGTACAATTTTAAGAGTGATGGATAATTTGTGTTTTATATGTAAAAAGTCAGATTCGGAAGGTGAATCATTAGTGAATCTAGTGCGTGGTATAAAAACTCTGAGAACTGCAAGTATCGAACGAAACGACGGTCTTATTGATTATTTAAAAACCTTAACCTCTGTACAAGTGCATGAAAAGTGCCGAACTGTTTACATTAGCAAAAATTGTATATTAGCAGCAAAACGGCGACTAGAACAAGATGAAACTACAGCTTCTCCAACTGTACCGCATAAAAGACTAAGTGAAGTGTTCGATTTCAAGAAGCAGTGTTTATTTTGTGGTGAAATAGCTGACGAGGCCGCAGAGAGAAAGAAAAAAAGAAAAGTATAGACGCAAGATAAGTGCAGTGAGTACTCTTGAGTTTAAAGACAATGTTATGAAAAAAGCAGAAGAACGTGGTGATACTTTCGGAGAATTAGTGAAAAATCGTATATTTTTTCAATATGATTTAGTTGCTGCTGAAGCTAAATACCATGCTGTTTGTTATACGAATTTCTTCACAATTAAAGTACCATCGTCTCATCCGAAACTTCGTCAAGATAATCAAGTTTCAGAAGCTATGATAGAGATTTTCAATTACATAGAAAATAATAACGATTCACAATTTACACTAAAAGAGCTTAAAGATGTCTTGACAGGGTATGTACCAGATGATAAAACTATTATTTCAAGGCTACAACAAAAGTACTTAACCAATATAATAATTACGGAAAAAGTAGGAGCTTTTACGATCATTTCTTTTCGTGATTAACACGCTAATATTTTATCAAAAGCTTGGTACGATAATAAAAACTTAAATCCTCAAGCAGAAAGACTAAGAACTGTAGAAACTGCAGCAGCTATTATTAGAGAAGACATTCGATCATCCATTGTTGAAACTAAATCTTATCCGCCTCCCAGTAAAATGTTGGATGATGTTAACCAAGAAATTCCAAAAACTTTATTGTATTTCTTAGAAGAAGTCATCCTAAAAAACAGGAAAGGAAAGGTAGATCATTTAAAAACAAAATGTACTTCAATAAGCCATGCAATAATGGCTGCCATACGTATAACGCAATAGTTAATAAAAATGCAAATTATTTAGAATTATATATTTATCAATAATTTATAAACTTCATACGGCGTGTTTTTAATCGGGACTACAGGTTGACCTCAAATGATACTCTAAATAGTTAAACACTGCGCTCACTCTGCCCTCTATCTCGAAAATGTTTCAAGATATTAAAAAAATGTTTAAACAAAAGTTGTAGAGAATTTAATCCTCTACAATATTTAAATACAAATAGCATAAAACCCATAGGAAACGAGATATTTGCAATAGATGTGTAAAAAATCGATTTTTTGACCTTTGACCTTGAAATATCTGTGGTCGCGGACACCCTACGATAGGTAGGTTTTGAGACAAGTTTTAGGGTGTCAAAATAAAGGTTTATACAAGTTGATAGCTGACTATCTCTCATTCCGAGGTGAAACCCCTAATATTCCTGGACTATAAGAGCCTACTAAATTGTTAATGTAATTGTAGCTTTGAAGAGTCAAGTTTTATTCTATATTATTTGTTGAGGTAATTGTAACTAGTATTCATTAAGCATTTGCCTGTTAATGTGTTTGATGCCATTTATTGTATGAGAAGAAAGAATAAAATCATTTGTAACTTTTGTAATTATTCTTGTTTTATTGAGCCGTTTGAATTTACCCTCCAGACCAGAGTAAAGTGACGTCTCTAGTAGGTATTCCCAGTAAACAGCGTTACAATACTATTGGAAATTGTGGCACGGTACTGAAGAGGCCTATCTTAAAAAGTAATAGGATTATACAAATAATTAAGAGAGAGGGGAGTAAACATAGCAATCATTTCTAAAACATAAATTAATTATGAGATATTTAATTATATATATATATGTATGTCAATGAACAGAAAAGATGCATGAGGGATAGCAACCCTGACTGACTAAAGTGGAGAAAATTAATCGAAAGCTGTATTTTGCAAATTAATGATAGGCCTTGACTGTGAGACTAAAAATATAAAGAGGATGACTAAATGCGTTGATTGAAAAAATAAAAATATAGAAAGAGGATAGTTGAATTCTGAAGAGGAGCAAATAAAGATTTTTACAAAATTCCCCAAAAAAGAGTTTCATAAAATTTATAAATTTGGTCTCGTATTGTTAGCATAGGTCTTTAATGCTGGAGTAGGAATGTAATACACTGATTCCGCAGGTGGTAAAATTTATTGAAAAGACCCCATGAACAGAAATTAAAGTGAGCTCAGGGAGTTTTCTGAGAATAACCAACACTAGCAAGAAGTATATTCACTGTTTTTTCTGAACAGAAAGAGGTTATAAATAAATTGTTAGTTATATAATTGTGAGCAGGAAGTTTGCAAGCGAATTAAGAGATACGAGAGTTCATATGGGAAGTGACATAAATTATGACCATTATTAGTTCAAGTAGGAAATATAAGTATTGGCGAGATGGAGAAAGAAAAATTTATTTACCCACAAGATGAGTAAATGCCCAAGTTTTTAAAATTCATCTTCTGCAACAAGAGTGCATAAAACATTTATACCAATCCCGCAAAAAAAAAAAAAAATTAAAATACCTCGTAAAGGAACAACTCTTGAAGTTTACGATGTACTTTGAGCTAAACGTTTCCACACAAATAATTAACCTTAAAATTTCTATTATTACCAATGAGAAAATATATTTAACATTCTCTACTTAATCCATCATTGTTATGATTATTACATCAAAATGTATGCTGTTATATGTTTCATTTTAACAAATAATTCAAGTTTTATACTTAACCTATTACATTTTTATTTCCCGATATATTTTATTTTTGTGTTTATTTCTATTTTAAATTTAATTATTCGTTTTTTGGTGAAGATACAATCAGGCTATATCACGAGACACTATCACTTAATTATATACACTTTTTGTGAGGTATTTTTAAATGTAATCAGAGTAACATTTTTTAATGCAGAAAGCAAAGTTATTTATGTCTGTTGACTTGAACTTGAAATATAATCATAACGTAGTTGAGGTATAAATTAAACTGTGTAGGTAACAGCGACTAAATTTCCTGATTCAATTATGTATTAAGAAATTATTCTAAGTCTACATTTAAAATCTAATTTAATGTTTTTCTCTATAGGAGCATTTTATTGCTTTCATTAGGTGTCAGGGGATCCTTCCCTTGCAAAATGCCACCGTTATATTTTTCTATTGCGCAAGTGTCCTGGTTCAGTCAGCATTTGCGGAATAAAGAGAATAAAGTTACAAGTTTACAGAACGTTCTAGACTTTCCCGTAGCTACGAGAGCTAAAACGTGGAATCGTAATTTAAATGAACATTACTATTAAGTTTAATCAGATGCTGTTTTCCGATGCAGAGAGGTACCGTACGCTTCTTCCCATCCATAGAATGAAATACTATCTTTTATTCGCACCAGTGTATATGACAAACACAAGCGGGTCTCTCTGAGGTGTACGCTATATTCTCATACACCAATTAGAGCCATAATTCTGTAGGATATTTTATATTTTGAAAAGAGGCTAAAAGTATAACACAAAGCAAATAGCCTGACCCGCCCTGGGGCCAAGCTGTAATTGCGTTTTTAATTAAATTCCGAGAACAGCGTAAGCAATACTTGCCACTCGCTACTATGTGGCTAACATAAAAATTCGTTTTAACAACTGTACCTCATCAACTCGCAAAAAAGCTCAAAATTTAATCAAAATTATTTTCTTATAATACGTTAATACAAGAATCCTGCACTCATAACGACGCAAGCGCATTAGAAATTTTAAGACATAAAATTCTTGTAGAATATAGTATCAATCGTAGCAAATGAACAGCAAGGCAAGCATTCTAAAGAAAAAAAACGAGTACCCGTAGTTGTGCCTAAAATAGTTTTGTCTAAAATTAGGCAAAACGACTTTAGGGAAAAGACTACGCGAAATGACTTTAGGCAAAACGACTTCAGGCGAAATGACTTTTAGGCAAAACTACTTTAGGCAAATTGACTTTCTGGACATTTAAGCGAGGGGCTAGAATTTTAGACAAAACTACTTTAGGCAAACTTTAGTGAAAACAACTTTAGGCAAAACGATAGTTTGTGAAGCTAAGCGAGAGACTAAAATTTTAGGCAAAACAATTTTAGGCAAAACGACTTTAGG
Organism: Dryococelus australis; assembly: GCA_029891345.1. Lineage (NCBI taxonomy): Eukaryota > Metazoa > Arthropoda > Insecta > Phasmatodea > Phasmatidae > Dryococelus > Dryococelus australis. Next base: position 89,658,599 of record CM057001.1, on the reverse strand, counting down.
CGTAATAATTTTAGGCAAAAAGATTTCAGGCAAAACGACAGTTGCTTGTTGTAGGTAAATTAATTTTGTGTCCTGATTAAATCCATGAGCTCTCTGTTGTTCACATTAACGACATAGGTGGCACCACTAGTACAATACCTCGAAACAATAGAAGTGTTTGTCTTTAAAGGGCATCAAGTACAATGTAATAGTAACAGAGAGCGTTGCATGCCCTGGTTTTAAAGCAAACGAAAATGTTCGTACAATTTTCTGCCAGAAGTTTGCATACGAACTCATAAATGTAGACTTTACATGTTAAAAAGGTGGCTGAAATATAAAGCCATGTTTGTTCTATTTCTCCTGATCGATCCACTTTTGATAAGTGGCAAAAGAAAAACTGATCGTATTTCTGAAGATCCTAATGTATTACTCGATATTAGAGTGTAAATGGACCATGAAACTAACACTTACGTGGATCTTGGGTCGAATGTTAGTGGTGTTTGGAATGGATAAATAATGTGTTGTGCTTAAATACAGAAGATTAATGTTATTCAGTAATATACTGTACAATTTTTTCGTAAAGTTTCGCAGTGTTGCGCGAAGGTGTTGAAAACGCTGAGATTGCCTACATAAAAAGCATAAATCGTAAATGACGCATTGCTTTTTAAAAACTTCAACTCTCTCATCGATGCGATGTGCCTATATTAGACCTGTTCTTCACGTGATATCATTGTATTCTTTTCTACACCACAAAAATATATAATTGAACTGAAATGCATTTATGGCTACGAAACCCTTTTACGGAGAGTTTCAAAATAAACGTATGGTATCAAATTAAAATTTAAAAAATGTGAATTTTCGAAATCACTTAAGTACACAGAAAGTTATGATTATGAGATTTAAAGAGTATTTCACCAGCAGTGGTGTAGCCAGGATATCGATTTTACAGGGGAGAGGGCAGTAAATGTTCAGAAATGGTAAAATTTACTGTGGCAGATTAAAATCTTGCCAATCATGTGGAACAGGTAATAAAAATTATACGGTCCCCTATCATACATAAATTATATTCATTAGATTTCAAGTAGTTTCCCAAATGTTTTCGTTGAATAACTAGGGTGAAAATTTTCGCACTTCTGTAGGAAAATAGTAATTGATCATAACGAAGTACAACCAGCAATCTATAAAGGTAACATACCCAAGTGAATAAATAGCATGCAGTTGTAAGCATATTTACTTACCGATAAATATTTTTAAGTCGCTTTGTCTGTTACCCATCACATCTAAATAAACAAAGTTTTTCTGTTGGTTTATTTTTTTAGCGAAAATCTCAATCAGTTATTCTTAATTTAATTTAATGCTACAATATGTTGACATAATGCAAAAAAAGATAGGCCTATGTGGCTTTAATTGTGCTGCGTTTTGCGATACGCAACAATTAAGAACATTTAAATTGCCGTTGAATGTGATAAAATGTTATTACACCTTTTGTTACTTTACGAGGTTGCGACTGTAGATTCATCCCTAGAAAATAAAAGAAATAAAGGTGTGGAAGTCAGGACTGATATTTTCTGTTATAAAGTTTTCTTCGAATTATACCTCATTCAAGCTTAAGAAGGAAAAGCTTTGAAGAATAATTATATACCATTAATAATTTACTTTAGTGTGTAATTAGGACGAAACATTCACATTACTTAACGCATAATTTTACCACACAGAACAAAATATAATTTGTAAGAAAAAAAAGTGACAGCAATTTGTTTTTAACCTACCAATGCCATCTAACTATTTCTAAGAAACAAATTACTATGTTGATGTCACCCATTTTTTCAGTAAATTTCCCGATGCATTTGCACAACTGGTGCTTGGTGACGGCTTATTAACAAATTGCAAACTTTTAAAAATTAATGAAAACTGTCACATTGTACAATTTATTGGTCCCGTAGTTTGAAGAATTAAGTCATTATTTTTTAACTCAAATATTAAAACATGCACAGCACTCAATATGTGTGCTGCAGTGTCATTGCGCCGATTCTTAATGGGGGAGTAATTTAATGTTCTAATGTGCATATAAAAATTGTTAATTAAATACATGGTGGCATGTGAGTGCTGAACAAATTATTGCACTCATCAGCCATGTTGCAATTATACTTACTGCTGAAGAAAAGAAACAAATTTTAAGTGACGTATTTCAAAACCTGTCGGCACCACGAGAAATACAGACTGAATGGTAGTTTGCTGGTCCTGGTTACTGTGAATTAGTTTCTGTACAAAATAGAAATCACTCGCATTGACAGCTTAAAAAATTGTGTACTTAAAAATACTTGCACGCAATTAATAATGTAGCCTCAATAAGCCTGTTTAATAAGCAAATGAAACATACAACCTTACTTAGAGTAGCATTGAGGAATATTTATGTAATTTGTATTGCATCAGTATGGAATCCACAAACATTCTATATTTTTTTGTAATGTTTATTAATTAATAGTATTGTGATAGCTTGCATGCGGTCAAGACAGATTTTTTAAATTTTAATTGTGTTTAAACAAATGAGAATGGCTTTAGTGCAAAATTGCAGACATTGAAACTCTTCTATCTCTTATACCTGCCACACAACTTCTTGGCCGTTTAGTATCAGCCTATCGGCGAGCATTACCAAGCCCTGTTGCCGCATATATCAAGCGTCCATCGCGTCATAATACACGTCGTGAGATTTCAAACGTATAATACAAATTACAAATCAGTACATAAGGAAGCCTTCGAATATAGTAGAAACAATGAAACATAAAAGTTTTATATTGGTGAGTTTATATTATTTAGGAAACAGTCAGAGCAGACAAATGGCTAGATTTCTTTTTTAGTTGCTGAGCTGACGTATTTGGCTTAACGTGAAAGTACCTTAGAAGAATAACACCCAGAGACATAGTTCTGGTTGTGCAGAACACAACAGTATCCTTCCAAGAATTGTCAAAGCTGTACTGACAGCTGTTGGCAGGCACAGCTGTTCTCGTCATTCAAAATCCCGGATAAAGACAGTTATGGTTGAAATGCATCTGGAATTCTTATGATGTTTTAGATCTCTAAGTTTTAGACATCTTCCGGTAAAAAATTTAAAAATCTATGAAATTCTGCTGAGCTACGCCTAGCGTCATAGAGATTGTTATCCATCGAAGGCACGCCAATTTAAAATATAAATTATGTTAAAAACACAGAACTGTAAGTAAACGAAATATTGTAACGAATTATTATAAAGCTCCGTCAACATTGAAATCCAATACTGGCAAAATAAAAGTCGCTGGTCGTTTCTTTGTTTGGTGATTTATATGTGTTACTTATAGTTGTTATGAATTATGTAGCAAAACTTTCATGGTTGACAATAAAGTTTTCCCTAGTACTATACTCTCAGTCCCAACGCTTGCAAGGAACACATACACCAAGTTTAAGAGGAAGGGGGCATTCGAAACACTTTAAGTCACATAACATTGCAGTAGTAAAGAATAGCCGATTGAAAGACAACGGCATCTGGCATCGGATTCGGATTTGGGGGAGCCGCCATGTTGTTACATCACCCGGCCGCCATCTTGATGTCATTGACATTCTACCCTTGACCCATGTGACCTTTGACCTTGATCTTAGCCCCGAGGACCTTTCACGCCAAAAAAAACGAAAAACCTTTTAAAAATTCCAAAAAAATTAAATTTTTTTTAAAAAATCGCCAAATTTTTATTATAAAAAGTCATAAAAATAAAAAAAAATAATTAAAAATTTATTTTACGGATCCTTAGAAATGGCCCTTTTTTATCAGAAAAGGTGACAGCGATCAGCGACTCTAGTGACCTTGGAGCCAGGTGACCGGAATCAGGACAATTAACCTTTGAACTAGACCTTTGACCTTGAAAATGCAAAAAAAATCCCTAAAAATTACAAAAAACACAAAAATCCTAAAAATCACAAAAAAAAAAAATTATTAAAAATTAATTATTAAAGAGTATTTAATTATTATTCAAAAACTTCAATTTTTTTTTTTTAAACTTCCATTTCCGAAGGTTCCCCAAGCACCACCATTAGTCACATTCGTTCCATCGCCAGCAGACTACTGACTTCCTCACCACCACTCCCCTCACCTATACTCATTCCGCCATCTTGATTTTTTCGTTCGTCGTTTGTTTATAAATTACTTGAGGCCACCATCTTTGTAGGCGACTGCCATCTTGGTAGGTGACGACCATCTTGGTAGGAGATCACCATCTTGGCAGACATTACCCTTCCGACATATTGGAAGCCAATGACCTCGACCTTAACCTTATGACCTTGAAAACAAAAACTCGAAAAAATGCATAAAAGTCAGCAAGCGTAATATATTACAAACTACTACCTCCATGTTAGATGTAGACTACCTCGACCTTGACTCTATGCCTTTGAAGATAAAAAAACTTGAAAAACTTGGAAAAAGTCAACAAGCATAATACATTACAGACTACCACCATATTAGATGCAGACTACCTCGAACCTGACACCATGACCTTGAATGGCCTTGAAAATAAGAAAATTGAGTTAAAATACTTACAATTCAACAAGCATAATACATAGGTACACCCTAATTTCACAAAAAGATTTCACGACCAGTGGTATTTCATAACACTTTAGCTCAGATCCACTTTCGTGATTGGATGGTTTCCGTTTTACGCATTTCAGGTGCATGTCCCCGAATCAAAGACGCACAGTATTAAAGTTTCCTAATTCTGATTTGCCAGTTAAGTAGGAGAAGATCTCACAAAAACACGCCACCAATGAGTAAAATAAAAAAGCTGGTATGCCCGTATGGTATTGAAATCAAACATGTGTGGAAATCTTTTCGCGAAATTCGGGTGTCCCTAATAATACATTACAGACTACCGCCACCATATTATATGCAGACTTCTTTGTCCTTGACCCTATAACCTTGAATGATTGTGAATCATAAATAAAAATAATACATTACAGGCTATATCCACCATATTATATGCAGACTACCTCGACTTTGGCCCATTACCTAGAATCTATGCGAAGAGGCAGAAGCTAGCCAAGACGATCCACCGTTCATGTCAGCTGCTGTCAAAGTAGGACTCTAAGCGTTCCTCCCTACTGCTTATAATATACGAGTACGCAAGCCCTATTTCATCATATTGACTTTGAACAAATTGTACTGCATCCAGTGTCTTACATACGTGTAGAGTTTTCAATTGTCTGCCATATTTTGACGTACGTACTCAAATGTTAGTTTCTTGAGTGTGATAGTGGTAGTAAATTTGTTCACCTACCAGCCCAGGACTGCACCGGGCAATTATACAGAGGCAGCCTAGGTAAGGTTGCATCCTTTCCCACTGATTTATTGCAAGTCAGCTGTGCAGCCTGGTCACTCAAGTGCTATATGTTTTGTCCCATTGTTATGTATGCAAATTCTACACCATACACAGCACATGTCTATTTGAAAATAATATGTCAATATTTCATACTGGATATACCGACGATAAGGCCTTGTGTGTGTTCTTCACAGCTCCCTACACACTATATTACATATTTATATTAAATTTAAGCTATATTTCAAGGTTTTTTTAAGTGTTTTTGGAGTCAAAGTTCCTTGGGGTCAAGGTCAAAGATCACATGGGTCAGAGGTAAAAGGAAAATTACATCCAAGATGGCGGCCGGAGGACGTAACAACATGGCTGCTCCCCCGAATCCGAATCTGACGCCAGATGCCGTTGTCTTTCAATCGGCTATTCCTTACTACTCATTGCAAAACATGTCGATAAAGATGCGGCCATTGTTGGAATATGTACTCATTTTCCACCAGAATACGTGTGTGTGAAAGCATTGCTCAGTACGGAGCAGTTGTGTTTATGGTAGTGAAAATTCATACGGAATATCGACCATTTAATATTTTCCTCGTAGCCACAACTTCCAAAACTAAAACTATTTTATGGGTCGAATTTCCGTGAGGAGGGAGGGAACGGGGAATTAACGTGCTGATTCATGAAGTTACAGTACATAATCCTAATAATGGTAAGAGTGTAAGTCACATATCACATTTGTTTCTATTTACCGACTGTTTAATGGAAAGGTACTTTGAGAGGTTCCTACTCCCCAGTTAGATACGACAGCGATCTGTCAGAGTCGACGTATTTACCACACCATTTGAGGCTGTGTGCTGCAGCTACTTGACCTCTGTGGGTGGTATAATTAAATCGTCCCACATAGTGGGAGACAAATTATGTAGCTCAGACACTACTACGTGTGTACGTGTACTTTTAGTAGGCTCCTCTTACAGTATCAGATGTATCAACTTAGTTACGTAACATAAACGTAAGGATGAAGAAATTTAATGCCATTTAGAGACACGGAATACAAGTGTAGCAATTTATGCGTGCGACAGATGAACACTCACCAATAACATAACAAAATTAAATTACAAAACAAGAAGCATCACTAGGGAAAATATCTAATGTTACTGGAAATAATTACTCAGCAAAGACGTTGCACTAAAAATGTTGAATTCAAGTAACTTTATGATAGCCAAATTAATTCTGACGGACAGGAAATTTTAACAGACATGATTTTATCTATGGCCTCTGGAACACTAGCCTCTCTCGTTACTGGAGTGGTACATTTGCTTTATGATTGGCAATTAGAATTACGGGCTTCCAGAAAAATAAATAAATTAATTAGTCACTTTGCTCTAGACTAGCTCAGTGCTTTAAGCAAAATACTATTACTGCTAAGGTGACCGTAGTTAAATTAAATGAGGTCAGTTCAACTTGAAAAGAAAATTTTGTCTCCGCTTCTTAATAAAATAGTTCGTAGAGATAGCTGATTATAATTTAAAAACGAAGAATTCTTGAAGTTCTCGAAGTTCTTGGCTATCTCGTTGTCGGCTGTCGCATCCCCTGTATGCGGCAGGACCTCTCATCGCGGGATTCACTATTCAGGCTCTCGGGCCTGTAGTGCCATTACAGCTCCAGCACATTTTAGTACACAAGGTGGTTAGAACAAATTATCCTAAAAATATACGCAGGCGGGACCGAAACAGGCCTGCTTCTACCTAAAATATGCATCGCGCCTTCCTCTCCTTCGAGACGGCCTTTATTCAGGTTCGAACTCAGGTCCTTATAATAAGAAACTAAATTGAAATCCCGTGTGCTAAACCCACGAGGTTTAGCATCCTGTCTTCATACAAAGATGGCAAGAAATTCCCTTCAAACACTTCATTCAATAACGCCGTCTACGATTGACCAATCACGAGAATGCTAGAGGCAAAAATTACTCATTACATGACTTAGTTACCATGGCAGCGGATCAATAGCTGCTAATATACCAGGGCCTTCTAAACACATTACAAAAGTAACAACCTGGAATGAAATACACTTAAATGGGTTTACGATAAAATAAAAACAACAGATTAAAAGAGCAGTGAAATTACATACCACTTAACAAAATTAATGTACCAATGCAGAATGGTATTACGTCTTGCCAATACATAAACAAGTAAATAATTAAAATATGCATATGAATAGTAGAAGAATGATGAGTTGAGAACAAGGGGACGGGTGAACGTAGCATCGGATCTGTTCATAAACTGTCGTTCCGGTCCCCTGGCGGCTGCCTTGCCCGCCTTGACCTTGAACTTTAACATTGACCCCGTAAGGTTAAATGACCTTGAACACAAAATTTCCAAAAAATTCTAAAAATCCAAAATATATGTGTGTGTATGTGTATATATATATATGTATATAAACTTCCAAAACGTGATTAACGCCATTTATTAAAAAAATGATAAAAAATGTATTTTCAAAATTATGAAACTAAAATTTTGAATGATTAGGGATTATGTTTAGACGAGACGGAGGACCAGAGCTGACCAGTCGCCATGTTATGACGTCATCAACCACCATATTGAATCAAAGTGACCTTGAAATTGATTTTTGACCTTAACCCTGGTGACCTGTGACCTTAAACCCAAGATATCGCAAAAATTCTGAAAATTCTTAAATTATTCTAAAACAATTCAACGAATATATATTTTTTTAACATTCATAAATTGTAAGAAAATTTGTAACAAATTTCATAAAAATTTATTTAAAAAGTTTTTTTAAAAACTTACATTTACGAAGGTTCCGTCAGCACCATGTCTAGCAGACGATTGACCCTCGTCAATGTTTCTCATTGATAAATTAGTCGGTTCCCCTCCACTCCCTCCGCCTATGTTTCTCATTGGTTGATTATTTGTATTTGTTTCACCCCCCCCCCCCCCCTCACAAAGTGGTTTTTTATTGTTTGATTACTTGCTCAAACTCGTTCGACCCGCAACCAATGTTTCTCATTGTATTAACATTTCCCTCCCCTAACCTTTGCTAATTCTGTCGAATGCACTCCAGCCGCCATATTGATTTTTTCGTTTCTCATTTGTTTACATTTTTATTACCTAGGTGATGCTAGTGTATTAATTATCGATTTCGTTGCCAGAGGCACTGTCGATATAGCCACCATGATGTTTTTGACCTTGACCTTACCGCAATGATATTGAACTAGAAAAATTGAGAAAAGTCACAATCCATACAATTGTCCATTTCTAGCTAGTCACGACAAGGGACCATACCGACTAATGATACTAGCCAACTGCTGACTCCACCCAAAACTAATTCCACCTGAGAGTGGTTCCTGGCGAGACTGAGACTGAGCACAAGACTAGCTCTTGACGAGACCAGTTACTGAAAAATTGACTAGACGAACCTGGCATACCATCCACCTATACAAACGATGATGGACAATCTAGAAAAAAAAGTATGTAATAAGAATCTCGTAGCTAACCTCTTCGCACAAAATCTTCGCGAAATATTCCCAAAACATTTCTACCACAGCTAACCATACGAAAGGGCCATACTAATATACCAGGCCAACTGACCAGGCAAACCAACTAGTTGCGAAACATCCCTCATAAACATTTCCCTCATTTCATTAATTCGCCATAGAGAACTCATCCAACTTAAACGATCCGAGGAAGACATAATACTTTAGATCAAACCATAGCCTTCCTCCTGCACATGATCACATAAATGTTATTTAAAACATCCTCTCACCGTCGATTGTTTACATCACTGAATTAATAAGTATTTCAGATAAGCAGGACACACATTACTATGTATATATACATTTAATTTATTTACTTCTTATATACATTATATCTTTCTAATTATTTTCTCAGATGTTTGCAGATCATCGACAGTAACCAACAGTCTCATCTGATACAACTCCGATCCTTCATTTCACTAATGATTGACCATTTCTCAACAATGCGATGAGTGATCCCCGTGTTTTGCAGGTCAAACCAATATCTGAGACTGTTAAAAAGTTAGTTCGGGTTTTGGGAAATATGTAACGAGCGTTCTTGACGCCTTCTGCCTTCTTCACGCCACTTATCGAAGGAAACTCGTTGATGAAACGTGTGGAAATGTCGAGGGTATCATTATCCTTCTCAACAGATACTTCATCGACTTCGTTATAGTCATTTTCATCAGTGATGTCTTCATGATCGTCTTCACCTCCTGTTTCATCCTCAATATTAAGTGTACTTTACTTTGTAGGCGTCGCGTGGTCATCATCAGCATTTGAAACCGACGACCGTATATTTTGAAGTTCATTGACGTCATGCAGACATCTTGCGAGTGCACATTACGCACATACCGACTCTACCATGCCTCGTAGGTGTCTCATTCCGTCATTAACATTAACTGTCTCATCATAATCGTGTGCGGAATCAGTACCTATCGATGCAGCAGTGGGTATTGACATCACTTGCTGGCTCTCAAAAGACCAATCTTTGCAGATCTGGGTGCGGTTCATCAATGTAACATCTTGCATAAACTGCATGTGCCCATTGCCGTAACACTTCATCATTCGAGTTTCCTCGTCGCCTGCGAACATTTTATGTAGTGTATTAACAGGAGTTAACGAAGTCAATGCATGTTGTCGCGAGTCGAGCAAAGATGTGTTACCTTTATATGTACAAGTGTGTATCTCTAAATTTTCCACTTTTACCAACCTTTGCGCCACACATATCGCATGCTAGTATTCTGGAGGTCAGTTTCTTTGAACATTATGCAAGGTGATACATTGAAGAACACCTCATTGCGGACCATGCGGAGCTGATTGCGAAGCATGTGGTGCTTACTTTGGTATGTGCGGTGAACACTTCGTAGGCTACACATAATTCATGTTACTGAGCATTTCAAGTCGGAGGTAAAACTCAATCGCAGAATAGGTCTGAGGACAATCATGTGGTGATGATGCAGGTCGCGGCTCCATGATTATTGAGGTCAAAGTCCTATTCACAACTCATCTTCGTGATATGGCAAGAGAGCGCTTCCGAATCGATGTCCACCTCACTGTGCCAGATCGTCACCTGGCATTTTTCTATACAAATGCAATTATTTTACCGTAAATATTGTGACTACAAAAAGCCTTCTGTACTAATAAGTTTTCTTGGATTTATACAATTTGGAAGCACACGAACAGAAATGACTCGGGCTTATTGTAGGTCAGAGTCTTAACATAATGATTTATTAATAGCACATGAGGATAAATAACGATGTCTTACAATTTAATAACAGATTGACTTGTTACAACCAAAATATTGGATACACATCCACTTGCGCAATAGCAAGGGGGGGGCAGGGGAGGTGCTTATTCTGTTTTGACTTCGCCCAAATTTCAGAGAGCGGCGCTAATTGTGCGTCTTTAAAGCTAAATATCTTAACATTATTTTTAATTCTCGAGAATATTGTTAAATGTCTCTTTATTTGAATAAAAATGGTAGTTGCCGTTACTTTTCATGTTAAGGGTACGTACGTAAGGCTTAACGTCTCGTCGACAGCAAGGTCTTTAGAGACGGTACAAGTTGCACAGGGAAGAAAGCATGGGAAGGAATCGATTCAGCGCATGTACATTTTCCAGATCTGTCATCAATTAAACATATTTGATTATATGTGTTTATATATAGAATAACTCTTCTGAGTTCAACAACATTTTTAAACAGGAGCTGATTATGTATATAAACATATGAGAATATTAGTCCAAGGTAAGTGAGACGTTCAGACCAGCTATTACTATAAAAAGGAATTACTATAAAAATTGATTACTATTTACGCCGATCGCATGGCTTACCTAAAGCGTGAGCTACATGTCAGCGTGTTTTAAATACTCTATTTTAAAAATTAAACTATGTAATGTTTTCGCAAAATGTTACCTCAAATAAAACACACATTTCTAATAACTCAATTAATTCTTTCCAGGCAGCTTCGTCTGCTTCAAAACGTCACTTTGGAGCACTTCGTCATGGCAAAAAAAAAAAAAAGTCATTTTCTCACTTCTAGCTCTTTAGAAATTGTAAAAGTGTGTATATGAAACATGTTGGCCTATAGAAGACCACTACTAATAGAATAAAACATTCGGTCCACCGTTCGCATGGTTCGCGCTGCATGACGAAAAATCTGTGGCAATTTCAATGCCTCACACAAAGATGTTACGAGGTGAAGTTGATGAGCGTGTCAGTGCCTTCTTCAGCGTTTCCAGGCTCTCCGCTGCAAATACGCAAGTAGTTCCGTGTATAGGTACTCACATCTCACCCATACGAAGGCAAGGTTTTAACACTGCTGATAAAATAGTTAGAATTATTATTTTCCACGTGTGTATCCTTTCGATAACACCTATTATGTTAATGGTGGTGCATGACAGCAATATTGGACGTTTAGATGCTTACATATATAGCCAGATACAATTATCGATGTACTGTTTGATTACACACTAACTACTCTTTGAAAGAAAAAAAAACATGAATAGCAACGTAAATCATTCGTTTGGTACAACACTCTCCCGAATGAAATATATTTATGCGCACTAACAGCTTTTATTGTAATACGAAATATTTTAAAATGTATGTTTCCACGAACACACTTGAAAGATACTTCCAGGAGATACAGATATGCTGTAAAATACTAGTCCTGGGGATTATATTTATATGACTAGGTAAACTATATTGCATTTTATTGCGGAACAATTACATATTCTTTGTATTTGAACAGTAAAACCAAAACACACAGTTGATATATACATTATTCGATACTTAGGCTTTCGGTAACCTTAGTTGTCTGTAACCAAGAGAGTCAAGATAAATCTGGTTATCTGGCTCGTTTTACAAGACTCGAAGTTTTGCACGATCTAACTAGCACTGTTATAGATAAACAATAAAACTGAATCGAAAAGTATAACATTGTGTTTAATGCAGCATTCTTACAATCCGTGGGTGCTTATTGCAAAAGTTTGCAGGGAATTTGGTTTTTAGTAATTGATTTATTTCCGAATGTTTCATTACTGACAAACTGAACTGGTTTCATACACGTGCATCAACAACAGATGAAGTTGGTAGCAACAATTATAAACAAAACAGTACATTTAGGGAAAATATAGGTAATGATAGTAGATGACAACTGAGAGAGCTTGCGCAGCACATATAATCATCAAAAAATCAAACAAATTAAAGTTAAAATCAACTAATTTTCTTGCGTCCAAGCAACACACAGGTTTTGTACCACTTTAAAAAAAAAACAACAAATTTAAGCCAAAAATCAAGTAATTTTCTCGTTTTCAAGCAACTTTTTCATGTTTTCTAGAAACACCAACATTATAAAAATTTCAAGCAACAGTTTTTCTAATCTTTTTAATAAATTTATTTCTGTATAAATAAAAATTGAAATTAATAAAATAAGCAAGCATTGGGAAGAATGTGGTGAAGTATTAAACATAGGAAATTTTTCATCGCATAAAGACACAAAATGCAAACATATTAACATCTGTAAAAAATGTTCCACTGAATACGGCAGAAATTATTACGAGTTAAATAAAGAGAAAGTACTATGCGAATGTGGAAAATATATCTATAATCTACATCTCAAAAACCATAAATATACAAAATAAAACAATTCACTAATAGATATTCTAAATGAAATTCAACATGATAATTATCGAACATGCAGAGTATGTGATGAGAATAAATTTATAAAATTATTTTCTCCTCATAAATTTACTAAGGATAAATATACAACAATATTCAAAAAATGTTATAATAAGTAATATTACCATAACAAGAAGTTCAATAGTTAATATTATTATCAATCATTTAAAACACTTTTTCCTGTTGTATTATTTTATATTTTAATTTATTTTTTTTAGTGTGTTTTATAAATTTTATTCTATATAAACATTAAACAAAAATTACTATCAATAATTTAAGCACTTTTTCGATTTCATTCATTTATATAATTTATTTTTATTTTTTCGTTTACTTTATATTTTTCATTGACATCATAATTTTTTTCTTATTAAAAACCAATCAAAAAAAAATTAAAAATTTAACATTCTTTAAAATGAATTGGATTGGTTCATTAAAGAAAACTTAAATAGATAAAGTTAGAAATCTTTTAATTATTCTAAAGAGACTATCACTAAAATAAAAATTATAGTTACCAGGGGGGAAATTGAGAAATTAGAAAAAGAAGAATTAGAAAAATTAGAAAAAGAAGAATTAGATAAATTAGAAAAAGAATAATTGTATAAATTAGATTCTTATTTTAATTATGTATCTAGTAATAAAAGTAACCATTTTTAAAAAAATAGTAATTTTAAATCTACCTTTTTCAGATGCCAATACCAACGAAATATATGAAGAAGATTAAAAGTAATTAAAAGAAATATTTCCTGTTTTTGTTTATCTATATGTAAACAAAACAAATAGAAGAACCAATAAAAATTACAGAGTTAATAAACTTTTAAATGTAGGATATCAACATATAACACTGAAAATATCATTAATGTAGTATATCCGAATAATTTTTTAATTATGTAAAAAATAAGATGTTTGAGTTAATACATGATCAGCTTATGAGTTTTAGATGTGTAAAATCACACATTAAATTTGTTGCCGATTTTCGCAGCCGAAAAACGGATGAAGTACGGAGATTTGACGACGTTCAATCATATACACACACAATATTGAACAAAGGAGAAATTAAAAAAAATTACAAAATCATAAAAAAAGATATACTTATACAAATAGAAAACATTGAAAAAAGTCCATCAGATTGGGCTTTATATAGAATACTTGGAATACTGTTATCTATAAATACGTATAATCCATTAAATGGAGCATCATATATTGATCTAACAGAAAAATTAAGAATAAAAAGAATGTATTTATGTAAAAAATGAAGATCAAAAATGTTTTCTTTGGGCAATCAAGTCTGTATTGTTACTAGCAAATAAAGATTCACAGAGAGTAAATAGATATATAAATGTGGGACTTAATATTGATGAAGTAATAGATAAATATGAATATCCAATTATAATTTACGATATACCAAAAATATAAAATCAAATTAACACATATATAAATGTATACTGTATTGAAGGTGAGTCCACATTACATCCACTAAAACTTACAAAACTTAAAGAGGAAAAAATATACATTTACTTTATTTCAAAAAAGATAGAAACTCATATTATTGTTGGATAAAAGATTTATCGAAGTTACTTTCAGCACAAAAATCTAATCATAATGGTAAAACTTATATATGTGATATGTGCCTTCAATATGTTTGCTCTCAAGAAAGATTAAATAAACATGTAGTCGATTGTTTTATAAACGAACCAGTAAAAATTACTTTGCCTTCGAAAGGTGAAAAAATATTTTTCAAAAATTACCGACATACAATGAAAGTTCCTTTTATAAGAGTAACGGATTTCGAATCAATACTAAAGAAAATATCAGCCACAAAACTTAATTCTAGATAATTTAAAAAAATTAAATTAATCCAAAAATATCCAGTTTTAAAAGAGGATTATATTGGTGATGGTTTTTATGAGGAAATACTTAAAGAAAGATGTAAACTTACTAAAGAATAAATAAATACCATCGATTTAATGTTGATTGATGAATCATATACAATGAAATATCAGTTACATAAAGCTTCTGATTTTTGTTATTATATTGTATCTGGTTATGGTGATTATAAACCTCCAGTTGTATATGGAGGTCCATTGGCACATAAGTATTTTATAGCAGCAATGAAAAAAGAAGTAGAAAAATTCGGTGAAATATATTCACAAATTGGAGCAATGCATCTACTAACAAAATAATAAAACGTTATATAATAAATCTAAAAAAAAAAAAGTTCTGTATGCGAATGTGAATATACGGTAGATAATAAAAAAAGTACATCATCATGATCATATAACTGGAATATTCATTAACCCAGTATGTAACAATTGTAACATTAAATTATAATTACCCAATTTCGTTCCAATTTACTATCATAATTTAGCTGGGAATGGTGCTCATTTATTTATTAAAAATCTAGGATATGATTTTAAAAATATAAATTTAATTGCAAATAATGAAGAAAAGTTTTTTACTTTTGGGAAACAAATAAAAAAATTAAAAATGTGTTTTATAAGCACATTTAAATTTATGGCTAGTAGTTTAGATAAATAAACATCTAATTTAACTAAGGAAAAAATGAAACATATGGAAAAACATTTTCCAGAAGTCAAAGTAGATTTAGTTTTTATAAAAGTTTTTTATCCATATGGTTATATAGACAGTTGGAAAAAATTTCAAGAAACAGAACTTCCACCAAAAAGCGAATTTTACAATAAATTAAATTAATCAGATATAACTGATTATGATTATGAACATGCAAAACTTGTATGGAACCAATTTAATATGAAAAATCTTTCGGATTATAAGGAAATATTTTTAAAAAAGTGACATATTATTGTTAACATACAATTTTTAAAACATTATCAATGCATATGGTTTAGATCCAGAGCGGAATTTTACAGCACCAGGTTTTATCATGGGATGCAATGTAAAAAATAATAAAACAACATTTAGATTTATTACATAATTATGATATGATAATAATGATATAAGACGGAATTAGAGGAGGAATATCTCAATGTTGTAAACGATATGTTAAAGCAAATAATAAATATTTAGAAGATTTTAATTCAAATCAAGAGTCTAATTATTTAGCTTATCTCAAGGCAAATCATCTTTATGGTTGGGCAATGTCTCAATATTTACCATATGGAGGATTCGAATGGGTTAATAATCCAGTATTTAAATTAGATTCCTGGCGAAAATATATATTAAATTCGAAGGACGATTCACAATACGGATACATATTAGAAGTTGATTTAGAATATCCTCAAGAATGCGAGTCCCAAGTTCAAATCAATCTAAATTAATAACAACTTTACATAACAAACAAAAGTATGTAATAAACTAGAGTATAAGAAATAGTGTCTAAATAATGGATTATAACTTACTAAAATACATGCAATATTGAAGTTTAATCAGTCTGATAGGTGGAAAAATGAATGGATTTTAATACAGCGACGAGAATTAATGCAAAAAAAATGACTGGAAAAACTATTTTTATAAATTGGGAATAATTCTATGTTTAGTAATGCAATGGACAATATCAGGTATAGGGTGAATATAAAACTGGTTTCAAGTGAAAAAGTTCGTGGAAAATTAATAGCAAAGAGAAATTAAAAAAACTACTATATTTAATGTGAATCTTGCAGCTATACATATGAATAAAACAAACATATATTTTAATAAACCTATTAATGTTGGCATATCAATTTTACACATATCAAAAATATTGATGTGTGCTTTCATTATAAAATTATGAAATTAAAATATGGATATAAAATTGAATTATGCCATCAAGATACTGATTCCTACATTTATAACATATAACAGAACATTTTTACGAAGATATGAAGACAATGATAAATAAATTTGATGCAAGTGATTATCCAAATGGTAATATCTATAACATGCCACACATAAATAAGAAGGTATTAGGGAAGGTGAATGTAATGGCAAAATAATGAAATAACTGTTGGTTTAAGAGCTAAAATGTATGCATATAGAATTAACAATAAAGAAAATCAAAGATCTAAAGGAGTAAATAAAATGTGTAATTAATAGAATCATATTTGACATTTATAAAAAAATGTGTATATGAAGAGAAAATACAATACAGAACGAGGAATTTAATAAGGACCGAGAAACATAAAACGTATACAGTCGAAGTTAATAAAATAGCATTGTCCTTTTCATAACAACATTATTATACTAGAAAAAATTGATACAATAGCCATATGGGTAGCAAAACATATAATTTTAATTTATTTTAATAAATTTTCTAGTATATTTGTATCGTGTATATCTACATTATATGGATTCAATTATCTCTATTATTTAAACAATTATTTTAACTTTCCTTAGTTTTCAAAACAATGTCTACATCAGTACCATCAAAATCAATTCATTAATCATTTTATAAAAAATTGGATATGTAGTTTCATAAATAATCTAATCTCTAAAACATAACACAATTTTGGTGGGAAAATGGCAATTATTATAATATATAATTGTCACTCGTCCCGACATATAAAGCGTGTGTTTCCTTTGTACAGAGCTCGTCAAATGTATTGTTACAATTTCTCTCTCTAGAAATTAAGTGGGCTGTACCAAGTTCGTTAAGGGATGGAGGTCTTAATCAAATAAAATATTTAATTATAATTTCCTTATTTTATTTACAATAACTATAACAAAATTCTCTCAACTCAAATTCTCACAATAAATTGAAATCACTTACTGTTCACAAATGACACCAATTAATAGAATGTATTAATTACGACAAAGAAATCAATGAAATTAAATAATTAAAGATCATTCCCAATAGACAATGTATCAACCTATTCAATTATTTTATAATTTATGCATCCATATTTGACAGTTCGAATATTTACAATAACATCAGTATTACACTTCCATTCAGTCCCACCTCAGTCCAGTCCATGTCCTGCCAGTCGCAATGTTCTAGAGTCCTCCAAGCGCCCTCACGCACAGTAGGCTTCACTCGTCGGTTTCACGCCCTCTCGTCCATTCAATCCACGAACACCTCACTCGCCGTCGTCCCGCAGTCTCCAGTCGTCGTCCACACTGCACTTCGCTCGCGCACACTCGCCAGACGGCTTCCGTCAAAGACTGCCGGCCGTTGGGTTGCGGCAGTATATATATATATATATATATATATATATATATATATATATATATATATATATATATATATATATATATATATATATATATATATATATATATATATATATATATATATATCGTGTCTTAGGCCGGCCGCCAGCTAGAATATTCCCCAACTCGCGTGATGCGTCCCGGAGGGTTGAGGCGCCAGGCCAGTCTCACCAGAACATTCTTGCGTCGTCGCTAAACGTATATGAATCTCTAGCAGGCGAGAGGAGGTCTGTGACGCCAAACAAGTCCCGCCGCTGTCGGCATACACGGGATTCCCAGAAAGGGAGCAGATAGCCACGAGCGTAACGTTCCAGGAAGTGGGGAGGGCGAGGTGGGTCTCCGATTAGGCGCGGGGCAGTGCAGTCGTAACAGTACGTTCCATTATTCGTAAGTATAGTTCTTTCGTTACATTTGACGGCAAAAGTGCTTTGAATAACTGTGCATTGCTACCGAGATCCCAACGTTTTCTATCTGCGTGAGAATCGAACCCGTAGCTACAGAAAGTTTAAAAGAAAACGTGTGAAGTAACGCAGCGCTCAATGTTGCTAAATGAAGTCTCGTTCTATGCATACGTCTGCGCACAAACAGTCGAGTTTTGGTTACCGGGCGGTTTCACCTTACTTCCTTCCCTCGTTCGTCCAAACGCTCACAGGGAACGTGACTTACGCCGTATTCAGCAAATTAGCTGTGTTAAACAAGTCAAATTTTGTGTCTCACGTCTACGTGGCTAAGCATAAAGGTGAAGGATGACGGGAGTACTCTGATAAACGTGATATAGGCTGTTAGCGGTAAAATGAGCACTTTTGAGAGCAATGCTTTAAGATCTACTTGAATGCACACAGTTTGTTCTTCCACCTTATGCAAAATTAACACTGATATGGGCCTCATCACTTCATTCATGCGTCAGTCAAGCGAAACTAAGAAATTATTAGAAAAGTAAATATTTTACAAAGCCGTTAATTTTTGATGCACATAGGTGCATTAAAATCCCAGGAAGCGGAAGAAATAATTCTTGTTGCCGAAAATGGTTAACTAACACTTCTAATTCGACGCTGAGACTTAGAACTACTTTCCCTCCATCGTTACCAACTTTACTGGGAGCATATCATTCAGAGCGCCTATGCAGGTAGGAGCAGCGACTTTTTTCTAAGGTTGATATCAAAAGTGCTCACTTTATCGTGAACAGCCTTGTAAACACGTTCCGGGAATATGAGCTTGTGCGCGCATTCCAACTGCGCAGCCCTACCCACCCCTTCTCAGCCCTAATTCACAGTGTTCCAACACTGTACGGTTAAAATTAATGTCTACTCCTTCGATCGGGTATAGGACCGCGATGCGAGCGTGACCTTGAGTTGGCACCGCGCATGTGCGGGTGGTGGTCCGTCGCAACTGGCAGCAATTTCGAGAATGGAAGAAAATTCCCCGACAGTATATCTCAAGACTCCGACGTGGTAGGCCGCTGAATTTGGCGCCAAACGGAAGATATCGTCTAGGTATATCGATTTTAGTGATAAAAGCCAAGTACCCGTTTTGTTACTTTCATTTTATTCCTATGGCTCGAAGAAAATATTACCCGCTTACTGAGATCGATTCACGTGAATATCACATACGTAACCGCAACACAACCACGCCCTGTTATTTTATATGTGGCACCATCGACACAACGTATTGTGGATTTGTGTTTCAAACACTGTTTATGTAAATGCACGCTATGAAATGTTATCTCAAGTCCTCTAAATATTCCTACTTCATAGGGATGTAAGAAAAGACGGAAACAGACGTCTAGGAAGTTTATAATTGAAATACAATTTGTCTTGTCTGAGAATTAGAATGAAACAATTGCATTTAAATTTAATTGTGATCCTTTACCAAAACTGTTCAATATTTAAATTGCCCGAACTTTTCGAAGACATTTCTCTGTATTTAGACGCCGTCTGTGGTTTCGACATGAAGGTTCGCCTCCTCATTTCTCTCGGGACGTCCGAGAGCATTTGAGCCGCAGATTCGGTGAGCAATGTCTGTTTCTTGTTGAGGCATTTGAATAGCCTGGTGTTGGATACTCCAATTGAATCGAAGAAAGAACTCGTCGGTCGGTTGGTTACAGCTGCTTATAGCCTGTTCACGGTAAACTGAGCACTTTTGAGGCCCTAGTTACTTCTTAACTTCAGCCAAATTCTATCTTTTAGCCACCTTTTTAACAAATATTGCCATGTGTGTTATAAACACAGCGTGTATATTCCACCGCACTCGGAAGTTAACGTCTAAGATTAAAATAAAATATATTTATTGGCTATCATTACAAAAGAGGGGGCTAACAAAAGTTCTCACATTACCTTGATTAGCCTATACTCTCTGTATTATCAGCTGTCTGTGGTCTTTTAACGTGTGGTTAGCTTGAATCGAAGCAGGAAGCTGCACTTAGGAACAGTTATATAAAGGAGTGCAATCAAACTGAAATGCAATTGTTTTATTCTTATTTTCAATCACGTCAATATGTACTTCGCTTGTCGATACCGACCTATTTTTATTTAACAAAACATGTCTGTTTCAGTTTCTTATAACATACCTAGGAGTTTGGGTATTGTATTTTATTACAAACGGTGTAATAGGTTCTAAGTATGTAAAATACGTTTCGTATGTAAGTGCAGATATTTTGGGTAGAGTGGAGGGGAGAGACTTGGGCAGCTCTTAACATCGACACCTTGGGAGTCGATAAGGGTGAAGTGAGGTGAATATGGAGCAGCGCCGGAGTGCAAGAGCGGGGAAAACGGGAGGTCCCCGAAAAAATACCACCGCCAACTGCATCGTCCGGTACGATTCCCACGTGCAAAAATCCAGGAGCGACCCCTCCGGAAATGGAATCTAAATCGCCTAGGTGGGAGGCGAGTAGTCTAACCACTGCGGCTTCTCAGATCTGTCGTAAATAATGTAATTGAATGTCAAGCCTTGTATTATACTCGAATCAACGCAGTTCCTGTTTCCTCGCCAAAAGAACTCTTTAGTGTTCGTGGCTTCCAGGGCCCAGATGAATGGAAGACTGTCTCTCTTTGGCAATACACACGGATGAAACGTGCATTGTATACATAAGTTACAAAAATAAATGAAAATCACTGACTTCAATCCGCAATCAGTACAATATGCATGACACAAGACGTCTGAATCATAGAGACCAGGTAATAAAATGAGGAAAATAAGCGTCATTTCACACCTTATCGTGTGAGTGAGCGAAGAGATTTGGGCGGTTTTTAACATCGAGGTCTTGAGAACCGATGAGGGTGAAGCGAGGTGAGTATGGAGCAGCGTCGGGATGAAGGGTCGGGTGATATGGAAGATTCCTGAGAAACCCCTCTGACCAGCGGTATCGTCCGGCACGATTCCTACATGTGAAATCCCGGGAGCGACCTCGCCGGGAATCGAACCCGGTTCGCCACGGCGGGACCCTCTTGTGTTGTTGTTTCATTTCTCCTCCCGTGTTGCGTGGTGTAAGGTTCAAAACATTTAGAGGAGTAGACGACGACTTACTTTCGTGCTTGTGTTTATGTTGTCATGACGGCTGGTGTGATCTGCCGCATCTGAAATAGTGCTGGTGGTTAGATGCCTGCAAAATGCGCGTTATCAGTTGAAGACAGAATATGTGTGCATTGCTCTTGTCATTGGACTAGACCTACATCTGGTTTGACGCGCCGTGGGTGACCTTGAACCAATCGGGAATAAGTAACGACAAGATATCCCAATCACGTCTCACCTAGAATGTGGCTCCTTGCTTTTGCAGAAGCCAATAAACAAATGAGACCGACTCTAATGTATACAGAGCGAAGAAATCTAGCGTGTTGCCAAATAATAACGTGAATGTTGCATGTCTCTACTGATGGCTAGGGCCATGTATTTTTCGTGAAAATATTAATGCTCGTGCTATACTTCAATACCCTACGTCCACGACCGCAACTTCTGTTGGTTATTGGTCGCGTGTCTACGTGGCAAGAAATGTTCTTATTTGACTGGTGGGCCAATCAGAATAAAGTACTCCGTTACTGAACGTCCATGATTCGCGAGAAAGACACTTGAGACACATGACTTATAAAATCATCCAACCACCAAAGGGCATATGGTCGTGAAATCTTTTCGCGAAAATCATGTGATGGTAAGCATTCCTTATCTCCGTCTGTTCTTTCCAGAAGAAATTTTCTGGGAGTATTAAAGGCCCCGTCTGCAAGAAGTCATAAAATGCGTTTGAGACACTACGGGAATAGAGCACTACGAAAAACACTGGCATGCCTATGATAAGTTTAATTCATCGCTTTGATCCATAAAGCATTTAGCATGCAGTGTCTTAGTCTTTCATAGTTTAATCACAGAAGACTAAGCGACAACCCTATTATACTATAGCATGATAATAAAGTTACAAGAATAAACACGTTTCGACAATTTTTACTCTAGAAAAAAATTCACTGTAGAGAATAACCGTAAATGTGGTACTTAATTTACATGTGTGTAATGTTTCCAAGGAGATTTTCGAACTTAAGCCCTACAACAGAATGTTCAGAAGTTTCCCAACAAAGAAAGGATTTTTAAAAGTCTGCTCGAAAATGTCTTGCTGTCCATACGGGGACCTTAACACATCAAGTGGAGAGCACTGTACCAAGTTCAAATGCACTTCTTCTGATTTCGCCGTAAGAGGCGACTTTGAGGAACAGAGCCGGATGAGCGAGATCCGCTCTGCAAGAAAGGGGTCAAGTACCACAGGGTGAACGCCACTTCCAGAAGTACAATACCGTAGCCCCATTTGAAAGAACGGCAGTAAAAGGTCTTTGTCTCTATCCATTTGTACGCGAGAGGAAGTCCCTGTTGCACTAGCATAAACCAGCGAACGAGTTGACTTTCGCAGGGCGTCCACAACTTCGATAGACGGAATAACGACAGGATGAGGATCTCAATCGACCTAGCAGGGTAACGATGTGGTGTCTAAGAAAGAACGATGAGTGTAGTTGTGTAGCCTCCATGGATGTGAGGGATATCGCCTTAAATTCCAGAACCAATGGAAAAGTTCCGAAGTCACTGTTAAACTGTCAAATTTTATTGTCGAACTGTTTCAGAGTTTATGACAGAAAGCCGGATAGGTGTGACGTCACCGAAATGGTACAAACGTATCTGTACAAGTACAAGTTTTAAGGGTTAAATTTCCTCAAAATAAATTTGATACCTCAGGTTCTAAAATCTTTTCAATGTTATTGCAGGTTCAACCAGTCAGAATAGTGCACAGAAAAATAAAAATTTTCCTGAACCGACTAATTTTAAAATTGTGTACAACAAATTGGAGTGAAATAAGGCTATTAAGCTAATGGATTTTTATAAAAACTACACGGACAGCGCGTGTATGGACAGCCCGCAGTTTGAAATGTACGCACATTAAAGTAACACAATAAAATGAAACAGCCTATAACTTTTAATTGCAATGCTACGGAAGATATCTGCATTAATTAAAAGTAATTTTTTTTCCTAGCGTAGTAAACGTATATCACTGGCATTTTTTCTTAACAATTGTAAAACAATGTCATTATTAAACTTAGATAATTAGACTAGATTAGCGAAACAAAATAGAGTTTGTTATTGTGACTGATTTTAATACACTTCTATAGTAAGCCTTTATAACCGAAAAATTTGCTGTCAGTATTTTATCAAACAATTCTATTCTCCTTTAAGGCCAGACATACTCGAGCACAATAATCTCACAGCGTAGTAGCGGCTTAATCAAAATTTGAAGATTCATATGATCTTCCGGTATTTTCGTCGGGGTCCTCGAGTAAAGCCCAAGAGTTGTTCACTTCGACCGACTGGAAAGCTAAGACTGACCTAGCGCTGTAAACGGTGCGCAGGTTTTGGTCGCGAAACAGCACGCATGAAACTATCTCAGAAAGTTAAGGGTTCCAGCCCGATTGAATGCACTGGAGAATGTTTATCCAGTAGTTTGCATTATCAAGCGAGGTGGTGCAGTGGTAACTCATTGGACTCGCATTCTGGAGGACCCGGGTTCGATTACCGGTCCGGCCATCCTGATTTCGGTTTTCCATGGTTTTCCGAAATAACTCCAGCCGAATGCTGGGATGGGTCCCTAACAAATGCCATGGCCGATTCCTTCCCATTCCTTCCCCAATCCCTCTTCCCTGTGCAACTTGCTCCGTCTCTATGACCTCGCTGTCGACGGAGACGTTAAGCCCAACTACCTACTTTATTTACTAAGGCGCTCTAAATGACCTTTAATTACCCCAGATTTGTTGGCCAGCACTTAGAAACAATACAGAATATAAATAAATCCAAACGACTAATGTGTGGTACGACACAGTTATTAAAACTAATAGTTACTATGGTTGTTACTGGACTTGTTTAGGTCTAAGATTTTTTGTCATGCTGCTCATCGATAAGGAGGCGGGAGGGGAATTGCTTACAAACTAGACTGATCTGACATTAACTTACAAATATAACCGACGAATACATTCATGGCTTTACTCCGGGTTTGGACCCGAACCTCGTGGCACGAATGCAACACCTTAGAATCCTCGACACGGAGGTCACCTAGTCATTACAGTTTATTTCAGTTCAATCTTATTAATACACACACTGTTTTGTCCCGCGCGAGCGAGTGGATGTGAAGAACAGTGTAGTTATAGGCTGTTCACGGTAAAGTGAGCACTTTCGAAAGCCCTATCATTTGGAATAATAGCCAATAAATTTATTTTATTTTAGTCTTAGACGTTAACTTCCGAATGAGGTGGAATATACACACTGTGCTTATTAGACTACTTCGGGCAATATTTATTTAAATATGGTTAAATGATAAAAAATGGGTGAAAGGGATTAGTAACTAGGGCCTCAAAAGTGCTCACTTTAAAGTGAACAGCCTATAGATGATATATGGACGCGTGCGCTATCTCAGTTTCAACTGGAGACGCAGCTGTTTTTCACAAAGGAATGTTTACAAAGCGTGCCTTTAATGCCTATCAGGGCGCGTGCTGTTCCCGACCTAGGATATCGGGTGTCCCTGAGACATCTGAAGAATGCTCTGGATTACCGAGCTCGTGGCTCTTAGCTATACCCGGGGTGCGGCGAACCTTCCAGGTCAAGCCAGCGGCTATAAATAGTGCGGTGCGATGGTCCTCCGAGTAGGCAGTTGTTGAATGGACGGATGGTTGCGGCAACGAGCGAAGGATGAAGAGCGAGAAGAGAAGTGACCAGCGGGAGGAAAATTTGCGACTGCGAGCAACGGCGCAGCGACTAGTGCGACTGGCAGGCTGAACTAGTGGACTAGATGCGTGAGTGAAAGACATCACAAATGGTGGCAACAGATGACTGAACACGTGTTAATAATGAGTATGAGTTTAGTGACTGTAACCAAAAAGAGGCATTGAGAAGGTGGTTAATTAGAGTTGAAATAGACCTTAAATATAGTGTTCATTACGAAATAAAAAGAGTAATAGTGGAGACATAAAATGTAATGCTGTAAATAATAGCCGTGTAAATAAATAAAAAATCTAATTTAGTTATTTTATTTTTACTAGGACTTCCACCCCTCCCGAACTCACATACACCCCTCAGGCGTCTTGTAACGTTATCATTAAAATGTAATATGATACGCAATACAGGTGCCTAATCCCTTTATCTGGTTGTGGTGTCATGGATCTTTGAAACGTATCTTTCTTTTGTGGAGACGGTTACTAAGGACTATTGGGGGCCGCGGTGGCCGGGCGGTTAGCCCACCCGCCTCCCACCAAGGCGAGCCTAGTTCAATCTCCGGCTGAGTCACAGGATTTTTGCAAGTGGGAATCGTGCTGGACGATGTCGTTGGTTGGCGGGTTTTCTTGGGGATTTCCCGTTTCCCCCGCCCCTTCATTCCGGCTCCGCTCCTTATTCACTTCAATAACCCTCTCTGTTAAGAGCCACTTGGTCACTGTGGCCCCATTTGATAGGTATTTCTCTGTCCCCTTGCCCACTGTGGACCCACTTGGAATCGCTCTATCCACTGAGCCACTAAGGCCCCATTTGATATTTCTCTATCCACTTGGCCACTGTGTCCCTACTTGATGTAGTTCTAGCAACTGAGCCACTGCGGCCCCATTTGGAATCGCTCTATCCACTGAGCCACTGTGGCCCCACTTGGAATCGTTCTATCCACTGAGACGTTAAGCTAAGGCCCCACTTGGAAATTAACTTAACATTGAAGCGAGACATTTAGAGTAAACAAAGAAATGATATTCCATTACCTTCATATCTATGCAATAATCTCTACGCATTAATACAAAACTTTTATAGGTAAAACGTAATTAAAAATGAGTTTTTAGGTTCAAAAGTCATGAATGCGTAATTTGATCTTGCTGAAATTCGAACTTTTAGAAGTATTAAAGACGGACGGACGGACAGACAGATAGACAGAGACCGTCTGCTTATTATGTAGGATATGCCCTGAACCATAACCATTTATACCTCTGTTGACATGAAAGTATCTTATTTTTCGTCCAATTTAAGTTATGCCTGTATTATATTTATAAATTATAATATTTTATTTCTAGTAAATATGAATAAAAACAGTTGGAAAACCTGAGCGTTGGTAGCGCTTCGTAAGAAATAGTTTTCATGCAAAGCATCATTATCACTGAGTGCGCCCGAATTCAGTGCGTTGTCCTTTGGGGAAATATTATATACTTGGTTAAGCTTTGTTTGTACTAGACGGAGGAATATCCTGGTAGTAGAACTTTAGCAGGTCTTCAGAAAAGTGTGAAATAACCGTGAATGGAATATATTTTCGCGAAAAGATTTCAGGACGAGTTGTATTCCAACGCTCTATAGTTCACATACAGTTTCGTGACTGGATCATTTGAATTGCTAGCGTCTTATCTGACTGCCCACGAATCACGGACTGTCAGTATCGGAGAAACTTAATTCTGATTGACTCGCTCATCTAACAGACTATCTTCACTAGAAGACAAGCTGCCAATAGTCAAATGAAGACTGCAAGCGTGCACATATGATATTGAAGTTTATCTTCCGCGTAAATATTTACGAGATAAACAAGTGGTCCTACATGTTGGTTATTCACGGTAAAGTGAGGACTTTTGAAAGCCGTCTCATTTGGATTGATAGAAAATAAATATATTCTATTTTAGCCTAAGACCTTAACTTCCGTGTGCCGTGGAATATACACACTGTGTCTATTACCTACATGACGTAATTTATTTAAAAAGTTGGTTAAATGATAAAAAATGGCCGAAAGAAAAAAGTAACTAAGGCCTCAAAAGTACTCACTTTACTGTGAACAGCCAATAGCTCTGTTACCCATGTTTAAGGCCGAGAGACGCGGGAGCGATAAGGGTGACACTGCTACCCGCGTAAACTGCAACACGGCCATTACGTACATGCCTACGAACTGGCGTGTTCTCGTCGTACCGCGTGTATTTGCGGAGGTTTAAACTTTGAACCTATCAATTCGTTGATGAGAAGTTCGTAGTAAAGTTCAACGTAGGGCCCTGTACAAGTTTCGCAGGAATTCACCCAGAATATTGATCGTTTTCCGGCATAGTGTCCTATATCTGGGACGTTGCAATATGTATTATATTTGATGGCCTGCACTGTACTCAGTGTAACGTACCCCAATGTGAGAAACATCATTCGCTGTTGAAACTATCTTCCGTAGCCTCGTAAACTGCTGCTGCCAGTAAGATAGAGCACTAAAATTTTTTTACTAGTCCCAATCAATGGCAAAACATCGTATCGACATTAGGACAGGTCCGAATAGAAAATTTGTTTCCTGTACCGCCTAAAATTATATAATTTATCTGTTACTTAAAAGTTTGAAGCTATAGCAGTCTGAAAATGTCGTTTTTGGCGATTTTGAAGAGTTTCAAATTAGTGTTCGCGATAAGCGTAATGTGCTGAAATTTGTGTCCAGCCTTGGCCTGGGAGTGCTATTTTATTCTCGTGTGCAAACAGAGTGTGCACGCGTCAAATCATTTGTTTTAACTTCTAACAACGTGTATAAAAAACACACTGCAATCCTGGCTGTGCACTTTGTAGAATCAGGGGCCAAGAGAGAATAAAACATTCTGTATGGTCCATTTTTCTGAAGCACTGTCGAAGTTCTACTTCCCGGATATTCTTCCGCCTCATGCAAAAAAGCTTAACCAAGTCTAGGAAATTACACCTCATGTATGCGCTCTCAGTGTAATAATATTTTGTAATAATATTTCTTACTGGGCATTACTAAGACACCCATTTTCTCCCTGCTTTTATTCATAGTAAAAAAAAAAACAAATGAAATATTATAATTTAAAGATAAAATATGAGTGAAAGTTCAATTTAACCAAAAATAAGATACTTCAATGTCGCTGTTTTTCTTTCGTGTCATCTTTGTCGTTTAGGTTGTGTTGCACCGTGCGCATTGATACTATTTGATTCCAATAGGGGACACAGTTGTGATCTATTATAAAAGGCTTATCCAAAAATATGTTATTTCTTTGGGCTAAAGAAAAAAAAACACACTAAACAGAAAGGTCGAATACGACGAGACCACCTAATTATATGTAGTGATCTGAGAGTTACCTGGTGCTCCTCGCGTCTTACCGGAATCGGGGCTAGATAAATCACCGGTCTGACTTCCTTATGAAAAATTTCACTGTCCTTACGCGCATGTATTTTAACGGTCACAATGTCTGGCACGCACCAAGTAAAGTTGGTAACGATTGAAGGAAAGTAGTTCTACGTATAGGTATCTTAACGGTGAATTAAAAATATCAGATAAACATTTTTGGATGTTTAAATTATTTTTTTTTCTGTTTCATATAATGCATATTATTAATAGAATTAGTAAATTTGTACAATATTTACTTTTCTAGGAATTTCTCAGTTCCACCTCTTGGCCAACGCACGAATAAAGTGATGAGGCCCATGGCCAAGTTAACTTTACATATGGTGGAAGAATACGCAACGTGCATAGTAGTATATCTTAAGTAGGGCTTTAAAAAAGTGCTCAGTATACCGTGTTAATAGCAATAAGAGCGTGACACCGTAGCGTTCGCGGACAATGAAGACAATATACGCTGTAATTATCTTTACGAAATAGATGAGAAATCATTTGAGTGACAGCAAGCCACTGTTAGTGCTTCTTGAAGCAAGGTTTTTCCATCTCCATATATATTGCGTCGAGGGAGGAAAAGCTTGACTTTTACGTCTGGCGAGTGGCGATCCTTCCTTCTTGTGTCATCGCACATCGCATTTAATTCCGCAGTAATCCAATCGCTGAACCGTTGAGTACGGTCGGGACGGGGTATGGGTCAAGAGAGGGAAGGTTCGCTGGATGAACGTCGTCTGTCCGCGGAGGTGATAAGGGGAGGAGGTAGTACAAGAGTCTGTGTTGGGAAGGGACGATGAAGGGGGGAGGGGGGGGTTAGAGACAGTGCTCGCTTCAAGCTGCGTGCCGCCCGACCACTAGTCGTGCGCCAGCCGCCGCGGTGGAAGGGTCGCTGAACGGTCGAGTAGTGTGGGCTGACGGAACTAGGTTTGAAACGAATTTTTGCGGCTAGGTCGGACGTCTGTATCCTTGGAGTTCGAGTAAGCAGTCCTGAGAAGCGATGGAAGTGTCTCCTGCCATTCCACCCAGACTCACAACAGGTACGCGAACTGTGATTAAATAAAACTGTCACTCCATTCGGAGCTTTGGAGAACAAAATTTTTTTAGGGGGGGGGGGGGAGAGTGGGGGATGGATGTGAGAGAAGAAAGAGCCCTCCGTGATATTTGTCTATATTTCGTGGCGGCATTTTGAACCGTGTATACATATGCGCTCCCTATTTTCAGAATTACTTTTAATGCATGTGTTTTACATATTTGTGTATGTACATGCATACGTGTATAGATGTATATACACACACACACACACACCCACACACCCACACACACACACACACTAGAGAGAACGCATTTTTTCTGAGAGTGCCAAAACTAAAATGTTTGATGTTTGTGTAGTGTAAACTTGTACAGCTGAAAATAAA
Source organism: Dryococelus australis (assembly GCA_029891345.1). Classification (NCBI taxonomy): domain Eukaryota; kingdom Metazoa; phylum Arthropoda; class Insecta; order Phasmatodea; family Phasmatidae; genus Dryococelus; species Dryococelus australis. Next base: position 89,628,388 of record CM057001.1, on the reverse strand, counting down.
TAATAATTGATTCTTTTTTGGGTTCATTATAGTAATGCAAATCTGTGTTTTGCAGTCCGGTTTAGAACATGAACATTGGGAACTGGACAGGGTGATTTATTTTCAAAATGAACCTTGCCGGGTTGCTTCTGACGAGCGTCTGCCGCATTTGACCGTTAGTCCGACGAACGAAGTGACTATAAATTAAAATGCAGCCTTCTTACTCGAGGAACTGAATCTATCTCCTTCTACCTCTAAGTATACTCAGACCATTACTCCGTCTGTACCGGCGTCATGACCTGAATATCTACAAGGCTGGACGTCGTTGATAAACAAGGCACGTCGTCGCTTGTTTGGAAGGGAACGGCCGTCTTTAACTGCTGCCACGCGACGATTCGTTACTAAACTTGTGAAAATTACCAGTAAACCGTCAAAATGTATTTTAGAAGTGTATTCTCTATTCGTTCTCCCCCCCCCCCCCCATAATCAATTCGGATGGCTCTTTCCCGATGTGTACTCCACTCATCGCATTTCCCAGCATGGAAAATTTCTATAAAACAAAATATTTTCTATCAGGATATCATTTTTCTTTCATCAGATCTTTTTTCCATGTAATATTGAACATTGGAAGCCACTGAAACCTAAGCAATCTTTATGGATCTCTATATGTAGTGTATTTCACGGAAAATTACTGAACCTAATTGCGCGAAATTTTCGATTCTCATACATCGCAATGTACCTTACTTTAAATGCACGTGACGACATAAACGGTCACAGTTAGGGTATTGTGGGTTGAGTCACTAGGTAAAAGTTGTCGTTAGTAGAATATTTCTTACACTTGTGCATTCTCCACGTGCCATGCATCACAAACGATGTCCTATTGAACATAACAGTAAGGTGGTCGTACTATAAATACACTTTCTTCCGTGACCAGCGGTGTCCTCGAACACTGCTTTGGGCAAAACGCATGTTTTTAATTATGCGGTGTTGCGATTGCTGTTTGAAGAATTAACGTATTTCTCACGCTGAAAACAAACATTAAAATACAGTGATACGCTAAAACAATATTGTTTGATTTGTGAATTTTTCTGAAATAATATGGCGAAGATTATTTACACACGAATAAATGACTTTAAAGACATATGAATTGAATATTACATTAAATTTTAAAGCCTACATGCAAAAGAAAATAACCAACTTCATTTATTCGCCAAGGGTACATTTCTAGGTTTTCAAAAACCTGAAAATATACCCTTCGTACGCGGGTCCTCATCTGTGTGCAGGGGAAATAGAGCTAATTCCATAGCAAAAACTACGTATGTCGGGTAAATACCGTTTTTTTTTTTACAAAATTTTTTTTTAAAATTTTACTTGGTAATTATGATTGACTGAAACCGAAGTTACTAGATCATCTTCGAACAGGGTTCTGGTTCGAATCCATTATAAACTGAGAAAAATATTATGATGTGACCTCTTTAAATTACGGTTTTCCTTGCTTATACAATGGGGAAACGAGGACAAGTTTCCAACTGTAGGTATAGTTGATTAACAATATCTTCGGCCTTTTCTGAAGTCCTGCTAAAGTTCTACTTCCAGGATATTCCTCAGCATCGTACAAACTAAGTTTAACTAAGTGTGGAAAATTACACCAGAGGGACAACGCACCGGATTCGTGTGCACTCTGTTGTTACAGTATTTTGTATAAGAACTATTCCTTACTATGCGCTACCAACACACATGTTTTCTCGCTGTTTTTATTCAAATTATTTATAAATGAAGCATTACAATCTAGAGATAAAATATGAATAACATTTCAGTTTAACATAAAGAAAAAAAAAAGTAATTTTAATGAAGACGAGTATAAAACTCTTGTGATTTAGGCCATATTTAGGAAATAACCAAACACGTCATACATGGGGAGATTTTCCAATGGTTTAGTTCGAAAAGGCCGAATATCACCATGCTCGGTAACGTGAAATGCACAATGGTGTTAACGGGCGGCTAGGCATGTAAAACGCCAGTGACGTCCCAACTGGTGACGTCACACAGCAGTGTGTTACATACGGTCGGTGTAGACTGACTACGTCTACAGGCAGTACCTGTGTATTCTACTTGCAGCAGGATGGGCCATACTGCAAGGCAGTTTGACGATCACTGCTGTATGTTTGTATGATACATTCTTGGCAGATGTTCCGCCATGCAAATAAGTAGCTTGGCGACTGTATTTACGTTCGTTTGATACGGTAAGTCCTTGGTAGGTGATTCGCCATTCAACTCAGTAAGTTTCTGTGTGAAGCACCATTGCTGTAATATAATATTAATAATGTACTCTGATTGTTGTAGACGTATAAGCAGCCGCATAAACTTTCGCTGGGTTATATAATTGCAAAGCGCGCGCGCGCACACACACACACACACACACACACTTTGAAACTATCATTATTTGTTGGTGAACTTATAAAGAGAGATAATTTCGCAGTTTCATTCGTTAGTTGGTTATTCCTTTACAAACAGGCGAATATATTATATATGGCTGCCTACACGTGTATAATGCAACCAGGATACATTATCATTATTACAGTACAGAAATGGTTTTTCATCCTATAACGTAACTGACTTCCATGGTGAAACTCAAGCCACACAACGATCATTATATTATACAGGAATTCTGAAGCATAATTGTACAGTATAAAAGTTGCGATGAAATATAATTCATTTAACTTATTCAAATTCACAATCCACGTATAAGGGTACAAAAAACGTAAAAACCGGTGTATATCAGGACAATTAATTTCTGCTGGAACGTTTCTGTATCGTCGATATTTTAAGTTTCGTATACATTTATTCTCGCTGTAAATTGATAAGCGAGGTTACTTATTTAGACTACAATAATAATTATATAGTGAACGCCACAGGTTTTTGCTGAGGAGTTAAATCGGTTTAAAGTTGAGACATCCAAGGCATCTTCACCATACAGTTGGTAAGTAGTTGGGTTTAACGTCTCGTCGACAACGAGGTTATTGGAAACGGTGCAAGTTGCACAGGGAGGAAGTATTAGGGAAGGAATGGGAAGGAATCGGTCATGGCCTTTGTTAGGGACCCATCGCAGCATTCGCCTGGAGGGATTTCGGGAAACCATTGAAAACCGCATTTGAAGGATGGCCGGACCGGGAACCGAACCCGGATCCTCCCGAATGCGAGTTTAGTGAGTTACCACAGCTCCACCTTGCTCGGTTTCCCCATTCAATGATATGTATAATACACTAAAGGAGATATAAATACAAGATCACCCGCTGTAATGAGGAATAAGTGGACAGACAGGAAAATCATAGTTCATGGGTTAATCGCGACGAAAATCGCGATGTTTCACTTCATAAGTTCAGAGAGATCTAGAGGATTACGCTGCGCTCGTATGTATTGCAATCCATTTGTGTTTAATAATAATCGGCATGTTGCCTATACTTTGTAGGATTTCATTTTTATACAGGCATACATCGCGACAACATTATCATGTTAGGCAGGTATAAGCACAAGCAAAAATGGTCCTATGAACACATGTCCGACAAAGCGTTGTTATTGAATTACAGATGTTTCACATTGTGGAAACATGTATCACTACAGCCATTTTCTGTGTTATGTTTGGTTTGGAAACGACTGTACCAATGTACGAATGCATTACCACACAACAGTGCTTACGTAGTGTTTTAAATTGTACATCAGGGGTGAAATTAGTTTCCCGTACACAGATGGCTAATGTACGTCATGCAACTCAATAACAACGCGTTTTAGGACATAAGTTCACAGCAACATTGATGCTAGGAATAACCTCCCGAAGTTTGTTACAATAGTTTTGGATATTTAGATACATGATGTATGAGATTCACTAGTCAATCCCGTATTTTATAATTGTGCAAACTAAGCATCAGGAAATTCAATATGTAGCCTATAATTGAACCAGAACATTATCAGTTTAGTTAACGCCTTACATGCCTAGGTGTATGTTACACCATTAGGCATTTTACATCACCGAGCATGACGATACCTACGATTAGAACATTATTACTGTTTCCCCATGATTAATGTGAGGAAAATACTTACTTAAAGAGGCAACATCCTTATTTGAATCTCCGTGTTGTCACCGTGGATTTTGAAATTACGACAACGCATTTTCCAATGTTTTCTCGCCTCCTCAAAAAAGAATATAACTGCCACATAACAAGTATCTGCACACAAATTATATAAAAACATATTTAACGCAGCTATATTCAGCTCCGCATATTTAAAACACCATCCATTTTCGCGTTTGCAGTTAGTATTGGAACCACGGAAAGATATGCATTTTCCTATATGGCTCCCAAAATTAATTTAAAAATACCAAAATTATTTACACTCCGGCACCAAACATAAAGTACTGTGAAGTTAACTAACAACACTTTTTCATCCATTTCACAAATATTACATTAGGCGCGTTTGTTTTTGTGGAATATTACGAGAATTGAGTTTATAGTTTGTTTACACCAGTAATGCAACATGTTAACGACAGTGATTATAGACTGTTCAAGGTAAAGTGAGCATTTTAGAAATCAACCTTAGAAAAAGTCACTGCTCCTGCCTCCATATATTTTAACTATCGCCCTGAGTGACATGCGCCCAGTGAAGTTTGTAACGGTGGATGGGAAGTAGTGCCTTACTTTAAAGTCGTATAAAAAGTGTTGGGTAACCATTTCTGATTACTCGAATTATTTCTTTCGCGTTCTGTTGTTTTTTTTTTTTTTTTTTTTTTATCGAAGTGTAAAAATGAGCGGATTTGTTAAATATTTACTTTTCTAATATCTTAACAGTCGCGTTTGACTGACGTATGATTAAAGTTATGAGGCCCATGGCAATGTTAATCTTACATAAGGTGGAAGAAAACTCAACGCCCATGCAAGTAGATCATAAGCAGGGCTTTCAAAAGTGCTCGTTTTACTGTGAATAGCCTATATCCATCAATGTACTTTCCATTCTGAAGAAAATCAAGAATGTGATCTCCATTATACAAGTAGCGAAGACAGCTAGAATATACCACCACCAGCGCAAAGTGGTTTACAAAAAAAGCATAAAATTAAATAAAACTGTTAATTCATTTGTTTTCTATTCCTAGAAAAGGAAGAGACGTTGCGAATCAGAGCACATAAGTTAAAATCGTGAACCACATTAATCTTCTCTTAACTATATCCTATTATATTCACATTAAAATATCATCTTCACTCGAAGATGTAATCTCGTCAGGTGATGAAACTACAACTTACATGGGTCATGTCACAGACGCAATGTTTTTCCGATGTGCTGACGCCTTTCTGAATCATGACTTATTTCCGTGACCTGTCTTTGTCTTGACATATTTGGCGTGCGGCCTGCCAATGTAGACATATCACGACAGTTTACATAAGTGTTTGTGATTAGACTGATTGCCGGACGATTGGCCAAACATGAACGTGTCCAATCACAGTCTACTCCGCATTGTAACGAGAGTGTTGGCGATTGTCTCCGTGCACTGAACAAGAGAGCAGATTTTTTTCCTGATTTACCAATAAAGATAGCCTCGCACGGCGAAGTGCAGCTCATGAAACCATGAAATGTAGCCGACTGAAGCCTAATGTGAATAATTCCAAATACGCTACAAGCGTACTCACGTTGTATTTAATCATTTGAAAACTACAGACGTGTTATCTTTATTTTTATTCACGTACATTTTTCGAAGAGAGTTCGAATTCTTTTTTATTTTATGCTCGTGGCTTTTAAAACTACAGATCCCATGAGCTGCTTCTCTGTAGCGATTTATTTGTTTGCAGATTACTCATATACTGTAAATATACTGCAGAGGCAGGAATCGTTTTGCAACGAGTTTGCTTAGATTTCTTGTGTTTTAGTTTGTTATAGTTGGCTTTACATTTCTCGCTGGAAACGTATTCTGCATTGTAGGTCCACAAGATTTGTTCCAGCTCTTCCACGGACATCTAACCATGTTCTTTATCGATAGACCTCCATAAGTAGAGTTATTTCCAGGTTTCTTAACATACTATTTGTTTACGAAGTCATTAAACGTGTTTACATTATACCGAAATAGTAAAAAAGAACACTTTTCATACGATGGACGAATCAAACTCTAAACTCTAAACACATGCATATTACCTAGGAACGCTATTTCCGAGTAGTCCAGCATAGTTAAAAACGACTTTTCTCACTCATGTATTCCATAATATAATGGTCGGGAATATGCAAAACACTATTATAGGAGCCTGCACTGTACTTTGCCTCAGACTTTTTAGCGATAAAATGACAGCGTCACCGCTTAAAATCCTATAGCTAGAGCAGGAAGACGGTATTATTACGCACTAGTTCAGCGCCTTACACATGAGAGTTATATTGCACTAGGTTGTCGTGTCAGTGTCGCCCTTACTCCTCGTTTGCTTCAAACCCTGAGAAGCTCGGAATAGTTTTGGTTAGGCGGCACCCTTAATGCCAATGTGGTGATGGGGGTGCTGTTTACATGCCAAACTATGACGCTACCCTTCGCTTACAGAGAATACGAACCCTGAGCCTCTTGGTTTGAAATAAACTCCTTTGTGGATCACAAGGATCGACGACACATAAACGAGAGAGAGAGAGACATATGGGAGACGAAGGAAAGCCTCTAGCAAAGTTAGAATTATTTGTCTGCATAGGTTTAACTTAGTGTAAGTATATCCAGTTTCTGCTCCTCCAGATAACAGCGTGAAGCTGTCTTCCAGCACTTGGATCACTGACGATTTTACAGTGTTAGTCGAAAGTAATGAAACAATGTCGGTGTTCATCAATTATTTCTGCTTGTCCGTGAGTGATTTTGGAGCAATCGACAGTCATATTGATTCAAACAAAATATAAATTCGACCTCGAATTATGTTTCATAGTTGATTTCCCCGCTTATTAGACAATGCTGGTTCCCATTTGACTGCAAAATATGTGTTTTCATAAAAATACAATTTCAATTTCCATATTTTTACAGGCATTTCCAAAACTATAAAAATTGATTTATGTAATCTAATTATCCTATGCATTTATATCGATGTCTTAGAGTGGGACTTCACAAAATCCAGTGAGTGCCTTCAGTAGTAATAAGTAGCCACGCACAGGATCTATCGAGCAGTGCGATGAAACGATTGCTAGCGTTTGCCAGTACCCGTCCGCAGTGTTGCATCTGTAACTGACGTCAGTGATATTAATAGCCACTGAAATCTTAAAGTTGAGGGAAATTATGAGAATTTACAGTTTTTTATACACCGAAAGACTCGAAAATGAGATTTTCGTAAGCAACATTTCTCGGAAGTTGCATCACCAAGTCACTTGAACACGGAGACCTGAACGTAGGTAGCCTTAATTAAGAACCAGATTTCTCTACCCTTAACTTTCCAAGTCTGTTAATGAAATACATTAAAAAATGTTTCACAAATGTATCATATCAGTGTATACGCGTACTGAAAAAGCACGAATGGTAGTTTTGTTTTCCCATACGTTCATGGCAGCTTTCCTGCATTTGTTCAGGAAAGGTTCAGATACGTAAAGGCTGTTCACGATAAAGTGAGTACTTTTTTAATCAACCTTTGAAAAATGTCACTGCCCCTATCTGATGCATACATTGATGGAGCGCGCTCAGTGGCATGCGCCCTGAATGGTTGATAACGTGCGAGGGAAAGTAGTTCCATGTACTTTAACGTTGAATTACAATTTTAGGTTAACATTTTGAAAAGGTTTTTTTTTTTTTTTTTTTTTTTTTTACTAGGTGTAAGAATTTTCAGATTTTTTCAATATTTACTTCCCTTATAATTTTACCGTTTCACTTGACCAACGCATGAATAAAATAATCCGGCCATGGCAATGTTAATTTCACATATAGCGGAATAAATCACAATGTTCATACACGTATATCTTAAGTAGGGCTTTCAAAAGTGCTCAGTTTATCGTTAACAGCATATAGTCAAGTTTCAGACTATATAGATTATTTTATATATTTCCCTTGCCATGTAGGCTATAGGTACAAACCTTCCATTTCCGTTTAGGAAGTTTACTGACAAATTGGTTACAGTGTAGCGAAAACATGAAATCAGATGGATTTTTGGTGAATCCTAAACCAAGGACCACAATAATATTTTTTTTTTCCATTCATGGAACTAGATGATGTGAAAACATAATTTTTCATATTTACATATACTCGAAATGAAATAGAAATACCTGTTAATTTATAAACATTAGGGTAGAGTGGGGCAATTCCGATCAATTCGAACTGTTTTGTAATTAAAATAAGTGGAAATAAGAATTAGTTAATTTATATACATGAACATAAACTTCAACATGTATATTTGCTACCGCCAGTTAATTAGCATATTAATAACATGTTTAAGAGCCACAAAAAAAAATTTAGTGAAAGGTGAAATTAGAGGACACACAAAATTTGGTGGGGTAATTGCGGTCGGGGCAATTATGATCACAGGCATCTACCACGTATGAAATGCTTTCGTCCTTCGGCACCAACACAGATTTCGTGATACCAGCTTCCACATTTCTGGCACTTGATCCAATCCCCTCTGTTGGCAGAGTGGCTCCATCTTCTGTTGCAAAAACCACATGGTGCATCATTCGAATCTTTCATTAAGGTGGTTTGTTCTTTGCTTGAGCACATTTCTTTTTCTGCAAACAGTCCACGCCTTTTCACTGCGCCATTCCCCTGTTTCTTTTTCTCTGTCGCAATTTTAACTTTTTCTGCAGTTTGCTTGATGTTTCCTTCCGATGTAAGGTGTCAAGTTGTCTGTTTCTTTCTTGTTTGCTTCGGGGTGTTTTGATTCTGGATGATTTGTGTGTAGTTGGAATTATGTTATTAAATAGAGAGTTTGTCTGCTTGTTGGGAAACTTTGAGGTATAAGCTGGTACAAACAAGGTAGGTGACGCTTGAGAAATGGAGCGATCAACTGTGTTTTTAGATGTGGAATGATGGTAACATTTCTTACTTTTAGCATGGCCTGGAGAACACTCACCAGAAACATCATAAGATGGACCTGCAGTGGGTATAGTAGGAGGACTTCCTGTTGGGATTGAAGAATAGTAAGCTTGGAAAGCTGCAGATGGTATAAATGTATCCACTGAGATTACTTTAGGGTTAAATGGGTAGAGGCCAGTGCACTGGAACCCTGTGGTAGCATTCCCATGGGATGCAGCCTTGTTCCATGCTGCTGTGGAAATATTTCCAAAGTCAGACTTGGTAATTGATTGTGTTGGGTTGTTGTGAATGAATGCAGTTGCTTTTTTATGGTAGAAAGTCTTTAATGGTTTGAACAATGTTCGATCTAAGGGCTGGAGGACGTGTGTGGCATGGGGTGGAAAACAGAGAAGTTCAATTTCATTGGCTGTACAGAAGTTCAGTGAACAATGCGATGCATGCCCATCCAAAATAAGTAGGCACTTCCCTGGGAGTCGGTGTTCCTGAAAATGTTGCAACCATTTGAGGAACAAGTCCTCATTTATGTAACCAGATTCAGACATTGCTGCTACAGAGCCAGATGGCAAACTCGCACAGTATGACTCCCGATACCGCACAACCTTGAAAATCACGAACGGTGGAATGTATACCCCACTAGCACTGAAACAAGTCACTACTGACACATTTTCATCATGCTCTACGCTAGTCAGCTTGATGATTTCTCTTTGGCCTTTTTTGCAAATAATTTGCGATGGTTTGTTGTTCAAAGGAAACCCTAACTTGTCCACATTGAAAATTCTCTCTGGCTTCTCACGGAGTCCTTTTTTGATAAACCTTCCAGTTTTCTCAAAGATAGTTGAGGATGTCTGCCCATGAACCCAGCAAGCCAATCTTTACCTGCTAATTTTTCTGAATTATTCAAGGGAACTTCGAGACGTTTCACTTCCGCGTACACGCATGCTGCATTTTGTACCTGAATGGTAGTCAAACTAAAGCCTCTCTTCGACAAGTTAAGCAGTCTTTCACATAGTTCCTCTTCTTCCTCAGCATTGAGTACAGATGGATGACCTACTCTATGTTTATATTCTTTCCACTTGGCTCCAAATGACTGATGTAGTTTTAACTTTTTGGATCCTATTCTGAAGTTTGGTAAACGGTGTCTGATGTAAGCTAGCAACTGCTGTGATGGTTATATCCCACAAGCCTGCGACATCGACTCCTCGGACCACTGAAGGGTAGTGTTTTTTCGTTTGTAGTTTCTTGCCATCTGAAATTCATAAGGACGCCGGTTTATGTTGATTTGCGATCATAATTTCTTCATCACAAGTAAGGCTCTTATAAAATACATGAAAGAATAGGTAAGCATTCCATGAGATTATATTTCCAACCTAATTATTTGGGTAGCATGGATTTCTAGTTCCTTTGCCTTATAATCCAGAAGGGGTTTGAGGTACAAATCAAGAATGGACAAATTAATAAACTAATATAAATGGATGTGCATCGTGATAAATCTTCTGCCAAGATGGTTCCTACAGACCACATTTGGATATTGCTATTGTAATTCCAAACACAAATTGACAAGAGTTGAAAACTCTACAGAATAGGTCCTATAGGGATGCTGAGTGTTTTAACACTACGCTGACCAATACTCAAATTGTTGTATTATTTTACGCTTCTCGTCTTATACTTATGAATGGGTGATGCTTTTGTTTTGGAACTACTGAATATAAAATATTAATGGCAATCAGTTAGGCGTATACTGAGTGCGACCAGCCAGCGGGTCTGTTCTTTAAGATATAGAGTGTGACCTGCCACAGTATTATCAGCAGCAGCGAAACCTTTAGTCGCTAGGAATGCGCCACGTCATCAAACTGATAAACATCACCACTGCCCGAAGGGCGACAGCTAGGAGACACTAACGTAATGTTTATCGCCTGAACTGATCTTGAAACACCAAGCGTACCCTTTTCTTTGTCAGCTGAGTTTATGTGTGTATGAAACAATAACAAGTAACAGCTATTGTGATTTGGAGGTAACAATGGCCCATTACGTCTTCTGTTGTGCACAGAAATGCGTTTTTCATTATGATCGGAATAGCCCCAATGTTTTGATCGGAATTATCCCGCTTTGTTGACTTCCAGCTCTGAAGGCTTAGCTGTTAAGTGGGAACTACTTTTTATCGGAACAAATACACCGATATTATATTTAAATGAATAAGCTACAAGACAAAACCAAGATACTACAAGAATATCGATTTCTGTGACTGCGCGGCCTTATTTTGTAACATGAACGTTTATTTAGAGATAAAAAATAATTTTGTAACTTACCATGGTGTCGACATTAATATCTTTCTAAACTGCAAATTTAATGATACCGGCGAAAACTTTTCACGAACTGAACACCAAGACTCCTAACTCGCGACTGATAGGATGGCAAAGTCTTCTTCCTGCTCGCTGCTTGCAGTGTTGCCAGTTTTCTAATTATGATCGGACTTTCCCCGTGATCAGAATTGTCCCACTCTACCCTAGCTTTATTTAACGATATTTTATCAAAGTTAAAGTATGACATGACATGTGAACATATGTTTGCCCGTTTGCCATATTTTGTTGTAGGAATTCACAAATGCAGTATGCTTCGTACGAGCTCGACTGATTCTGTGTTGTGTTATTGTGTTGTATATATTTTTTTCTGTTTAATTATTTTCCGCGGCTCGGGTCAGTGTAAAACGTTCGGGGTTCGCCTATAGAAAACCACAGCACTAGACGTTTATAGTATAGTCCATTCACGATCACTTCCAACTTTTCTGCAGCGCTGTTCTTTTTAAGTGTAGTGTATTCGTGGTATCTTGACACTTTATGAGCCAAACATTTGACTGTTGTATGCCTGTGAGAGTGCCTATAACTACAAATATAGTTCCAACAGCAGGACACGTTCCTTCTGCTACAAGAAACAGCTACTTCAACACAGCCACGTCGGCAGTAGGCCTATTTATATTATCCTGCAAGAGCTAGAAATGTAATAAATTTAACAGAATATTGCGATACTAATACTGCAGTTCTGATTCTAAAACTATTCATAGAACTATTCTGTAGTAATTTCTCTGTTGATTTTTATCAGTGAAGATAGTCTTCCCACCTTCCATCCTCCCCTCAGCCGCCCGTGATAATTCTCCCAACCCCCACCCCCCGTAAGGCTCAGTCTCATCCCCTATGTTTTTTTTTTTTTTCAATGTATTTGCTATAACTTCCTTTTCAATGAAACATATAAATATTTCTTATTATAGCTCATTCTCATTTTACGAATGCCTTCAAATGTAGCGTCCAAAACTTATCCACTCACTATCTGGTAATTGTGAAATGCCAAGTATCGAGTGATAATTTAAAAATGATGCTGTGTTAATTACGTCGTAATTACTTGGCAGAAGTTCAGAGTTCGCGTTTGTTTTACGCCGTAATGTATATTTCCGGAGAGGCGTGGTTGTAGTTTCGAAATAAGTGTCTCTAAACAACTGAAATAAGCTGGAAACAAGTTATTGAACATGGCGTGTGAGGCCGAGTCTTAAAACAACGAACTGCCTGTTTGTTCGAGTGTACATTTTCAAAAAAAATGTCTATGTCAAACAAGCTGAAGTGCACTCACGCGCCGGGTATGCGGGAATCTCAGAGTAATTTTGAAAAAAAATTGTTCAGGTGTCGTGACTTTTGACTACATGCGGATCGATTACGGGAAAGTGCCTTCTGTCGACCGCAGTGCATTATTAACATTTCGCCCTTGTTTCTCATTTTTTCCCTCTTAATTTATTGTATGAAATTTGAGTTCACTGTTCACATAACTCGAAATTCTTATTTTAGTCTTGATACGAAATCGGGAAGGTGTGCATTAGCTTCACATAAAATTTCTTTTACATTAGTTTCCAAGAGTTGTTGGCTTTTAAAACTTCATCCTGTCGCTTTTAGAGTAAACCTTAAATAACATTAGGAATTTGAATTTTAAGTGTTAATGTTTTGCCTTTCAGTAAAACCACTCGTTTTATGGCGCAATGCCATTAGAAGGATCCCAAGTAGCAAACAACAGCAGTTAATACTCGGCCATATGTTAGTAATAGTGGTTAACGTCCGCATTTATGACTGACAGCATTTCTTATATGATTGACAATCAAGCCATAGAAAAAGTGACATAGCCTATCTTGCAAACAATCGTAATGTGGGTGAATGCTCTCACAATAATTCTTAGAATTCAACATACGATAGACAAATCGCTAACTGTTTTTCACTGCTGGTAAAATATTATTAGCAATTTTTGGGCCATTTATGGCATGCTAACTGTTACTTGCGGCTGGGAACAGAATAGCAGCAAGCTTAAGGGCCATTTTTGGGATACCTATTGTTGCTTACTATTGACGAAATATAAATGTAGACGCGTCACTCGATACATTTGTTTGTAAAAATTAAATAACAATATATAAAATGAAATACATAACTTTATATTTTATAAAATTATGTTTGCACATTTTGCTGTTGTGATCCCATAATCGAATTCTTCTTGAAATTATGAGCTCGTAGACACGTTGCTCGATACACTTACGTCTCTAAATTTTGGAAGTTAAATAAAAATGTTAAATAAATACATAACTGTTATTTATAAAATTGCATAAAAACTTACATAAAAAATTATATTGCATGTCTATGACCATATGAGAAAATTCTTATTGCTGGTTTATATAGGTCTCGGATAGTAAAAAAAAAGGTATATAAAAATTCTTATTGCATGTCTATGACTGTATGAAAAAAATCGTATTGCTTGTCTATATCTCGGATAGTCATAAGGATTAAAAAAAAAAATTGTTTAAAAATTATTACTATGCAATAGAATAATCACAACAAAATATTTACTCGTCCCCCCCTCCTCCCACTTATTTACACACACACACACACACATACTATTACTTCTATTAAACCCCTTGCTCTTAACCCATGCCCTGCCTAATAGCTCAGTTGGCTAGGGCATCAACCATGCTGGCGACCACAAGGTCCAGCAGCTCGATCCCGCACCCCTCCATATGATTAAATAAATAACAGCACTGGTTGTCGCTCGATGACTTAAATTACTGTAAACAAATGGCGGACACACACCAGCACCTCATAGCAGGCAATGAAGGAACTACGTAGAGAGAACTGGAACAAGATGGAATGACAGACAGCCAAAACAGATTGAGAGAGCATGAAAAAACAAACATGATAGACCATGAAAGTACAAGATGGAATGATATAGCATGAAAAAACAGACAATGACAGACCATGAAAAAATAAAACACAATGATAGTGCATGGAGTGGAAAAACGAAATGGTGGACGGAAGCAAGATGACAGATGGAAACAATATGACGGCCAGAAACAAGATGACGGCGGATCCGCAGCTCTCAACCCTTGCCTTCAAACCTACCAAATTCATCTGCTGATAAGCTTTGTCTTCATGAGGCGTAGGAATATCGATGAAGTAGAACAGAACAGGGCTTCATAAAAGTTGGAGGTAACCTTGAATGGACTATAGTTTCTTGAAATATGGTTATCATTTTTATTTAAAGATATTCCCGTATTTGATAGTAACCGTACATTTATCTGGAACATAAACCGTTTTTACAAGTCTTTAGTTCGTTATATTAAAAACTTCATTCATTTTATTAACTTATAGAACAGAAAATATCTGTTTTATAACCATAGGTTCTTACTCTCAGTATTAGAGAAGAAATAATCGTGGAAGTCAGACTGCCATTATTAAAGTGTAATCCAACCCTCGGTTCCATTAACTCCTCCGTCGAGTGTAGTGGAAACAGCGCAGACGATAAGATGAAAGTTTGCCTCATTAAGCTTTTAAGTCGATTTCCGAGCACCATAATACACAGCTGCTGAAGCCCGCTTCTGAGCTGGCGCTGTTCTGTGTTTTAATATTAAATTAGGCGTTCCTCCAAGGTTGCGTCTGTTACGCGCTGCTGTGCTACTGTGAATTAGGGTACGCTTGACATTCATCGAAAGCAGTTTTTTTTTCTCCGTCGATCTTTCAGTAATATAGCAAGCTATCCAAGAGAAAACATCTCGTAATAACCTAAAAGGTTCTCTGCTATTCGTGTTACTTCGCATTAATCCGCACCCGCAAATGTTTCTAATGAAAGATTAAAGGGGAGAGTTAAAATGGTATTTTCTACAAGAAGAGTAAATGGGTTGGATAGCAAGAGCACTCGTAAAATTTTAAGCACTATAAATTTCCTCGACAAACTTGATATATTTAAAGCAGGTGTACGTAATAGCAGTTACGAATACGGTGTTGCTTCTTGTGAAGAATAAAATAATAATAATAATAATATATAGTCGTACCATGTTCTTGAAAGGTTATATTTTTGAAAATTTTGATTATAATGGTGAACACGTATTTTAAAACTTTTATGAAAATATTTCAAGTACGTCCAAGTGATGGAATTGTTTGGCAAGTAATATTTGTTTACCATTGGCCTATATCAGGTTATATTCCCCCGCCATTTTAAATTCTTGTTTTTTTTTTATTAGCTTATTCATGTTTTAAAAAATTCTGAAAGTAGCCCTATACAAATTGAACATTAACCTTGTGCAGACAAGATGAAGGCCACCACGATCTGATAATCACGTCAAATATTAATTCAGTGGAAATTTAGCAAAGTCAATATTGTGTCACAAACACGAGTTCGTATTTCAGTCCTGTACACAGTGAGGCTTGCTAGCCTCCGGGCTGTCAACTCATCATCATTATATCATCTATAAAAGGCAATATTTTGCGTGCATTCTTTACTCTACTTTAAAACAAATCAAGGCGAGTAGAAATACAGTTATAGGCTGTTCGGTTGTAAGCCGTGCTCACGCCCTACTTTTATTCTAATTTCTATCCTAATTTTAAATAATAGATATGTTTCTAAATATACTGGTATATATATATATACACACACACACACACACACATATACATATAATCGTTTAACGTTTAGGAAAAATAATGTTTCCTAATATGCAGATTCGTGGTGCGCGCCTATGCATAGTATTGTCACAATTTTTCTATCGAAATTCAATGAGATAAACCAGGCTCGTTAAGGGATGGACGTCTTAATTAAAAAAAAAGAGTTAACTATAATTTCGTGATTTTATTTACAACTACAAACAAGATTCTCTCGACTTGACATCTTACAATAAATTGGTATCTCTTAATGTTTACAATTAATAACTCCTAGTCAATTATTTTATACATTATGTATCCATATTTAACAGTTCAAATATTTACATTGAAATCCGTATTACATCTCAATTCAGTACCATCACAGTGTAGTTCTTGTCCCGCCAGTCAGCAATGTTCTAGAGTTCTCCGAGCAACCTCACGCACAGTAGCGTTCACGTCACCGGATACCACTCCCTCTCGTCCATTCACACCACGAACACCTCGCCCGCCGTCGTCCTGTCGTCCGCACCTCGCTTCTCTTTCGCACTCTACCAGACTACTGGCCGCTGGACCGCTGCAATATTTATACAGTCGTAGACCATCACCCATAAATTTCACTAAACCCCTCGTTGAGCCGAGTGCCCAAATTCCCAGAACATTCTTGGGCCTCCTGTATGATAATGGACTCCTCAGCAGGAGGAGGTGGAGGGGCCGTGACGCCAGCCACGTCGGGCGGCAACGAGGCATCGAGTGCGTCACCGTTTTGGAGGGGGGAGGGGGGGGGGAGGTGGGTCACCTCGGACCGCGTATAACGGGAGCTCGCCGCTTACGCCGATGACAGTTGCAGCCCGTAACAGTATAAAACAAAGTCGCCCGGCCGTGCGTGTCTGTGTATTCGGCTATAGTCCAGGAATATTAGGGGTTTCACCTCGGAATGAGAGATAGTCAGCTATAAACTTGTATAAACCTTTATTTTGACACCCTAAAACTTGTCTCAAAACCTACCTATCGTAGCGTGTCCGCGACCACAGATATTTCAAGGTCAAAGGTCAAAAAATCGATTTTTTACACATTTATTGCAAATATCTCGTTTCCTATGGGTTTTATGCTATTTGTATTTATTATAAATATTGTAGAGGATTAAATTCTCTACAACTTTTGTTTAAACATTTTTTTTATATCTTGAACCATTTTCGAGATAGAGGGCAGAGCGCGCGCAGTGTTTAACTATTTAGAGTATCATTCGAGGTCAACCTGTAGTCCCGATTAAAAACACGCCGTATAAAGTTTATAAATTATTGATAAATATATAATTCTAAATAATTTGCATTTTTTATTAACTATTACGTTATAATTAATAATTTTTTTCAATAATTCTGTATCTATTCATTTAATAATACTTACCTACTCGTGTACTTATAAAGTTATTAAGGGAAATACTTTAATTATTTTTAATTCTAATCTTATTTATACTAATTACGTCCTAACTAAATAAAAAGAAAATAATTAAATTTTTAATTAATGTTTTTATTGAAAAATACCATTTCATACATTTATGAACGTTGAAATTAAAAAAATTGAATAATATTAAGAACTACAAGTTCTAATTTCAATTTTCTTCTTCTTCATCATCGTCTTCCAGTCGCTGTAAAATTTCAAATTCCTCCGTGTTCTCTTCTTCAACGACATTTGTCTCCAGTTCTACCAGGATTTCGGGGTCAAAAGTACCGTCTTCATTGATATCATTCTGATATGGTGAAGCATTAAGACAAGCTTGCCCATTCCATTGGCCGCAAGCTAAAGAGCACTGCAACCCTGCTGTCCTGCATCCACATCGCGAACCACAACCATTCTTGCAGTTGCAGAATATTGTGTTAAACAATTCCTCCGGAGCTGGTGGATTCATTGTCATAACAGGTTCCAAGAATTCATCACGCATTATCCAACACCAATTCTGGGGTTCTAAATCATGCCCTAACCAAGTCTGAACTTGATAATAAACACGGTTGAAATGTTAGTGAGCTGCTGCACTCGTTGGTGGAAGATTTGATAACTGCACAGGTTTATTCAGTTTTGTTAACTTGATGAACTGTGCATAGCGAAGACGATCGGTACAGTCCTCAGATTTTGGAGCATTATAGATTGCCAACAAGGTTCGCACTCCATTCTCAAATTATGATTGAACCGGGCAGTTTTCTTCTTCAAATGCTGCAGCAATTTGATCCAAATTCGGAAGTTTCTCGAGTGTTTTTACAAAAGTTTTTTTTCCTTTTCTAAGGAGCGCAGAAGTCGTGTCACAACCACTTATTGCGTGCAGAAACAATATGTGTTTTTTTAGAACGAGGATATTTATCAAAACTTTTGGAAGAGTATATTTCAGTTTTTACATTTCCTTTGCCAACTTTTTTAAAGAAAATTTCTTGTTGATGAGATAGGGTACGCCCAATTAAAATGACAAGTAAATCTATATCTTCTCCTATTATGACAGCAGTTTTTTGACATTTAGATTCATCAATAGTTGTTTCAATAATAAGAACATCCGCATCATCTCTGGCCTGTTTTGTTGTGATATTAACAGCTTGTAATTTTTCAATAAGCATATTAATTATTTAGAATTATATATTTATCAATAATTTATAAACTTTATACGGCGTGTTTTTAATCGGGACTACAGGTTGACCTCGAATGATACTCTAAATAGTTAAACTCTGCGCGCGCTCTGCCCTCTATCTCGAAAATGGTTCAAGATATAAAAAAAAATGTTTAAACAAATGTTGTAGAGAATTTAATCCTCTACAATATTTATAATAAATACAAATAGCATAAAACCCATAGGAAACGAGATATTTGCAATAAATGTGTAAAAAATAGATTTTTTGACCTTTGACCTTGAAATATCTGTGGTCGCGGACACCCTACGATAGGTAGGTTTTGAGACAAGTTTTAGGGTGTCAAAATAAAGGTTTATACAAGTTTATAGCTGACTATCTCTCATTCCGAGATTCTTGCCCTCATTTGACTAATATTCCTGGACTATAAGACTTGTAAGCTATAGGCTATTCACGGCAATGTGAGCACTTTTTAAGACCCTGCTAAAATTTTCCTTTCAATTAATTTCTAACTTTGTGCCACTTTTAAATATAAACATTACAAGATGACTAATAAATACAGTATAGGCCTATACATTTCACTGCTCTGAAATGTTAACGTCTGAGGCTGCAATAAATTATATATATTAAGAGTTTATGCATTTTGAAAGGGTCTTTAAACATGTGCTTACTTTGCCGTGAATGACCTATACTTGCTGGAATTTAATGCGGTTTTCACCATCATCTAGAGGATTTGTTGAGGAAGGTTTAGGTATATAATACATTAATAATTAATATAAGGATAGTAGCGAAATGTCGGCATTTCATAACAAAGTCGGGAAAAGCCGCTTTTCGGGAGCTAAACCATAAGAGATACACCAAATTAATGTACTGCAGAATTTTTAGATTGTCGGGATGTCGGAGTGACCGTATTCCTGATTGGCTGATGAAAAATTGTCATCGGTATCGGGGCTGTTTTGTCGGACTGTCGATTTATTGCAAATCCATCTTTATACATCCGAAACTATTTCTCGGACAATTGATCTGTGCTGCCGCGAAAGGTCGGGATCGGAGCACAAGCGGTGTAAGAAGGGTGTTGCAGAGTGAGCGAAGAGATTTTGAAGGGTCTTAACAGCGAGGTATTGAGAGCTGATTAGGGTTATTAACGTGAGTATGGAGCAGCGCCGGTATGAAGGGGCGGGGGAAACGGGAGATCTCCGAGAAAACTCGCCGACCAGTGGCATCGTCCGGCACGATTCTCATATGCGAAAATCCCGGGAGTGGCCTGGTCGGTGTTCGAACTCGGTTCGCCTTGGTGGGTGGCGAGAAGTCTAACCGCTCAGCCACCGCGGCCCCAAGTGCATCGCAGAGGTTTGGTAGAAAACACATGATTCGAGAACGGTAAGATATTTTGTAGTGGTATCCAACCACGGAAAGCATTTAAGAAACGTTTCGTGCCCAAAGACAAATTTACATAAGCTATTCACGGTAAAGTGAGCACTTTTGAAAGCACTCTCATTTAGAATAATAGTCATTAAATATATTTTAACTCAGCTTAGACATTATCTTCCAAATGCGGTGTAATATACACGTCGTATCTATTACTTACATGGCAATATTTATATAAAAAAAAGGTGGTTAAAGGAGAAAAAATCGCTGGAAGGAAAACGTATCTAAGACCTCAAAAGTGCTCACTTTACCATGAACAGCGTATAGTTCTCATTTCAACTTCGAGATTGATTTTTTTTTTATTTGCGCAAAAAGGTTCAAACGGGCGACTTCAGAATCAGTTTTTAGCTGCTAAATTTCCATCAATAACGTCATAGTTGTCTTTGGATACGCGTTGTTACTTTTATCTGTAGCCTATTTAGCGTGTCATACAACATAGGGCGGGGCTTAAAATCACGTTGAGGCGAGTGCAAGACTATACGCTATTAATAAACTTGCATGTAGAGGCGATGCCCCCCTTGGCGGACGGTCGTGTTCGTCGGGAACCTGGGTGGCTTAGGTGATGATGGCTTCGCGCATCTGTTGGGGGCGGCCCAACGATCAAGGCGGAGGATTTTGGGGGTAACCCGAGGTGCTGAAACTTACGAAGTGTGGCGAACCACTTTACTGTTGGATTGTGCGGGCCGTCAACTGTAAATGCGTGCGGAATGGGAATGGAACAGCATCGTACCTCGGACGACCTCCCCCCGAATCAGTGATCCATGGGCCAGCTCTCCACCCCCCAGAGCTGGTTAGCCACTGTAAGTCCCCGCAGGAGGATTCTTTTTAAGATGGAGGGGATGGCCTCCAGGAGTAGTTCTCCTCGTCTTTCACCTGGACGCACAGCGTCTGGGCCAGCGGATTCGTCACCCTGGATAGCCCCTGGAAGTCCCACCAGAGGAATGGTTTTGGAGGATGAGGAGAGCTGCCCTCCGTCTTCAACCATGGTCGATGTCGGGCCGAAGCGAGAAGATGGAGCAGGTGCCATGACTGAGCTGCCCGGGTTTTTTGCGACCTCGACCGGAAGCTTAAGGACCCTGCCTGAAGTCACTTCTGTCGGTGTTGATGTGATGTGCGGGTAGTCAGGCTGCCCGCGCAGGAACATGGATGGCAGTTTCATCTCAAGGGCGCATGTACCTTTAACATGTTGGCCCAAAGCCCCTCCACCTCTCTACTAGATTCTTCACTCCCATATTAGATAGCATGGACTCCACACCTGCTATCTCCTTTAGTCTTTTCACTAGTGCTCCCACGAGCTTAAATCGTTTTATGTCGGTATGGGTTTTACCGTGTCTATGCGGGTTTTATCATACCTCTTCTTAATGTAACTTTAACTACACTACACTTAGGGAGGTAGGCACGGCCCCAAAGTGATGGTCACGCCTACCCAATCCCTCTCGGCCGCGATGCCCGCCTCCTTTTCATGAGATTCCCTCTCCTTTAGGCGTAAGGGGCTCAGCCCTGAGATGCATTTAGAACCTGACCCTACCTTCGGACTTACACGTAACACTTAGAATAAGGTAGTTTAGAAAGAAAG
This sequence comes from Dryococelus australis, assembly GCA_029891345.1. Taxonomy (NCBI): domain Eukaryota; kingdom Metazoa; phylum Arthropoda; class Insecta; order Phasmatodea; family Phasmatidae; genus Dryococelus; species Dryococelus australis. The sequence continues at coordinate 89,606,848 of CM057001.1, read as the reverse complement.
AAAAAAGTGAGGCAAGAGTAAGGCAGCCGCATGGCAGAAGGAATTTTGCCCGTCTGAGGCCTAAAAGTGTGGGAGCGCTAGGGGCGACCGAGACATGTAAATCAACTCTCTCATCGCCTCTAGGCGCACAGCACTGAACTGGCGTGCAGTCTTGCCGTCGATAACGTGCCTCTATGAGACTTTCAGACGGAGACCCTGCCACTTTATGACGTAATAATAAAAATAAAGGTCAGGTGCACGTCACTATGACCTTTTTTTTTTTTTTTTTTTTTTGCCGGGGCGATATACCTAAAACTGACCGTGAAAACACCCGTTCGAGCCATTTTCACTATCACAAAAATATGATTTAGATATAAATGGAGGAACTGAAAAACGTATACAGGTGCGCAACGTTTCTTAAATGATATTCGTCCGCAGACTTCACTCAAAAAAGTTGGACAGTTTTTTAATAAAACTTTTTCTGCTGAAACTCTGCGCACCGTTCGGCGGCATGCCCAGACAGACACCTTAAGAGTGCGCGTGTTTTGAGCATCCGAACAGTTTAAAATAGCCACAGAAACGAAAACAACAAAAAAAGTTAGGTTGGTATTATCATGCACGTTAACGATATTACAATGGTACCTACAGTCCATTGTATGGCTGTCCGTATTTTAACAGTCTAGATGCTTCCTGCATCCATATTTTTTTCTCAGTGTATTTTTCCGAGTTCAGCTTCACGTTGAGTATCTCCGAAAGTCAATTGTTTGACAACCCCGTTCTCTGCAGAATGTGCCTGTGTTAAGTATGTCCAAAAATGTTCCTGTGTTCCTGTCTCGTACGATGGAAGTACTTTATTTGCCTTGGCGAGTTTGTTAAGATGTCCAGGAGCTAAGATGACTTCACAAAAGTTCATGGACGGTGGCAGCGAGTCAATAGTATTCTTTCAAGGAGGGTAAAATTAGAATATTCAGTCATGGAGTCATGCATGTGCCTCTCTAGTAATACCTCAAAGGAAGCACACAATAGTTAAGTACACAGAAGTGGCATGATGTGGCCTTGTGCAACCGTACTCAGTCGCTGCTTGTCTGGCGTGTTGCTATGCGACAGACCTTGTGATTGGCTCCGTTGAACTGTGTACCGCGCTGCCCCATAAGCCAACCTTTAATCTCACAACTCTATATATAGTGCTTCTGGCGAGATCTGTGGATGATTAAGTGTTTGCATTGCTAACTTCTTCTCAAAAAATAAACAAATCTTTGCGTAAGTGAATGCAGGGATTACAACCACAGCACTTCTAAAGGCTGTTCACGATAGAGTGAGCACTTTTGAACTCAACCTTAGAAAAAAGTTACTACCCCTAACTGCATATATTTTAACGGGCGAAGTTTGTGACATACGCCCAGTAAAGTTGGTAACGATGAATGGAAAGTAGTTCCATATCTTAACGTTGAATTAAAAGTGTGATGTAACCATTTGTGATGACTAGGGACCTGCAAAATTCGCGTTATTCTTTTAGCATCGAGCTAAAACTCACAGTACTGTCTATATTCGAGCTGGCGTCGTTTCTTCGTTGACTGCTGCCTAGATATGAAGTCACTTCGTTGACTGCTGCCTAGATATGGTCACTTCGTTGACTGCTGCCTAGATATGAAGTCACTTCGTTGACTGCTGCCTAGATATGGTCACTTCGTTGACTGCTGCCTAGATATGAAGTCACTTCGTTGACTGCTGCCTAGATGTGAAGTCACTTCGTTGACTGCTGCCTAGATATGGTCACTTCGTTGACTGCTGCCTAGATATGAAGTCACTTCGTTGACTGCTGCCTAGATGTGAAGTCACTCCGTTTTTGAGTTAACTGCATGTGATTTGGGCACACGATTGTGAAGTGTTCATTTATTGGCGTAGAGTTACGCAGTGCAAAGAATGGTCCAATGACAAGCGTATTGCAAAGGAAGAAGTGTTTTAAGTTTAAAATGACCTCAAATAATAACACGAATTTTGCAGGTCTCTAATGATGACATTAATTATTACTTTCACTTTCTGTTTTTTTTTTAATGCATCGAAGTGTAAACATTAGCAGATTTGTAAAACATTTTCTTTTTAATAATTTCACAGTTGCAATTGTCCGACGTATGAATAAAGTAACGAGGCCCATGGCGATGTTAATTTTGCATAAGGCGGAAGAATACACAATGTGCATACAACTAGATCTTAAGCAGGGCTTTCAAAAGTGCTCATTCTACCGTGAACAGCCGACAAGGGCTATGACATAGTTTCGCACACGTGAGTTTTCATTTCGTATAGGGCAGAAAATCTCAGAAGTACCTATGTTTTAAGACCTCCAGCAGTAAACGGTTGTCTGTGTCGGAATATGCTGAAGAGCAATACTGACCGAGAATATGAGCACAGATTCGATGGGGAAACTTATTTGTAGCCTACTATATCTATAAAGTGCTGTCGCCTTAACCGTTCTGTATGTAACCTTGCGTCATACAACTTTATAGGCTGTTCACGGTAAAGTAAACACTTTTGAGGCCCTAGTTGGTTTTCCCATCTAGCCATTTTTTATCCTTTAACAACATTTCAAAATAAATATTACCATGTATGTAATAAACACAGTTTTTACATTCCACCGCACTTAAAGTTAACTCTAAGACTATTTGTTGACTATTATTCCAAATGAGATGGCTTTCAAAAGTTCTAACTTTACCGTGAATAGCCTCCCAAGGAATATATCATTTAAGGGGCAAATATCTATAATCACAACACTTGGAGTGACGTAACAGCGAAATAACTCTTATAGTTCCGTACAGAGCAAAAGAAAAAGAACATCATTTGGAAAAAGAGTGCAATATAACATGTATTGGTAAACACAACATTATATCTACACTACTGGTCTCCTCATGTTCGAATATAGTAAACACAATTTTATTTTCTGATCGGGAGGCGTCCTCCTCGTATCCATGTTATAATATTTGAGGTCAGACAGTGCAGTTTGCTTGTTTGCTTGTTTATGTGTAATTTTTGGAGCGTTTCATTTACTCTACTCCTGTTTGTCCCCTGACCGAAATATGTTTTTTTGTACGTTGTAATGATTATTTTACGTCATCTACTGTTACATGGCTGTCTGCTGCACTCTCTTGTCAAAGGCGGTCGAGCACTCAAAGGGAATGTGCGAAGGGAAAATAAAACGCTCTCCCTTTCCAGCTTGAAGCGAGTACTGTTGTTTAATACCGCCATCAATATGGATGATAATCTTTATTTCGTTTAACCCAATGATATTAATCAGGTATACTTATTTAGTGTGTGGTTACTGACAGTTTCATATTACGGAAAAGCCTTATAGTGAATGTGGAAGAAATCCACACGTAGTGGACCTAGCATATGAGAATCAGACATGCTACCGCATAGCGTGTAGCGTTTGTATATGCTTGTGACAGCAAGGTCCTTACATATATGTCGCATTACATTAACAACATTATTGTACAACATACCTAGTAAAGGCTGTTCACGATAAAGTGAGCACTTTTGAAATCAACCTTAGAAAAAAGTCACTGCCCCCACCTGCGTACATTTTAACGGACGCAATGAGTGACATGTGTCCAGTAAAGTTGGTATCGATGGAGGGGAAAATAGTTCCATATATTAACGTCGAACAAAAAGTGTTAGGTAACAATTTGTGATAACTTAAATAATTTCTCTCACTTTCTGTAATTTTTAATGCATCGAAGTGTAAAATTCAGAAGATCTATACAATAGTTCCTTTTCTAATAATTTCACAGTTTCACTTGACCGACCCATGAATAAAGTGATGAGGCCCATGGCAATGTGAATTTTGCATAAGGTGGAAGAATAAACAACCTGCATACAAATAGACCGTAAGCATGACTGTCAAAAGCGCTCATTTTACCGTGAACAGCCCATATACAGCTGGAACCACACCCTAATTGTTATCAGCTGTTTCCACAAGTGTTTATGCTCAGTAATAATGTGTGACAAATCTCTTGGCATCAACTGTGTATGGATCCTACCATGGACTTTAAGATTTGTTGGGCGCCTTGTGTATAGATTAAATATTGTAAACTGTTTCAGTGGTAGTTCACTTGCAATTAGCCACTTAAAATTACACATATACACATCACTCAATATTTGAGAACAATGTATAGGTGGTTCCTTGACAGCTGTTTGAAACTGCACTTACAAGTGGGCAGTGGAGTATTGAGTTCCCCTGATCTTTTCACATCCAGAGTGGAAGGAACAGTGTGAAGGGGACACACACACACACACACACACACACACATACATATATATATAAACAAATGTGTTAAAACCTGTATTGCAGAACACAAACTCTGCATCAGCTTAAAATTTGAATGGTTAAAAGATTGTTTCCTCCTATACAACTCAGTATGGATGAAAGCTGTCATAAAGAAAAACACTCCAATATTTATACGTTCCTTTTAATTTAATTTAATTATTTAAAATCCTTATAGTTCTTGATTGAAACAAAATGATTATTTTCACACAAGGCCTGTCATCAGTACTGCCTACTACTGGCATTAACTGTACAAATATTGAAGTATATTACTATTCAAAATGTTCTGAATATATTTATTCCAGTTAGTTGCGGTACGTTAAATTTCACAATTCCCAACTCAAGATACACTTATGGGTGTAGCACTTAAATTTAAAACGTTTGTAACTGTCATTTTGAATTCAGACTTCTTTTAAAACGATATTCACATATAAATAATGAAAGTAAAAATTAATAAATGTCTGTACTTCCACTTTAAGAGGAAAATGTGTGGAATCGATTTATTTAATGAAGAAAGAAAATTGCAATACTTTATTTAACAAACAACTGTGACTTATGAGACCTGGATACCTACCAGAGTCTACACTTAACGGTAATTTGTGGTGGCTTATGATTCAACTTCTTGTTATGTCATTAAATTGGAACTCAGACCTCTTCTTATACTTATCTGGCCAATACTTTACATTTAGTTACATGTCTAAAGCACTTTTACATGAAGTTTCATCATTTATGCTGCAAAAATACAACTGACATTGGACGACCCCTCCTGGCACCCCAACCTTCAACTAAGCCATCGCCCAGAGAGACCGTTTTTGACTGAGTCAAGAACGAACCCTCTAAATTTGGCGCCGTACATATGTATCCAATCACAGACAGATCTCCGAAAAGCCTCTACCTGAGATTGGGATACACATGCACGCTCTTACCCAACCTATACTCAGATTATATGACCGGCCAACACTGACCATCAAAAGTAAAACATAATGATGTCATGCACGTCGTTTATAACCTTCTCTTTGACATAAATCACCTCTACACAATCCAGTTACTGATGACCAGGCACAGAAAATAAAAACACCGTTTTTATAGTATTACAATTCACAAAATTAACACTTTTTACAACTGTTCATTATAAAAATACAATACAAATTTTTACCATACTTAGCATTCAAAACTTCGGCTGTTACATTTAACGATCTTTTAAACGTCGCGGGAGAAATAGCAGTAGTAATAAAAATAGTTATTTTTAACATATTTCCCGCCGAAAACTTCCAAAACACTACATAATCCCACATCTTGCTTGCGTTTATACATGATCTTGCACGATTTATTTAAAATGTAAACAGAAATTCATAACACACTAAAATGAATCAAATACACTTTGAATTACCTTGTAAACATTAACAAACGAAGAATATACATCATCAACAAGCTATATAGACACGTGAAAATACATAAACACAAAATATAAAATAAGTAAATATTATTTTGGAATAAAGTAAACAATATTTGGTAGCATCCCAGATGCTACAAGCGAAGATGCTTTTGCTTTCCTGAAGAAAAGATCAAAAAATTTAATACAAAATGCCGTTCTAGTGAGTATGAATATATTTTCTGTTTCAAGCCCCAATCCCCGATGACGAACGATTAAGTAATCTAAAATATACTATGTAGAAGCAAAAAGAATTCAGTAGTGCCAATTACATCAAAAACAGAGTTCAATTTTATTTGTTCCGATAAGTAAGAGAAAGTTAATCAGATAGTGATCCAGACAAAAAAAATAGGTTTTTTAAACGTTGAAAATTTTTGATGAAAGTATTAATTAAGTAGCTAGAAATTTGTCACTGCCATTTTTGCTTTGCGACTATAATGTTCTTTTTCTCTTGCAAGGAACATGTGTTTTAGTGTTTGTCAACAATCGAGTCGTATTTACAGGAAAATTATTCCGAATAATATCTCGAGGGGTGAAATAATAAAAGACGATAACTTTGCGGATTTTTAAAACTATTGTACATAAGATCATAAGATGCAGTTACTTATATTTTTTAATTAAATTTACTGTCCCCTTAAAAGCTCCCGCTACAGAAAGCAATACTGTCTCGCATAAAACGCATTTGTTTTTTCGGTTAGGATATGTATGGCAGCGATATGCTGATAAAGAACTGTTATATACAAAATATGTTTTTATTCTCAACGCCTAAACGTTGTTAATCTGCGACTAAAAGGGTTGATAATATAACATACGAGTTTGTAAATAGTTGAACTAAAACATTTTAAAATTTTAATTTATTTTCCATTGAAGAGATAACTGAGTAATCTACCGTATACAGATTCAGTCTGAAATAATTCACTTTACTTCAAGAAACAATGAGCCTGAAAATCCTAAATGAGCTAAGAGCAAAAATATGTTTTTTTTTCTGTATTAAAGAAAAACGGATTCTGTTGTGTTCTACGATTTTGGAAAGAGCTAAATACCTACCTATAGTACCCCAAAAGGATCTATGTCCAGGTAAAAGGAAGATGAGAGGCATAGACCAGGTGTAAACAGAACAAGATTATACAAAGCAATGTTAATATATTGTAATTAAAGGAAACGTAACAAATTAAAAAAGACATGGATTACAAGTTTGATATTGATTCTACTTTATATTGCTTCCCTTTTACCTTTGAAAATGCACTGTTTTTACCCACAAAATTGCATTACGATGAAGTTCCTTACAAGTCCTTGGTAAAACATACATCATGAAAAAAGATTTGTTTCTTCTTTAATGTGTGGTAAAAAATTGAGAATGTCTGTAATTTTACCCTTTGGAAGTTGAATTTCTGCAGGCAAGCTGTAGAAAGTAGTTGATTGGATGACTTCTGTATTTACTTCTGGCTTTAAAACATAGTACTCTTCCCACGTTTCCATTTCACTAAAACTACTTTTAACTTTCACTACTCCTGGATTTGCTTTATCAATCAGAAGCCACGCAGCTGTCTTAGTACCAAGATGTGTTTTATCGATATCTTCTTGACCCGCTGCATCGAAATCAAGAAATATGCACGTCATGTTGAAAATATGAAACGGCTTAGAGGGTCGCGCTTCATTTATATCGTGTTTGACATCGTCTACTATCTGGCTTTTTATTTTTTCCATCGTTTTTCGATTAGTGCAAAATCTCTATCAGCCGCTCCAAAACTGTGGCTTACTGCGAAAAACTTGTGTTCTATTCTTTCAACCAACAGCGATAAGATAACATACAAATACACCATCATTCTATTCTTAATCTGCATTTATCGCTCCAAATAACTTATTCGCGTTTGTGGGTAATATGTAAGTTATTAATGGCACGAAATAGATATGATGCAATCTCATTTCCCCCTCGAGATGCTTGCCCCTCATGCCATACACACATAATCCCATCACTAGTATCATTAATATGTACCCCAAAGTTATAGCACGAGATCTGTCTAGCATAGTACATATAAGAAAAAGTTAGTTTAGGTATGGAAAAAACTTTTTGTAGATCGATAATAATACTGCAAGTGCTACTTTCTGGCAAAGATGATGAAATGCTATCTTTTTTAGGCACTGGAAAGCTGCATCACATTTGCGGTGATGCATTTATAGTTCTGAACTTGCTTTAGCGGAAAGTATAACATTTCCATGTTTATTTTCATTATTCAGCCGGTGGGACGCCTTGCAGGTATCTGCTCTTGGTTTACGAAATTTTAAATTGGGGAAGTCATGCATAAAAACCTTTCTGTAAAATTTGTAGCTGACTTGGTCCTCAGGATTTCTCTTTTTGAAAGCACTGTAAAGCCTATTCATATTTAAATCTTCACATATATTCTTTGGTCGACTTTTTACGGGGGTAATGACTAGACTCTGAAGGAATTGATTTGATGTAATTTTGCGCAACAGTTCTGTCTGCTAATGTGAATTTGAAGAACCTCCTACCACCTCTTTTATCTTTGAACACATCTCCCATTTTTTCTTTTTCACCAGACCTTCAATTTTTTTCGGAAGCCATTATACCAAAGGTATGGATAACTGTATTCTTGCATATCCGAACGTGGTCTCCTTTAGCAGAAGGCAGAACGTAACTTACGCTAGCCTGGCGCCGGCTGTCTGAAGATGACTGATATGGACCGTGGCGTCGTCTCATTATTGTTAAGACTGTGATGAGCCCAAACAGGTACGTGATCTGTCCGTTTGCATCCAGTTTGTGCAAAAAAGAATAGAACAACTTCAGCTTTTGGTCATCATCAATTACCTTGCATTGACATCGACATTTACATTTTTCCCTTAGATAAAAACAATCTTATTAGACATTAATAAACACCAATTGATTAATGGCAGGTCTCTACGTGTGGTGATAACAGACAAATGGGAAAGGAAACAACTAATAAACAACAGTCGTACTAAACAATTACAGTCAACATGTCCAACACGTTGAAAAGAATTACAGTATCATATTTCAAAATCTCAAACACGCACATGAGAACACAGTTTAGTATTAAACTCACCTTTGTAAATGGAAGATTCTTTCCTGGCACTTCCTTCTTACTTCCAGCTAGGCACGGTTGTCCACTTAATAGTTTAGTTCGTTGTACGTCCTTTAAGTTAGGCTTCTATTTGAAAGGAACTACTTCAGATGTCTCTGGGAAAGCTGCGCCTGTTCTTGGCATTTCCATTTTACAAACTTATTTCGCTATTAAATCTACGACTGAAACAACAGGTAGCAACACTGCTAACACAGTATAATGGCTGCCGTTAACAAGGCTGTACTTAGCTCACATAGTTTGCAAGTGGAGCTGGACATACCGCCAGCGCCATCTGTTATTTCATGTATAAACTACATTAAACGAGATCGACGCATAGCTCGTATAGCAGTACATTGGCACTGTTAGATAGCTCATATAGATTGAAAAATCTCGTTTTTGACAAAAATGGCACTTAGCTCCTTTAGGATTTCCAGGCTTCAGTTGACTGATCTCTACCTCACCAAATAGTTGTAGACTAAATATAGATTACGTCCATAATAATGTATATGTTTACAAGTTGCTATAATATGTAAGTTACAATGGGCTAAAAGAAGAACATAGCATAACTAGCAATATGCTTTGTTTCTACATACTTTACATTTCAATGAAATACGGTTATTCTGAAAGAATTTTCGCTGTTGTGTATGTCATTGTGTAAATTTCCTTTCGTCGCTTTCAGGACACAAAAACCTATTAATAAATAATGTATTATATTAATTATCACTGACATTGTATTTTTATTTGTATAGTTGCTATTGCAGTTGACCAGTAAGTGTTTTCCTTCTGTCGGTCCAAAGTTAAAGTAAAACATATAAAAGCATAAAAGTAATAATATACTTTTTGCAGCTTTCTAGTGTAAATTTTCAGTTATAGTTGGTGCAGAGAGGGAGCGAGCCACGCTTTATTTCCTCTCCCTGCTCATAGTGTATCATTCAAGAGTACGTAATAATAAATAGTGCAGTGGACCTTACAAAGTGCATCCGTGTGTCGAGCCAGTTCCACTGCTGTTTGTCGAAACTTAAAAACGTTGCTATCAGAACAATTCGTATTACAACGTGCATAAACATATTCCACCTGCCACATGGTACTTTTAATGACACTTTAAAAATTAACTACTTCCGTTGATTTGTTGCCAACATTGCTTGGAATATTCTGTTCGGTGTTTGCGTTTAAAGGCTGTTCACGATAAAGTGAGCACTTTTGAAATCAACCTTAGAAAAAAGTCACTGTGCGTACCTGCATATATTTTAACGGGCGCCGTGGGTGACATGTGCCCAGTAAAGTTGGTAACGATGGATGGGAAGTAGTTCCATATCTTAACGTCTAATAGTGTAACATAACCATATGTCATAGCTTAAATGATATATTTAGCTTTCTTTTTTTAGCAACGGAGTGTAAAAGTGAGCAGATTAGTAAAATATTTAGTTTTTTTAATAATTTCATAGTTCCACTTAACCGATGCATGAATGAAGTGATTGGGCCCATGAAATTGTTAATCTCACATAAGACAGAGGAATACACAACTTGGATACAATTATATATTATACAGGGCTTCCGAAAGTCCTCATTTTACCGTGAATAGCCTATACGTGTGTTCGCGAAAGGAAATCTTTAATTGCGATTTGAAAAATTTTGAATTAACCCCTAAACAATTGTGCTCCTTTCCAACTTCTATTAATATTGATGAACGGAAAAAAAAAATAGAATTGTAATTTATGCTCGCACAACGAAAATTCGTGGTAACACCAAACTCCAACTGCTATCGTTCCCTGAGCCGCTGACGAAGATACAGGAGTGACCTTGCTCGAACCAGAGGAGGATGTGTGGTCACCGAACTATGACCCGGGATAACTTGGTCAACAGTCTAGGTCAATACCGTAGAGGACATGTTGCCTGCTTCTTTCCAGAACCTAGAAGCGTCTACAATTTGACTGATGGGGGGGGGGGGGGGGGCTTTTTGCATTAGTTTTTATTTTTGTGAAATATCCAAGCAGAATAGTACATTTTAACTAATTTTCCTTCCGAATTAAACTATTTCTATCAACCTCTCACTGCAAAGCTCAATGGTTAGGGACATGTAAAATTCGCGTTATTATTTGGCACCAGGCTGAACTTTACAGTACTGTCTGCACCAGAACCGGCTGCTGCATAGATGTGAAGTCACTCCTTTTTCTGACTGAACTACACCGGATTGGGGCAAACAATTGTGAAGTGTTCTTCTATTGGCGCAGAGTCGCCTAGGGTGTGTCACATAAAGTATGGTTCAATGACAAGAGTACATGACAAAGGTACATGACAAAGACACTGACAAAGGTACATGTGTTACAAGTTTAATATGTCCCCAGATAATAACGCGAATTTCGCAGGTCTTTATTAATGGTCAATGATCTTAAATGTGGTTCATAATTGATTCATATTAATGTAGCCGAATATGAGGCTAACAGCGTATTGGTTGTGACAGACACACAAGTGTTGTGTCTACTTATGTACAGCACGCATCATAAATATTTTTGCTTTAGCAAACCTTGAAACCGTAAATTAAAGTGCGTCTGAAAGGCTTAAAGTCTGCAGCTAAGGTTATTTTCAAATGAACCATCTCGTTCGTAGGTGGTATTGAACGTATTTTATTAAAAATTGCAGTGTTTATGGATCTTAGCTTCTGTACCTACACTGATTAGGAATTACTAGGGCCACGCATTTTTCGCGAAAATATTTATGCTCATGCTAGAGTTCAAAATCCTACGTCCACAACTACATTTTCCTTTTGTTATTGGCCGCACATCTACGTGAAAAAGCATGTTCTGATTTGACTGGCCAATCCGATACTGAAACGTCCACGATTCGCAGAGAGGCACTTGAGGTACGTGGCATTGAAATTCGTCCAATCACGAAATTGTGTATGAATTATAAAGTGTTTTGGAGTACAACTGGTCTTGAAAACTTTTCGCGAAAAACACGTTCCCCTAGGAATTACATTACTCCGTGTCAGGGACCGTATATAGTCCTTGATTCGTTAAACTCGATAGTAGTCGCGCATGTTTTTCAGGATTCGGGTTTTAAGACACCTGCAATTTGATTATATGTGTGCTATCTTGTGACATAAAAACGGAACATTGGCAGAACATTAATCGCAAATAAATATGTTTGAAAATAGATGTCGGTAAGGCGTCACGTCTGACCGCTAAGTTCGGGGTCCAAGTCCTACAGTGCATAAAGCGGCGACATTGATAACCAACGCTTAGAAAAAACAATTGCGGAAAGAGTTTTGATGTAGGCTATTCACGGTAAAGTGAGTACTTTTTAAGGCACTGCTCAATTTTTTTCTCCAGCCATTTTCTATCTTTCTGCCATTTAATAATATAAACATTGCCATGTGACCAATATACTGAGCATATGCCTTTCATCACTTTCGAAAGTTAACGTCTGTGGCTGCTATGAAATATATTTATTAGTGGTTAATCTCTGTTGTTATGGCCTTAAAAATGCTCACTTTGCCGTGAATAGCTTATAAAGAACAGTACGTACCTTTATACGTAATCGGAGCACCTGTCAAAACCTTACTAATTTAAATTTCTCGTACGTGCTGTGTACATTATTGGACGCTTTCTTTAATTCTTAGACGCGTTCATTTAATACTATTCCGCATTTCACATCGCTCTCCACCGTTTTTCACCGTACTCATGGAAAATTTTAAGAACTAAGGTTTCCGCCCGTACTTCGTTGATGCTTCAACAAATACGATGTTTTGTGGCAAGCCAATTTTTAAAGCTCTTTTTATTTCCAATGGCGAGGGGATGAACACGAAGACGAGAGCGGTGAAGACCCAGAGAGAAATAAAACTCTCGCTGTAAAATTGCTCATTGCAGACGAGAGCGTGCTGCTCCCCCATAACCCACCCTCTTTTCCCGGGGCTGAGAAATCTTTCTGCTGTGGATGACTTTCCGTCGCTCCGGAGACTTTAGTGGGCGAATGGACCTGCTCAAAGCATATCTATAGGAATGGACTGCACCGAGAGAAAATATAACAAAATGTTTGTTTGTATAGGGCCAAATATATATTTAGTTGCCCTAACAAAATATGTTGTTGAGCAAACGAAATTTGAAAGGCAACAAAATTACTTTTGTTCGTCTAACAAAATATATGTTTGAATAAACAAAATCTCTGTGTTAGGCTAAAAAAAATTAGACTGTGGACTAAACATTTTGTTGAATCAACTCTATATATTTTTTGGTCACTCATTTGACTGCCTTCATTTGAAAATACAGCTCGAGAGTTTTTTTTTTTTTGTGACAGTAAGGATAGCAATATAAAATTACAAGTAAAGCTGTAAAACTTGAAATATTTGTTTGCACACTTTGCCAAATATTTGCGGTATATATATTTAAAAGCTTTCCGGCGTTAGCAGTTGTCACATTAGCTGAGATTACTAAGGCGTGGCGCGCGGACGCAGGTGATGTAAGTTCGTAACTCGCGCGAACTTAAACTTTTTTTATATCGGCCCAAACTGTTTAATGTACGTGTAGCCAAACAAATAATTAGTTTTGCCAACTAATTCTTGCATTTTGCGGCAACCAAATGAGAACAACAAAATAATTTGGTTTCAGCAACAAAATATTTAATCGCCTCCTAACAAACAAATAATTTGGTTGCACCAAGCAAATCATGTTTGATTCAACAAAACCTTTTTCTCAGTGTGTGTTATTCGGGGAAGCAGAGTTTTGTTTTTGCGCTCTTTGTAAGCAGAACCCCAGTAAAAATTATTGAAAACCCTTCTTGACGTGAACACGTCTTTAAAATCAGACCGAGACATGGGCTATCGGGACAGGAACGGCGATGTGACGTTTCGAAGGTGATCCATTACGACACTGTATGTAACTTCGTGAACAATCCGCGAGTTCAATGACCCGCAAGCTAGACTCTACAGTACAGCCATTGTGGACAAATATGCCGGTATTAACTGCACATTGGTTGCCTGCTGTCACAGTGGAAGGTGGAGATTGGGCCAGCGTTCTCCAGGAGGTGTCAAACACCGTGTGGACCAATGGTTAAAGTTATATAAACACACGTGTTTTGAATTTTAACTTATCTCAAATTTAATCTGCGAATTCTTCAGGTCTCTACCAATACGATTGGGGATAACTGTGGTCTCGTTCAGTGGGATATACGACTACGATGTGTGCATGAACGAGGTGCGGGTGGGGGCGATTGGTGATTGTGTTATTTTTTATGTGGTTTTTATCCTCATTATTTAATTTTAGGTATTTCTTCAACAGGTAATGTAAAACTTTTGCTTATTTTATTTATTATTTTTCCACTTTAAGCTGGAGTCACAATAGCCCGACGAACACGACACGACAGACCAAAGTGACCTCAGAGGTCGACAGAATGTTCATATTATATATTTTTCAGTGTTCACAACACCCCGAATAAATCTGCCCGACAAGTGTGTTAGTTGGCTGTTGGAAAATTCTAAAACGGCATGTTTTCCTTGTAATATCCAGTATTTAGTTTTTAAAACTCACGATAAAGTTAATGATAATTTGGCTTTTGACAATGTTTGAATTTACACGAGATATGAAAAGTATCTAAAAACGAACCGGAACGTTATTTTGACGGCAAGTTAGTTTATTTATTTACTACAGTAGGGACATGCGCACGAAATTTTGTTTTCTAATGTTGTATTTACATTTGTATGCGCCCCTACGAGCCCGTCATCGGCGGAAAGTAGAAATAGGATATACTTTTGTCGGGCTGTCGGGGCTGCAATTTTGTGGGACTGACGTCACAGTGACCTTGCTTCTCATTGGCTGCTACTTTGATTTCTTCGTGTCAGGGTAGTCGTGTCGGGTTCGTCGGGGTATTGTGACTCCAGCTTTAGAGACCCGGAAATTTCGAGGATTCATTTCTCAACTGGCTAGACGTCATAATCCTTCGTGCACTCGACTGTCAATTGTTCATTGGCTAATGCTCCAGTTTTACCTCAGACCAGGCAGCACGTCCAGAGCGTGGCTTACAACCTGTGATCCAATTGAAAAATACAGTCCGAAGTGCACATGTTTTAAATTTAGCTTGTCCTCAAATGAATTCGTGAAATTCCCCGGGGTCTACTCATTGTCTCTGCTTAGGGGCAGCAGTGATGCAGCGGCTAGACCGCTCGCCTCACAAGAGAGCGAACCGGATTCGATTCCCGGCGGGGTCGCTCCCGGATTTCCACACGTCGGAATCGTGCCGGACGATACAACTAGCCGTTTCATTCCGGCGCTGCTCCATAACTCATTTCACTTCACCCTCATCGGCTCTCAAGACCTCGGTGTTAAGAGCCACCCACACATCTCCACTACACTCTCCACTCATTGCCTCTATGCGCAAGGATGTTCACGGTAAAATGACCATTTTTTAAAGCCCTGCTTACGATCTAGGTAAAGACAGGTAACTCCGTGATATATAGTATTCTCTCTGTCACGCCATAGCTTTAACTCCAACGGTTTCGAGATTTTTCCATCTGTGGGAAGAAGCATACAGGAGTCTTTTAAACTCACACACTCAATATTTAGGCAACTGTACGAAGTTCTACGAATTTATTCGCTCCGCGGAGTAGCGCGGACGGGAAAGTTACTGGCCATGAAAACAGTAGTGGACAATTTTATTCCTCAGAAACAAACTTTAAGGTGTATAGATTTCATATTAACACCAGTTAAACGTACGATACATATAATTAACATGTAAAATTGACTTGGACGTAGTGTCACGTGTTTAAGGTGTGTGAACTTCACAATGTGATGGTTTTTCTTAGGTTTTGGGATTGTTTCCTTCACATTTCGTGTCGACATGCCGCCGAAGCGGAATAAACCTGGACGCTCCTACACGTTTGAAAGCCTGAAAGAAGCGTTGCGGTTGGTAAAGGATGCACTGAAGTGATGTTAGTTTTGAATCCCAGATTCGAAACTGTCTTGCCAACTTTATTTCTATAGGCATACGATCATCGCACTTTGTACCCCAAACCTGTAATAATGTTGCATGTTTAAAGCCTCCTAAATTAAAAACCCTTAATTGCATATATTATAGAACTATAGCACGTTAATAATACCTTGCTGGAGTAATAAAATATGAATCTACATTGAGAGTACGGGTCATGAATTCCATGAAAAGGCATTGAAACATCGCACTTTGTACCGCAAACCTGTAATAAAGTTGTACGTTTAAAACCCCTTAAATTAAAAACCCTTAGTTGCACATATTATATAACTGTAGCACGTCAAGAACACCTTGCTGGAGTAATAAAATATGCATCTACATTGAGAGGATGGCTCATGAATTTCATGGTAAGGTCACTGAAACATCGCACTTTGTACCCCAAACCTGTTATAAAGTTGCATGTTTAAATCCTCTTAAATAAAAAACTCTTAATTGCACATGTTATAGACCTATAGCACCTCAATAACTCCTTGATGGAGTGATAAAATAAGCATCTAGATTGAGGGAACGGCTAATGGATTTCGTGATAAAGCTATTGAAACATCGCACTTTGCACTTCAAACCCGTAATTAAGTTGCACGTTTAAGGGCTCTCAAATTAAAAAAAAACATTAAATATTCGAAGCTAAATTCACTTCAGTGAAGGATGAATAATGGACAGTGTACAAGGCTAGTAAACGTTTTAGTATCCTGTGGAGTACACTTCAGGATTATTGCACCAAATTTCTAGCAGATCCAGAGTTCAACTATTGCAAAAATTGGAAAGCCTTTTGTTATAGTGCCTGAAATTAAACTTAATATGATGAACTTCATAAAAACAATGCAGTCGTTAGGCTTTGGGCTTCTAGTCAACTAGGTTAGACGCGTGGAGTATAGGGTTGCTGGAGCTGCAGAACTCAACCCTTTCTTTTCAGACAAGCGCAAAAATTTTGTTTGTTGAAATTTATTATGAAAGTTTGAATATTTTTACCATTTGTGAATAATGTTGTGCAATGTGATTTTTCTTTATAGTATGTCAGATATACCTAGCCTTCATTACTATCATATGTATAATTTCATTGCATTAAAAAATATTTTTCACAATTGAATAATACATTTAATGATAAACACCATACTATCACGGAGTAACTTGAATAATAACACTGAGTAACTAGGATATCACGGAGTTACCTACTTTCATTGCCTAATTTTGCTAATCAATAACTGGGGGAAAAAAACATCGCTATTTTCAATATATTTGTATGAAATTGTATGTAAAGAATCCCTCTATATCATGAAACAAAGACAAATAACCATAGCCTAATATTTTCGAAACAGTAAAAGAAAAGTGTTAGTATCACGGAATTACCTACTTGTATGCACGTTGTGAATTCTTCCGCCTTAAGTAAAATTAACATTACCATGTGCCTCATCACTTTGTTCATGCGTCGGTCAAGTGAAACTGTGAAATTATTAGAAAAGTATATATTTTAAAATCTGCTGGGCCTGTGACTTTTTTGTGAGGTCGATTTCAAAAGTGCTCACTTTATCGTGAACAGCCTTTAGAGGGTGCAATCTTTCCGCCGGCGACCAGCCTGACCATGACTTTAAGGCGGTGACTCTACTTTTTTTTTTACTCTTTCCTGAAGATAAAAGTATGACGCGTATTACAGATAACTCTGGAGTTTCTGTGTAGCAACTAAATCAGAGTCTGAAAACAACCGCTTCATCATTGGGTCATATGAATAAAGTCAAGCAGGTGCTCAAAAGTTGTAAAAGGTAATCAGGTACTCGTGTTCGTACGAATAACAGAGGACATGCTCACTGACTTAACTGAGCATTTGCTCACAGTCGATCGGCTATTTCTATTCAGATTCTGATGATCTAACAGGTTCTGAACAAGACACTGGAACGGCCACCACCCACCATAGTGAACCTTATACATGTAAAGTATATGTTGGTGAATTTTATGGGAGTCGGAAAAAAGAAGAATACTGAATATCGTTACTTGTGTGTTTGTCCAAGGTAACGTTGAAGATGATGGTGAAATCAATGTCACGGCTATTAAAATGTGTGCTGAAGGAAATGCCAAAGTGTAAGATGGATGAAAATGATATTTCGCATGTTAACTTTTATCATATAGTAGATAGCCTTCCTGAACTAAACGTGAAAATTGTTGGAGACAGGTATTTATTTTTATTTTCAAAAACTGTTGTAGTTTATGATAAAATGCAATAAAATGTCCAATGCCAAACATTTTTGTAAAGGAAAAAAACATACAGTGGAAATATTTAGCTACTCAGGTAGTTAATATTTTAATTAAGGGTGTTTTTTGTATTATATACAAGTCACATCCGTAAGAAACTGTCACATCCATAATGTTAGGAAAAGTGTAATGGACATTTTTTAAATTGTTATATTACAGTTTCAATTGTGCATAATTACTTCGTTGTATTTGCTTAAGATAAATTATGTATTGAATTTTTTTTTCTATTTCTTCAATTCACAAAAATATTCGATCATATTTAACAGTATAACTGAGGACGTGCTCATGCTGTGAGGACGTGCTCAGCATGCTTAACAAGTACCTACTCAAGAGAACCTGCGCAACTTTATTCATACGACCAATTGTCACACCCAAAAAAAAAAAAATCCTTGAACTTGAAATGAGAACTTGAAACTCGTCTTTCGGCACGAATCGTTCCATAAAAGCGTTTCCTTTTAGACGGCATTACAAAATACTCCTCGGTTTTTCAGTCACGCGTTTTCTGCCAAACTTGTGCAAGGCACTCAGTGTAACGCACTAGCTGAAACACCTTAAATGTTCTGGTTTGTCTGGGTGCGCCGAGGAAGAAATGAATATCACTGATTTCTCTAGAGAGGTGCAGAATTCGCGTTATTGTTTGAAGACAGGCTATACTTCAAACACTTGTGATTTTGCACTGCCTTTGTCACTGGACTAGAGTTTGTTCGGGCACGCCCAGGACGGCTTTGTAACAAGAGGGAGCCACTAACGAGACGCTGGCCCAACCACGTCAAACCTAGTCGAGAGGGGAAAACTGTGTACTCACTGCTGGAGAAGCCAGTAAACATTTGGCAGTGACTCGAGTATGTATAGGACGGTGAATTTGAGCGTGTTGCCATAAATAGAGACCTGAAAAATTCGCGAATTCAGTTGACCTCCAGGCTAGACTCTTACAGTGTTGTGTACAGATATGCCGATATCAACGGCGCATTAGTTATCTGATTACACAGTGGAAGATGAAGATTGGGCCAGCGTTCTCCAGGAGCTGTCGAACACCGTGTGGACCAATGGCTGAAGTTTTACTAACACACATGTTTTGAATTCTGTCTTATCCCGAAATGAATCCGTGAATTCTTCAGGTCTCTAGCCATAGAATAACGCGAATTCTGCACGTCCCTACTGATTTCACTTGGTGCGCTGCACATTGCAATCTTGCGGATGGTCTGGATGAGAAAAAAGAAGCTGATGGGCGGGGGAAAGGGGGAAGTCTACTTACCGCCTTGAGCGTACTCGACGTCGAAACCAGACTTCCAGGCTCACGCACACAGCGATGATACTCCTCATCTCATCCCCTTGCCTTTCAGACCAGAGTTAATTGGTTCTCCTCCTCTCAGAGATCGTGCCCATCTGGTCCGAGGGTAATACCTCTTTCGGAAAGGGCAAAGGGGGACCTGGGACAACCCTGAGGCCCTGATATAGGCTGACCATAGTCGACTGCGCATTTTTGAAACCCTTGTTTGAGATCTATTTTCTCGCTCAGCATTATTTGGAGTTGTTAAGAACCTATGTAAATGTGTTACTACAGTCGCGCCAACTTAGAATGGACTTGGCTTCGCCTACCCAAGTGAAAGAGAGAGACAGAACTACTCGCAAAGCACCAACCCACCCACTGTACAAACGTCGTCCAATTGTTTCCCTTCCCGGGAAGAAGTGGCTCGTCATTGGCAGAGAAGTTACAGCGGTGCCATGATAATATGCCAGTCAATATTCTAAAGGCTGTTCACGATAAAGTGAGCACTTTTGAAATCAACCTTAGATAAAAGTCATTGACCCTACCTGCATAGCATATATATAGGGATAGGAACATTTCTCGAGTTCATGTCAGGACAATATAGACGCCAAACGCGTGTACAGTGAATTTGACTTTGCAATTGGATCGCAGTTTATTAGACACGCCCTGGACGACTCTGAGCCAATAGCAGACTTGCAAGGAAACAAGTAGCGAGTGCCACACTGCCAGGTGTGAAATAACACTGGCTACTCTATGGGGCAGCAGCCAATGAAGCAACATCTGAGGCTCGAGTATACACATGACTGTGGAGTCCAGCCTACAGGTCATTGAACTCGCGAATTTTTCGTATCCCTACATTTATGTGAGTGGCATGTGTCGAATAAAGTAGTTTCATATATTTACGTCGAACAAAAAGTGTTAGCTAACCATTTACAACTTAAATTATTTATCTTACTTTCTGTATTTTAATGCATCGAAGTGGGAAAATCAGCAGATTTGTAAAATATTTACTTTCCTAATAATTTCACAGTTTCACTTGACCGACGCAAGAACAAAGTGATGAGGCCCATGGAAATGTTAATTTTACATGGGGCGAAAGAAAACACAACATGTATACAAATAGATCTCGAGCAGGGCATCAAAAGTGCTCATTTTATCGTGGAAAGCCTATAATGTGTATAAAACGAAAAACACTATCTTGATTTGCTATAAAAGTAAACATTTCATCTCCAATATAATGTCAAATCTTGGACTTTAATGCACTGTGAACTTAAATGGGAGCCTGATTGCCAGTGTTTACGGTGACGTGTAAGCTATGCATTCAACAGACATAGATTTAAAAAAAATTGATTTCAAAAGTGCCCATTTTACCGCGAAAAGTCCATACTAACATTCGCCCCTCTTTGACGGTAACGGCCGACTCGGCGTATTGAAGGAAACTTGGAAGGGTGAGGATTTAAAAAGGGGGGGGGGGGGGTTTGTGGTTAAAGGAAAGGAGACACAGAGAAATTAATCGTATTTGTAGGACCACTGGTGCAGGGTGGGAAAAGAGAGAAAAGGGGGTGGGGGGCAGACGATATGCGAGCTATAAACAATAAATGATCCTCAAAAACGACATGGAAGGAGGTAGAATTTTACGACAGGGTGCATCGTCTTTAGGAGTATAATAATGTATATTCTTTATCTTTAGCTTATAGAAGTGGCAGATATAGGAAAATCTATGTATTATGTGTTTCCTTTCTTATGTTCTGGAGTTATAACTTATTAATAACGCCAAGATTAAAAATAAACGTATTTTCTTTAAGTGAAATGTTGTTACTTAATGTATTGGTTGGTCGTAAGTGAATAATTATTAATAAACAGAATTGTTAATTAAATAACGTTATATTACTGTTGCGGACGAATAAAATGTAACTGTTAGTAATATTACTATGCCTCTCTCTCTCTTTCTCTGCAAGAGGAACATGAGTACCAATTGTACTTAAATCAAAATGTCGATTATGCTGCGTCTTTTTCTGCTTTTTGTTTACCAAATCGCCGTAGCCTGCAATATGAATTATTTTTGAAGGATTTAAATGTGCTAGGGTTTCGTAACATCACTGATTCACGTTGTTTTTGGAGTAAACAATTTTTCTCTTTTCATAAGCAATGCATATACTGGAACTGTCATACTGTTATGAATTAGTGATAAATTTCTATGAACATATAGTACACGTATCCGACAGTTTTCTTTCCTCACTGGCTGGCATGAATGTTTGAAGATAGTAGTGGCCTTTTTCACTGGACCAACGAGTATTCGGATAGAATAAAGCAGAACGTTCGTGATTGCTCAGCAAACAACTTAGTAGAGCCAAAACCTTGCTCATCCAATCACGAAAGAATAAACTAGTTGGAGTGTTATATATAATATGTTGGCGTAAAGAATTTCAGTGATTTTTCGCCATATATAACTATAGGTAGAGACCCGGGAATTTCGCGAATTCACCTGACGACAAGTTAAACTACTTTCACGTGTACATATGTGTGTGCTTGCATTGGACCATAGTATGTTAGACACGCCCCGTATAACTTTCAACCAATAACGAATCTACAAAGAAAATAAGAACTGAATACTGTGCTACCTGGTCTGATGTTAAACTGGAGCAACAGCCAATGGACTACTAACTGATGCTCGAGAATATAAAGGATTGTGGAGTCTAGCTTGTTGCCGAATGAAGCCGCAACATTTCCGGGTCTCTGAACTACAGGACATGAAAATAAAGAACTATTTGAGCACAAATGGTACCTTAGAACGCACACACGATACTGCCACCGTTAAAGCACAGAGAGCCTCTTCATACAGAGGCGAAGCAACAGTTTACGCCCCAAACTCCAGCCGCACACGCCAGCCAAATGGCTCCGCTGTTCAGCAGCATGTCGGAACACCGCCCGCCAATCAGCGCCTGGTAACATACTTGCCAGTTAACAGGCCAGCCAGTAGGAGGCATTTCGCAGCACGCAAGTAGCTAATCAGACACACAGCCCGTTCCCAGAGCCTCGCGCAGCCAATCACAACATGGGCTCGTCCACACCAAAGAGACCGCCACACTATTTCGCCTTTTTAGAATTATCTGCTGCGTTGTAGACGTGTACTACCCTCGCGAGCAAGGAGCCGTGTACACAGCATCGTTTCAAGTAAACCTATAATTTTGCATTCCGCTTTGTCCTGTACCAAACTTTATACATTATATTACGATGCTCTTTTTTTTGTTGAGTTGATTTGAGTTGCGAGATTTGGGTGGTGTTTAACAACGAGGTCTTGAGAGTCGACGAGGGAGAAATCATATGAGAATGGAGTAGCGCCGCAATGCAAGGGCGGGGGAAACGGGAGATCCCCGAGAAAGCCCCGCCTACCAGCGGCATCGTCCGGCACGATTCCCACTTGAAGAAATTTGGCGGCGGCCCGGGCCGGGGATTGAACCCGGATCGCCCTGGGGAAATTTTTTTGTGTGGCATTTACCATACGTATCAACTGCCTGATCAACGAGCAAAACACGAAAGTGCAGTCTTTATGTCGATCGGCATACAATTTTTGGGACTGCAGTGAATCAACTACTGCATTTGCGTAGGTCGTGTAACGAGGTTCGACGTTGTGATATGCTATTTTGGTATTTATTCTATACATATTTATACAATAAGTAGGTAGGTAGGTAGGTACGTCTCGTCGACTGCGATGTCGTCATTAGAGACGGAACAAATTGCTCAGAGAAGCAGGAAGAAGGCAGGAATCGGCCAATCCCTGTAGTAAGGAACTATCTCAACATTCGCGTATAGTGATTTCGGAAAAAAATGGAAAACTGAAATCACGACAGTTGGAGCAGGAATTGAACTTGGGCCCTCTCGAATGCGAGTCAAGTGGTTTACCACTGCGTCACCTAAATTGGACGTATGTCTTTGGAAACACAAGCCTGGAAAAAAAACTTTATCGGTCTCGTTGACCGGCTGCAGATTAATGTGCGTGATATGCGAGATGTTTTGAAAATTAAATTCTCTAGTCCTTTAACAAACACCGCTTTACCGTAAATCATCAACCGTTGATGAGCTCGACTGCCGGGAAGACGGAAAACATTATATTCAAAACTGTAGTCTGTTCGCGGTTTCTTCACAATTATGAATCCAACTTTTGAATTATAGCCCCGTGTATTATTATTTTTGGTTGTTTTCCAAATGTGTCAGGTATCACAAGTATTTCATACTTGTGTTAACATAACGGTATCTTATTTTTGGTTAAATTGAAATTTTTCTCATATTCTATCTATTAATTGTAATACTTTCGCAAAAGACAAGTAATTCGTTGTTTCTATTCCTGGTGATGCTCAATTAATTTTATTTCTTAGGTCACCAAAAATTGCTTAATTTATAATTGTACGAAATAGTGTTTAACTTGTATACATTAATTGCAAGTCCTCTTTTCTTGCACAAAATAAATTTGTATTGCATAATTTTCTCAAGTAGCATGCCGAATAAGCAATTTCAGTATCTCGGGGGCGTAAAAAGATAAAAACGAAAACATGTATGTACAGAAAATTTAAGAGTGAGTGAAAGGTGATGCCTTAATTCATTATAAGGTATGCTTAGCAAACTTTATTTTACATTAAATTATAGACGGTTACAAATTATAATATGAGAATGTTCCTTAATTTAAGCAATTTTTTTTTAATTGCCAAGAAAAAAAAACATAGCGTGATTTTAATGAGTTCTCGAAGAATCACGTGGCAACTTTTTCAGTGCAAATTATCTCATTTCGGTAAAAATGAGTTCGTTTTTATTAGCTTCGTTATACAAGCCAACACGAAAATTGTGAATTTGACATCCCATAATCCCCTTCTTTCCCATAAAGGCAGTATAAAATTATTTTACGCGAGAAAAATTTTTTGTAAAAAATTTAAATAAATAATTTTTTTTTGTGGCGAACGCCTTTATGGAGAAGAATAATGAGGTTTGATAATTACTTGAGATAACTTTTTAACTTAACGCTCGTAGAGTTATTCGTAACATTCGTCTGGCAAACTTTCTGGCTGGAGACTGTAAGCTGACAGACTACTTTGACGTTAGTCGTTTGATTCAACAAAAGCACTCTAGACGTGCGAATGAGCCACGTGAAATTAATTTATGCCACAGGCAGGGCTATTTTTAAGTAGTTGCGTTAGTGAAATGTACGGAGTCGTCAACTTAAGAGACGATAAGTGGAACTACTCGAAGAGAGAATATTCTCGTAACTTAGGCGAAGTTGGGATTCCTTTATGGCAAGGGAGCAGCGATCGCCCACAAAACAAGAAAGCATTGATTTTTTTGTAGTCACATTTTGTTTGTGTAAAGTTTTGTGGTGGTCTCCGTGTGTACGGCTTCTGTCTTAAGTTTCCGTAGACGTAACTTAGGCGAAGTTGGGATTCCTTTTTGGCAAGGGAGCAGCGATCGCCCACAAAACAGAAAGCATTGACTTTGTAGTCACATTTTGTTTGTGTAAAGTTTTGTGGTGGTCTCCGTGTGTACGGCTTCTGTCTTAAGTTTCCGTAGACGTAACAAAGCACTGAAATAGAATAGAATACGTTCATCTGTCAATAAGAATGCCTATTGATGCATGATACGACACGATACAATTATTCTCTTTAGCCCTAGCTTACCTCAAGTTTGCTGGAAAACATGAAAATGCCAGAAAATTCATATTTCTTTGGAAAATACTAAAGGACCTATTCAGGACACTTAATTAAGTCCTGGTACAGCGTCTTAAAACGCATAGAACACTTTTATCTATAAAGACCCATAGATAGAGACCAGCA
The DNA here is from genome assembly GCA_029891345.1 of Dryococelus australis. NCBI lineage: Eukaryota > Metazoa > Arthropoda > Insecta > Phasmatodea > Phasmatidae > Dryococelus > Dryococelus australis. Next base: position 89,581,716 of record CM057001.1, on the reverse strand, counting down.
AAATTCGCGTATTTTTTAGGGACAGACTAAAATGCAATTTACTGTGCGTTAGACCATCTTCAGTCAATGGCCAGAAATATATTTGGGACGTCTCGAAAAACTCTTGAGCCAATGATATTATATTAACGGTGGATTGGCCAATGTCTTTTATGGAGATCAAGCCGGTAGGTTGACGCTGATTATAGTGCAGCGGCCAATGAAACCACGGACTGTGCTCACGTGTTTATAACTCAGTGGAGTCCATCCTGTCACCGATAAACAATGTGAATTTTGCACGACGGAATGGATTCACATCGTATGGGTGCTTTGCACGTAGAGGCGATGCGCCATCTGATGCTCGTTTTGTTTCGCCCTTGTCGCTCACGCGGTTCTGTAAGTCACCCATTCTAGGGGCCACGGTGGCTGAGCGATTAGTCTGCTCGCCTCCCACCAAGGCGAAGCGGGTTCAATCCCCGGCCGGGTGACCGGATTTTCGCAAGTGGGAATCGTGCCTGTCGGCGGGTTTTTTCGGGCATCTCCCGTTTCCCCCGCCCCTTCATTCCGGCTCCGCTCCATATTCACTTCAATCACCCTCATCGGATTTCAAGACATCGCTGTTAAGAGCCGCCCAAATCTCTTCAATCACATTCACCCATTCTAAGGTGGCACCAGATATATAAACACTGCAGCGGCAAATTCAAAACCATTGGCTGTCTGGCATATTCACAGTATAATTGTGTAATTTTTAAGGTCAGACGTAGCCTATTAATTTAAATGATTAATTGTTATACTTTTAATGTTCTGTGAAATCAAAGAACTCTGTACGCATGCAAGGGAATGTGTGCTTAACAACTGGGAAATATTTTTGATTGTTCTGCTTCAGGGTATATAAACGCTCCAACGAACCAGTGTCGTACAAGATGGGGGACTCGGTGGGTTGGATTAGAGTTTCACCACGTGTCGAAAAATATAATAAGGGATAGCCTTTACAAATCGAACAGGGAGAGTGACGGTGAGGGAATTTGATTATAAATGTAATGATTTTACTTCATAAGAAATACGCAACTAAATTCAATACCCCTTTCGGAGTATAAACGCGAAGGGAGTGTGGTTGTGGCAGTTGATTACTCATGGCTAGGGCCATCTGTTTCTCGCGAAAAGATTTTCGCGGAAGCTGGACTTCGATATCCTATGTGCACACGTGCAGTCTTCGTTTGACTATATGCAGCTTGTCTTTGAGTGACGACAGTCTGTTACATGAGTGAGCCAACCAGAATTAAGTTCCTCTGATTCTGACTGTCCCTGATTTGCGGACAGGCAGATAAGACTCGTAACAATTCAAATGATCCAATCACGAAAGTGGTTCTGAACTAAAGTGCGTTGGAACACAACTTGCCCTGAAATCTTTTCGCGAAAAACAGGCGGCCCTGCCCATGACTAGAGATGGCGATCTGTCGCGAAAATGTCGGACAGCGTGTTAAGTTTCAAAATCCTAAACACATATCCACAACATTTCTTTCCCCGCTGGATGCAGTATGTGCGAGGTACTATTTCCTTGTTTGACCTGCCCATTGAGACGTCTGTAGCTCTAACACTGAAAGTGCATTATTAGCCTGCTAAAATCTGCATATGTGTCATCCTAAAGTATTAGGGAATCATGGCAGTTTGGAGATTATCTCGGTTCAGAATATTTTCGCGCGAAAGCATTCTCTCCATTCATGGCGCATGATTTTGTGGACGGAAACACGACTAATACCTTCCAACTACACATACGGTCGGAGTTATACAGGCTGCCACCTTGCAATTGATAGAATGTACACATCGCGAATACGCCTAGTATAGTAAAGTTCTAATGATAAAATAATCTTGGCGCAGCTTTGAGTGAGGAAACTTAGAGGAAGGAGTCTAGGGGAGCGCTCTCCCGAGCGCCTGCCACTGGAGGGAGGGAAACCACGTGACGCTGCTGGCGCTATACACACCAAACTGATAACATCGCTCTCTACTACCGCACTGTTTAAATGGCGTGCTTCGCGGCTTACGTTTTTTTTTCAGACAGGTAATATGCACACGCGGTGCAACTCTCGCCCAACCGCTCTCGGCCGCTGTCGCTACTGAACTGAATAAACCCCATCTCTACGTGTGGCGGCAATGGATTTCACTAAACGCTGTTCACGGTAAAGTGAGCACTTTTGAAAGCCCTGCTTAAGGTATACTTGTATGCACGTTGTGTATGCTTCCGCCTTATGTAAAATTAATATAGCCACAGGCATCATTACTTTATTGACGCATCGATCAAGTGAAACTTTGAATTTATTAAAAAAGTAAATATTTCTCAAATCTGCTCTTTTTTTACGCTTCGAGTAAATTAAAAAAAAAAAGGACAAAACGAAATAAATAGTTTAAATTGTTACAAACGGTTACCTAACACTTTTAATATGACGTCAAGATATAGAACTATTTTCCATCAACCGTTATCAACTTTACTGGGCGCATGTCACCAAGTGCGCCCGTTATAATATATGCAGGTAGGGCAATAACTTTTTTCTCTGGTTGATTTCAAAAGTGCTCACTTTGTCGTGAACAGCCTTTATGTATATTACCTCCTCCCGAGGTTCAGTTAAGCCGGACCGGCGCACGCATCGAAGCATTTCCGCCGAGCTACCCTAGTGACATCTGCGGAAATACAACCTCGAAGGGCTCTAGTGGACGCATTCCCTTGGCGACGGCCGTATCTCACGAAGCCCTGAAGAGCGCGGTGCGCCGCAAGCACGTCGTTCCGAACCGCTATACTGCCGCGGAAACTGCCGAAGTTAGCCGATTCAAAAAGATTGTAAAGGGCGACCAACCAGAGGGGACGGGAAAAGTGTCGAGGCGACGAGCAGTGATTGTAACTCACCAAGTTAATGGATCGGTCCTGGCACTTTTATTGCCGTCGGTTTGCCAGCCGCCGTATAATTCCACCGCCATCATCACCGTTGTTACGTGTTTCAACTCCGGATCGTTCCAGTTTTCACGACTCGGTATGACGCATTATTTACTGGCAGTCAGTGGCGTGCCGAAAAAAGGGGCATGGGTCCGTGCAGGTTTTCCTTCCCCTTCCCCCTCTTTTTACTACTTTGCTCTCATAGCATTTCTATTTATAGTAATACATCATGCGTACCTAAACACAACTGGTAAATATTGTGAAATAGTCAAATAGTCGGTTTTATTAACAAAAAAAAAAAATCTATAAAGATGTAACAGCCACGAGTAATTTAAATTCCATTGACGCGAATAATTATTCACTTATTCCTTAAACAATTAGTAATAAAATTAAGTCAGCGTAATTTTACACAAGAAAAATGGACATATGAAAATAACGAACACAGTGAGAAAACGCCATTTCTGTAGCCAACCTTCGTGGAAGTAATGAGACTTTGGAATGCAAGGATCAGCTCTAATACAGGAATACAAGGACGTTTGTTTCGTTTTTAACGGTTTTTAGTATACGTTGCTATATTCTTTGTGCAAACCGCCTTCTCCGTGAGCCTTCCGGCATAAAAGTACCCAGTAAAAATGTTCTGTACTTGTTACAAGAAATTCTTTGAAAACTGGTTGCCAGAGATTTTATTGTAAATATACGGATATAATAGTGTATATTCACAACATATTATTTTAGAAAACATACAAAATTGTTCATTGCGCCCAGTATTTATATATAGAATAGAAGTCTACATCACTTGCTAGTTAGAACTCAATATTATCGTCACACGTTCCCTGCTAAGATCGTGAGAAATATAGTCTGCCTTATTTGCAGCGTTAAAAAAGTATCTTCGGCAACCAGTTACCGAGGAATTCCTTGTAGAAATACAGAAATGTTTTGCAATATAGGAATGCAAGCCGTCCCTAAAGTGGACGGCTTTGAAACTTCTCATTTTCACGCATCGGTCCTCCGAACACGCTAGTTAGCTGCCTTTTCGGGGATGTGCCGGGAATCTCGTTTTCGATTCCTTGCCTGGCTTGGGTTGTTAGTAGAGATTATGGTTTATCGCGGGAAAAGTTGACTGTTTGCTAGGTTTCGACGTACTGTACACCTGCGAACTCGACGTTGATGGGGAACCCTTTACAATTTAAGCTCTTTCCCCGTTCGTCATTGATGGCTGGTTCGATAAACCGGCGGAGGGGGCTAAATAAATAACTTGCGCCGTCTTTTATCTGCCTTTATTTTGTAGTGAAAAGGTGAAAGGGTTGTTGAGAGTCCGGGAGCGTGCGCGCGCGCCTCTAATTTTAGCCATGGAGAGTCGAGTACAGATCTGCGCTCGCTTTTCTGTCTCTGTACGTCTCTTCCCCCTTCATCATCGCACTCCTCCCGCCCCTCGTTGAGGAAGCTAGCAGTTTGCGTCATACGTAGCCTTTGGTATCAAAACAGCTCCGCCGCCCTCATAGGGAGAGCCTGATGGAGAAGAGTATGGAGAAGGGGTTTATGGGGCGAGGGGCAACGTCAGAAACACGTCTGCTGCCGTTTCGTCTCCCTATTATTCTCTCCCGCCCCTCCCGGGTAACACGTGCCTGGCGCAACGCCTTGACACGTCTACACGGGGCCCGGCCGACCAGATGAGAAATATTACTTCTCCCAGGCATGCAGGGAGGGATTTTCGTTGGGTTCCTTCCATAAGGCCGACGTCTCAGCCGTGAAAGTTAAGCCGTTCAGTCCCGAACTCATTTACTAGGTAGAGTGTTGCAATCGTAAAATTTCTTCATGTGCGATGAGTAGCAGGGTAGAAACTTCGTGGTAAATAACCAGCAGCAAGGCAGTGAAATGGCCTCAACACAGAATTTTCCGACCAAAAAGGTCGACCGCCAAAGCGGTAAAACTCAGAATCTCACTCCATTAAAACTAGATAATAGCCGGAGCTAATGAAATATTGTGTCGCGCCATAACGAATAGGAAGCAAGAAGAAAGGTGTAGGGTATGTTCCGAAAATACCAGTGACTATCACAAATATCAAGTCGCTCGACACAAAACCAGCGATACTATCCTTTTCCTATAGGCGCTATGCCACAATATCATGAATACTTCACCAAATTTAATTGACAGGAAATAATTTAAGTATGAGATTCACATACCAAATACAGGATATTTCATTACAAAATTTACAATACCTTTAAGTAAAGATACCTCAATCGGTTTACACAACAGCTTAACCTTTATCAGAGTAACTGGTCACCGATCAGTTTCAAAATGAAAAGTTAACGACACCTTGGAACATTCCTGGTTAAATAAACAAAATTACAGAAACAGTGACTAAAACATTATCTAACCTTGATTTTACATATAAATGAGCAATAAAGCTAGGTTCTGAAAAAGAAAAATAGCGGCTTTGCCTTGAAAACAGAAATTATTCCCTGAAAGAGAATTCAGTTAGAAAAAAAAATAGAAACATGGTTAAAAGTAGGCGAAAATTGATAGCTACAATTTTACTGATTCTGATTCAAATGGAGCAGTTTACACAAATCGGCAGTCAAATTCGCTGATTTGAAGCAATTTTAACGGTTTCGATTTTAGAGTGTATTTCCTAACATGTTTGTTTTACTCACTCTCTGAGACAATAACACACCTGCAAGGAAACCAACTACCTCTCCATTGATACCCAGTTTGGTCAGCAGTCATAACCAAATATATGAGGTTCGAGTGTGCACTGGATCCATCGTAGGAATATAATGTGTACGCTGCTCTACTTGAATGAGAAAAATTCTACTGATCAATTCAGTTGCTGACATTTACTTATAAAACAGTGATTTCTACTGATTCCTTGTGAATTGCACTTACGTGGCAGGAAATTACCATTGCATTACTCAGATTTGCTAATAGATAACAGCTCATTAACTGAAGATTCTGTAAAAAAAAAATATATAACTACTGGTTGAAATCAGTGATTAAGATTTAGGGTGTAGGTAAATAGTTCCCGTAATACGAAACTAATTAATTCTATTTTCCATGCGACACCACTTTCAAACTGGAGAACAGGAATGGTTAAAGCTGTTATCGCATATCAGCTCTTCATGTTCAGTTTAATTCTGACTAGGCGTAATGCTTACAAAAGTTTGGTATATAAAACCAAAATAATAATTTTGAGGAAATTTATTTGATCTAGTAAAATTTGTATACAGTTTCTGTAGCTTCGTTGCTTGGGCTTTGACGTTTATATCGGCAAATAAATATCCTGGATGTGCGACTTTTTGCCAGAAAAGAAAAAAGTAGACATAATCTAAACCAGTACACTTTAGTTTTTAACTAGGTAAGCGAATTCTTGGAGAAGAAAAATCGTGAAAATGAAAAATGGTAATTAATAGTAATAATCATAATAATTATTATTATTCGGATCGATTGTACAAGCTGTGTGCATTTCCTGTGCTTGTTTTTCTCACAGAAGCTCGCGACACACAAGGTCGTTTCGTGTTCGGCCGACAAGCTGTTGCTTCCTTTCGGGGGAGGGGGGGGGGGAGGAGGACTTTCAAAGTCGCGTGTTCACGCTGCCCCCAGGGGAGAAGTAGCTTATGACGTTGTAGCGGCGACCTTTTCCCCGCGCTCTCCACAGTGGTGTGAGGCTGGCCTTGCCCCCTCCCCTAACACTCTATTCTACCACAAACTGACTCGTCTACCCCTAGCGGGCGAGAAAGCCGTATTTGCAACTGTGGAAGCCGTTCGTTTAGGTTATTCGCGGTAAAGTGAGCACGTTTTAAGACCCTCCCAACGGGCATAATAACGAATTTATATTTTATTGTGGCCTCGGGCGTTAATTTTAGAGATCTATAAAATCTGTACACTGTCATCATTAGTCAAATGACAGTTTCTACAATAACAGTTTGCTAAAGTATACAAATAAGGTGAAAGGAACTTTTAGGCACAGCCTTCCAAGTGTTCACATTAACGCGAACAGTCTGTACACAGCACATACCCTACTACTCTCGTCTCGTTTGTATGCGAGTGTAAATATTCACACTAGGATGAATTCAGTGTAGCTTTCGCGCTCGTGGGAAGTTTAAACTAGGTAGTAGTAATAATAACAATACAGTCTGTTCGTTTACCCTTTTGCGCGCTTTGGCTACCTGGGAATCTCATCCAAACGTTCATATGAAAGGTTGGGGGAGGCGCGCATTGAAAGGTTGCGTCGGCATTCGCGTGGAACAACGGGGGGGGGGGGGGGGGGGGGGGGGGTACCACGCATCCCCGCCGAAGTTGGTCGACGTCGAGCAAACTTGAGTCAAAGTAAGGAAGTCGTTTTCAAACGCTGTGTGCCCACCGCTGGAGATAACATACCGCAGCGAGGCGGCCTCGCTTGCGCCCGCTGAAGCAATGAGCGACCACAACAATAACACTGGGTATAGGTTGCTCACGTTAACATGGGCACCTTCGAAAGCCCTGCTTAACACCTACTCGTAAGCATATTGTGTATACTTCCGCCACATATAAATAATTAACATTGCCATGGACCTGATCACTTTATTCATGCGTCAGGAAAGGTAAACTGTGTAATTTTTATAAAATTAAATATTTTACAATTGTTATAATACATACACTTATACGAATTAAAAAATCAGAAAGAAAAATTAATCATTGTAGTATTGGCAAATGTTAAGAGAAAACTTTTAATTCAACGTTAAGACATGGAGCTACTTTCCTTCCACCGTTACCAACTTTACTGAGCGCACGCCACAACGTATGCCCGTTAATAATACATGCAGGTAGGAGAAGCGACGTTTTTCAAGTGTTGATTTCAAAAGTGTTCACTTTACCCTGAACAGCCTTTAACAACTTCGTGTGGTTTTTAACCCTTTCACACGCACATTAATTTGTGGTGGAGCACGAATATCTGCACCATCTTGATTTTTAATTTTCCAGTCGTAGTTTTTGTTTGAAAACGCATACCGAAAACTTTTGGCATTATAATGTGTAAAAACCAGCTGCCCCCGAGTTTTTATAGTGTTACCTTTTCCTTGCAGCAATTATTTTATTAAGCTTGAGCGGAAATAGTTAAACAGTGCAGCATTTTTTTTTTTCACACCAGCACAAAATTTTGTGATCGCAGTGAAAATGTAACAATATAGGAAGACTCGGGGAGCTAACTTTTTACGCGCTATAATACCAACAATTTTAGTACGCCTTTTCAAAAACAGGAAATTTAAAAATCCGACATGGCGCCAGATATCTCCCTCTGAAAGTGTGACAGACAAGAAAATTATGATGTGTGTTGTACACAGCATTTGTTTAGTTATCTCAACCAATGAGGTGTAGGCATTGTGTTTGGCTATGGCAGTACGAACCATTCATAACTTAGGATATTAACGAGATATATTCATCAATCAGTTATTCCCAGGGGAACGATTGAACATTGAACCTCGTAGTGTACAACACTGGCCAAGAAAAACATTCCTTTGTGTTACTTACACGATTAACCATACTGTATCTGATGGGGTTAAGGTAGTAAGAGAGTGTTTTCCAATGGGGAGCTGCGCCCTAATGTTCAACATAGAAAACTCGTTAAAAGTAGTACGGGCACTATCGAAATTGTCAGAAAAGTACGGTTTTGTGTTGCATGCTGTTACGGCGTCCTAGTGCGGAGGCTGCAGGGATGGCGCCCGAGCAGCAGTGTTGTGGGAAGCACGGGACAACATGAAAACAAATAGAGCCGCCGAGGGGAATGAAGGCCAGCAGCGCGAATATAAGGCGCGGACTGACGAGGTTCGGGTCTTGCGTCATCCGTCTGCCGGAGCCAGCAACACCAGAAGCCCTCGTGCGAGTGAGTGAGTGAAGAGATTTGAACGGCTCTTAACATCGAGGTCTTGAGAGCCGATGAGGGTGATTGAGGTGAATATGGAGTAGCGCTGGAAAGAAAGGGCGGGGATAATGGGAGATCCCCGAGAAAACCCGCCGATCAACAGCATCGTCCGGCACGATTCCCACATGCGAAAATTCGGACTGACCCTGCCGGGGATTGAACCTGGATCTCCTTGGTGAGAAGCGAGCAGACTAACCGCTCAGTCACCGTGAGTAGTAGTAGGGGCGGGCCGTTCCTACCCCACTTTTGATTAATCGAAAGGGTTAAATTGATATCAAAGAATTATTTAAATTGATTGAAAGGGTTAATCAAAAGGGTTAAATTGATTTAAATGGTTAAATGGATCGAAATGGTTAAATTGACTGAAAGGGTTAATTTTTAATCGGATCAATTTCCCCCCTTTTTTTCTTTGGTCTTCTGTCTTTCTTTTTGAGTAGGGGGGTAGCAGGAGCTCTGTGCGATGGTTGGCGGTGTGGTTTTCTCGAGGCGACTGATCAGACCGCCATTTTACATCACTGGGACGCTACTCCCTCAGCGCGGGGGTAGATCGGTCCCTTGTGAGGAACCTTGGCCACCCAGTTGGTTATCAATTAGTTTGCGGAGGCGAGGAGAAGCTAACCCCCTCCCCCCCGCACCCATCAAACATACTTCAAGCTGCAAAGCAACATTCTTGTACAGGATTCCCAGGGTAGCGCCTGGGAGCTGTTTCCATAACTGATTTTTACTCTCTTTTTCCCTGCCTGTACAGGATAAAAGAGAGTGGTGAAGTTAACGACTGATCAGAGTGGTGGGTTGCAATGTGTTATAAAGGTGTAGAGTTGAGTGCAAGAGTGGGCTAAGGCTATCTTTTCCCAATTTTTCTAATTTTGAGGTGTTTGGAAGGATGTTGGTTACAGATATGCGATCTTTACGAATATATTTAACACATGAGAGAATTTCAGAGTGTTTAAACGATTTCTAAGTGTGACAAAAGTGTAAATTTTATGTTTTTTGGGGGATATTGCGCGTAGACGGTAGATAGGCGACCTTGAAAGATTCGATTTCCTTTTTAAACTATCTATTTTTGGAATGCAGTTAAACGTTAGAGAATTTCAGAGTGTTTTACGTATGAATAAATTAAACGCATAGAATCGCAAATTTCAAACGACTATGTGGGCTTAGAAATATAATTTACACGAGAGAAAATTTTAACTATGCGAATAACATCTGATGTCGACAAGTGCAAACTCACTAAACGAAATCTAGCTAGTTAGTATGAATAAGTAAAGATTTCCATACTCGCATTTAAATTTGAAACACACACTATAGCGAAATAGAAATACACATGCACTACTTAATGCCTCTCGCACATACCTTGAGTATTTTTTAAAACACGTCCTTTGATGTGGAGTCCAGCGTAGCAATTACGTCGTCTTATAAGCTGTGTGTGTGTGGAGAGCCTGATTATATATGTATAGCGAAGCTGCTAGGCAAGAGAGTTTAAATTCACGAGAAAAACTCTGCATTCGTCCTACAACAAACAGCGAAACGATAATTTTTTGACTAAAGTTTCACTATTTTCAGAATAATTCACTTTTAACACAAATTATTTCCGTCGAAGCATGGGGACACTCGGATGACGAGAAGAAGTACTTAAGCCCACAAAACGTAACAGCTCAACACTTTATAGAGACGTACTACACATTTCCGTAAAATCTGTTAAATTCATGTCACTTGGCAGCAAAAAACTCGAGTTGTTAATGCAAACTGTATTTTCGTCTACCGAACACAGAAATCAATTACTTATCACAATCGCAGTATATCGATCCGAAAAGAAAAAAATAAGTTAATACACGAAAATTGATATTCTCCCTATAAAATATTACGTAAATCGCGGCTATCACTAGAAATGAAGGTAGGTCAGACTCTTGTAAATTTAAGGGAAAATATACTGCTATTTTTACATAATTTGAGTTCGATTTTATTTATAAACTATTTTTAATATATTATGTTTATCATCTTCTTCCGACATCATCGTGTTGTATCTTGAACAGGAACTCTTGTACTTTGTGTGTTTGTATGTAAAATGAAATATTTTTAAAAATGTTGCTGGACTTGGTCGGTGCAGTCGTAGATTGCAGGCAAGGAGGTACAGAGGTTTTTTGCTACCTACCTCTGTGAAGGTATGCGTGGTTCAATTTCAATAGATTCCCCTGGGGTGTCACTAAAGTTTGTCAGCAGACCCGTTGTGTCCTACTCTAACTTTGTTACTACTTCTACTGTTACAAAAGTGTTTGACATATATTACAAGATTTAAAAAATAGTTACAAAAATGATCATTGAAATATTTACAAATATAATACATCTCTGGGTTCTTTTCCTAATTATTTACAATATTTCTTACGGCACATTCGGGAGGTGTGTTCGTAGACACGCACAGAGGGGCGTTCATTTCTCACATCCGGGTAATTCTCACTCATACACCCCAATTGACAGGCAAAACACTCACACGCACGCAGTTTTCACTGGGAATTTAATTTTCTTCTTTGAAAAAGGGAATTGGACCGAAGACACTTGTATCAAGAGAGTTGTTATTGAAGTTACGCAAATGCCTTACAGCTAGGCAAACAGGGAGAAACAGTATTGAAGATTTAACAGGTGAAAAGTAGTTGGTGTAGTCAGCTACGATGGTGATCATAGCCAGCTGCGATGATGATTGTAGCCAGCTGCGCTGCGATGACTGTGGAACAGGAGGTACATATGATGTAGGCAGATGGGTGTCCTTGGCGTTGTGAGATGTTGGGAGGTCTATAAATTTATTGTGGCGTTGAAACTGTTATATGGAGGAAAATTTAAAAAAAATTATTCAGGTATTCGATAGTGCCCCCCAAAGGCAAGGTTGATATCCCATTTGTGTAAATTTACCGCTTATCATGCATGCCTGACAACACTACCTTTGTTATGCATTCGGTGTAGACTTGATGAACACGTGGACGGAACTGATATTGCTTCCCCATTACTCTTGTGCAATTGTCGAGGCAATCTCGATAATCCTCGTACCTGAGTGATTGTAACACGTTGGGTTTTACACAATTCGCCCTACGTATACATTGCTCATTCGTAACAACGTATGCATAAAACTTTGGACGTAAACCCACAAAGTGTGTGATTATGCGCCCAGCACATTCATCTTTCATCACCCCTGTACAGCCTTTGTTCCTGTGAGGAAATCCTTGCGGGTTATGGAGCGCATAGTTGGATATATCAAACCGCGCCTTTAAATCTGGAGTAGTTACTTTATATAAGTCATCACAAGCAGTATACAAAGGAATCGGTGTCACAATACAGGAGGTGCAAAGCCGGTGGAAGAAACTTTGTACACATGTACTAATAGTGAAATTCATAGTGTTAATTTTGAAAGGTCGAGAATGGCAACACCAGTTTACATAGATTGTTGAACGCAACAGAACTCTTTGACATTTCGATGAGGACTAAGTTTTCATCGATAATCTGCCGCGCCTGGAATTTTGGACATCCTATCGGCTCTGCAGCCCCATAAATCGTGTCATACCTCGAAAGGACTCTGATGTCCCTTTCCCGGCGGACATTCTGCAATGTTTTTCCGTAAATGGAATTATTCATCAACTTGAAAATATGTTTTTCGACTGCTTTCGCAGCCTGAGTACATTTCTCAATTTTTAAGTCGATGTACGGAGCCATCCATGCCTTCTGCTCAAAGCGCAAAACGTGATGAATAGAGTCAAGTTTGGCCCCGTACATCAAGTACTGCCTCAGTGTTTCCCCATGTATAACATACTTTTTCCATGGCGTGAGTGTTAAAAGAATTTTCTCATGCCAGCTGTTCTGGGGTACACCATTTTTTGGGGCCAAAGGCAGATCAGATAGCTTATCATGACACTCCTCTGGAAATAACAGATCCACTTCCTCGAAAAAACAAATATCACCGCCATTCACCGTGTTTGCAAAATCCCATGAAGAGAACACGTCAACCTGAACCCACTCGAAATTACCAATCGGAGCTTGGACCACGTTGTATAACTATACAGCCCGTTGATGTCAAATAGCATATATATTTCGATGTCACACTGGGGTCGTAGTCCTCACTCATGTAAATATTGTTGGCTTCCGCACGTCTTTTTTAACCTGGGTAATGCCACATCTAACTCCATGTTCGACAAAAAGATACACGTCAGGATCAGTCAACATCTCTGGCCGCGCGCGTGTCATTGACAATAAAGCGTCCCATGAAAGAGACGAAGCTGTGACGTACATGGCGGGATCAAGACCGTAATGAGCCAAACATACAGTCCTGAAATTCTCAAAAACATCAGCCTGCAACCAAGTGTCCACACGTAAGTAATGAATGTTATACTGCAGTAAGTTTGTGCAGTCGAACGTATCCCACATGGCTTGGGCATGAGCGTAATCCTCATCGCGAATGCCTTCGCCTCTCATCACATTATGAAATGCGTCCTTTGGTGGGAGTGACTTGCACATCAGACTGTCTGGCAAATTAACAAAGTCATAAGGAAAAACTCCCTTTCGCGCTCATGATTTGGAATGAATAATATCTTAACTTGAAATATTGCGCCTTTCCATTGCAATCTGTCCCATTGGGAATATGTTTTGTGATGCATTTGTATTTCTCTAGGGCCATTCCAATCACTTGAATTTTTCTAGGATCTTCGATTACCACGGTTCTGCCGTGTAACGTGACTTGAGAAAGTGAGCATCGCAATTCTGCAGGTTATGGAAAACAGCGACAAGTTGTCTTTTGGGCAGTCTGAAATTCAAGTTGCACTTATTATGTGCGCGGCATCTGATTTCGCCCGTCAGATGGTCATGATCGACCACAATATCATCTGTACCGAACTTTTCTTTACAAATGTGACAACTCTTCTGAGCCGCCAACCTAGCTTCATCAACAGGGGTTTTTGGCTTAATCGGAACAATAACGCTGTAAACTCCTGCAACCCAATTTGTAAGTCCAACTAATTTATCAACTCATTTGTACATTCAATCAGCACCCACAAACTCAGAGTACTGAGATAAAATTGGATTGTATGAACAAACCAACAAAATGCTACAAGCATATGAAACATGTTGGTTGATGTTAGTTGTATTACTCGTTTCATAATTAGGCAAGCAAGTGGACATAGGCTTCAGGCAACTTTCTACGTCGCAATAGGTGACGAAACCCAATCTCTGATGTTTGCTGTAATCTTTAAATTCCAAGTACTTGTTGTTCCCAGTGGGGGAAGTACTACGAACAGCCTTTTGTTGCTGGCAAAGAATAGTATGACTTGCGAGTTTCTCCTCACCAACAAAGTACTGGAGACAACGCCCGCAAACATGTCTTTTGTGATGTTTCTTACTCAGCTGGCTGCCAACCAGCTTTTACTAATTTCTAATACAGACAAAATGCAAATGAGCGGCATTTCCACCCTCGCCAATAGCCAAAATATCCACATGTTTGTCTTACAGGTATATCCTGCAGTTCTAGAGAATGGACTCGAACCAGCGATCGCCGCGGGTCGGTGTTCTGGTTTTCACGCTACCAGAAACGGTGTGAACGTCGATAAATAATATTAGATTGACAAAAGACATGTGATCTAGATGTGATCCCTTTAACATGCCCGAAAGGAGTAATTATGTTTGTTAAGTTGGTGCATGTGCATGTTTCCTAGCTACACAGACTCTTAAATCGGCTCTCAAGACCTCGTTAAGAGCCGTCCTAATATTTCAACTTAATAAAAGAACTCTTAAAATTAAATAAATGTATACTTCTTAATTACATAACTTTGGTAATATTTTGTAGGTACTTGCAGCTGTATTTTACATTAAAATAGGTTCTATGTACGTTAGTTAAGTTGGCCTTGTGGTTAAGGGTGCCATTTGATGCTTCAAAGTGGTGTGGGTTCTAATCCCCTTGCTCGAGAAGTGAAATTTTTTTTCGTGTATTATATTTTGATTTTTTATAGTTATTTTCTTATTACTTTTTCATTTCAGTTTCCTGGAAGAAATAAAGTAATTTTATTTACACTTTTCAATAATGCAGTCTTTATTATGAGGCTACCATTTGAAATATTACAAATATATGTTTTGCGGATATTACAAGGAAAGTGTTTGTAGTTTTACAAAGGATTTTCTTGGCAACTGGGTTTCCAAGGATTTTTCTTGTAAAAAGTGCAAAAAAAAAATTTAAAGTGTAGTTTATTACAACTACTGGAGATGGAACAATGAGTATCCGGGTAATCTGTAAAGTTAATTGTGGCATGCGGGTTAGTAATCCATATTTCAAATACCACGTAAAGTACAGCGTCATGGAGATTATGTCGAAATAGGGGTAATAACCGTGATTATTTCCATGGCATGATTTGATGACAGCAACGGACGTGTGTTCGGTATTTACAGATATTTGTTCCTCTTTTTATATTATCCAGACACTGAATGTTCCTTCTTAAAATCTTTTTCCAATACTTGTAATAAATTTGTGTTTCCAAGTCCAACTTCAAAGACGTGTACCGCCGTAAGGATTTTTATAGACAATACGTCATATATGTTTTCGCCTTATTTTTTCGTGAATAACCCGCAGCCAAAGTATGTCGGTATAATTTATATACACCGTGTATTTTGCGCCAGTTAGGTAATTACGATCCTAGCCAGCTAAAGCAATCGAGCAACTGGGTTCCAGTGGCAAACTGGAATGGATGGTTGAGTTACTGACCCACTGACCAGGCGAGATTTTGAACACGTGTAAACCGGGCTTAAGTTAGTCTGCAACTATAGGTTTTTCACGGTCAACTGACCACTTTTGAAATACCTGCAAAAGATCTACTTTTATCCAAACCGTGTTTTTTCCACCGTATCTATAATTAACATTGTTATGGACCTGATCACTTTATTCATGCGTGGGTCACGTTAAACTATTATATTGTTAAAAAAATAAATATTTCAAATATATGCTAATTCACACCTATATGCATCTTAAAAAACGAAATTAAAATAATGATTTCAATATTCGCAATCCTAACACTTTTAATTCAACGTTAAAACACGGAGCTACTTTCACTACACCGTTGCCAACTTCATTGGGCGCGTGTCACGTCAGTGTGCCCGTTAAAATATACGCAGGTAGAAGGAGATACATTTTTCGAAGGTTGGTTTCAAAAGTGCCCATGTTACCGTGAACAGCCTATAAAACAGTGTTGGTTCGATGGACTGCATCATGGGAGACGGCTCGGCGCGGACTCTGATCGATTGCTCGATTGTGTGGCGATATCAATCAGTTGCTCGATCCAGCCCGCCGACCTCTGACACGTTCAAGCTGCTAATGAAGGGCCCTCTAGACAGCTGGCCCTCGACGCGCGCCCAGTGTTTCAGTCGCGAGTGCCCTAGTAGCTCCACTCTCCAGTGTGGCTGCACGTTTGCTGCTGGAACGCTGTTTTGTCCGGGGACGGCTCTTCCAGCAATATTTCCAGCTGACATTTTCCCCCACGTCTCGGCGACTATAACGTAAGGTACTGCCTTCAAATTACGAAGTACCGGGGTTCGAGTCTGAGCTAAACCACGAATTTACGTGTCGCTTACCGAAGTTAGTTTAGTACGCGGTCCCCTTCCCCTAGATTATCCCACCGGCTTAAAGTAGACGTTAATAAGCAACTTTTTTTTATTTACGTGTCAAGGGGTTTTATCAGCACGCTAGCGAGTAATGCCGGGCAGCTCAATATTTACAGCACAGGGGAGGTTGCACAAACTAACCAGCAGAAATAAGGTATCGGTGGCTACAATACATTTTGTCCAGTTTATATATATAAATATATAATTTTTAATGCCTGTATGTTGACATACGCTTTCTACTTTAAGTCGAGGTTTTATTGTGCCTGAGGTCTTCAGTGTTAAGTTACTGACCATTGTCCTGAAAGAAAAATAGTTTCGTGCTGTAAAGAAAACTTAGTCCCAGACTGTGTTGGAAAACTTTTATTTCGGAGAAATGTAATAACGAACAGAAATGTTATCCGTTGACTTGTGGTAACAACGCCGCGAATCTTCTCGCAGAAATGCGCTAACTGTATGGTGTTGAATTTAGAACTCTTGGTTTCGTAATATTCTGTTACTGCTGCGTTGCCTGTAATAAGACACAGAATTAAATTTAATACTCACTTAGATTATTTTTATGTTTATTACTGCCTTATTTATTTATTTAACTGTATTACATTATTGAGTGCTGTATGCTTTAAAAAAAATCGCTTGGCGAAGGTGAAGGAAACAATAAAGAACAACGAAGTTATGTGTTTTGTGATCATGAACTGAACTCACGCTCCATTTGTCCGCGGCATATAGCAAGCAGTTCTGTAGTTATTTATGCATGAGTATGTTATGGTAATAATTAAATGTAACTAGAAGCATCGTAACTAGAAGTGCATCGTTGCGTGCGTCAGACGGCACAGTGACTTGCAAATAACACAGTTACTAACATACTGCAGCATCTGTAGAGTCTACCATCCAACAGTATGTGTATGCACTTCCACTCAAACGGTATCGATATTCTATTTGTGTAGATGAGCTTCCCGCTTATGTACGATGTCAAAACATGTCGATTAAATTTAAGTGTTTCAAAAATGAATCCGTGGAAAAAAAACACATTCCGATCAGAAAAAGACACGTTCACGTCAACTTTTCGTCTGCTCAGATATTTTGTACTGTACGAGGATTAAGAACAATTTATTTGGATACCATTCTCACTCGGAACAGATCTTTGGTCGCATTTAAACAAATGCAGTTGTTTGGAAACTTGTGAGCATATAGGTGGTGACCTTCCAGTTAGCTATATAATAAAACACACACATATATATATGTATGTGTGTATGTGTATATATATATATATATATATATATATATATATATATATATATATATATATAAACTTTTCTTTGCTGGGATTTTGATACTAAGTCAGAACTATTTTGAAAACATCTCTTCTGGCTATTTTCACGCTTAAAATTATGGATATGTAAACAATAAATATGGAAACTTAAAAAAAAAATTGAACGCTTTCCTTCTATTGGTACGTTTTTAAGCCATAAAAACTAATTTTTTATTGAAAATTTTCTTCTTCGAATCTTAACATGACTCGATAGATTGACTAAACCTTAATGATTGATTGCCTGAATGATGATCCGTGTGTAATTAAAGTGTGTAAATTCACAAACTGCTTATTCTTTGAGTACCAATACGATTTGGTAGAGAAGTCTATTTAACAAAATCTCACAGGTTTCACCAAACTTTAATCTTACGCTGTCAAAGAAATAAATAGAAAGCTTAGATTAAAAAAAAAAAAGTGGTAAACCAAGGATGATAACTACTACTCCCGCTTAAAAATCATCCATGTGAATATTGTATTTAAAATTTGCCATACACAACTTGAACGAGTAAGTGTTGCAGACATCGTATACTGCATCTCATTACCTATACATGCTTGGTCCTTAGATTCCAATGGCATGGTTCTTTTGTAAAAAAACAAACGAATGTTCAAAGAGAGGTATAAAAAGAGTAAAGAGGTATAATAAATAAAAGCCAACTCTTATTTCTTCATTTCACCGAAGCGATTTTCTTCGAGGTTGCGCAAATGAAATATCGTTAGTACGGCTTGCGTGAAGTAACCTTGAGAGATGGAGGGATGGGGGGCCGTATCTTCCACAAGCTGATTATTCTGAAGGAAAGGCAAGCTGAGCTGATCAATGAAGGGCCAAGGTCTCCCATCTGCTGCTGAATTCTCCAACCCATTCCCCTCCAACGACCCTTATGGCATATCTCTGCGCTCCGGGAATAAATCTCGCTCAAGTGCTCCGAGAGATTTTCCACAAGCACTCAGCTCTCAAGTAAGAAGAAATTCTCGGAAGTGGGTTCCAAAAAAAAACTCCAGCCCAAGGGAAATTAATAAAATTGGATAAATATACTAAATTCAGTAACAAAATATTGGTAAACGTTAGGGGAAAATTTATTATTATTTTTTTTTTGGAAATTTAGTTTGACGTACAAGCGTATCCTGCAGTTCTAGAGGATGGACTCGAACCAGCGATCGCCGCAAGGTCGGTGTTCTGGTTTTCACACCACCAGAAACGGTGTGAAATTCGTTTGTTTCTGGTAGCAGTTAGTTTACACGCACAGGCACGGGAACAAACCGAGGAATTTTGCCGAGTGCATCACAGACGATAACTTTCAGATTTTTATGTAACTAATTTGGTCTGTAATGTTGTGTTGTTGCATCGTTCACGTTCTTCAGTATAAAGATGGTAGATAGGGTCACAATATTCGTACATCAGCATCAAGAAGAAATATATAGAAATTTATTATTAGTGAAATGATTGTCTACGTGCAGTATATTTTGATAGCTCTCTATTGGGAAAGGCAGGATTATTTGTTGTGATTTTATGTTACCTTCCTCGTCACGCATAAGAAAGCACAGCACAACACCAAGCAACAGTTGAAACCCCGAAAGGAAATTTCCCGAATATCCCCACACCTGAAAATCTATGAACCTCCGAGAACCAAATCTACAGGCAAGGCATTTTCACTTCATTCAGGCATCCTGATCACTGGAGAAAAAGTGTACACGAGCAGGATCATTATGAATTAAGCAGGAGTCAAAATGTAGATGGGGGGGGGGGGGGGTTGGAGGCAGAAACGTTGATTTTTAAACCCATTTCAAGTATTCGTATTCGGTGAGTCGAAAAAGCTACTAGCACGCAGAAGATCGCCTACTGACATGCGCTTGCAACTCGTTTTCGACGTGCTCAGGCGGTAAATACTTTCATTTCCGGACGTGGGTTTAAAAAAAAAATATTGTATTTGTTTTCGTCCGTTCTAACACCCACATGGTTTTCGCATGTTAATTGTAATCTTCCTGTGCAATCCTCGTATAGCTACGTAGTCTTCGAATCACGATCCACGAAATTTCACGCGAGTAGATTGGTCAAGACTTTACCACGGGAAATTCGCAATATGATCCATTCGCGGTTTCCTCACACTTTTCTGAAGCCCTGCTAAAGTTCTACTTCCAGGATATTCCTCCGCCTCGTGCAAAATAAGTTTAACCAAGTCCAGAAAATTACACCAAAGGACAACGCACCGAATTCGTGCGCACTCAATTGTAATATTGTTTTTCATGGGGACTATTTCTCGCTAGGCGCTACCAACACACATATTTGCTCACTGTTTTTGTTCATATTTATTATAAATGTAGAATTATAATTTATAAATAAAATATAGGCGGAACTTCAATTTAAGAATATATAAGATACTGTTATGTTAACAGAGGTATTAAACGGTTGTAGTACTTGGCGTATTTAAGAAATAACTAAACGCTTCTTACATGGGGTGATTTTTCAAAGGTTTGATTCAAAAAGTGTGAAGAAACCGCGAGTAGACTATATACCAGAGGGACGTTCAACTAGATTTCCCATTGGGTCACTTAAAAATAATTACAATGCTTGACGGGGCACACTTACTTATCACAAAGTCGTGGCCCGCTCACTACATTATAGAATAAAAAAATAAAATTATATATTTTTTTATCACAAGTTTTGCGCTAATTATAGTTACAGTTGATGTCTCCGCGCGCCATTTTCAGGAGTCTGGCAGGCGGCTAAGCGAATATAGCCTATTTGCGATATCTTGTACTTTTTTAATCTAACCTTTGAAAAACCACCCCTTGTGAAACGTGTTCGGTCGTTTACAACGAAACTTCGTACGTCCGTCCTAAGTTCATTGCTGCAAAAAAAGTTAACGGAAATTAATAGATGAAGGAAAAAATTAAATTGCTTATAAGCATGATTTTATTATTTTAATTTTACTATTACACAAAAGAAGCTCGTGTTTCCAAATGGAAATCTAAATTTAATGTATTTTTACGCTTACATAAACAAACATATGAATACAAAAAGACAGCCAAAAGAAAACACTGCACACTACACAGCCTTGTAAAGAACTCGGGATGAACGAGTAACAAAACGTGCAAGTTTAGAAGTCTGTAATTTCATCCGTTCGTCCGTCAAAAGTTAAAGATTGCCAAGGTTTTGACGGACGGAAGGAAAACAATTAATGGCCACCTCTGACTGGCTGCTGGTCACGTGATTCACGGTCGGACAGGACGCGGTGGGTTGTTGTAAATCCTGCCTTAGTGTCGAGGATGTTGGGGCGGCGATATCGCGGTGGGATTGAAACGGGCGCTCGGACGCGTAACTCGGTGTCCGGTGGTTTCCCGAACTAGACCCGTGCGTGCAGGCGGGATGGAATGTCAAGGGGCAGGTTGGGGAGCTTTGTTAATTGTGGACGGCCTGTGGGGTGATGCCACGGCGAACGTGCCTAGCTGGCCACCGCCGCTAATGGGGGGGCTCGCTTCGTGGACAATGGTGCGTGCAGTTCAGTGGCAACACTCTCCCCCCTCCCCCGTGCATGTTTTACACCAGCACACACACTCTCTGTGTCTCTCGCACTCCGCTTCTCCCGACCTCGCTTCTCGCGAAAGCACCAGTGCAGTTAATGAATCACGGACGCTTGGAAAGGAAGAATTAATGTGATCATATGGCCTTGAAACGTGGTTGCGGAAACGTCGGCGAATGAGGTATCTTTACAAGGCGAGGAATGACTTGCCGATGACTCTGCATATATCTTAGTTGGGTTGTGGTTATGGAGAGGGTAAATATTAAACAAGCGTCCAATGTTCTGATCTATGAAAAGAAGACACTTAAGGCGAGGGCTGTTGAGTGCTTTCAAGACGTCACACACATTAGATACACCATTTTCAAAGCGTTTTATCCTAAAATATACGAGTCAGATACATAATAAATTACTCAAAGGCCGTGCATTGGACCTTCTTAACGGCATTCCACCAATAAAATAATGTCACCGCTGAAAGTCCCATAGGTACAACATGTAGTGCGGCGAGAACACTGCACGTCTTACGCTTAGGGGCGATGGCGCATTTGGTGTGCGAGGCAGTGTCGTCCTTATATATTCCGCGCCTCTCGGCCTCAAACGCAGAAAAATGCTGCAGGCAGGCAGAATCCTTAACGAGGTCTTGAGAGCCGATGAGGGAGAGGCGAGGTGAGTATGGAGCAGCGTCGGAATGCAAGGGGGCGGGGGGAACGGGAGATCCCCGAGGAAACCCGCCGACTAGCGGCACGATTCCCACGTGCGGAAATCCGGAAGCGACCGCACCGGGAATCGAACCCTGTTCGCCTTGGCGTGAGGCGAACGCTCTATCCGCTGCGCCGAACCGATCCCCCTCCCCCACACCTCCTGCGGCAGCACCCAGACATCAGTGGATTCGTGTGACCAACAGTTTGCTGGTAGCTGTGCATAGTGGCAAGCCGTCATCTTTCCACGAATAACTGGCCGACGAGGGCATCTCTCCTGTCGTCCAAGGCCGTGTTCTGTTACCCGCACAATGCGAAATATGCGCAGCGAAATAGTTCCGATCCCTTCTCGCAGGCGCATCGGTGCACCTCCTAAGTCATTCTACTTCCGGCCAATCTCGCGCATAACCTGTACGAGAGAAGAAGCACAAATGCTTCATGCGCTGACGTCACAGTGGCGGGAAAATGCCAGAAACTTGCGTATTTGGAGGTTAGCATCGGCGGCGACCAAGGGCAAGTATGTTGGTTTTAGGAAACGTGCGCAGTGTTGATTTTACTGAATGATTCTGCAACTAAATTATTTAATGCTACTGACGTACGAACGTGTTTTGGTGAAGTAAACTTGTAGGATTACCATAGGAAAACATGTTTTTAAAATGTTGCGAAATTTAACTAACAGTAAGTTTGCGTGTTTTGTAAATAATGTATTTGTAAACTGTTACTATATTTATTGAACTACACGTGGCCTAAAAAAGTCGCACTTTCAACACTTTTGTAGTGCGTAAATAATATTTGTTTCTTTGCCCATATCGTGAATTCAACGACTGTAAGTAAAGATATATAACAATCGTAAACAAGTTATTCTGTCAAATCGTAAGACAGGATCGCGGGTTTACCATCTCCGTATATGGGACTGCCTTGACATTCGTAAACAAAACGCTCAAATTACGATAAATAAGAGCATGGAAGATGTTCCGTTCCCCCCGCCTAGCATTAAACGCATGGAGTAATGGAATAACTGGAGGCTGTGCAGCTGGTCGCATCAGCGTAGGGAACGGGACACGGCCCTCAAGTCTTCACTTTAATTTCCAACTAGGTACCGTTTAAAAAACCACAGGAAAGATGATAAAAGTATCGCTAGATTTTGAAAAGTTAGGAACATTCCCAGAAAAATAAAAACTGTATACGAAATTGCCATATGTATATACTGGCCATAATTTCTGAAGAAGTACCTACAAAAAAAATTACAGCTGAGATGCTTACAGTAAACTACTGCAGTTTGTTTGTGCTTGTAGCAGTAACCATTTAATTACGCATTGTTAGGTAGGTATGCAATGATTATAGTATTGTTTCATACTCTTCAAAGTTGTAGGCCACAGCGTATTACGTTGAATCGTCTGATGATTTAGCTTCCTAGGCAAATGCGATTTGATACGCTACTGCTAACGTTGTCCAGCTCGAGTGGTTGAAAGCGCGTTGCCCATCTTTCAACTGACGTAGCTACGCCTGTTGGAATTAATGCTTCACCAGCTTTTCCAAAGGTGTAACTAGTATATAGGAAATAAAAGCATGGGGAGTTCAAATGTGTTATAGTCTGTTCACGGTAAAGTGAGCACTTTTGAGGCCCTAGTAACTTTTTCGTTTCAGCCATATTTTATTCTTTAACCACCTTTTTAATGTAAATATTTCCATGCAAGTAATACACACAGTGTGCATATTCCACCGTACTCAGAAGTTTACGTCTAAAGCTAAAATAAAAAATATTTATTGACTATTATTTAAAATGAATGGGCTTTCAAAAGTGCTAACTTTGCCGTGAATAGCCTATAGAAAAAGTACCTACAAGCAGCACGTTAAAAGTGAAAAACAACTTTTTGAAAAAAACAGCTATATTTGAAAAAAAGACCCACTGAGTATGTTGCCGAAAACCTGCAGCAAAACCACTAAAAACTGAGAGAGTTATCGATCGTTCCACTGCAGGAGTTAAAAAGCCAACAAATTTGGAGGGAACACCACCAACCAGGAAAAATTGTGCCATGGCTTGTAACGTAAGGAAACAAGCCCTGATCGTTTTATCAGACAGCGGTCAGCCGGGACGCATATAATGACTTCACTTCAAACACTTTCAGCTCTGTACACGGTTACGTTAACTCAGAACTTGTTCCGTTTCGCAGTCATTCCTTGTTTGAAGTAAACTGGTTATGCAAGTACACCAGAAAGACATCACTTTTACGTTGCGCACCGACTGACTGCTGTGAAGTAGATAAACGGCGCTATTAAGATGGTTGATACTTGTGGCATTTACTGCATTTTATGAAATCAATAAAAAGCCAGGCAAACAAACAGCAATATATTATGTAAAATAACAAAGAAACAGTAATTTATATTAATAAAAAAAATCCAAAGTTGATACGTGATCGAAACGATTATAATATAACTACGCGATTAAGTTTTTGAGGTTAGGATTTCCTATCGTTTGCATTCGGTTACAGAGTTGTAACCATGCGAATACTTTTATTTCTATAAAACTTTGTAAATGCGGCTGCTGTAACATTCACATTAGTAAGTTCAGCCTTGGAGCGAGAAATCTGACGCTAGAAAAGGTACGTAAATAGAATAAGCATAATCTATAATTGGTAGTGAAGTCATGGCCACAAGAAACGATTTAGCTTCGTCGAGGATAAAAAAAAAAGGTGGATGTGAATGTGAGAGATTTTGAATGTGCTTTGAGTGCTTTTCAAGTGGCAAAAATTTGTTTCTGTATTTTTTAGAAATTTCCCAATTTTCTGATTTAGTATGAATAACAATTTGATAGAAAGGTCAAATGAGTTTAAAAATAGCTTTTGCATATTTTTCCTAGGATAGTTATCAGCATTTTAACCTTAAATGCTATGTCAAACAAATTTCTAAAAGCTATACGAGCACAGCGTATGATTTCAGCTGAAGTGTTTGATGAACACTTAGGAATACCACGAAAAAACTTATTTGAAGTCTAGCGTTTTGTTCGCCGAAAATTAGGATTTAACTTCTGTCTATTTTGAATTAAAACTTTATTGTAAAACATGATTAAAATTACGGTCTTTCCAATCAACGAATTTCAAATGAAATTTATCTTATTCTAATGTCAGCAGTTACATTGAACTGTAGCGAAATGGTAATTACGCAAAATTAAAAAAAAATGCCTGCTAAAATATAGAAATTATAAATTTCTCTAACTTCTGTAATTAAAGTTTGTCAATCAATTTTCCACGTTTTTTACACTGCTATCGAACTGAAGGATGTTCACGATAAAGTGAGAACTCTTGAAATCAACCTGAGTGACATGCGCCCAGTACAGTTGGCATCCATGGATGGGAAGTAGTTCCATATCTTAAAGTCGAATAAAAGGTGTTACGTAACCATTTGCCATAACTGAAATTAGTTCTTTCGCTTTCGGTTATTTTCAATGCGTCGAAGTGTAAAAATGAGCAGATTTGTTAAATATTTACTTTTCTAATCATTTCAGAGCTTTATTTGGCCAACGCATGAATAAACTGACGAGGCCCATGACAATGTTAATATGGCATATGGCGGAAGAATACACAACGTGAATACAAGTAGATCTTAGGCAGCGCTTTCAAAAGTGCTCATCTTACCAATTTTAACCGTGAATAGCCTATACTATTCTGTGTAATAAAACAGATGTATAAAATACCCAAAAAATATGGAAAGTCATTTTGGGTACTTGAACATCCTCGAACTGAAGTTGTGCTGGTTGAAATAAGTTTCGACCACGTGTCCGCCAAGTTTCGCAATCCCCGCCGTCGTTGAGGATGGAGAGGGGTGGGCGGGGGTAGAAGTTACCCGGGGATAACGGCGTCGCGCGTCCTCGTCACGCACATGGCGTTTATAAATAGTGCGGCCAGGCGCTGCGGCGTCTCCACGGGGCGTCTGCGGTTCCCGCCACTCGAGAAACACTCGCCACGTCTCTGGCAGAAGAGAAGCCAGATAACAACCCTCCCCCTGTACCAAACGCTCTACTTATCCCAGACACACTCCCGCGTCCAGACGTCCATCGCTGACCCAGCACACGTCGAACCTTCTTAAGCTTTTTAAAGTGGATTTCGCTTGTTCACGGTAAAGTGAGCACTTCCGAAATTTAACGGGAGTTATGTTGGTAAAGGCTATCCACGATAAAGTAAGCAATTTTATAATCAACCTTAGAAAAAAGTCACTGGGCCTGCCTGCATATACTTGAACGGGCGCACTGAGTGACATGCGCCCGGTAAAGTTGGTAACGATAAATGGAAAGTAGTTCCATATCTTAACGTCGAATAAAAATTGTTAGTTAACCATTTGTGATAATTAAAATTATTTATTTCACTTCTGTTTTTTTTTTAAATGCACAAGTGTGTAAAAATTAGCAAATTTATAAAATTTTTACTTTTCTAATAATTTCAAAGTTTCACTTGACCGACGTATGAATAAAGTGATGGGGCCCATGGTAATGTTAATTTTAGATAAGGCGGAATAATACACAACGTGCATACAAGTAGATCTCAAGCAGGGCTTTCAGAAGTGCTCATTTTATCGTTTCTAGCCTGTAGCAAGGTTCAATACAGGCCCCTATCGTAGTTGCGCTTTTGTCTGGTTAGTGTATTTTAAGATACGGCAGTCTGAAAAGTTCTGTTTTAAAGATGTTGAAGGATTCCAAAATAACACTTTAAAGTGTGATTTCGTGAAATTACTTTTCCGTCCATGTCTGGGGTATGCTTTCTATTCGTAGGCAAAAATATTGGCGACGAGTTTACATAATAGTTTTCTAAAAAGAAGACAATATAATACTTTAATCGAAATTATTTACATTTCGTATACTTTCGCAGTCGGATCGCGAGTTATAAGCTACGCGCTGAGTCAGTAACAAATCTGCTAAAGATCAAGCACATCATACTGCGCTTCATTGTCTTGGGGCGAAACTGGATACTGAGCGGGACACCAGCCAACTGGCCAATGCAGAAATAGTTGATAGCTTGGAATATGCGACTAGTTTATGAGCCTAACCATCCAACAGGTTTGTCCCTATTTACCTATTTATAAGACATACCATGCAAGACGATGAGTCGGGATCTAAACCTGCAATAAAACAAGCATCAAATCCCACGCTGCCTGGTCTACGCAGCCTACCACAGAAGCAGCCAATGAACAAACAGTTGAATTTCGAGTTTGCAAGTTACTGTGGAATTTGTTATGTGTAGGCCGCTTATCCCGCAATACTTCTGGGTGTATTACTTGCAGTACGCACCGTTCACACATACACAGCAGACGAATATGTGTGTATATAGGGAATAGGACCCACATTTATATGACATATTTTGCTCCAAATGATGTAAGGAATAAGCCATGTGAGTGATGGTAGCTCCTGTGAATCTACTTGTATACCATTGCTATAAATACACAAAAATAAACATTCAGCAGTACAAATAAATTGCATCTGGTTTCTAAGGAATTGTTTATGAAACGTACAAAAATATTTTACTTTTTTATGGAACCAAGGGTTCTGAAGTTACGACGCACATTAAAAATGATTTTTGCTTAACCTGTTCAGGACCAGAGTACATAACGCACAGTTAAGTAATATTTGGCTGTTGCTGTACATTACAAGGCTCAGTGACCAATGATCTTCCCTGTGGGTAATTTAATCGTATTAATGTTTTAGGTTATGAAAGATTCATATCGCCAAAGTTGAACACAAAGCCTAAGCTTATTGGTTGTGGTAACAAAACAAGCGCTGTGCCGGCATAGGTGCCGCATGAATAAAAATTGTCTTACAAGCAACGCCTTGAACAATCAAACCAAATCGGGTTTGAAAGTGTAAAGGCTTGGTCTCCTTGCCACGTTATGTTCTTTGACTTTATATTTCTCTTCAATTTTTTTTCTTCTAATTCTACTGTAGGATGTTCACTATTAATTGAGCACTAATGAAATGACCCTTCGAAAAATGTCACTGCCACTACCTTCGTGTGTTTTAATGGGCACACTGGCTGGCGGGCGCCCAGTTAAGTTGGTAACGACGAAGGTAAATTAGTTCTTCGTATTAACGTTCATTAAAAGTGTTTGGCAAACATTTGTGAATACAGAAATGATTTACCGACTCCCGTTATTAGTGAACGTGCATGAAGTGGTGACAAACGTTCCAGGGAAGTTCGTTACCTATTCTTCTATCAACAGAGGGGATTGGTATGTTGTAAGGGGGCCACAAAGTGAACAAATTGTTTATTGTTCTTCAGTGTGATAATTTATTTCATAACAGCGTGCACGTCTTGTGTTCTGTTCCGGTAATTTATAAAAACTAGCGACCCGCCCGGCTTCGCGCGGGTGCGATTTACAGATATGGCGTTGTTTAGAAATTGTTACTGTGGGTCATACTTAAAAGATAAACATATGCTGTCTGGGACTTTTTTTGTAGACCTTTTGGAAATCTGCAATTCTGTAGTACTTTAATTTGGTGTATCTCTTATGGTTTTGTCAGCGTAAGCCAAGTAAGCGCCCGAAAAGCAGCTTTTTCCGACTTGATTATAAAACGTAGACATTTCTCTAATATTGTCCATCTCATATAAGTGGAGTAAAATCTGACAGACAACGTGACCAACCTACACACTATGTAAACAGTAAATTCTCTCGCTAGTACAGTATTGTATCAGCTGATGAATTGCTGCGGGATCCGAGTTGTTAATTTGGCTATTTTTGTGATGGCTTTAGAACAAAATAGTACTCAGAACCAAAAGTTGTAATTTAAAATTTTAATTATACTTACAACATTTGTGGTTTAAATTATGTTTTTAAAGCAATATTACATTTTATTTGCTATTAGTGACTGAACTTTAAAAACATGTTCAACACTTACGACAGCGTATTTCGACACATACGAACAGTAAACGTTTCCAGCCAATGGCTAGCCATGTTTATGTTTCCAATTTCCAGCCCGGTGAACGGCCGTTGTGCGTGTGCTTTTTTCTCATCGTGTTTATTATACGATACGATATTATTCGTGTTGGTGTTATCGGAATATTTAATAGGTAGTTAATTATCTTTTATTTACCTTTCAAGCATAGCTGGTTGTAGGTACCGTTGTGCGTTTTCTTGTGTGAAATGTAACATTATCCGCACGTGTTTACCGCGTCCCTTCCGCCATTCTCCTTACCGCATTCCACAATGAAGTGACATGAATATAATTTACGTATCTAAGTTTGTATGTTTATATCAGGATAATTGCGCAGTGTTGATTTTTCTGAATGATTCTGCAAATAATTTATTTAATGTTAGTGACGAACAAACGTGATTTTAGTGAAGTAAACTAGGCAGGGACACTCAAAAGCACGTGTTCAAGAGGTTGCTAATTTTACAAACAGTAAGTTTTCGTGTTTTTAAAATTCATTTGTAAATTGTTAACACAATTATTTTAATGCACGTGGCCTGAAAATAGCCGCACTTTCCCAACCTTTTGTAGTGAGTGAATAATATTTATTTCGTCTATATCGTAAATCCAACGAGTATAAGATTAACTTCGGTCAAAGTGTTTGCGTGTACATATTGCTGCATCTGTACGAATACGAACAGCGATGTATATAAAGTGTTTTGTTTTTTCATTAAAGTTAAAATTTTCGATGTTAAATAATTTAAATGTTTTTTCCATACGGGCAAAATTATCTATTGGTCCATCCAAACAATATGCTACTCAAAATGCTACACACTCGTAAGAACATCAAAATAATGCCGTCTCACGAAATACGTAAAACTAAAGCACCCCCACCACCCTTCTCCTTCTTCTAAATGTTTCCTTTTCCCTCGAAATAAATAAATAGAACCCCAACAAATTTAACTTGGTAGTTACAAAGATAAAACAAGTTAGAGTGCCAACCTAGCTATAATTTCCTACATTAACTACTGCACAGAAGTTAGCTACTGTCAGATTTTCAGTATCTGCCATCACAGGGAACACGAGGAAGGAGGAAAATGCAAGTGTGTATTGGACTCAATACATTTGTTTGCAAACGAAATTTTCTCCAGTGACAAAACAGCTGCGGCGGAAGGATACATTGTGTATGTGCTACTTTTCTAGAACTGTAAAAATTTACCCCACCTACATGATATGGACAATATCCTTAGATTCAATATTAATGTATTATATACCTAAACCATCCTCAAGATATTCTCTAAATTATGGTGAAAACCGCATCAAATCTGTCAAGTAGTTTAGAAGCCGTATCCAAATACGCAGACACATCCGGCCGGGCGACTTTGTTTTATACTATGTAGGCCTATAGATATGAAGGTTTGTAACAAACGTAAATAAAAACTTGGCATAAATTTTGGGGATTGTCAGTTTATCTCAAGTAAATTTTGTGGGGCGTATTCCCGCAGTGCCCCGTACTACCCTCAACCACCCGGCCAAATACGCCTTTGCCTCCTCCTGCCAACTTAAAAACGTCATCGCCAATCTCCGTCAGTAGAGCTTGTATTGTGTAAGGTGCACTGCCATTATTTTGTTAATGTCTCCTGGTTAATGACCCAACAGGCTTCAAGACAAGACGCTAACTAGTTAAATCTCCAGCGCACAAGTTGGTAAAGTTTGTCAACTCCGAAATTCTGAATTTTTCTTTAGCGATGTATACTTGTGTGAGCAGTTTTTCAGCGCCAATTAAAAAACTACACTCAAACAATAAAATTTACTCCGCAAATAATATTTTCTTTTTGCCTGTCCTAACTTGTACAGTTTTATTTAATTAAATAATCTCTTCAATTTGCGAGAACTTGTTTGCTGTAGCTTCGGAAATAATGACGTACAATCAAATCCAGTCAATGTGAGTAGATTCCAACTGACGCATTTGAATTAAAGATGGTAATTGTAAGATGAATAACTTTTGCTTGTGTTATGTTGGACCTCGAACTACGTAAAAAATTAAGACGAATTATTCTTTAAGCGAATAGTAATTGAAGGAAGGTTATTGAGACGAATTATTCTTTAAGCGAATAGTAATTGAACGAAGGTTATTGAGACGAATTATTCTTTAAGTGAATAGTAATTGAAGGAAGGTTATTGAATTAAGAACAACATTGGTGTACGTAACCCATATAATCATTAATAGAGAAATAATTTTTGACATTTATTTGCTTCCCCATGGTCGGAAGTTTAAGTAGTGGGCGGTAATCACTTAGATTGTCCTTGTTATAGACCACTCAGAAACCTTTGAATGAGTTACAAAAACAATTCTAATAAAATAAAATAGTTATATATCTTTTGATTTCATTCATACATACGTACGTACTCGAACATGCATGCATACATACATACCCTGGTAATGCTCGTATATAATCAATCTAAAATTACTACTCTTTTAGTAATAAATGTACATTCCTATAATGTAACTAAACTTTGCTTAGTGGCAGTGCTTAAAAACTGAATTCAGTAGTTTAGATAAACCATATATTAGTTTGGCCATAAATCCGTATTCAAAGTTAAAGAATACGCAGACCTATAGTCGGATAAAATTTCGTTACTCTACGACAACTTCACTTACAAGTATCTATAGAGTGTGACTTGGTACGTCAATAATCGTTAATAATCAGCTTCGTAACAAAGGAGGAAATCTAAATGCGCGTAATAAAAGAAAACACTCTGTTACTCGTGTAACATCATAGTGTTTTATAAGATTATTGCATATTTAAATCTAGTCCCGTATAATTATCCTAACATCCCTTATACATGTCACAATAACTAGAAAGGTGGCAGTCACCCAGCAGCATTGGTCCATGATAGACATCCTAACAACTGCCACCTTAAGCCGCATGGGCAGTTTTGCTGTTTCTCTCTTCCCCCGTAAGACATGGCGGAGTGGAGTGTAGCGGAGAGACTTGGCTGGCTATTAACATCGAGGTCTTGGGATTCGATGAGGGTGAAGCGAGGTAAGGAGCAGCAATGGCGGTGGAAACGGGAGATCAATTTGAAAACCTGCTGA
The DNA here is from genome assembly GCA_029891345.1 of Dryococelus australis. Lineage (NCBI taxonomy): Eukaryota > Metazoa > Arthropoda > Insecta > Phasmatodea > Phasmatidae > Dryococelus > Dryococelus australis. The sequence continues at coordinate 89,549,784 of CM057001.1, read as the reverse complement.
CTAGCGGCACCATCCTGCACGATTCCCACGTGCGAAAATCCGGGAGCGACCCCGCTGGCAATCGAACCCGGCTCGCCTTGGTGGTATGCGAGTAATCTAACTGCTACACTACACTACCGCTGCCGCAGTTAGACATGGCGCCTGCGCGGTACAACACATGGCATAAGCATTGCACTAAGTCATTTTATTCTGTTGTATATGCCAACCACGGTTTATCACATACATGATTTTACTGTACTTTTCCCTTCTGTACAGTATATCTCCAGTTATTATTTTAGAGTCAAGTGTATTTACTTTGTGACACACCGCCGTGCCTGATACTGTTCGCCGAGGTCGTCTCATGCAGCCCTGTGTGCGGGGCGACCTCTGGTGTCCTTGTTTGGAGACGGTATTTGCTCGTGTAACAAAGGTTAGAATATATATGGTGGTCATTTGTAATTTTGGTGGGTTGGATTTTATTTATTAATACTCGGTATATGCAGCATTTATTCCTATGAATAATAAGTTTGTCAGTTTTATTTGAGATACATAATTGATGTTTTAAAAGCTTCTATGTCCGTTGAAAACAAGATATCGTATACTAAAACTAGTAAGTTGTTCTAAATTTAATTTCGTGGTTAATTTTTTTTTTTTTTTTAACTAAGCAAGTTTCACTGTCCGAGTTCCTACGAAATTTTTAAATACATCATCACTTCTAATATTGGTTCCAAGTTTATCATTCCTACTCTGGCATTGTAATTCACGAATATGAAGCTAGTCGTGCAAATTACAAATTCATCATCAAGTACACTTATCAATTAAATAATTATTCAATACTCGTCTCAGTTACGGGGTCTTCGTGAGGCTGTACCGTCACAACTTAGTTTTTATAAGTGCTACTTGCGCAATTGAGCACGATGAATTACTGCTTTATTGGGAAGGTATGGTGGTCATCAGAGACTCCGCCGTCACACGCTTCCCAATTCAATCCCAGTTAATGTGCTGCGTTAAATGCTGAATACACTGATTTTCTTAATTTAATTTAATCCTTCGTAATATCGCTATCAGACGCGTCCTGGGCCACGTAATTATCGTTCCCAGTCTGGTTTTATAGCTCTTTTAATTGCGTTTTCTTCGAGCCGAGCGACAATGTACGGCGATCCTCACTACAGAGGTCACGAACGCCGTACCTTTGAAAACGGAGCACAGGATTTATGCGGGTTAATCACTGAAGTGAACTGCATTTTAATTGCAAGTTCCATTCATTTAATTTATAACTTCCGTTCGTATCTTCCCCCTTGTTAACCCACAGAAATAGAACGGTAAACAATAGCATAGCCATGGTATGATGTCCCGACCCTTAAACGTGGTTGAAATCGGGATTTCACTAATCGTCTTCCACTTGGCTAAACAATGATTTAACGTAAACATCCATAGTTTGTTTGTTTCGAATTCAGAAACGATCATCTCTGCCAAGGCTGATGTATTAGCTATGAATGTCACGGAGATGTTTGCAAGATATTTTCGCAGAAGTGTCTGTGAAGAACTCGTTTTAAAATACGCAGAGAACACATAGGTTGGGGAAAGAGCGATTTTTTCTGTTTTATCTGTATGAAAGTTTGAACTTCTGTAATATTATAAGCAGATAGGCTACCTATGCAGCAAACTCTCCGTTATTGGCGCTAGGTATAGTTTTAATTAATTCCCTTGGTTCCCCGCTGTCCGACGATAGGCACATCAATCCCCTGCTATGAGCGTAGAGTCGATCAGCTATTGCATGCTATTGTCAGTGTCGTCCTTATCACTTCCTTGCTCCTGCGCCTCAAAAGTCAAAATGCCTGTACTTAGATGGGTTTGCGGTTATCTGTAACTGAAACCCCCTGCAGGTATTTCGTAATTACACCTTTTTACCCCTCGACTACGACATACTTTCCTCTACAGATATTTTCAAGACATTAGATAGTCTACTCCTGCCCTGGGTTAGTAAATTTTCGAATTCAAATTTAAGTCAACTGTGCATCGCCATTCATAATAACATGAAATAGATTTAAAGCCGAAGAACCAAAAGCACCGTTTTTTGCTGTTAGTCACTGCAACTAGGCATATTCTATGTCTTACTGAATTCTATCGATGGCTGCGGTGCCGTAGATTAAAAGACACACGCTTCGTATCACGGTGGACAAAGTTTGATTCCCGGAGTGACCAAACCCTGGTTGACACACGTGGGGAACTCGGTGAGTTTTCGCGGGTTACTCCTATTTTTTTCCCCCGCCATTGCATTCCGTTGCTGCTCCGACTTCGCCACACTTCCAACGTTGCAAAAGACCTCAGCTTTTAAGTACCATTCTTAAGTTCTCCCTTTCCCTCACCGAATATTATCTTTTTATCAAATTAAATATGTAACGCAAACAAAGCGTATGTTATCAGCAGTTCTGAAGGTCGGTTCTCCTACTTCGGCGATTCCCTAGCTTCCTACTGATGTGGACGTCTCTCTGGTCGTCGATGCTGTAATTTCCAGCTGTCAGGTCAAGAACGTAAGTTCAGCGCCGTTACGTCACAGATTAGAAGCTTACGTAACCACATACTACTCGGCCCACGATAACCAGACTGATTCCGATTATTGGACAATTATACTGCCATCTTCGAATTTTATCTCTGCCGTATAATACAAACATATTACAGTGGTGTGATTAAATACAACTACTCACGGTGGCTTTCATGTGAATACGTCTGCGTTAGCAAATTTATATATATACACACACACACACACATACACACGCTCGCGCGCTCGTATATACCGGATGAGTCAGCCGCGCCTATTCATCCGTATCTATGCAACCCGCTCACAAATTACACATCTTACAATACTTCGATCGCAGCATAACACCACTTGCGCGTTGATTCGTTGTCAGCAGAGTAAGTGGCGAACAGATAGCTCAGTCAATGAAGGTTTTATGTCGGAAATTATTAGGTAAAAGCTGAAATTTGGTCAGATGTTAGATCAGTATTAGAGGCGAAATTTCCCGAAAGTCCCCGCCCCTCCCCTCTGTGCTTCTCCCCCTCCCGACATCCTCTTACGCAACCGGGTACTTCAGATTCGTAATCTCTTGGTTAAATGCATATATCTTCGTAACTAATAGTCGTAAACAGTCATTATTTTTTTTTTTAATTCATTATTGTCCGATGTTAACAAAAATGTCTCGGTAACATTTTTGCTTAAGAGAATGGTTAGGCCGTAATTGTAAGAAAAATATGCCAAACAGTGGATTTTGGCATGCTATATAAATTAATTTTATTCGATAGTTTTAAGGTGAACGGGAATTCAGGGGTATTGTTCAAATAAAAGTTGTAGAATGATGAAAAATCTTTAAAATGATATCCCATTTGTAATACTTTGGCCTATGGCTCACCATCCAGGCGACAGGGAAGAGATGAATGTGTCTACGTATACGATTACATTCTACGCCTCTCTGCACAGACGATTGGCAATCTTTAAATATGCGGTGAGGTTGACACGGTAACTGTCATAAAATCAAGAAATAAAAAAAAATGGTGCCAGTTTTGGTTCGGAGGGGTTCAAGTTTAGAACTGTATCACTAAGTTCAATACGATAATTTCTTTTCGGGTAGGAATGTAACGGGATATTTTCAGACTTGAATGTTTAGGATTGTATTTTTTCAACCTGTATGTGTGTTTCAACACTTGAACTAGGTATAATACCCTCAATCCCCCCCCTCAAATTGCATGAAAAGTGTTCAAGCCGTTAAGAGTACATATATTAATATCAGCGTTATCAAACATATACTGTATGAATTCTTCATCACTAACACAAGGAGAACCAGCATTTATAAGTGAATTCTTGTAAACAGACGCGTCGTGGTACGATGCACGCTCACCCATAGATGATAAAAAGTCAATTATATGTTTTGAACCGTCAAAGCGATGAAGTGTTAAAGCTAGACCAGTTTGTATTGGAGATATGAATGATCTTGGTCTTACAGTAGATATTATTGCGTGGTTTATTACGTCGCACTTTCGAGTCACTGACTTTAAATTCACAGTAGCTTTATTTTTTTGCCAGTCTTTGGGTTAAAACTCTCAAACTCTCTGGAACTAAGTTTTCTCCTCCTGATCTAATTTCATGAAAATTCGGATAGGCATGTGAATCATACATGTTCTTCTGGATATCTTCTTTAATTATATCCGCAGCAGCTAATGCAATTTTCAAACGCTCCGTTGCTGGGTCACTTTCCCTATCGCTGTATACCACTGATCAATTATTTTGTTTGCTGTCTCCGACAAACAAAAAAAAAAAACATTTTTTCTTCCTGATGCATTTGATATGACTAATCGCCCCTTAAAATTATCACGTAGAAGATGTCTATCTGAATATGTCTCTGCTTCACCAGATATTTCTTTCATGATATCTTGCAGTTCCTTTATTGAGTATTGACATTCATCACTGTTCTCGATGTGTTCACACAACATAGCAAATGATTTTGCTAATTTATATTTTGGTATCCCTACAGGTCCCTGAGATGAATAAGTTTGAGAAAAAATTGTGTGACAGTTTCTGTGGTAGCGCGCTTCAGGTGACACTAGGTCATTGTAGTCTAACTCTGACTCTTTCTCCCCAGTCATCATTTCTTTCGGTGCCTTTCTTTAAAAAGTTTTCTCTAATTTCTAATGTTGTTTGGTGAATAATTTTCCTACGCTCCAAAGAAATCTTAAAATCAATAATGGCCGTTTTCCCACAAGTAAAATGGTCAGTTTTAAAATAAAACTTTCCTTCTGGGCTTCTTAAAAAACACGAAGATGTCAAAGGCAGAAGTTGGTCAGAAGTTTGTGTAGATGAAGGAGCAGCTTTGATACTTGTAGGTCTTGTGTAGTTTTTGCCTGCACACACTACGAACTCTAACATTACTTTTCCCGTCTAACATCTTATATAATCCATCTTTCCGGGTTAAACTAGCGTCCATGATTGCCTTTAAAACTTTGTTCACAACTTCAGTTTCTCCTTCTAGTGCTTCCCCGCAAAAAAAAAAAACACAATAAGTTCGATTTGTCCATTGTTGTTGCCAGGAACTGCAGATCAAATAGCGAGTTTCTTCAATCTGCAACGAATGTTATAGTATTGGTATTGTTTTCTTTTAATTAAAGAGATCAATTCTTACAAAGTTGACGGAGACTGTGTTCAACAAGTCGCTATTATTTATTTTACAAAACGGTTTTATAATAGTATGTAAACAAAATTCTACACGCGTGTTTGTTCAATTAACTTTTGGTATTTTACGTTTTTGGTATCTCGAAGAATGAAAATTACTAAATACAAAGACCAAATCCCTAAGACACTGCATTATCTCATCTTGTCAAAGTGGCACAGTATTTAAAGTTTGAGTATTAATTATGTATATATGAATGATAGTTTATTAAATGAAATAGGCAAATGCTTATTAGGATTACAGCCATTAAAGATATTTTAAAGTGCAAAAAATTAAACTGTAGCTAGCCAAAATTTTCCATTACTATAGTTATCTTAATATGAACACTTCGTCAGTATAATGAAGTATACTTGTTGTATACTTCATTATTGTAACTACGTAAATGTGAGAAAAATTATTTTGTATGGAATTCATGCGGGAAAATAAAATTTATAAAAACGTATATTCTACCTTGCCAGGTACGAGATGCTATTAGAACAAGCGTCAGAACAAATTGCTTTTGATATATTTCATCTTGAGTATATTACATGCGAACCCTTAAATACATTTTACCGAACCTTATAGCCATTTTAACGCAGTTTCAGTACAATACCATGGAAGGGATTACATTCAATGTTCACGCATAAGTTTTGGAGACATAAGCTCAAATACGAAAAACTTTTACATAGCTGTTTCTTAGTTATGAAAAACAATACGTGATGGATATTAGAAAAATTGAAAATGTTTACTATAGGCTGTTCACGGTGAAGTGAGCACTATTTAAGGCCGTATAAATTTTTCCTTTCGTCCAATTTCCATCTTCCTGCTCCTTTTTAATATAAACATTGCAATGTGACCAATAAACACAGTGTATGCATTTCACCACCCACAAAATTTAATGCCTGATGCTGCAAAAAAGATATTTATTAGTGGTTAATGCCTGTTGGAAGGGCCTTAAAAAGTGCTCACTTTACCGTGAACAGCCTATATAGTTACTCTCAGGCAATACCTGCATCTTAAAAATCATTGGCTAGAGTTTCGTCATGCGCTTGAAAGACGCATTTTCCACGCACGAAAACAAACTACTCTTCATAACAGCCCACAATCGACGCGCAGCAGCTTCCGCAACTTCCTGATAACTGATATTTACGGCGGTCTCCACCGAGACTGCCTGCCCGTCATCTGAACGTCGTGTGGAGGGATTACTCACGCGTGTACTTCTCGTCGCCTGGCTGGTGACTCATCGGTCGAAGAAATGAACAGAAATAGGGTATCATTTTAAAACGCTTACAACGCTCTACAACTTCCATTCAATTATTACTCTCGAATTCTCGTTGATATCAAAACTATCTAATATAGACAGTCCTTGTGTCATGCCAAAAGCCACTCTTCTACACATTTTTCTTACCATTACGGCAAACCCATTCACTTTAGTAAAAATTTTGCCAATACATTTTTTTTTAACATCGGATGACTGTTTACGACTATTAGTTACGAAAACATATGTATTTAACCAAGAGACTATGAATATTGTTAAAGGGGGGGGGGGGGGGGGGGACTTTTGGGGAAATACGCCTCTAATTTTGATCTAACAACTGACAAAATTTCATCTTTTACCTAATTATTTCCGTCGTTTGCTCTTTTCCTTCCTTCAGTGACTGGGCTAGGATGGTGTATGTTAGCAATGCGTTAAGAAGCAGTCACTGTTCAAAGAATGCACGTCCGTTTATTGTGTTGGAACAGATTATTGCGATGTTTACCGAGTACGTTGGGGTACGTGAAGATTGCGTCCTTAGAAACACACATCTGCCTCGCTTCGAGCCGTTGTGTTTCTTCACATGACATACGAATACAGTAACCGCTAACTGTACGGACTGGCGAAGTGGAATCAACACGTCCGTGATACGTTGTAGCGGTGCTCTGTGCCCGCGCCGCTGAATGACGCAGGGCAGACAACGGCGTCGGATGTCCAGCTAACAGACGAGGCGCCGTGACGTGTAGGTACACGGCACGGGACTCGGCTATACGAGAAACAGTTATTTTACAGCGGAGGGGGTGTTTTGTGAATGGGTAGTACTGTGCACGGGTTGCATAGATACATAAAAATAGGCGCGGGCGACTCATCCAGTGTGTGTGTGTGTGTCTATATATATATATATGATGTGTAGGAATGAAGTGAAATCAACGAAATGCGGATACTTGGCTTTTATGGACGAAATCTAGACGGTATCAGCGCGCCAGCACAACGGAGTCGCGAGACAGAATTGCTCGGAAATGTTTGCCCGCGCCCAAAATCGCCGCCGGTCGCCGCGGACCCCCACCAGCACCTCGCAATGCGCGGCGCCAACTCAAAGTTATCGAATGATGTAGGCGATTCACGGTAAAGTGAGCACTTTTGAGGCCCCAGTTACTTTTTAAACCACCTTTTCAAATAAATATTACCATGTAAGTAATGAACACAGTGCCTAAATTCCACCGCACTCGTAAGTCAACGTCTAAGGCTGAAATATAATATCTTAATTGACTGTTATTAAAAATGAGAGAGCTTTCAAATGTGCTCACTTTACCGTGAACAGCCTGTATTACATTTGTGTCAATAGTTTCACTAGTCAAGTTATAGCGGATAACCGTTTATGTCCTGGTACCCCACGAGTCGGTCTGATTTGAAAGACGTTTCCAAATCGGAAAATGAAGAAAGTACATTCTCAGATGTTCTTAATGAGCTCTCAAGTTATTTTCGCTTGTAAAACACAAAAGGAACAGACTGCACCTTTCGCGCAAGCTAACTGCGGATTTCCGACTTTGTTGTTGTACTTCCCCCCCCCCCCCTCGTTAGCACTTTGGGTGTCTCGTGCAAATGGATTTACTTATCTTGCCATTTACACTGCTTTCAGTACGAACTCTCTCAACTTTACTTGCGGCGACAAAAGGAAGTAGTATAAACTAGACATCGTTTTTCTATTCCTTCCTTTCCTCGCCGTAAGTAAAACTGAGACAGTTTCAGGCTCTGAAATTCTTGAAAGCAAGTGAAATATAAATTAATAGAAGGGTTGACGCAGGGCGATGTTATTATCCATGCGTAGATTATAACCCATTACCTCGATCTTGATGGGACGATACGGCAAAGTTCAGCACAAATTCTCCTGCTAGAAGCGCCTTAATAATATCAGTTTAAACACAGCAAGCTTAGGTAGTTTCGTCCTTTGAAGGAAAGATTTTGCGTCAAGAAAAATAATCACGCGAAACTTTTGATTCCGGATACAGTAAATATTACGTGTCATGTCATTTGCAGCAAACAAAATTAATTAAATTTCATAGTATATGTGTGCATAATTGATCGCTCGTCAGAATTTTGTTTTAACATACTTTGGAAATCAAAAATTATAAAAAAACTGATAAACAGGGATGAGTTAATTCACATTAAAATACTAACATAACCTGCTCCCCGACGTATACGTAATAACACAGAAAAAGTTTTGAAAATATTTGACATAAGAAAATAATAAAACGTACCCATACTTCTATCTGCGCCTGTTCCTATAATTTTTTAAAATTTTCTCTCGTTCTTTTGTCTAGGTTGTCTTAAAAATATACCCTTTTCCTTTCATTCTAATGTTTTTGTGAGTGATCTGCTTTACTATATTCGTGTAGTTCTTAAAAAGAAGAAAATGCGAGTTTTAAGTGATTTACAGATTTAATGAATCAATTTTTTTTTTGGCAAGGAATCATTTCTATACCAGATACTCCGTGAAGCCATAAATCGACGCAGCTAGACCCAGTAGGCTGAATTCAATATAACTTATCGACCAAAGTAGAGTTCATCGCACAAAAATTTCTCTGATTGCTGAACAATGATAATAAATGAACTAATAATTACATGTTACTCCCGTACAGTTTTCAGGTACAAAAAGTAACTAAGTCGATTTATCTGGCGTTGCGAGAATAACGCTTGTTTCCAGCCAGCCAGAACACAAAGCAAAAACTTTAAGATTCGCTTGTTTATAGACACTGTGAATGAAAAATAAATGATGTTGCACGGTTCGTGGCGTTTAGCATTTTACAATGAAGCCAATGAACTGTGATTATTCGGACCGCGCAGGACGGAGAACGATAGTAAAACGTGCCCTAAAGTGTGTTACTTCATATATTTTTTGATCTTCGAGTAACTGAATACCTGTTAAAGGTCCCAGTGGATACTTCTGTCTCTCTTTGTACATCTTTTCCCCATATGCAATAGAGTAAAATCTTGTTAAGAAGTTCCCACAAAAGGCAGTTTCATGCTTAACAAGCTCCACAATTTTCATCTGGTCTATAAACATGTAAGTAATTCCACCCTTTTAAGACGTTTTCCTGGTTAATAAGCTGAAATGTTTCATTCCCTTCAGAAATGTCTTAAGAGAGGTTTACTGTATTTACATTGCCTCTAACCCGCTGACCCATATATGTGTATCGATTATCTGTCACTATAAAACGGCTAGAAATGGTTAAAAACTGAAATAAATCGACTTTTAAGGCAAGTGTTACTCAAATGTGCATAAAATAAAACGAAGCTAGTTTCATTTGCCAGCATTATTTTAATCTTCAGTCAGTTTTTGAGATATGGAACTTATTTAGAATTGACTGCCAACATTACCTACCAAACTTTCACTTCCAAATGACTACTGCATATGTCTGGATACACATGTATACACGTGCAAGCAAACCCAGCCCTATTTTTTTGACCTAGTTGGTCGTGGCAAGTATCTTGCGCGAGCAGTTTGATCACGTGTTGGACATTGCCTAGTCGGCTTGCAAATAAACGCATGCCAAGGATCATATAGCGCCTACGCCCTTGCTATGCGCTGGTTGGTGTTAGTTTGTACTTTTTTTGTGTGGACTAGAATATTACACCAGCCCTTGCATTATCAGTGTTACAATCGAACTTTACTGATAATAGAACAAAGGCTTTTGGAATGCATCTCGGGTAGGTTTGTTAGGTGTATACTGGAAGCTGCCTACATCGCACAAAATCAGAGAATCTGATGTATATATTTATTTGACGTGGGCACCTAAAAGTCACTTTACCTAAAGGTATTAGAACTGAGGTCTTTTGATCCGCAGTCATTTGACATAATTTTACCTTATTTTTACCTACGGTCGTTTTACCTAAAATTAATTCAAATTAATGCATACAAATGTCGTAGCTGGAACAAATGCAGCAGGTCCAAAAGAACTGGGCTTAATATCGGTTTTCCTATGTTCATATGTATACTGTCACTAATCATAAACGTTTTAATATACTTTAAAAAAACGACTGTGGTTCTGTATCATGTTCTGGTACGTGATGCACAAACTTGACTAACACGTTCTAAACAAGATTTTTAATAAAACAATTCACATGTTATATTTCTACATATTGTAATGATACACATTACGTTAATTCGACTGGATTACTGAGCTTGGTGTATGTCTGTAACCTCGAGTCGGTCATTCTCACCGAGTTTCTTGACCTGCGTGTACGTAAATGTCACGTCAAATGTCGCAACATTTTCGTGAGCAGAAAATACTCGGGTGGATATCTGTCGATGGTTTATATGAATGTAGCGAGTTGAGGACGACATATGGTGTAAGTAACATATAGCCTGTTTTCAGGCAGGGACAGAGCACATTATTAAGATTATGTTGAGAGTGTGTGAACCAATTTGGGGGGGGGGGGGAGGGGGTTCTTTCTAGATTTTTCCTTCTCTCATAATTTCATTCTGGCTAAGGAAAATTATAAATTATTAACCTTCCTATTGAGTAACAATGCATCATGATTGTGACAAATTGTTCCCACGTTGTAATTGTGACAACAAAGCTTGAAGCCTACTTCAGATGTAAAATACTGCCTGGAAAACACATGGGGCCCCAGACGACTGAGTTATTCTGTCAACCCTTGTTTTACGTGTAGAGCATAATTTCATGTCGCCCATGGCGTACTTAATTTCTCGCCAGGTACAGACTGGAAACATATAGCAGCGCAGGTTGTTTGTAGTCCATTCACTAGTGCTTCCGACTTTTCTGAAGCTCTGCTGAAGTATATTCCTCCGCATCGTGTAAACAAAGCCTAACCGACTCCAGATAATTACACCAAAGCGGCAGTGTACTCACGGTAATATTTTACGGGCGAACTATTTATTACTAGGCATTGCCAACACACCTATTCACTCCCTGGTTTATTCATATTATTTAAAAACGCAATATTATAATTTATAGGTCAAATATAAATACTATTTTAATTTTAGCAAAAAATTCGGTGGTTTTACGTCAACGCAAGTATAAAACGATTTCGATACATGGCGTACTTAGGAAACAAGCAAACACGTGATACATGGGGTGATTTTTCAAAGGTTTGATTGGAAAAGTGTGAAGAAACCGCGAATAGACCATATAACTAATAAGCCAGTACATAATTCCACAACCATATTAGCCACTTTGCTGGAAAACACGAATCTCCGGAAGTATCTAGCTGACTAAACAAGTACCCCCCCCCCCCCCTTTTCCCCCTTCCCAACATAGGAAAAACTTTAATTCGCACCCTGAATCTGTGTTTGTCAACACTATTTATCTTTCATTTTACCACATCGAGAACATCGTTCTCACGATTGAAGGATGTTCACGATAAAGTGAACACTTTCGAAATGAACCTATCACTGCACCTGAATGCATATATTTTAATGGGCGCACTGAGTAACATTTGCCCAGTAAAGTTGGCAACGATGGATAGAAAATAGTTCCATATCTTAACGTCGAATAAAAAGTGTTAGGTAACCATTTGTGATAACTTAAATTATTTCTTTAGCTTTCTGTTTCTTAAATGTACCAAAGTGTAAAAATGAGCAGATTTGTATAATACTTACTTTTTCTGAAAATTACACAGTTTTACTTGTCCGACGCATGATTAAAGTGATGAGGATCAAGGCAATGTTAATTTTACATAAGTCGGAAGAATACATAACGTTCATGGAAGTAGATCTTAAGCAGGGCTTTCAAAAGTGCTCATTTTACCGTGAGCAGTTTATAACGGAAAGGTTACCCGCCCGCCTTCTTGCCTTCTTACACTGCCTTCACTTGTCTCCATCCCCACGATCTACCGCACCAGCAAGCTTTGAACACAACCTACGTTTTTGTTAGCATCGACCAGGCGTGAGCTGTATGAAAGAGTGATTAATACCATATAATTATACTTCATTAAACAGAATAGCTCTCCACAGTAACGTACATTCGGCAATTCCGCTATACGGGCGTCGATCACGTGGATATTCACTCATTTAGGTAGCCACATAGTTCTATTGATGAGGGGACGAAAATTCCTCGAATTCAATTGCATTTAGGGTAGATTACATGTTTTCAAGGAAACGTACAATTTGTACCTGTATTCCTTGCAGGTATGTTGCTGATTTGGTGTAGTCTATTCCCGGTTTCTTCACACTTTTTGAATAAAACCTTTGAAAAAAACACCCCAAATATGACTTGTTTAGTTATTTTCTAAATATGCAATGTATCACAAGCGTTTTATACATATGTTAACATTAAAATAACTTATGTTTCGTTAAATGGAAGTTTTATCTATATTTTATTTATAAACTATCATATCTCGTCCATAATTAGTACGAATAAAAACAATGAGAAAACATGTGTGTTGGTAGCGCCTTGTAAGAAATAGTTCTCATGTAAAATATCATTACAACATTGTCCTTTTGGTGTAATTTTCTAGACATTATTAAGGTTTGATTGCATGCGGCGGAAGGATATCGTGGAAGTAGAACATAAGTGGGGCTTCAGAAAAGTGTGAAGTAAGCGCGAATGAAGTATATCCTGTGTGTCTTATAAAATATTCAGATGCGACTTGTACTAAAATGAACGAGAAACATCTAACTCTCACTGCAGAGAGAACTCCTCAGTCTCGCATTGCACGAATTAAAAAAATGAAGGACAGCGCATTTCATAATATCTGAAAGGATTGCACTTTGAGGAATTAGCTATAGAATTGCGTAATGTGCATTGCGTGCTAACCTGAGCGCGTGCCTATCGGGACGTCATGCAGTCGCCTTGACCGCGAACGGGGACAGCGCTTTTAATAATTTATTGTTAATTTTTTTCGAGTAATATCTGTTACACAGTAATTTAGTTGGTTTCAACAGACGCTATTTTATAATTTGAAATTATTAAGTTTATTAACTTCTGAAGGGTTAGTAATCTATGGAGGTATCTGTGAACTGCTGGGCGAGAATACGCCCATTCCTAGAAGGAGAGGTACGTACATTCAATATTATATTTTCGTAAATAAATTATTGGAATGATTATAACTGACACTTGATCCATATGTCGTAAATGTCGTTGTTAATTATCGTATATATGTGTATATATATATATGCTGTCGAATAACGTATTTAATGTATAGAATTATTCGAATTTCCATGTCCATGATCGAGGATATAATGTCTCAAGCGATAGTTAATTAGCAACCGGTTCAAAGATTGAGATTTTTATTTCTGTGGCAAGATAGATCGACGAGAAGGCAGGAGGTGGAAACTTTTGTAGCTTAACCATGTATAGGCTTAGACATTTGCCTTCCCTCGACCCCCCCCCCCTTTTTTTTTGCAACTGTGCCAGATGCTTTAGCTAGTTCTTGTTTAACTGAGAAATTCGGACATCAATAAGAAAACACGATGTCCCCGAACTGTGTCTAATTTAACTGAATCATTGGTCGCAAAATCTGCAACATTATTGGGTACGAATTACGTAAATACCGGCCGTTCATGGTAAAGTTATCACTTTAAAAATCGTTCATGATTATCAATTTTTTCAAATGTGTGTGTGTGTTTCAAATACAAGTACCTGGACGGCTCAAACGCACTTCCTTTCAGATAAAGGTATTTTATGCCTTCTCATCGCTCAAAGCTGACTGGGAGTGGCAGACCTGTCGCTCGAATATTACAGTCGACCACGGTGGTGTAGTGGTTATACTGCTCGCCTCCTACCCAGGAAAATCGGGTTTGATTCCCTGTGGGATCGCTCCTGTATTTTCACATGTGGGAATCGTGCCGGACGATGCCGATGGTCGGCGGATTATGTCGGGGTTCTCACGTTTCTCCCGCCCTTTCATTCCGGCGCTGCTCCATACTCACCTCGCCTCACCCGCATCGACTCTCAAGACCTTGATGTTAAGAGCCGCCCAAATCTCATCACTTACTTGCTCACTCATGAAGCTTACTGGTATTCTAGTTTATGGAGCGTGAAGTGCTGGGTTTTAATCATGGGGAAAACATGGATTTGTACGTCGTTCTGAATTGTAACTCTGCGTTTAGACCACCTTTTCTTTTACACCACCGATTTTGTCGGTGTTATTTTCTAGCGTGCTGTAGAAGCTCACGGATGTACCTAATGGCTGTGTTTGTCTTGATGGAAGCTGACAAAGTTGTTATGAAGTGATCAGGCCTTAGCTGAACGGCCTGCCTGATCACACCTTCAAACACTGAACCAGGGACACGAGCGTGATTGCTAACACCTTGCGAAAGCCAGTTACAGAACCCCCCCCCCCCTTACCGTCCAGTAAACAGGGCCGGAAATATTAAACAACGCGCCCGATATATGCTAACGTAACACTGGGAGCAGCTGCGTTTGTCGTCCAAGAAGACGTGGAGATGGGTATGTCCGGTCGTCGTTAACAGCCTCCTAGAATCAGCCTCTAACAACATTAACAAGTTGGAGACTTTCCAATTAGATTGTAATAGTGGTGGAGTGTGGTAATAAAACATATAATAAATAACCATCTTGACAGTTCACTTAAGCTCCCCTGCTCAATAGTCACGTAAATAGTTATAGTATAATTGCTATGTTCAATAAACCCCATCTTATACTATTGTGCTCTACCTAATCATGACTCATTATTTAACTACATCCATAGCCCCTTTCAGGTATGAATTGACTAAAAAGTTAATTAGTAACTACGTGTATTCAAATGTAATATCATGCTAGCTCTTCCCTCCACTACTGTTCGAAGGATAACTATACATCACTGTGGCCAGTTCTTGCGGTTTGATGTGTGCGTACGGGAGAAGATCTGTCCGAAGAGTGTTTTAAAATTGACCTACGTCTGAAGGGCAAGGCTCCGTGGAGCCTGCGCATTCTCCAACTCGAGTGCCTGCCGGCCATATTTCATTGCGCGGAGTACAGTGCTACAGATGGAATACGTGCAGCAAGTTAGGGACCTCGCGATACATTTTTAATCCCACTTGTAGAGCGATAAACAATGCTGTGACTATTGAAAGGAGTCACGAACCCTTCAGTTCACGGCTGTTTCATTTTAAGTGCGCCTACGTGTGCAGACATACGCGCTAAAAAAATTTTTTATGCTTTAACAGCTGACAAGAAAATCCTTTGTAAAACAACAAACAGTATTCTTGTAAAGTCTGCAAGGCATATGTTTGTCATATTATAAATATTTGTAACATTTGTAATATATATACTATTTTAAATATTACAAATATTTGCAATATTACAGTTAATGAGTAATACGGTCAGTTTTTTTTTTTAAATTGTCGTTTAATTATAATTATTTTAGTTGTTTGAAGTTTTTTTACATTATTCAAACTTGCAATACATTTCTTTTTGCAAGAAGCTACACTTTATATCACCCATAGTTTTTGCACAAACAGCTATATACGGTTTTACGGCGTTGAGTGTCCGCCATTTTGCTGAAGCTCGTGGAAACGGGTCAGTATAGTACAAACATTTATTGAGGTATATTACAAACACGGAGCTTGTAGTTTTACAAGAGAAATCTTTGTACTGTTACAAGCATTTGTAAAATTATAAACAAATTCTCAGTAAAAATAACAAAACATTTTTACAGTGTAGGTAGGTAAGGGCTTAACGTCTTGTCGATACCTAGGTTACACAGACGGTGCAAGTTGCTTTTATGGCTCGGCTTAGCCCATTTTTGCAGAAATTCTTCGTCTTCATGTCATAATGTCAGTTCCATAGGTATTATTGAAAATGTTTGAATATAGGAAATTTACAATTTACTAGTGGTTTAATACTTTTCTATCTAATTTACACTGTGAGTTATTTCCTGCTTGCAAAAAGGCAGGAACTTATTGATAAAAAAAATATGTTCCTGACTTTCTACAACAAACAGCTAACACACTATTAAAATAAAGCATAAAAATGTTACCAACTCGTAAAATGTAAATTGTCTATAATCGTACGTTATCAGTAATTACTATGAATCCGAAATTATGAAGCGGTAACGAAGAATTTCGGTAAATGGGGTGAGGCCAGGCCTTAAGCAGGAGCGGGGAAGGAATCACTCGCCTCTGGAGTAATTTTGGGAAACAATTGGAAAACAGAAAACAGGATCACCGGAACGGGATTCGAACCCAGGTCTTCCGAAATTCGAGTCGAAAGATTTGCTGCTGCAATGCCTCGCTTGGTGTTTGCAGATATAACTATAGGCAAACCAATTTCGTGAATTTATGTGATAGTATTTGGTCTGTGCAATCGAGCACAATCGAGCCGCATTGGCCGATGTTATGATGTGAAATATTTTTTGCCAGTTGCTTATGAAACGGTCACGCTACATCTTCCTGTTTATTGAATGCTCACAGTCGCGTAGCGAGGCTTGTCAACAAGGCTGATCTCAGATGCTATAGTAAATTCACGGTTTCTTCACACTTTTTGAATCAAACATTTGAAAAATCAGCCAATAACGTGGTTAGCTATTCCCTAAATATGCAATGTATCACAAAAGTCTAACAGCTCCGTTAACATAAAATTATATCATATTTTTCGTTAAATTGAAGTTTTACCTATCTTTTATTTACATATTATAGTATTTTATTTTTAATAAACATGAATGAAAACAGCGAGAAAACATGTGTGTTGGTAATGCCTAGTAAGAAGTAGTTCATACACAAAATACTATTACAACGGAGTGCGCCCGAATTCGCTGCGTTTTCCTTTGGTGCAAATTTGTAGACTTAGTTAAGCTTAGTTTGCTGGAGGCTGAGAAATATCCCGGAAGGGTAATTTTAGCAGGTCTTCAGGAAGGTGTGAACTAACCGTGAATATATTATAACACTGAAACGAAACCGCATGTACTTGAATTTCCCCCTGCAACTAACGATTTCGCAAAATTTTTCTTGTCTCTTGACGGACCAATATTCCTGCACAGTTTCGATCACTTTAGACTCACATAATGACGTCTGCGTTAAAAAAAAAAAAAAAAAAAAAAAGTTTCGGGTTTTGTTATCGCGGAATGAGATAGCATCCACGTAGCCTATGGAGCATGGAATTAGTGTTGGTCGGGGCGGCAATTTTTTCCCAAAAAATTATTCCATGTCTTGCTGTACTCCGAAACATTTATAGTATATCCTCTTTCGTGATTGGAGTATTTTAATCGTTGCGCTTCTTAGTTTCCAGGCAGCGAATCACAGACGTGCAGTAATCACAGTGCCTTAATTCTGTTTGGCACGGTAGGGTAAGAAAAAATGCTGTCGTGAAGAAAAGTAGCCAGTTATAAAAGGACAGTTATAGGTGTGCACATAGGAGAGTATTAATGTGTAGCCTGACCGTACATTTTTTCGCGGAAGACAGGTGGCCCTTGTAATATATGAAAAGGAACTGGGTTTGGCTGTGTTGTGGAAAAAGCCGTTTGTTTTGCGGGAATACGTCTACGCTGACGCGCTCGGACGCCTTGATGTTTTTTCACGTTCCCAGCACCGCTTCGCTCGATCATATGGAGTTTTAGGAGTATCACTGGATTGCTTTTAAGATACTCTTTCCAACTGTATACGATTTCTGCAATTATAGTTGACTTTTTGACGAGTATAGGCCGAAATTGTATTAAGATTTCTTAATTTTTTACATTAAACTCACACAATTTCACCATAACCACGCCACACAAATGATTTTATAAACTCAATCGATTGATATTAACGACAGCTGTCGTCGATCGAAACCTAAAAGAGCGTTGTAGCTTCTCCTAGTCAAAAATTATACTACGCGGAAGTTATAAGACGCGGCGAAACGAACTCAATGTTGCGCTCCCCCCCCCCCTTTTTTTTTTTCATCACACCAATCGCGCGCGATGCTTCGCAGTCCTCACTCAACGTAACATATCCTTTGATCCTTTGGCAATCGAGTGGTGTAATTTAATTTTGAATGTAGACGATTATATTCGGAGCTGCAATGCTAAACTATATCCCCCGATTTTGTTATCATCGGATTTTCTGGATTGCCTCCCACTATGTTTGCAAATTTAAACTGTATTCACGTCAAAAGCTAGGACGATTTACATACCCCCTTCACCCACCTTCGCCCTTTCGATGAATTCTACCTACAGTCCAATCATTCATAAAATATACTGTTACATGTAATCCAGTCATATTGCATTTAACCCGCTTAGTTTGAATTTCATTTACGGGCTCAAGTGTTGTAACCGTTCACTTTTGTGTTGGGCGCTGTAGGCTACTCGTGTTGAGCGTGCTTCTAGCAACCAGTGGAAAAACTCAGCGGCGTGTGGTGAAGTATTGCTTAGTGAGCTGGTGCTTGCTCACCGCTGTACGTTCTCGGCGCACGCAGCAGGAGCCAGCAACCACCGTGCATCCTGGGGGAAACTGAATGCATTCCGACCACTCACACAAGCGAGCAGCAAGGTACCCGTTACATGCAACAGGGTGCAGCACAGACCTAACGCCAGCTTACTTTGCAACATTTCACCACGCGCCAATGGGAAAACGCACCGCGTGTTTGTTGGTTTCAGCTTTAACTAGTCACAGACGAGAAGTGCAGAAACTTCAAGACATCAAATTTGTCACAAGTAAGAGGATCGCAACATCGGCCGCCGATACCTTGTCGCTTACTGTTCAACCGTAAATACTCTTACTGTGAAACATGTATTTGACCTTGGATACTAAGGACAGAAAGGTTCAAGTAATAAGAAATCAAATGGAGTGTCAAACTGTCATCAGTTAGGAAAGATTTTGCTGTGTATAATTTTTTTTTCATGTGACGATCTACATAAATAGAGGACAAAAATGTTATGTAGGTATTAGCACATTAGATGGTTGCCATAGATACCGCCAGTATATTGAAATAAGTTATAATCAGTTTACTTAATTCAGCAGATATAGTACACTAAGCTAAATGCTTTATATAACCGCCATTCTGAAAATAAGTGCCAGGCCCACTTAAACATATAAATTAATATGGCCTACCATTGTACAACGTCTTCGCCAAATTTGGTAGGAATCTGTCAATTGTTTTCCGAGATACGACATTTAAACATAGTTATTTCAGGTGGGACTGTCTTACAAAATGGTAGAGAAATGTGGCTCTGTATATGTAGATACGTTTGATGCTTTTAATATATTCTGCCAACGTACAAAATTATTTTGAAATTTATTTCGTAGTTGTGTAGATATAGCATAGTGAGTCAAAATGCTTATATTGCCGTCATTTTGAAAAAAAAAAGTGTCTGAACCACTTAAAACATCAATTTACGTGGACTGCCGTTTTGTTACTTGTTTGACAGTTTGATTTGAAACTGTTTTTTTTTTTTCAAGAGATATAACGTAAAAATTACAAAATGGCGGATAAAAGTATTGTTTCCGAATTTTGGTGGGAACCGGTTAATTGTTTCCCTATGTGACATAAAAGCTTTATTTCTTCACTATCTTAAAATATTGTGCACTAAATTACTTTCTTTTTTTTGCCATATAAAGCTTGTAATAAATAATTTCGGAACACAAAATTTGTTCGAAATTGGCCAAACAGTATGATATACATACCAAATACAGTAAGCCTAAAATATTTGCATGACTGCAATTTTGAAAACAATTGCCTGGTGAATTTAAGTCGCATATGTTCACATGGCCTACCATAGTATTACTTAAGTGGCAAATTTGGGGAAGGTTGGTTAGATAGTTTTCGAGATATGTATAACGTTAAGTTTTTACGTTGTGCTACCTTCCAAAATAGCGGGGCTGACAACTAAATTCAATGCTTACATAATGTACTGTCTAAATATAAAATTTTGTTTAAATCGGGTTAATGGTCCCCGAGGTATGACATAGAACACTAAGCAACATGCGCCTGGTAAAATCAGTTACGTCAAAAGGAAAATAGTTCCGTGTCTTAACGTTGAAATAAATGCGTTTGTTAAACTTTTGTGAATGTTGAAATTATTTCTTGTGCATTCAGTTTCTCCACTGCATATTTGTCTACGAATTATCGGAATTTGTAAAGTATTTACTTTTCTAATAGTTTCACATTTTCGCTTGGATGACGGATGAATAAAGTGATAAGGCCGATGGCAATGTCAATTTCCCGTGTGGTGGCAGAATACACAATATGCATTGAAGTAGATCTTAAGAAGGGCAAGCTTTCAGAAGTTCTAAGTTTACCGTGAACCGCCTATAACTTGCTGGTCCTTACTCTTACGAGCCTAAAACAAACAAATCTAAATACATTCAGTGTAGTACCTGAATGCAAACATGCCACTTTTAATACGACGTTCGGACATGAAACTACTTATTTTATCTCATTTACCTCTTTACTGGAAACATGTATTTGTTAAAATATTGCAGCGAGAAAAGGGAAGTATTTCAAATGTTAATTTTAAAAAATACTTAATTGCGGACTCCTACTATTTTTGAGGTAGAAGGAAAGTGGCTTCCATTGGATAACTTCAACCAACTGCACAACGTGAACATGCAGAACTCAGTAATAGTAACACAACGCTACCAAAATCGTCAGCAAAATCTTATTTACGTTGTATATGAATGAAGATGCATGTATTTTGCAACACTGTAATACATTTTGCTGTAATTAACGTAGTTAACTATTGGAAAAATCAATTAAAATAAATCTATTTTTTAAATAGAAATGCAAACCAATTTCTTTTTTGGATGCTTCCGAAATCACATTTTGCAATGAAACCCTCATAATTCAAGAGCATCATAATCGTCGTGATAAATAAATTAGTAATAACTTTTACAAATATTTTTAATAATTTGTTTTATGCAGTCATTTCATCTGCGAAAGTTTTATGCAGTCGTTTCATCTGTCACTAAAATCAACGTATATAAAATTAATTACTAAAACTATTTTTTAACATCAGTACTGATATTTTTTTTTACGTACAACCATAGTAATTGTCATGATTGCCCTACTTGGTGATGGTTTTCTTGAAAAAAAAAAAAAATCTTTCTGACGCATCCTGAATGGAAACTCGTAAATCTTGTTTAACAATAAAATCTTGGTGATTGCATTTTTTTTAAATATTTAATGACGTAAATTCTCGGAATATATTTTACAGTGTTGTAAATTGTACGAAATACGTTTCCCTGCACAATATAAATCACATTTTTTGGTGGCGTGTGACTCTATAAATAGTGTTGTGCGGACGGCTGGAGTACTCCGTTGTAAGCCACTCTACCTATACCTTGGGGCCGCGGTGGCTGAGTGGTTCGATCCGCGGCCGTGTCACCGGAGTTTCGCATTTCGGAATCGTGCCGGACGATGCCGTTGATCTGCAGGTTTTCTCGGGGATCTCCCGTTCTCCCCGCCCCATTCATTCCGGTGCTGCTCCATACTCACCTCAGTCACCCTCATCGGCGCTCAAGACGTCGCTTCCAAAAGCCGCCCAAATCTCTTCACTCACTCTTCACTTCTACCGTAAGTGCCTTTCTAATGTCTATCCCTCACAGAGACAGATCGTGTTTTTTTTTTCGGGCATCTACGGCAAATACGCTGTAAAAATTGTCGTATGTTTTTTACAAAAATTTTCTGGAAACTTGTTGCCAAGATTGTTTCTCAGACAGTACCATTAAGTTGGAGCAAATTTTATGAAACGTTAACGTTGTGTATGTGAAACTATTGTTGCAATTTTACAAGCGTCTACTAAAGAATTAAAATTTAGTATAAGCATGGAGTAACATAAGTAATTCTGTATGTTCATTAGAAATTTGGTAACTAGTTCCCAAGGAATTTTTTTATAACTTACAACAATTTTATACTGTGTGGGTGTTTTATATTTTAACCCTGTAGCAGTTTAGACCTATTGCATGAGCGGCAGTGTTCAAGCGGGCGGGAACATATTTGCTTCATTTTCTTTTTCACCCCCTGTCCTCGCTGCAACTGCTCGGACATGCTAGCTTTACGTATATATGCTCCGCGATTTCCACTGAACGTAAGATTATGATGCGCGTAAAACAAATTTCCCTTAAAAATGCCGGTCAGATTTATAAACACTGGGGAATATGCGCACAATACCAGGAAAAGAAAGGTTAGTAAAAATAACGAAAATGAAAGCCGGAAGGAAAACGAATTCCCAGGAGATTTATAAAAAAAACGGGCTGGGGTGTAGCAGTCATCTGGTGACGATACGCATGAAGAATAACTGGATGAGTCTACTATAAAAGAGGAAGAAGAAAAGTATATTGTATTTGTAGAGACCTGAGAAATTCGCGACTTAATGACCTATAGGCTAGACTTAAAATATAATATAAATTCAGATGTTCACTGGTTGCTTGTTGTTGCGTTGCTAGGCGGTGTTTCGGCCTATAGTTTATTGCATGTGTGTTATTGGCTCATTCATCTCCAGGATATGCCAAAGAACACGTCGGCCAATTGCAAAAGTAACATGAACGTACAGGTTTGTGAATTCCACTTTGTCTCGGAATGAATCGGCGAATTTTTCAGGTCTCTGTGTATTTGTTGTACGCAAGATGCATTGTAGGCTATTGTTAATACGGAAATTATTGTGAATGCTATCAGTTATCAGTTTGTCATATATATGCATATACAATCTAACTAACTTTGGCTTTGGCGTACATCATTAAGTCTTGAAACGCGCATACTAACAGCACTTGGTATACATAATTTTATCTTTCATGTATGCTCAGTTACATTTTGTGAATAAGTTTTAATGACATATATTTTTATAATTTCATGCAAAAACATAGGAAGTATTGTACGGAATTCCTTAATTTATTTATTTTCTTCCTTAAATACTCGTAAAAATGTAAGCTCTTTCGTACTGGCTAATTCAATCTCATCCGAGCGGAATGTCTTGAAAATTAAAAATACGACTAGTTGCCATGTTTCTAATTTTGTAACAGCAGAGTATGTATGGGTACTAGGCCACGTTAACTTGGTCGCGATTGTTTACATAATTCGTACGTGATTTATGGAGGTTTATGAAGCAAGATACCTTTTTCGAGCACTCATGAAATGTCTGTTTAACTTCTTTCGCGGTCAAGGATGTGTGTTTGCTGTAAATTTCAGATAGCAGGGGCCGCGTTGCTTCTGAAAGCTTGTATTTCAAACAGCGCGAGACGATAACCAACCCTCATGCAAATGTTCAAGCCTGTCGTATGTAGAGTAGACATAGTTTTAAAAAAATCATCCTTTGGAACATTACATACTTTGCTTACGTACTACAAGAATGGCATCATAAACTCTGGCCGGGATTTTTTTTTTGTTGTGTGGTATTGGCAACAAATTTAGAAGAATAGTGAAATTTTTTCTACTTTTGAAAGTGCAGTGTTTAAAATTAGTGGTAGCTGTAATTAGTTTAATTTTTTTTTATGCATGTTAGTGTAAAAAAATTGGTGCAATCTATCATAACGATATTACTAACAATATTTTCAGCGTTGCTTTGATATATGCTGTTCACGACTAATCGAGCACTTTCCAAATCAACTTTTAAAACATTTCACTGCCCCTATAGGCTATTCATGGTAAAGTCAGCACTTTTTAAGGCCCACCCAAAAGGCATTAACCACTAATAAATATATTTTGTTACAGCCGCGGACGTTAACTTTTGAAAGAAGTGAGATGTATACACTTTGTTTATTAGTTACATGGTAACTTTTATATCAAAAAGTGGCGGAAAGATAGAAATTAGATGAAAGGAAAAATTTAGCAGGACCTTAAAAAGTGCTCACTTTACCGTGAATAGCCTATACCTGCATATATTATAATTGCCACACTCAGTGACGAGTTCCCAGTGAAGTTGGTAACGACGGAGAGAAAATAGTCCCATGTCTTAAAGTCAAATTAAAAGTGTCAGGTAAATACTTGTCTTTACCGAAATTATTTATTTTGCTTTCTGTCATTTTTAATGCATATATAAAGGGAATTGGTAATATTTACTTTTGTGATTATTTCACAGTTTAACTTGACCGGTGCATAAATAAAGTGATCAGGCCCATGGCAGTGTTAATTTCACGTATTGCGGAAGAATACACAATGTGCATACAAGTAGATCTTAAATAGGGCTTTCAAAAATGCTCAGTTTGCCGTGAACAACCACTACAAGTCATTATTATTATGGTACGATAATTCTTATATGCGGTAGAAGAATCCTCATTCAACTGATAGAAGAGAATAGTTTACTACGAACGAACTAAGATTTGCGGCAATACTGTAATTGGCAAGCGAATTATATACCTAATATATTAACGCCTCAAAGCAGATGGCCACACAGTAGTGTACACAGAGACGAAATGGCGTTGTGATGCTTTTGATGTAGGCGTAGTACCCATTCTCTGGTTGGCTATGAGAGTTTACAGCCTACAGTCTATTCGTGGCTTATTATCACGTTTTGAATCAAACCTTTGAAAAATCACCCCATTTATGACGTATCTAGTTATTTCCTGAATATGCCAAGTATTACAAGAGTTTTATACCGCTGTTAACATAAGAGTATATTACGTTTCGTTAAATTAAAGTTTTACAAATATTTATTTATAAATTGTAATATTTAATTGATAGTAAATATGAATAAAAACAGTGAGAAAATATGTGTGTTCGTAGCGTCTGGTAAGAAATAGTTCTCGTGCAAAATATTATTACAACCGAGTGCGCACAAATTCGGTGAGTTGTCCTTTGGTATCAATTTCTTGATTTAATTAAGCTTTGTTTTCATTAGGCGTAGGCATATCCTGGAAGTAGAACTTTTGCAGGGCTTCAGAAAATAGTGAAGTACCCGTGAATGGACTATACCACGTAAGTTAGCTGACGCACGGCGTTCCAACATGTCGATCGCCGGTGACGGGCATTTTGCTGGCATGTGCGGCTGGAGTTCGTGGAGTAAGCGGCTGTTCCACTTCTGTATTGTTACGCACTCTACGACAAGGAGTTGAAATGAAATGCACGTCTCATCGCCGCGCAGCGTCCAACCACGGGACTACGAGCGGGTTATGTCATTATTGGTAGAGAGTATGTAGCGAAGTTAAGGTCCTCGTCTACCTGCAGCTATTTCCCGCGTTCGAATCCGAGAGGCGCGGGTGCGATAAGGGCGACACTGCCTCTCCCATCAAGTGCGCCATCGCCATTAAGCGCAAGGCTCTGAACTGGCGTGCAGTGTTCTCGTCGCTATGGGACTTTAAGCGGTAAGTGTAATGTATGTAGGAAGGTTCAGTGCATGGCTCTTGAGTAGTTTTGTACGACTCTGACGCCTATATTTTGAGATACGACGATTTGAAAAAGCCGTTTTTAGCCATTTTGGAGTACTACTAAAAAAATTGATGTTTCTTATGTGCGTGACGTCTCGAAAGCACTCAATAGCGGCTCATCTGAAGTGTGTGTTCTTATCGTAGATCAGCAAATTGGACGCACGTTTAATAGTTTCGCAGAGAAACGTGAATTTAAAACACGCAGTAACGCAGTTCAAGGCACAGGTAGGCGAGAGCCTTAAGCGCAGTCGTATATACCAGTTTCGTATGTATATCCAATTAACAGTTTTTCTTTGCAGACATGACAATCTGAAAATGTCTGTATTTAAAAAAACGCTTCTGTACACTTTGTAAGCAGACACTTGCCCGCCAAGTACTTGGAAACAGGAGAGGATCCACGCGTGTAATAAGTTTGTTTGAAGAGGGGATACATTTCACACAGGCTATTCACGCTGAAGTAAGCAGTTTTGGAATCAACATTTGTATTTAAAAAAAAAAAAATCGCTACCTGATAACTGTATATATGCTATCCGTACAACGCCCCCAGCTAAGTTGGCAAGGAATCAAGTAAGATAGTTATAAGTACAGACCAGAAAATTGCGTTCATGTTACTTTTGCAATTGGTCTCGACGCGTTGTTTGACACCTCCTGGAGATGAATGGGCCAATAACAAACATGCAATAAACTGTAGGCCAAATCACCGCCTAGTACTGTCACAACAAGCACGCGACCAATGAACAGTTGATATCTACATGAGTTTACATATGATTTTACGTCTAGCCTACAGGTCTTTGAACTCGCGAATTTTTCAGGTTTGTAGTTGTAATTCTTGGCGTTGAATTGCCAGTGAAATGTTTGCATTTCAGGCCTATGTCAAATGAAGCTGGCGTTTTCTTTCTTTATTCACGTTATACAGTACGAATTGCGATATTAGTAGGCCGAACATATCCACGTTTCTGACAATTTCTCGTTTTCTCTTGACTGACGCGCGAATAAAGCCACTAGGCCCATGTAAATGTAAATTTCACACGTGGCAGAAGGATACGAAAAAAAGAAGGAAATTATCACAAACGTAGCAGAACTTTCAGAAGTGCTCGATTAACCACGGACAGCTGATAAAAAAAAGCCCGCACTTTATTCCCGTCCAAAGGCTGATTAAGATGTACTTGAATACACACTGTGTATTTTTCCACTGCATGTATAATTAATATTTTAACGCTATTGGTTTGCTACGGTCAAGTGAAACTGTGAAATTCTCAAGAAAGTAAATATTTTTTACAAATGTTCTAATTCTTACACTTGCATGCATTAAAAAGGCAGGAAGAGAAAGAAATAATTTCAGCATTCATAAACTTTTCCCTAGCACTTGTAATATTACGTTAAAAATGGGAAATTCTTTCTTTTCGTCGTTGCCAATTTCACTGAGCGCTTGAAAGTCAATGTGCCGCCTTAAAATATGTGCAGGAAAGGGAAGTGACATTTTTGAGAGGTTGATTTCAAACGTGCTCAAATAAACGTGAACAGTTTGTATGATTATGATAGGATCAACACGAAGATGATATACGGCTGGTGCTGAGTGAAGTCTGTCGTTTCGGCCAGTCTTGGAAGTGTATGAGGCGGGGCGGAGCAGGGAAGAATGATTACGGAGGGATGAAATTGAAGGATCCCGAGAAAACCCCTACCCCCATGATATCGCTTGCCGAAGACTGGGATCGAATTGTGTACCTCACCGCGCGTGGTGCAAGTTCTGGCGGCGGTAGAACGTTCGCATAAGTTGGTGCAACTAACCCTGTCATTTCCATATTAACTTACAGTTTCAGGTGTTGCAAATTAATTTTTTTTTTATGCGTGCTGTACATGGTATGATGAAGAACTTGTTTCGTTATCACGACCAATAAGCTGTAGATTTTGTGTTCTGTGATCAGTGAGGAACATCATTGGACAACGACTATCGCAGTGTATGTACCGGCGAAATATAACCTTTATTTGCAACACGTAGATAATTGTCTACACTATAGGCTGTTCACGGTAAAATGAGCACTTTTGAAAGCACTGCTTAAGATCTACTTGTACGCATCTTATGAATTCTTCCGCCATATGTAAAATTAACTTTGCCATTCGCCTCATCATTTTATTCATGCGTCTGCCAAGTAAAACTGTAAAAATTTTAGGAAAGTAAATACTATACAACTCTGCTCATTGTCACACTCCGATGCATAAAAAACAGAAAGCGAAAGAAGTTTTCGCAAATGGTTGCCTAACACTTTTTATTCGACGTTAAGATATGGGACTATTTTTCATTCATCGTTACCAACTTTACTGGGCGAATGCTATTCAGTGCACCCGTTAAAATAAATTTGATCAGGGTGAGTGACTTTTCCTAAGGTTCATTTCAAAAGTGCTCACTTTATCGAGAACAACCTTTAAGTATGAAAGGGTTGAACTGACTATTGGAATTTTAAAAACTTATACAATAAAAAAATATGGTAGCATACTTTTTTGTGCGAAATAATTCCTTGCTCAGACACATTCATTTCCAGTATTTTGCTTGACAATTTATGTGGTGTCTGAGATAACTGCATATAATTTCAGCACACTACTTATGAAATTGGTGCTATGTGTTTCGCAAGAACATTATTCCCTGATTGCCTCATATTAGCTTTGTAATTCATGCTAAATGTGGAATTACGCTTTGAACCTACACTTGGTATCATGCAGTATTATAAAGCTATTTCCCCCAGACGGCATAATTATTTTCGTCTTGTCTTTTTTTCACAAAAATACTTCGTGTGAAAACTCAAAATATAGTCTATTCGCGGTTTCTCCACACTTTCTGAATCAAACATTTGAAAATTCACCCCATGTATGACGTGTTTAGTTATTTCCTAAATATGCTGTGCAACACAAACTTCTTATGCCTATTTTAACATAAAAGTGTATCATTTTTCGTTAAACTGGAGTTTTACCTTAATTTTATTTATAAATTATAATATCGCGTTTATAATAAATACGATGAGAAAACATCTGTGTTGGTAGCGCCTAGTAAGAAATAGTTCTCGTGCAAAATATTATTAGGCTTACAGCTGAGTGCGCACGAATTAGGTGCGTTGTCCTCCGGTGTGATTTTCTAGACGTAGTTAAGCTTAGTTTTCACCAGGCGGAGGAGTATCCTGGAAGTAGAATTTTAACAGGGCTTCAGAAAAGTATGGCGTAACCGTGAATGTATTATACCTCACATCAGAAAGCGCGGAGCCACAGAACGAAATCGTGTGATATACGATGAAAATTTGTTTTCGCCTTACACAATGCTTTCTTTATGCGCGACTCTGATAGAAAATCGCGGCAGATGAGGTCATTGTTTTGCAAACAGGCAACTACGTTTGCCAAAGATATTTATTCCTGTATCTACGTCACTGCGCCTGAGGCGAGAATTTGGGACGATGCCTACAGGCAGGTACATTCATCCTTACACGCGAATAGCTTTGTTCACTCCATACCGCGAGACAGCTGTGGTGTTGGCAGACATAGTGAACGCTCACGCAGTCTTTGGATTCGCAGTATAGCCTGTCTAACGAACTAGTTCTGAAGACAGTCCTGTTTACAACTGTTTCCATGGGTTCAGCAGTGTCCCCCCTTACCACAGACGTCAACTTAAGCACACTCAGTTGTCTGTCAACCGTCGCAGCGTGTTAACAGAAAATATTTTTTCCCTTGAAATAACTGTACGGAAGAATACTTTCAGAACTGTCTAAAAGGTTCACTCTTTCATGAGACAGAATATGCAGTACAATAAAAATGGGTATTGTTAAATGGACGCCTGAGGAGCGTATCTGATTGTCTTAAAAAAATAACTAATTAAGGCTTTTAATTTAATCATACAGCTACTATTATAGCATTGAATCATCCGTGTCCGCTATTATTTTTTTAATTTCATAATGAGCACAATATGTCCTTTTCAACTCTAATTAACGCCTGTACCACTTTTATATCGGTCGTTCTGACCATCTGGAAGGTTCAACGTACCCCGGGTCACGCTGAGAGAACGACGTCAGTAATCTAGAGCATTCTTCACATAAACGCAGAAATCCTTTTTACCGAAGGTCAGGAGTGGCGAGCCGCCAAAGGGTTATCGCGGCAGAATGTCTTCATAACTCAAAACGCTGGTATGGTTATCGCTGGCTTGTCATTCAAAACATTCCATTGAATTTCCGCCCCGCTATCATACTCTGTCTTATTCCGCTCGCTCGCGCGGTGCAGGCCAGTGTCAGCAGCGCAGACCAGCGACACGTAACAGTATTAATTATCTGTTCCGTCAATATCTAGTAAGGACTATTCATTTTTCTGTAGTGTTTGTTAAATTGAAGCATTAAAGGTTGCTATCGATGGACCAGTTTCATAAAAACTGCCATAACTATGAAACAGTTAACATTAACATTTTAGGGAAAATGTGGTGAACAGTTGCGTCAATATAGAAACAAAAACTACTGCTTACATTATAACAAATACCAAAAAGTATTAATAAAGATTCAACGAAATTTTTTCTGAAATGGTCTAACCATGGACACCCATCGCCATGAATGGACCACTAAGTTGTTACGAATGGCCCACTACAATATGTTTAAAAAATACAATTGATATTTAAATATTTGTTAAACTAACACAAACCATATTATACTATTACATTTTCTGGGTATAAATGGCATGATGAAGCATCACTGTTAAAACAAAAAAATCTTGCAAATTGTCTTTAGTTTTAAGGCGTTGTCTTGTCCATAGACAACAGCAATGAAATGATAGTTTACTTCAAACATCAAAAGTCTCAACATTAGGCCTAATGAAGGCTATTTTCACAGAAAAAACCGTTTTGCCTCCCTACTTACACCTGCACAGTATGAATGGACCCAAATTTTTCATGTCATGCACTGGATCATTTCTTCAACAGAGAATTCTTGGCACAACTCACAGTACCAGTCCTTTTCAACATTTGCAGGCGTTCTCGAATCAGCAAAGTTTAATCTTTTGGTTGGCTTCAGAGCAGTAGTTTCTGGTACGCCTACTGGTTGATTACTCTTTCTTTTTCGGTTAGCCTTGGACCCACACCTAGGCTTAGATGTAAACTTGTTTTTTCAGGTTCTTCCAAGCTCTTTTTACTAGGGGAATCTGTGAGAATTTGAACTCTTTCACCTTCCTTCTTTCCTCGATCAGCTACAGGAATGGCTGCTCTTGGAAGAAGGGAAATGGACTGTACTGAAACTGGAAGCAAATTCCTATTTTCTTCAGTGCTAGTACTAGGAATACTATTTCCTGTTCCAGAGTTGGTTGTTTCGTTTCTCATGAGATTTGCTGTGGGTGGTAAATTCTTCCCACAATGATGGTCCAGACTGAACTGCATTGGAAGCTGAAAATGATGATCTTTAAACACATCAGGATTGACTGGCCACACACCTGAATGTTCAAATTCACTTATCGCTGTCCCTACAGTAGCTGCTTGTCCATATGCTCTTCCAAAAAGCTCTGCGATTTGGAACTGAGTAACACATCGACCTGGATGACATCTTAACCATTTTTCGATTTCGTCAATATAATATGAACTGAGTGGTTTAAAGAAAGATACATACAGAGGCTGTAGTCTGTGGGTGATGTGTCCTGGAAGTATGAGCATAACTATTTCATTTTCTCGCGCTAGATGTAAGACTTCAAGATTCTTTGTGTGGGCGGAATGTCCATCCAGGAAAACTAGCACTTTATTTGTCTGAGTCGGCCGAACAATTGAAATGAAATGTTGCAGCCAATGTACGAATATCTCTTGAGTAACGTACCCGCTGTCGGGATTAAATGCAAAAATACTGCCCGGCGGCCCACCGTCTTTCAATTCGTCTTTACAGCGAGCACATTTAAAAATTAGTATCGGCGGAACGAACTGCCCAGCAGCACTGGCACAACAAACTGCAGTAGTTGTTACGTATCTTTCTCCACTAGAAATCGAACCAACCTGATGTTTGCCCTTGTGTGCAATGAATTTCCGTGTTTTTTTTGCGCTGTTGTTATTCTACTCTCGTCCATGTTGAAAATTCTAGTACCATCTAAATGATGTTCATCAACTACTTTCATCAAAACCTCAAAAAAATTCCTTTACTCGCTCTCTGTTGAAACCAGATGCCCTAACCATTGATGTAGCCTCTGGCTGCCTAGGATAAAGCTCTTTGTGTCTGCTCATGAACTGACAATACAACTTTTTACCCGTGATTTTTTTAGCTGTGTTGAATCTGTGTGGTATACCATTTCTCTCCGCGACAGCATAAGCTAACATTCTGAAATCGGCGGCAGTAACACTAAACAAACACTCCTCTAATGCTGCACAATTTCATCTTCGATGAGCGGTGGTATGTCACATACGATACCAATTACTTTCTTATCTTCAATAGCAAGAAAGTTCGTACCATCTTTGTGACGTTTCAATATGGCTTTGGGAACTCCATATAGCCTAGCTTCCTCGTTCAAACATATATAACCATTTCTTACTGCAGATAACGCTCGGCTCATTGATTCTTCTGACCACGTGCCGTACTTCATACCTTTAGGCATCCTGAACCAGTAGCCCAAATCGGTAAAATGTTTATCCAAATTATGCGTTAACACTACACAAATTAGCACACAGCATAGTCCTACATGCTGTACACTGCATGCAGACCAAAAAATATGGCCTAATAATGGAAGAAAGTTTATTGGTAATATGTTTTGTTAATGTTTTGATCGCAGTGAAGGGTCTACACGCCTTGTATTTAAAAAACTACGACCGCGCTAGTTTTGCTTATGTAGGTCTGAGGTCATGCAGTATTAAAAATTAGATTGGTCCGCATTATCTATAAGCAGCAGACACGAAGAATGTACGAGACAGCACAGCTATCTTATCCACACATTGACTCAGCTACAATTACAGACAGCGGCTCTCTTCCATTTCTGCCTTCCTGCCGCGTAAAATTGTCAAAAGTGATATCTAGGAAATGGTTGCCATAATTGGACCAATCCATTGATTGGAGTCGGTTCTGGTCCAATGATAGCATCATGTTTGGTTTGCATTTAACCTCTTCACTATCGCGCACATGTTAATCGCAAGGACTAAATGCCATATTCAAGAAACAACCAAAGGAACACCCTTTCATTTAGTAACAACTACTTAGGCGTTATAACACTAGCGCTGATTATTCAATCAAGTATTTTCTCTAACAATTACATTAACACTATGAAAATCTCACCTGGACGCGCTACTCCGTCATCCGTTGCACGAAAGATTTCAAACTGACACGGCGTCATCTCGCGAAGCAGAGGTACACTTTACCACCGCTAGAGTACACTAGCAGTGTCAGATAAGAGAAATATTGCGGCAGTCCATCCATGGCGCCGGTCCATTGATAGCAACCTTCCACTATTATTTTGTTCTTCTAAATTGTAATAAGAAAGTGTGTAAGAGAAGGCAAATATGCATTGACTGCGCCAAATAAATACGGTCTTATAATTATAAATAATAATAATTATTATTATTATTACGGCTGCTGGTGTCTTATTCTATGTTATTCGTTAATTTTTCTTATTCGTTAGGTTCTGAAAGCTCTCGAAACGAACAATATTCTTCGAAGAAAGCAATTTCGTATTGTCATATTTCGTTACAGCCCTCCAAGACTCCAGCAAGGTATGGGTTTTCGTTAGCGAAGGAAAGATGACAACCTTACTCACATGAACTTTAAACCAACATAAATGGAAGTTTGTTCATAGCATTATAAATACTTCAGCTTGAAAATATCAGTAAACCAAAGCAGTAAGGCCCTGAAAATATATTCTCTTTTCATTTGTAGGGGTTTAAAAAATAATATAAAAATATAAATATATTTTACGAAAAAGTTAAATTTCAATCATCGAGTTGCTCAAATTTTCTGTCCGCATCGTTGACTTGGCGATATTTTTTTATCTCGGCTGGACGTAGGAGAGTAACGCATGCATTATACAGACATAAACATAATGTAATTTCGCATGCATTTGTGTTCAGATATATTCATATGTACGGCGTAAAAAAAAAAAAAAAAAAAAACCTTTTATATCATTGTCGAAGCTCAGAGCGGAAGTGTGCTCGGGCCCTTACACCACCTAGGCGGTTGCAGCATTTGTATCTCTGTGCGGGCTAGAGGAAGATTCCCTCCCCAGACCGCAGAGAACACAGCTCAAAGGTCAGGACGCCCTGCACGTCCCGGCGCAACCCAGACAACCCGCCAGTCAGACCAGCAAATCCGTGGTTCCCTAACCCTGTCCCGGTTCGTGAATATAACAGGCCTATTGTTGGCATTTGGATCGTAGAACTGTGCACCGGGTGTTGTGTTTTTCACAGGATTATCACGGGATTCGTGACCTCCATGGGGGAGTCCAGCCCCCTCCGCAGTGCTTCGCCTGTCCACGACCCGGAGTAGGTTATATACCAGAACAGTCAAAAAATTTAATATATATTTGCTAGCAAAAACGAGGGGGGAAAGGTGTGCCTATCCGCTGCAAGAGTCTGTCGCAGTGATGGGTAGTTCACGAACTACCAGTTCATTTTGAACTGGTCTTTAAAAAGAACTAGGTTCATAGTTCACCGCGACAAAAAAAGAACTAGTCTCTTGTGATATCGGCCAGTCATTCTCTCAGTACCAGTAACTACGCCAGGTGCGCCACTGCGCATGCTCAGATAATCCGTCGTTCGTCTCTCCCTGCATCTTCACCCCTCCCCCGTCTTTCAACGTTTAACCATCCCGCCGTGACTGGCCACATCGCAACGTGTATACTTCTTATCTACCTGCCTCTGTATTTCGGTATCTTTGTTTTATCTCGTTCAGCACTGCCTTGAACTGTAGGGATCGCAGAGCAGACCTGCGTAGTTCAATAGTGACATACAAGTCGTAAATCGGCCGGGAACTGCAGGACACAACGCGACACAGTTGACAGATCTATGGTCATGCAGCGATCTTTCGTTCTTTCTTACTTTCTCGTTCGACTCCAATTGCGTACTCGGTTGCACGCCGGTCTGCGGTGCGAGGGGTTCCGGGTTCGGAACCCAGTCAGGGTATGGATGTTTGTGTCGTTCATTTAACTTTTTTAATCCTCATCGGCACTAAAAACCACGCTGTTACGGTGTCGCAAAACCCTCCACTCACTCGTACTATAAATACGATGTTGCCAGACAT
The DNA here is from genome assembly GCA_029891345.1 of Dryococelus australis. Taxonomy (NCBI): domain Eukaryota; kingdom Metazoa; phylum Arthropoda; class Insecta; order Phasmatodea; family Phasmatidae; genus Dryococelus; species Dryococelus australis. Next base: position 89,514,906 of record CM057001.1, on the reverse strand, counting down.
ACGGAAATTCCTGTTTCTGTAAGAAAGTACATATGATAGCCGCACTAATGCGAGTATAGCTACGACAGTAAAACACAGAAAAATGCTCATTAATGTAATGTCAAGTTTTACACACTCGCAATAAAGAAGTGAAAAATGGCTTTTTTCCTAGTATATTCACTCAATACTTCGGATATAGCTTTTGACATTATTTGCATCACATTAAAATTAAGTTATTTTTGTAATTAAAGTCCTGTTAAAATGTTTCTAATACTGGTACGAATATGTTTCGGAACAAAAATGTGTCGGAAACATTTTTGTTGAGTTTGTACAGACCTGACTTGTAAAAATTAATTTTACACCTGGTTGTCTCTCGCAACACAGCCTATTATAATATTGTTGAGGTCATTACTATCAGTGTCAAAAGTAATTTGGTCTTATATTATACAACATAGTTGTGGATAACATAGTATAAAGATATTTTCACTCTTCATTTATCTTATTTCAATACAAAAAAATAAGTAATCTCATCTACACACACAATAAAGCACTAATTCTTTAGCAATTAATTTACAAACATCACTTATTTACTTCTCTTTCCATTCCACGCTTGCTTAGATTCTTCTGGGGAGGGGAAATGGAACTGTGAAAGAGGAAACAGATAAAGACCTATCCAGTTCTCGGGCCGAGGTACAGAGAAACACCTATCTAGTTCTCGGACCGAGGTACAGAGAAAGACCTATCCAGTTCTCGGACCGAGGTACAGAGAAAGACCTATCTAGTTCTCGGACCGAGGTTACACTTGCGCTCTGCAGTTCGCCAGTACGCGTGATCATTCGACTGTGACCTATATAGTTCAAAAGAATGGTTCCCAATGAACTGTTCTCAATTGTGACTAGTTCGGAACGACCTAGTCCATTCTAGTGAACTATATTTCCCATCACTAGTCTGTCGCCGCTGACTCCCAAGGGGCTAGGATCGAGACGGCTGTCAGGTTTTTAGACCCGACAGCCAACGAGCAGACACTCAAGTGTCGCGGAAAATTAAAGATCCTGCAGTGGCAGGCCGAACTCCTCACACCTCGAAGGCACGATCGCAACTGATATCTGCTATATCTGTTCGTTAAAAAAACGGGCAGCACTTAAGTTATAACATGTAAGCCATTTTGTTGTTGGTTGTAGGCTGATTTTTAATATCAAGATTCCAAAAAGAGCAATGAACAGTAAACTAGACGCATCCATCTTTTTAGTTTATTTTATTAATTCCAATGTGGTCAGAATTTTTACTTGATTATTTTCAGGATACAGTAGTTATGTTTTATACTCACAAAATTATTTATAGTTTAGCGACAACTATCGGTTTATTATCAAACTACATTATCAATACAAGCGTTGAATAAAATAAACGCGTATGTTCTGCATTTACTTTGTTACAAATAACTGTAATAAATTAAATAATGAACTACCCTCACAACAGTCTGCCTACACTTTTGCGTATATGGTTTAAAAATCAAAACAAAAATATTTAATGGGTGCCATTAAAATATTTTTGTTTTGAAATATATTTTAATTCTTTTGTGTAACTTTGCCACCTTTCAATTAATAATGGCGTGGGGAGAGAAATTATGTAAGTTAATAATTACTTTATTCACAAGAAAATGTATAATTATTCTGAGATAAAAAGATAGATATAACAGAATAAATTTGCACAGCTAAAAAAATGTCTAGGCCTATCCTGTTATCGTTCTATAGAGTCATATTATGAGACGGCTGCAGTTCAAAACCTGAAGCTGTTAAGCAATAAAATATGACCAGAACTTAATATCCTGTCGACCACCTTATAAGCGCAATGAGCTCTATAATTCAATAGCACTCCGTTGCAGTTTCAGAGAAAGTATCACACTAAATCGAACCACTTTTAAACCAGTAGTGGTATAAATGCAGTCATTGGACGTCTGCAGCTTCAGAACGAGTAAAACATTCCTGGTAGTAACTTACATATGCGCATGTTTAATGTTATTTCGATTCTTTGCCAGTATGGATAGTGACGAGTATAGGTGGTTTCCTCGTAGAAGTATCCTTGCCAGTGGCGGGATGCGGACGTGTTACCAAGGAGCTGACACATGCCGACGACAGAACAGTTACGAATACAGAGGTGAAATAGTAGCATATTACACGAACTCCAGCCGCACAGGGGTCGCGGTGGCTGAGCGGTTAGCCTGCTCGCCTCCCACCAGGGAGAAACCGGGTTCAATCCCCGGGTCGGGTCACCCCCGGATTTTCGCGAGTGGGAATCGTGCCGCTGGTCGGCGGGTTTTCTCGGGGATCTCCCGTTTTCCCCCGTCCTTACGCTCCGGCGCTGCTCCATGCTCGCCTCGCGATTTTTATCACAGAGTTATCAAGTCGGATATGCACTTATTCTGTGAACTGCAGCGACGCACCCCAGCAAAATGGCGTCACTGACTAGCAACATGTCGAACACAATTCGCCAATCTGCGCTTGGTAGCTCACAACCCAGCCAGCCGCCCGTACGGGAACCAGAATTTATAGGTCCGTCTGAATACTTTAAATATCCGATACTTCATATATCCTAATTATGTTATATTATTTAATATGTATTTCACAAATGTAAAAAAAAAAAAAAAAAAAAAAAAACAGGCTAGTAAGTAGAACTTAGTCCAACTCGTATGCATGGTTGCACAGGTATGTACTGAAGATCCGGCTAGATTTATATCAAGAGTATTACTTTCTTAGACCACTGAGGTGAAAGTGGACATAAAGCACGAAAGAATTGCTAACTTTAGCATTATATTAAATCAACTTACCAACCAAGTGTCTGAGATTATGGTTGAAAACAATATATATACGTACATATTAAACTATATTTGATCATTTATAGGACTGGAATAAACAATTATCATTCAAATAAAAATCAATTTCCATTTAGTGTAAAAAAAAAACTGCTGCATTCCAATTCAATAATTCCCTTGGCAACGTCGAGGTTGGTTCAAAGAAAAATGAATGTTCTATCACACATAATGGAAACAACCACTGACTGGTTAATGTGGCACTGTAAACAAAAATGTCTGAATTTACCCTGCCTATACCGGCTTACAAAAACTACTAGTTTAGTTGACGTATGTTACAATGCGCACCTCAGGACGCGAGAATGATGAATCTAATTAAATTGACATTTTACGAACATCGATGTTAGGCAGAACAGAATAAGAAAAAAATTGTGCACATCGAAGTAGGCAAACGCCTATAGACAAACAGCTTTTAGACGAAACATTCGCTGGCGGAAAGCTTTCGTAAAAAAAAATAGCACTGTGAAAAACACATTTAGGAAGAAACGTGTTACGGAAAACTATGTGTAATCAAACGACTCAGTGTGTTTAATGAGAGCTAACAAGACCAATGGATAGCTGCTGGAGTGTTTTCATTTTGTTTTGTTTACGGTCACGTAAATACGTGATCTTCAGTTGCCAGCTCTTACAAACAAGATATACTGCAATGTCGACAATGTTGCAATTTTCGTGCGCAACGCCACGTTACGCAACATCCCCCCATTTTCAACTCGTCCTTGGTTCTTATGGCCTTGATTGTTAAGGCGTCGCTCATGCTCGGCGAGTAGACACATTGGCAATGGCCTAACCCCCACCGCCACTCATGATGTGACTAAGAACTTCGGCACCGAGTTGGTAATCCACCGCTGTGTATAAGATGTTCACGGTAAAGTGAGCACTTTTGAGGCCCTCGTAACTTTTTTTTTTTATTTCAGTCATACTTTATCCTTTAACTACCTTTTTAAATAAATTCTTCCATGTAACTAATGAACACAGGGCGTACATTCCATCGCACTAGGAAGTTAACGCCTAAGGCTAAAATAAAGTACATTTATTTACTATTATTCCAAATGAGATGGCTCTCGAAAGTGCTCACTTTACCATGGTCTGGTACGTTTAGCGTTCTTTGTACCCCCGAACGATGTGTAATCTATGCATGGTTACTTAACTTTTCTGAAGTCTTGCTTCAGTTCTACTTTTAGACTATTCAACCGCTCCTACAAAATTACACCAAAGGGACAACACACCGAATTTGTACGCAATAAGTTTAATAACATTTTGCATGAGAACTATTTCGTACTGGGAATTACCGACACATCTACTGCTCTCTGTTTTATTCTTATTACTTATAAATTGAATATTATAATTTAGAGATCAAATGTAAATAGAAGTTCACTACTTTTATCAGAACAAAAATGTATAATACTTGTGATACATGATACATTAAGGAGATAACCGAAAACACGTCATACATGGGGTGATTTTACAAGTGTTGATTCAAAAAGTGTTAAGTTACTACGAGCAGATTATAGAAACAGTATCATACCATTTTCAAATCAGGATCATATGAAGACTTGTAACACTGACCAACACTTAATTCTGAAGTACGCGCCCTAAAATATTTATTTCCCACAAACTCCCCCCTCCATTGCTCGAATAATTATAGCTATACGTATTCAGCAAGGGAATATGATATTTTATTTAAATAACTGCAAACAAATATGACGACTCCTAAAATAAAATACTGTATCTGAAGTCAGATTCTATGATTCTTACAAGACAGATTTTTGTTTTGCTTGGTGTAATACTGCATTTTCCTTGGTCATAATACGTATATACCTGAAGAATTCGTGTGTTCATTGACCTGCTGGCTAGACTCTACAGTCTTATGTACAAATATGTCGCCGGGAGGTACAGACATTTGGCATGATGGTATTAAGACAGAATGAATATGTGTAAATGCTGTTGACGATAAAGTGAGCACTTTTGAAATCAACCTTAGAAAAAAGTCACTGTTCCTGCCTGCATATATTTTAACGGGCACACTGAGTGACACGCACTAAGAAAAGTTGGTAACGATAGGAATGTAGTTCCATATCTTAACGTCGAATAAAAAGTGTTAGGTTAACATTTGTGATAGCAAAAATTATTTTCTTTTGCTTTCTGTTTTTTAATCCATAAAATTACCATATTTGTAATGTACTTACTTATCTAATAATTTAACAGTTTCACTTCACCGACGCATGAATAAAGTGATGAGACCCATGGCAATGTTAATTTTACATAAGGCGGAAGAATACACAATGTGCAAAGAATAGATCTTGAGCGGGGCTTTCAAAAGTGCTCATTTTATCGTGAACAGCCTATATCAAAATTAATACGGCCATGTGACTTTCAGCTGGTATTTACATCAGCTGGCTCAAGTATCCACTACGTACTCATTAAATAAACTACGTAAGGTAATAAATACGGCCATGTGACTTTCAGCTGGTATTTACATCAGCTGGCTCAAGTATCCACTACGTACTCATTAAATAAACTACATAAGGTAATAAATACTGCCATGTGACTTTCAGCTGGTATTTACATCAGCTGGCTCAAGTATCCACTACGTACTCATTAACTAAACTACGTAAGGTAATAAATACGGCCATGTGACTTTCAGCTGGTATTTACATCAGCTGGCTCAAGTATCCACTACGTACTCATTAAATAAACTACGTGAGGTAATAAATAATATAATTGGTACTTCTAACACTACCCGTTAATTTCAGTTGGTTTGTGAATTTTGAATTATTTTCACGATAATTTTTGTGTTCAGATATAAATTAATATTTCAAACAAGCAACTTGTAGTACATATAGTTTTCATATCACTCGTAATAAAACCATTAGCGAATAGCCTAAGTTTAGTAGTGAATTTTGTAGTTGCGTATCTCAACACGCCACAACTTTGTTCACACGTAAGGTAGGCGAATGCCATTTTCGTCTTATAACATTTCTAAATCTTCTGTTCCAGATTTTGTATTAAATTTCATGGGCTAGCATATCATTCAATGTATGCATGCACAGTACATACAAGCAGTAAAATTTTGCGAAATAACCTGAGTGCATGATTTACACACGCAAAGCATTTATCTGCGCTGTAAAAAAATTTCCTAGTCTCCTTCCTCAATTGCAATGGAAGTTTATAACCCGCACATAGAATGGGAATAATACCACATATTGGGATGAAAATATAGATATATTCATTATCGCTATTATAGAAAGTAGGTAACTTCCCTCCTCATTTACCTCTTTCGTAAATAATTGTACGAACGCTACCATGTACGCATAGGAAAATAATTTATCGTTCGCGCTTTCTTCGCGTATGTATACACTGACGTCGTAAATTTCTCAATTATGTCTTACAGCGCGTGTTTGCTTATCTCTGTTTAAAGGTATTTTCCGGTTTCGTAGGATATGCGTGGAAGTCGTTGATTCCGATGCAAATAGATTATGCTTGTCAGAGAACTTGTTTATCAAGTAACGACAGCAAAAGGAACAGCCAGAGTGTTTTAAAAGACACATGACATTTATTCCCGAATGAAATCACTGCCTTCGGGTAACTAATAAGTGTATATTTACGATTCTTTTTAACACTTTAATTCCCATATTAGTTTAACGGTTTCAGATGTTGCAAACAATACATATTTTATGCGTGCAGTACATAAAATGACAAAAACTTTTCTCGTTATTACAGTCAATAAAATGTGGGCTTTGGGTGTCGGTGATCAGTGATATGAATCAGTAATCACATAGAATGGTAGAACAGTTTACGAATCAGTAGTCCGTTGGGACGATCACTGGTCTGCGAGTCTCGCAGCTTACAGTTCTGGCCACATGTAACCTTCTTTTGCAACATTAGAAAATCGTCTACACTGGGTATAGCAGGGTTACTCTTAGTATTTCCGTTAGACATACTTTCTACCGACATACAATATATATATATATATATATATATATATATAACTTTTACAAGAAAAATCATTGGAAACCCAGTTGCCAGAAAAATCATCTGTAAAACTACAAAGAGTTTTCATGTAAAGTCTGTAAAACATTTATTTGTAAAGGCTGTTCACTATAAAGTGAGTGCTTTTGAAATCAACCTTATAAAAAAGTCACTGTCCCTACCTGTATATATTTTAACGGGCGCGTGGGTGGCATGTGTGCAGTAAAGTTGGTAACGATGGAGGGAAAGTAGTTCCATATCTAAATGTCGAATGAAAAGTGTTAGGTAACCGTTTGTGATAACTTAAATTATTTCTCTAGCTTTGTGTATTTTTAAAGTATCAAAGTGTTAAAAATGAGCAGATATGTACATTCTTTACTTTTATAATACTTTCACATTTTCACATGACCGACACATGAATAATGTGACGAGGACCATGGCAATGTTAATTCTATATTTGGCGGAAGAACACACGATTTGTGTACAAGTAGGTCTTTAGCAGGGCTTTCGAAAGTCCTCATTTTACCGGAAGCACCCTATAATACTTTTTCTAGTAACAAATGTGATAAATTAAACAGGGAATAACTAAAAAAATCAAAACAATATTAACGAAAAAACTTTATGCTTTACCAACACTGGGACTAGAACCCACACCCCTGGTATAATAAGCCGGCCACCCTTAGCCAGAAGACCAACTTGATTTACGAATTTAAAACTTATTTTTTATCGTAAATATTGCGCAAGAACCTGCAAAATATTTATTTATTTGATTACGAAGTATAGGTGCACTCATTTCATTTTAAGAGTTCTGTTGTTGAGTTAAGGTATTTGGAGGGCTCTTAACAACGATAGAGACGATTTAAGAGTTCCGTGAAGCTAGGAAACATTAACAGTTACTGAATAATACAGTCACGTTTTATTGAAATTTTCGTTTTGTTATGATTATTTTAGTTGTTTTAAGCGTTTTACGTCATTAGTTTTTTTCTTGTCGTCCCTACAATTCAGTTTTGTGTACCGAACTAAAAAAACAGCTTCCCAAAGGCAATGCCTAAGGTAGGCTGTCCTATTCGATTCTTCAAGACTCTTTAAAGATTTGAGAGGCCATCCTCCCAGCACCAGAGCTTGGTGCGAAGTGCACAAACAGCTAAACACGGTTTTATGTTGTCGAGTGTCCGCCACTTTACTGAAGATCGTGGAAATGGGTTAGTATAGTACAAACATTTCTCGAGGTCTATTACAAACACGGCCCGTGTAGTTTTACAAGGTAAATCTTTGTGCTGTTACAAGCATGTATAAAACTACAAACAATTTCTTAATTAAAATTACAAATTTTATTACAGTGTACATCAAGCGCGCCCTATGTGGCACCACACGTGATTTTTCACTTCGTGAGAGGATACCCGAGGGTAAGGTTAACTCTACTCAGATTAGGGACAAAACTAGTTTTTTATAGGAGAGTTTGTCATAGGGAAAATTTCTGCCGCTAGTTGCGCAGTGTTCCAAAGAGGTCACTTTTAAATACATTTTTCAAATTTACATGAATAATAAAATATAAATATTTTACTTAGATAGGGAGTTATTTTATATTTTATTTATGTTTACTGCAATTATCCTGTTATTTAACGTAGAAAATAGAGAAAAATCTGGTACACATACGCACTAGCGCTCACCGAGTGGCGAAAATTTTTGGTTTGCCAAACTTTTAACGTTGATCTTCTCAACCTTGGAAGAAGTGACCTTACCGCGGGTATTACGCTACAGTTCTAGCAGCGAGAGCGCGTCTGAAACACGTACAAAGGTCAGCATTATCGCCATCTCGTCGATCCCGGATAGGCTGGCAAGCTCACAAATCGGCGGTTCGTACCACTTCCAATCAGATACGAATGAAAGAACAAAGGCGTTATCGTCTAGCATAGAGACACGATATATTCAGCAGTAGTAACTCGCAGATATTTCCGCAAATAATAATACAGCTTTGTCGCTGTAGGTTATTTATAGTATCTGTCCTATGACATAGACCTTTTTAAACATCCGTGAATACCTTATTTTATTCCAATTTGCAGTTTTGAATGTTATTTTTTTTTTGTATTTAAACATAATTATTCTCAATTGCACGTACAAGCACGGCAATGTTTAGTATGAAAACTCTTCTGTACCTATATTTTGTTTGCGCTTCAACGACTGATTTGGAGATCTCTGGTAGCTTGCTTTTCATGTAATATATTGTCTACAAATTAATTAAGCGTTCATACGAATAACGAGTGTACCTGTGTACACAATATCGGAGCCTCATTCCCAACAACATTTACGTATTACGTCGTGTCTCCAGAATTGACCGTGATGCAATCCAAATGCACTATTTTCCAATACAAAAGATTACATATTAGTAGAGACCGGCAAAATTCGCGTTATTATTTACGGACATTTTAAACATAAAATACTTTTCCCTTGCAATACGTTTGTCATTAGATAATTCCTTATTTGACACGCCCAGAATAACACGGCACCAATAAACGAACACGTCAAAATCGTATGCCCCAATCACGTGCAGTTAACTCAGAGTGGGAGTGACTTAACATCTAGACAGCAGTCAACGGGGTAACTACACTGACTCAAGTTCAGACATTACCGTGAATTTCTGCCTGATTCCAAAAATAACGCGAATCTTGTAGGTCCCTACATATTAATGAACTTAATGTTCACGTTCGATTCTGCAAACATTAAATGTTTGGTTACATAAGTATAAGAGTTCGGTAAACACGGATATATAAAGCCACCGTTTTGAAAACAAGTGTCTAATTTACTTAAAATCATCGTGGCCTAGCGTAACATTACTTTGCACGCCAAAATTTTGCTGGATTCGGTCATGTACTTCTTGAGATACAGTGTAAAAACTTAATATTTTCGGGACCACGGTGGCTGAGCGATTAACACGCTCTCCTCCCACCAAGGCGAACCGGGTTCAATCCCCGGCCGGGTCACCGGATTTTCGCAAGTGGGAATCAAGATGCCGTTGGTCGGCGGGTTTTCTCAGGGATCTTCCGTTTCCCCGCCCCTTCGTTCCATCGCTGCTCCATATTCACTTTAATCACCCTCATCGGCTCTCAAGACCTCGCTGTTAAGAGCCGCCCAAATCTCTTCACTCAATTAATATTTTCAATTTACTATAAAATTGGCGTCTCCGTTCCTTTGATGCCGGCGTACTCATTCCTTGATTGGCTACGCGAGTCTCTAGGAGCAGACCATGTGTCTGATTGGCTACGCGAGTCTCTAGGAGCAGACCATGTGTCTGATTGGCTACTGCATGCTGCGAATAGGCTACCAGGCACTGATATAGGCTGTTAACGGTAAAGTTATCACTTTCTGGAACAGTTTCATACCACATAACCAATAAACACACTTCATTGTGGCCTCGAACTTTCAGTTTTTAGTATGACAATAATAAATAAATGCGTGTGGGAGTGAACCCAGGGCAAGACAACACCCTCCGAGGGACGAGCTTTCCAGCTGGGACACGTAGGTGCCCGTCATCCCTGAACTTGACATAAAATGAGAACCTGGGATGGAGCGGCGCTGCAATGCAAGGGCGGGAGAAGCGGGAGTAGCCCGAGAAAACCCGATGGCAAGCGGCTTCGTGCAGCACGATTCCCACATGCGAGGATCCGGGAGCAAGCCCGCCGGGGATCGAGCCCGGATCGCCTTGGTGGGAGGCGAGTACGCTAGCAACTGCGCCACCGCTGCCCCCTTGAGTATGATGAAATGTATACACTGTGTTTATTCTTCACATGGCAGTGTTTTCATTAACGAGTAGCGGAATGATATAAATTGGCTGAAAGAAAAAGTAACCAGGGCTTCAAAAGTGCTCACTTTACCGTGAACAGCTTATAGGCGAATGGACTTCCGACATCTTGCCGGACAGTGACGCCATTTAGCTGACGTTTGCAGTTGTGGATTTCACTGAATAAGCGGCTACGTTAACCTGTGTATAGGGACCCCGCAAAACTCGCGTTATTTTTTGGCATCAACCTAAAATTCACAGTACTGTCTATACATACGCGAGCCGACGTCGTTTCTCCATTGGCTGCTGCCTAGATGTGAAGCCACTCCGTTCCTGAGTGAACTGCACGTGATTTGGACACACGATTATGAAGTGTTCATTTATTGGCTTAGAGTCACCCAGGGCGTGTCAAATAAAGAAGCGCCCAATGACAAACATATTGCAAAGGTAGAAGTGTTTCAAGTTTAAAATGCTCTCAAATAACAACGCAAATTTTGAGTTCTCTACATAGGCCTAAGTAATTTAAGGTACTCTGGGGCAAGATGATGAACGATGAAAGCTAAAGAAGATGAGACGTTACAATTATTTTAACCAACTCGGCGCTCAGATTCCGAGTGAAAGTCAAGTGTGGAACCCGAACAATCACCTCCTCGCCAGTAGAACGTGACGGGTAGCGACCGCGGTCGTTGATCTGCTTTCATTAGCGCCAATTACCTATCTAGGACGGGCTATTAAAATAGTTTTTGGCCTCCTTTGGTGTTCGGCCCCAAGGAGGAAAAAAAAATAGAATCCCGGTTAGTGCTGGATATGGTCGCGCTGGCATGACCTCCGGCCTTGCGGCAGAACGCTGCCTTCGTACGATGACTCCTCAAGCCCCACTTTGTAGACACAGGTGAAGCCACACAGTATTTATGGGTATATGCTGCTCATGGTAAAGTGAGCACTTTTTTAAGGCCCTGCTAAATTTTACCTCTTGCTCAATGTCTATCTTTCCGCCACTTTTTAATATAAACATTGCCGTGACTAATAAATAGGGACATGCAAAATTCGCGATATTATTATTCGGAACCAGGCTAAACTCCACAGTACTGTATACACTCGAGCCGGCGTCGTTTCTGCATTGGCTACTATGTAGCTGTGAAGCCACGCATGTGATTGGAGCACACAGTTGCGAAACGTTCATTTATAGGCGCAGAGTTGCCCAGGGCGTGTCAAATAAAGTATGGTCCAATGACAAACATGTTGAAAAGGTACACGTGTTTGAAATTTAACTTGTCCTCAAATAATAACGCGAATTTTGCAGGTCTCTACTAATAAACAGAGTGTATACATTTCACCTCTCTTAAAAATTAATGCCCGAGGCTGCAATAGAATACATTTATAAAATGGTTAATGACTGTTGGGAGGGCCTTAAAAGGTGCTCACTTTATTGTGAACAGCCCATAGAGACAGATGTTTTTCTGCGAAACGCTTTCAAGACCAGTTGTATTCCAAAACACTTTTGTTGATATGCACGTTCGTGGTTGGAAGATTTCAAATGTCACGTGCTTCAAGTGGCTGTCCGCGAATCATGGACGTTCAGTATCGCAGTTTTTTTACAGCTGGCCGAATCAGATAAGTATATGTCTTCTCGCGTAGAGACGCGGCCATTAACCAAAGGAAGTTGTGGTCGTGGACGTAGGATATTGAAATCTAGCATGACCATAAACATTTTCGCGAAATGCACCTGTCCGTATCTATGTGTATAGGCTGTTCACGATAAACTGAGCACTTTTGAAAGCCTTGCTTAAGATCTACTTGTAGACATGTCGTGTGTTCATACACCTTATGTAAAATTAACATGGCCATAGGCTTCACCCCTTTATTCATGCGTCGGTCGAGCGAAACAGCGCGCAGGCCTGCTTCACTTCGCATTATTTTCTATACTAAGTTTCTGAAATAGCTCAAAACTAAAGATTGGTTTTTCCAAGTCTATGTTCTCTAATCAAAATTATTAGTAATGTTTGGATTCCGCGTTGCATATGTACGCACAGAAAGGATTAAAGCCCCCGAGACTGCAGCGGTGCCTGGACCATTTGATTACCGACCTTGTGTTCATAAACTTAAAAAGGTGAACTTCTTGTGTATCATGTTATTTACATGCGTGATTAAAGTTTTCATGTTATATTTTTTTAAAGGCCTTGATTCAGTTCGTAAAGCGAGGCGAATACTAATAGGCAGTAGTGTACCTGTAGGCTGGTCACGGTAAAGTGAGCACTTTTGAAACACTATTTGGAAGCGGTGGAATATACACACTGTGTTTATTACTTACATGGCAATATTTATTTTAAAAGGTGATTAAAGGATAAAAAATTGGCTGAAAGGAAAAACTAACTATTGCCTTAAAAGTGCTCACTTTACCGTGAACGGCCTATAGGACAAGGGGTTGCTGCGAACTGTTGTCTAGACAAGAGAAAATGATAATTTCTTACTTGTGTAAACTACACAATTGTATATCTTTTTAGGGTTGGTAATGTTAGAGGCCAGACACGAACTTACAACTTACAGCTGTCTCAAGAACATCCGCTAGTAAACGCCAGGCTTGCCACGCTTGTGATATGCAGTTTGCACAACATTCCCAAATGCAGTATTCACTCGGAGACATACAAAACTTGAATAAGGCCTAGTAAACATTTACGTGTGGAATTATTTACTGGAATCGCCCAGCGAACAGTACCGTGAGTTGATACTTATTTGCAGCGACTTACATGCTCAAACGAACTTGGTTCCAGTTCAGCCCAATTATTTGTCCGTTGGTATCAGTGTATGAACTGAATATTCAGCGAGTAGCAAGCAGTTCACTTGTTGTAATAACTGATAGTGATTTGTGGTGTATGCAAGAACAACTAATAATAAACGGATGGGGAAATTTTGCGAATTCATGTAAGGACAAGCCAAATTTGAAACACGTTTATATATTAAATTAATTTTGCAATTTGATCACAGTTCATAAATTATCCTCTAGAGGACTTTTAAATCAGTAATTGGCTTGCAAATGAAGCAAAAACCGAATTTTGTGCTTTGTTATGTAGGATAAAATGGGTTGCTCACTGAAGCAGCAGTCAGTAAAAAAATCAATAGTTGAGGTTCGAGTTAGCATGTCACTTTTCGAGTCTAGCTTACCAGTCAGTGAGCTCGCTGAATTTTACTGTTTCATCCATTGCATTAAAAATGATTTCAAAAATTATTCTTAATACTTGCGCTGGCTTCTTTTTTAACACATTTTAATTTATTCAGTGACAGAAATTTCAATTATAAAGATTAAAGTTAACTAAATGAGCACGTTTAAATACGTGCACGCTTAGTCGTATGTCGCTCAGAAGCTTTGTCGACTGCATCGCCGAAAGCCGTGCTTCGCCCGCCCTGCTCTAGGGTCAACCAGGGTCAACTCGGAGTCGACGGACAAAGGATCTCGTTAAGTCGATCAAGTTCCCCGGAAGCGGGAACCCTCTGGCGGATCGGGTTTCCCGCCGGTTTTATTCTGGCCAGCTTAACCCGATAAAGTTTCTAAAGGTAACGAACAATCACCAGGGCCAAAATAGCGTTGACCTGAAGGTACGATGGTCATGATGTGGAAAAGGGGGGGGGGGGGGGGGAATTGATTCTATACCTGAGGCAGGAAGAGTATTCCGAGCTTTATATAAGTGCGTTGAGTTGAGAGATTTGGGCGGCCTTTAACAACGAAGTCTTGAGAACCGATGACGGTGAAATCATATGAGAATGGAGCAGCGCCGGGATGCAAGGGCGGGGGAAACGGGAGACCACCGAGAAAAGCTCGCCAACCAGCGGCATCGCCCGGCACGATTCCCACTTGCGAAAATCCGGTTTGGCCCTAAAATCCCTCTTAAGGGCGATAAATGTTCACTGTCAACAGTCACAGCAAGTATGCATTAAGTATTTTTGTTTGAATCAATGTAGTAAGCATTACGTATTTTTGCGTGTGCCACATGGCTACGCTGGGATTCACTATACCTTGGTTTGCATCAGAGTGGCGCTTCGATATTTACCAGCCGGTGAGACACGGAGGGCGAGCGCCAATCTGCTGCAAACCAAGGTATAGTGAGTCTCAGTGTAGCCATGTGGCGCACGCAAAAATACTTATTGCTTGATACATTGATACAAACAAAAATCATTCATGCATACTTACTGTGTCTGTTGATAGTGAACATTTATCCCACTTCAGGGGGATTTTAGGGACAATACACCCTTGCGGTGTATTGTGGTTGTAATTTACTACGTTTCGTGTTTTCCAGAGAATTCTACAATTTTGCCATGTCAAGATGTACGTTAACAGGTTTCGTAGACGTGGAAGTTCTTATTTTCCAAGGAAGGTGGTTCGTAATATACATTATATTGAAAAGGACGTTAACGAAGATGATACTGAATGGACTGTACGAGTTGTGGACATAGAAGAAAGTTATGTTTTACTGTCATTGTTATTCAGATTTGCACTACAAGGTATTACTGCAAAAGCTGGTTGTGGATTCTTAGAGTTTTATTTTTTCAGAAGAGGAAATAATTCTAAACACCCAGAACCAAAACACATTAGTAAAATAGGCTCTCGCGATATAATTTGTTGGAAAACATGGCCAGTTAATGAAGGTGTTACTAGCAGTACTGCTAACATAAGTTCATTTCGAAATCCTGTTATGTATTCACTAAATATAATGAAATTTAATGTTGGTGATCAAATTTATATATGTATAGAAAGTTAACAGGAACTTGTGGTAATATGAGAATATTAGGTTATGTAGAATTGGTTTATAATCCTTGATATGTATTCATAATTTTCTTATATATGTATGTGATCATATGAGATGTAATGTATAATAAAGGGGTGTACCATATACAGGAAATTTCATTAAATATAACAGCCCGAAGCCTCATGGCAGCGGCCCTAGATTTACGGGCTGCTGCCGGGATAAGCATTCACTTTGGCCATTGCAGCAGTATATTACATGTAGTTCTCAAACACTCAAGACTTTGTAGCTTGTGAACATTGATAACCTCATATGAGATAACGTGTGTTGACAGCTTATCCCTTGAACTATGTACTCTATACTCAGCAACATTGCAACCCTGATAAGATAATATGGGGCTTTTGGCGCATTGGCATTTGGTATTTCGGATCCAGATTCATTCGCCATCTTGCTAGGGGCGACCGGCGGCCATATTGGTCGGTGCCATCAACCATCTTTGTTGGCATCACATTCAGGGAAGCCATGTTTTAATGTTCGTCCCCCGAAATCCCAAGAAATTATTTTGATAAAAATTATTCTAACAAAATTATATTATTAGAAAATAATTTTAAAATAAATAAAAAATTAACATTCACCACCACACCCCTCGCCAATTCTAACCCCTTCAACAACCCAGTGACCTTGACCCATGACCTTTACCTTGACTCCTGACCTTTACATCGACCCATGACCTTGATCTCTGACCTTTACATTGACCCATGACCTTGAACCTTGGCCTTGAGCCATGACCTGACCCATGACATTGGCTTTGACCCATAATCTTGATTAATAACCTTGAACCATAACCTTGACTCCTGTGACCTTGAAATTAAAAATCGCGAGAAATGTAAAACAATTCTTAAAATCAAAAAACATTGCCCCACGCCACAATCCTAACCTACACCCCCATTGGCCTTATATAACAAAAGTTATCCCTTCACCCATACCAATCATTGGTATATGCACATTGGCCACTAAATTACGACTTTAAAGTGTTAAATTTTCCTTTTTAGCATCTACTGCCAGAGAGCCTCCATGGCGTCCATTTCCAAACATTTCTTGGCGACTCCAAACATAAAGTAATTGCTGATAATATTTTTAATAAAAAAAAATCAAACAACATATTTTCTTTAAAAAATTATTAAAAATAACATGAGGTATCACACGCATATATATATACACATACATACACACATATGTACACATCGCCCTCTCACACTGCGAGTTCACCTCTCAATATTTTCTTAAGCAGCCCAGTACTTGTATAGTTGTGTACCTATACATCGCACGCAAAACAGTTTGGGCTCTAATTCGCTGTGAACCCTTTCTCTAAGATGCCTTTCTGTTTGGAGATGCGCACTAGGTCGTCGATTTTGGCTTTAGGCTTGCGTAGTTCCTTCCTCTTTGGAACGAAATCCATGGCTGCCCTGGCTGTGACGGCAACATAGATTGTGGATGGCACCAATCAATTTCGCCGCCGGCCACTCCTACCAAGATGGCGAACAGATGCGGATCTGACATGCCAAATTCGATTAGGCCAACAGTCCCATTCCTGTACTATTACGAGTTTTCTTAGGGATATTCCGTTTCCCCCACCCTTGAATTTCGGCGCTGCTCCGTTCTCACCTCATGTCACCCTCATCTGCTGTCAAGACCTCCTTGTTAAGAGCCCCCCAAATAACTAAAAGCAGACGACGTGCTTAAAGCCAGACAGGTTTAACGGCCCGAAGGACGGCACAGGCTCCATCCTTCCGCACTGCTTTTGTACTCTAATGAGTAAGACAGTGCACGGCACTTTCTCCTCTTTTTATCTGGAAGTGCCTTCTTTCTTTATTTAAAACACTGTTTTCTGCCAGTTTTCTTTGTAAAACATGTCCTCGCGAATCAGTAATACGCCGCCTTTATATCTTAACACTGGTCTGCACACATTTACCGGCACTTAAGATAAATCAGAAGCGAGTCACCTATATCCACTACTTCAAGAACACCACTTCTGTTGGTGTCTGTGTTAGAACTCACCATCGTCCTATTGGTACATGCCGCACCGGACACTACCCTGTACTTTACAGCGTTAATTATTGACCAGTTATCAACCAATGGACAGACGAGCTGATATTGATACAATCAAATATCCTTTGTAGTATAAAAGGATTTACAATCAATCATGTCCCTTTGCGTGGCTATAAAAAAAAAGCAATTCTATCGTTAGCAATATCATTGCTAATGCGCTGTCATGTTCTTGTGAGGACATGTTAAACACTAGCCGAACAAAGACTACACATCCATGCGAGTTTTGTTCAGAACAATAAAGAAATTGTTAAATTAGCTTTGCTCGAGCTACACTCGAGCGTAGTCTGCAGTGTTAACGCCAGACAGATACCAATGGCAGTCGGCGCAGCGGACGCCGTAACTAGAATCCACCCAAAGGAATCCACCGACGTTCAATCGCGTCCAGATGATCCTCCAGAACAGTGGCCATCATAGTAGTGGCTTCACAAACTGCGTGATCTGTGCGGGTGTTGCTCTCAGGTTCGTTGCCTCACATCGCTTGATATGCCAATCTTCATGGCCTGCGGTGCAACGAGGAGTCGAAACCTTGTCTACACGACATTTGGTCTTTGTTAGTCAACACAGCAATATGTCTCGTCAAAGTGATGGGTCCGCGGTCCATATGACGGGCTATCCATCTGAGACGACCATCCGGCCTTTTTTTGCAGACCGACTGTACTGCCCCGTTCTAAGGGGTCCAAATTCCGGTATTGCATTTACTGTCGACGGCCTGGCATCCTCAATCGTCACACGACCTCGGTAGTAGCGTCGACTGTGTCTCGCTACCAGCACTGTTGCGCTTTATCTCCCACTATGTGTCATTTAGAAACCTCCGAGTCACGTCACTCATATCTAGAGACCCGGAAATTTCGCGGATTTATTCAGCAACAAGCTAGACTCCACAATCCTTTGTGTACTCGAGGCTCAGCCACCTTTCTATTGGCTGCTGCTCCAGGCTAACCCATTCACACACTGTGTACGCAATTGTGTATATTACGAACGTTAAGTAATTTTTGTTCTGTACTGCACACTGCGAAGCTCAATGACCAATGATCTTACCTGTGTGTAAATGATTCGCAAATCATCTTACTGGTCTAGATCACGATTGGTTCATAAGTTATTACTGTAGCCGCATATATAGCTATAGGCTGTTCACGATAAAGTTAGCCCTTTTGAAATCAATCTTAGAAAAAAAGTCATTGCTCCTACCTGCATATAGTTTAACGGGTGCCCTGAGTGAGATGCGCCCAGTAAAGTTGATAACGATAGATGGGAAAGCAGTTCCGTATCTAACGTCGAATATAAAGTGTTAGGTAACCATTTGTGATAACTGAAATTTCTTTCGCTTTGCGGTTTTTCTAATGAATCGAAGTGTAAAAATGAGGAAATTTTTAAAATATTTGCTTTTCTAACAATTTTACAGTTTCCCTTGACCGGCGCATGAATAATGTGATGAGGCTCGTGACAATGTTAATCTTACATAAGGCGGGAAAATACACTACGTGCATACAAGTAGATCTTAAAGCAGGGCTTTTAAAAGTTCTCATTTTACTGTGAATAATCTATAACAACTCATTGGCTGCGACAACGAAACAATTGTTGTCTCGACATAAGTACAGCACGCATTTTAAAATATTTTATTTGCAACACTTAAAACCGTAAATTAAAGTGGGTCTAAAAGGGTTAGCCCCCAGACCAGGTAGCACGGGATTCGGTCCTTGTTTCGTATGCAGATTATTTATTGGTCGAAAGTCACCCGGGGCGTGCCTAACGCATTGTGGTCCAATGGAAACTGAAACTTTAATGTACACGTGATTGAAATTTAACTTGTCCTCCAATTAATTCGCGAAATCTCCGGGTCTCTACTCATTTGTCGGTAAGATCACGTGGACACCCTCTTGTGTCCGACCTTTGAGCAACATATTTTGTTTCAGGTACTTTGCTTTCTGGATGTTTCACATTCTCTGTCCAGTAGAGTAAAAAGGTTTCGAATCATGGCTCATATTGGCGCCACCTGTTTTTCGCGAAAAGTTTCCGCGACTAGTTGTGCTTCAAATCGCATTAGTTAAGAACCACTATCGCGGTTGGATGACTTTAACTCGCACGCATCTTAGGTGTCTGCCAGCCCATCACGGGCGTCCAATGTCAAGGTAGCTTTTTTTCTGATTGTCCCAGTCGAGTAGAAAATATCTTCTCGCACAGACACTTAGCCAGTAGCCAAAGTAAATTTGCAAACCTGTACGTAAGAAGTTTAAATGTAGTTTGCGCATAAATCTTTTCGCAAAAAACCGGTGGCCCTTCTCATAATTTGTACTGAGAAGTATGAAAAAAAATCTAATTATTAAATTGAAAATATTTTCTAAAATTAGAAAATTCAAATAAAATTAGTTTAACCGTAATTAATTGCAATACTTTGATTTAGTTTATAACTGCGCTTGCTGAGACAAACCTGTATAGTATAATGCTTGACCCAGGTCAAGTATTATGAGATTCGGTGTGTGTTTTCTTCCACGCATGTTGTTGATTGAGTGTGTCCCAGGACTTGTCTTTATAAAAGGTGAACTAACTGAAAAAAAAAATGATTTTAATTTTTTAACGTGTTTTAAGTATTAGTTTGTCTTAAAATTTATTTGTTCCGTTTTGTTGAACAAAGTATTGACGAAATACACTGGAAGATGTTCGCACAAATGATTTAAGAAACTTAAAGTGTGGTGTCCCGAGCCACCGTGTGTTGTAAATTATATTACCCTTCCATTGCAATCGAAATTTCCCACTGCCGTTCAATTTTAGCTACTAAATGAACTTTTCAGACGAGTCACAAGTTCAAAATCTTGCTTGACTTCCCATTTTTTTTTTTATTGACTGTTACTCTGTGTAGCATAAAATAAAATATTTGTGCTTGCCTGCACTACTTTCTGCTTCCAACAACACTATAAGTACGACAATCAGTGCTTTCCAAAGAAATGTATGCTGTTACCAGTAGGAATAATGTTCGAAAGTTCAATTTAGAGGTATTTTATAGGCCGTGGACCAGCTGTGAACAAATTTATTAACTTGGTGTTTTTTTCAAGGTCCACAGAGAGCGCACTAAATTTGTAGTGGAATTTAGTTCGCACATGTGTTAGCCTAGTGTAACGGTGAAGTAACTTATTGCAATTGCCTGCTGTTCGCAATGTTTCTGCCTGCCCGCTTACTGCTTCCTGAGCGTATCAGTATAATATTATATGATACTTTATACTGGGTTAGTTACCCGCGCCTATTTTGCCTTATGTATGCAACCCGCACACAATACTACCCATCTAACAAACATCTCCTCCGCTATAAAGTAACTGTTTCTTGTGTAGTCGAGTCCTGTGCCGTGTATGTACGTACTCGATACGGGCGCCTCGTCTGGTAGCTAAACATTCTACGCTGTTTTCAGCCTGCACCAAGCAGCGGTGCGAAAATAGAAAAGTGCTACAAAACAGCACGTACGTGTTAATTTCATTTCGTCAATACAGTAAGCGGTGACTGTATTTGTATGTCATATGAAGAAATACAATGACTTGAAGCGAGGCAGATGTGTGTTCCTAAGGATGCAATCGTCACGTACCCAACGTATTCTGTAAACATCGCAATAATATGTTCCAACACAATAAACGGATGTGTATTATTTGATAGGGAAATGTTTCCTCACTGTTTTGCTTGTGTGAATTTTAAATATGATCTTTTTATGGAATGTTTGCAAGAGGTGGATTCTTCTTTTTTTTTTTGTCATGTTGTATGAATGCCTCACATGCCTCACATGCTATTTCACGTGAAGGTATTTTCGCCTTACACTTTGCCATATAATCGTGTGTTGCATTCCGTATTCACGAGTTCCCACCGACCCCGGTATTCATCAGTGTGTACAGGAAATAAAGGGAAAATATCGTAAATTCATTGGCCTGTAGGCTAAATTCCAGTCATCATAGGATTCGGACTCTGAGTACATAAGAACACAGGATAAACAGCGTGGCGGCGTGGCAGTTCGTTTTCTGTGGGTGTGCCCATTCTCTGATGACTTATAAGAGGCTCTGAGAAAAGTCCTTGCATATGGTTGGTTACTACTGCGTGCTGCGATAGGCTACCTATTGGCTGGGCTGCAGATTGGCGAGTGGGTTACCAGGCGCTTATTGGCGAACGGCGTTCCAACATGTTGCAGGTCATCGAGGCCATTTTGCTAGCGCGTGCTGCCTGATTTCGCGGTAGAGTGAAATCCAAACGAGAAAGTAATGCGCAAAAGTCGGAAACGCGTCGGGTGAGTCGGGAGAGTCCATTGGCGCTGCACGAAGGTGGCGGGGTTGTTCAGTACACTAGCGACAGCGGCCGAGAGCGGTTGGGCGAGAGCTGCTCCGCGTGTGCGTATTACCGGCCGAAAAAAAAACGTACGTCGCGCAGCGCGCTATTGAACAGTGCGGTAGTAGAGAGCGATGTTATCAGTTTGGTGTGTATAGGCCCTTACATAATTGAAAACTCTAACATTTGAATTTACGATTTGACTTTACGTTTGCTTTCATGTTTCTTATGGAACTTAATACAATTGAACTGTCAAAGGTAAAGTTAAGTTACGATTTCGAAAATTTGAAATTTAAAGTCAAAGTCAAGCAGCCATTTTGTTGAGAATCTAACAGAGGTTATGTGAAACGTGTGTTATTTTATTGCAGGGCCATTTTCGTATCGATATATTTAACAAAGTTAGTCTTAAATTAAATAAATGGCAAACGAATGTAATGTGAAGAGGAAATATATGATTATATATTTTTTATCACACTATACGAGTGATTTTCTATGCGTTGAAAGTAACTTTCAATATGAATTTTACGTGTATTTTAAAGAAAGTTACGTACAATGCAATCCTGAATAAGATGATAACGATTTACATAGCAAGATACACATTTTTACGAAGCTCGCAGAACCGATGTTCAATTGTGTGGAATCTGACTTCACGATTGGCTTGTGTATTGGTGGTATCGTCAAAGGAGAGGAACTGTAAAGTCAGATGTTAAAGTTTTCTGTTGTGTACGGGCCTCAAAGCGCCAGCAGTGCGACTTAGTTTCCCCTCCCTCCAACGGCGAGAGTTCGAGAGAGCCCCTTACACTGCCTCACCCACGTCCGCTTTCTCGAAGCTGGGCGAAGATTATTTTCTCATTTGAACTTCGCTCTGTGCGCGGTTGTTTCACCTATGTACTCTCAAGTATTCTGTGCCCCGGGCTCCAGCGAGGTGCTGCAGTCACGCGGCGGCCAACCGAAATAGCGGCGGTCTCCGACGACGTCAGGGCAGCGCGGTCCGTTTCGCGTAAACGGCGCGCAGTCTCTCGCGAGAGCCGAGTCCTAATTGCCCGTTTCGTCACGGCCGCTCGGACAAGGCTTTATGGCCTGCGAGACACTCGTATGCGAAGTTCATAGCTGTAGGTTCGCGGTTTATTAAAACTTCTTTTTTTAAAATACTGCTTAATTTCTTCTTTCTGCTCATTGTGGATCATTACAAAACGTGCAAGATTAACATTGTCGTGAATCAAGTGACCAGTGCTAATACGGTGGTCAAGTAAGTTTCTTTAGATATATAGAATCATGAATACGTTACTATTAATGTAATTGTTATACTTCATTCACGGTTTCTTCGGCCTTTTCGAATTAAACCTTTGAAAAACATCCCCATATATAGCGTGTTTAGTTACATCCTAAATACACCATGTATCACAAGCGTATTATACTTGTGCTCATAGAAGTTACTTTTTTTCCTGTCAAATTGAAATGTTATGCATATTTTATCTATAAATTATAAAGCTTCATTTATAAATAATTCGAATTAAAAACAGGGAGAAAACAGGTATGTTGGTAACGCCTAGTGAGAAATAGTCCTTATACAAAGAACTGTTACACTGAGTGCACACGAAAGTGGTACGTTGTCCCTCTGGGGTAATTATCCAGGCTTAGTAAAGCTTGGTTTGTACGAGGAGGAGGAATATCCTGCAAGTAGAACTTTATCAGGGCTTAAGAAAAGGCTGAAATAACCGTGAATTGATTATATTAGCGTGTGCACAGGATGGACCAGGTCCCCCCCCTCCACATTGTTGGCATTCAATAAATACGGCAAATTTATCAACACAAATTTATTACCGACCGATTATTGCTGTCATAAGCAAGTGCAATCAACCATCGAACAAGGGTGCTTTGCACGAGAGCCATAACCGATTGAAATTTTTTGAAATGTCTTGTGTATAGGGGCCAGGGTGGCTGAGCGGTTAGCTCGCTCGTCTCCCACCATGGCGATCCGGGTTCAATCCCCGGCCGGGCCACTCAGGATCTTCGCATGTGGGAATCGTGCCGGACGATGCCGTTGGTCGGCGGGTTTTCTCGGGGATCTCCCGTTTCCCCCGCCTTTTTATTCCGGTACTGCTCCATACTCACCTCAATCACCCTCATGGCTCTCAAGATCTCTTCACTCACTCACTCTTGTGTATAATACAACTAAAAAACAGTCGTGACAGTTATTATAGGTAGATAGGGATTTTTGGACATTCGCCATTGGGATACAGATGTCTGTCGTGGAAATAATAAGACTGAATACGAAAAAAATACTAAAATAAAACAAGTCACTTATTGACGTTTTGGTTTAATGTATACCCACAATTTAATAGGACTGTATATTCGTTTCCTTCACTGAATAAAACCGGCTTGTAAGTTGAAGATTTTATTCATTCTTTTTGTCGTTTCTTTTGCATGGTTGTAAGCCTATTGGCCGTTAATATTCTGTTCACATTTCTTGTAGTTTTTGCTCTCTTGGTCCTTTGTTTTGTATCACTGACGCTACTGCATTAAGTGCACTTAAATGATGAAAATAATTAAATGTCGCAATTACTGTAGTAAAACGGATATCATAACCTTAATTGCACGACACTAAATTATTATTTTCAGTTGTTTTAAACACTATTCAACATAAATCTTTTCAAATTTTCACACACTTTAACATACTATGGCCCTAATAATAAAATATATCACTGTCTGATGTGGTACTTTATTTCTTTTGAAGAGTATAGAAAACCTGGGTAATTTCATCAATTTTTATCATTGTTATTTACGTCACAATTGTCAATCGAACTGTTTTTTTTTAAATAAGTTACTAAAAAT
The DNA here is from genome assembly GCA_029891345.1 of Dryococelus australis. Lineage (NCBI taxonomy): Eukaryota > Metazoa > Arthropoda > Insecta > Phasmatodea > Phasmatidae > Dryococelus > Dryococelus australis. The sequence continues at coordinate 89,490,335 of CM057001.1, read as the reverse complement.
AGTTTTCATTTTTGTCCAGTTTTCAAACTTGTCCGTAACTAAATTCTGTATCTCATCGTAATACAGCGCAGGTAACCAGTACGTACATTCTAAACTTGAAACAGTGAACAATGAGCCAAATCAGTGAAAACAGTGAACATTGCGCAACTGATAATCAGAGCCAGATAACTAATTAAAATAAAGGCAGAATTTCACTGGTTCATTTGATTTTTTTCCACTGGATGTCGATAATTCTACCGCTATAAATGACTTGTTCCCAGTCAATTTGCTTGATTCGCCGGTCAGCAGTAACTTATCAAACTGTCTTTCAGTGAACGTTAATTCACTTATTGTAAATCACTGAATTGGACTTACAGTGTAGGTTCTATATCCGCAAACATAGCTTCGACGAAAACAAGGGAAGTTGCGCTGCAAATTAGCTCCCTCGTCCTTTTCCTCCTGAATACTTGGTTGTTTTAAAAAAAAAAAAGTTTCTTCTCCAACTTTCTTTGCCCTATCGCCGTCAATTACCTCCACCTTTTCACTTGGGAGGTGAAGTTCGCAACAAATCGTTATCGTCAATTTTGAGGACACAAAGAAGAACTTGCACGGCGTGGAAATATATTTGAAGCGTAAAAACATAGTCCAATTAAAAATAATCCTGTGGCCCTTTGTGTTTTTTTTATATAAAAAAACTTCCATATTTATTAAAATGATGACTTTTATAAATAGTGTATTCGTAGCATGCCACAAATTACCTTGCGAATTTTAGACCTACGGGTAGTTTTAATTGTTTCCACGCGAAAGCACTTACGAACTGTGATATTTCGCGGTCTTCCTAGATGTTTTGGAAAGTTGTATTTTACTATGATAGAATAGCCAAACTCAGACAAGATGATAATGAACCAAAAATAAAAGCGCCTTCGGTTGAGAGTCAAACTCGCGTCTAACAAGTGGTATAGCTTCAAACACAAGCATCACTTAACGCAGACTTGGACGCACTGGTGAAAATAACGAGGGGATGAGAAAGAAACACAAACCTAATCTAAGTTTCTCCAATGGTTTGTCACTCAAGAGAGAATGTATGCTCACAATCATTAATGCAGTGATTTATTCTAGTCTAAGATTCTTATAAACGTCCGAGTATTTAAAGTTGTTATTCTATATTTGTGTAATTTTATTTAATAGGTGTGTGAACTAGAACATTTTTTTGTGAAATCGTTGTTTGCGCGTATTCGCATATCTCGGTTGACAATATCTGTTCTGTAAATACTACGTTTTGCTGGAAAAGGTAAAAAACAATTATCTATGCCTCTATGTTTTTACTTTTAACATATTAAGTGTATTCTCGGAGAAAAAAGAATTCGCGAAAATGGTCAAATATCGAATTTCTAAAGCTTGCCTATGCAGTTTCCTTAAGCGGCAAGAGAAAAGTACAAAGATACAGGCGCAGTTTAATATGTGGTCTTTCATCGCGTGTAATAAAACCCTACTGTTACAGAACTCATTTGCACAGTACAGAACCATGACGGAAACACTGCACGCCATGCGCGTAGGAGCGATGAGGTACTAGAAGTGCGTGTTAATGTCGCCCGTATCGCTCCCTCACTTCTTGACCTTGGAAGCGGAGGTCCACACTCCTCTTAAACTGTCTACTTCAGCTCATCCACCACGAGGCTGTTCTGGCTTTATACAATTTTTCTTATAGCCTGGGGGGGGGGGGGGGGGTGCTGTGACTCAGCGGCTAGAGCCGGGTTCGATTCCCTGCAGACCACTCCCGATTTTCGCTCAAGTGAATCGTACCGAACGTTGTTGCTGGTCGACGGTTTTTCTCAGGGGTCTCCGTTTCGCCCCCGCCTTGCATTCCGGCACTGCTCCATACTCACTTCGCTTCACCCCACTTCGGCTCTCTAGACCTCGATGTTAAGAGCAGCCAAAATCTCTCCACTTTGCTCTCATAGTCTTCATGCACTTTGTTCTTCAGGCTACTAGGCATAGCGTTTGAAACCTAGTGTTTAAGAAACGGGTAAGATAATTATATGTCTATCAGAACTGCAACCTGTCTGTAAATGTAATATAAAACTACGGATATTAACTTTCAATTTACGTCGCATAGATTTTTGACATTGAATCCAGTATGATTTTTTTTTTTAGTTCATGCAAACGAGGGAACTAAACTTGTTACAAATATTATATTACTGTATTAATATAATAAAGCATCGACTTAATATATTTTAAGACATAAAAAGCGAATAAGATTTTAAAAATTTTGAGACATGCGTAGATCCAAAATATTTTCATACTAGCTGTAGCCTGTCACTTTACATGTCCTCAAAAGTGCTCACTTTATTGTGAACTGCCTATACCAAATAAAATTCTATTATCGAAGAATGCGTGAATATTATTTGTGTATTCTGGGAAGACCAGGCAGAGATATTATTGTAGTAACTAGCCTCCACCGCACAGTTTATATTCATTAACCTTTCTATAAGTAAGCGAGAAGCGAAATAACCAAGAGACACTGACAAAATAGCCGCGGAACTGTGACAGACTGTGACTTCGTAACTTTTCGTTTCTCTGTCTTTCGGTTGCTAAATCACTGCAGCCGTTCATCAGCCGAGCTGCCATCTTAAGTAAGACAGACGAGAGCTGGCTCGTGATTGGATCACCGGTGGCTGTTATAAATACTTTGCCCTTTCCGCGGTGACAAAAAAAATTCTTTGAGAAGAAAACGAGATGAGAATTGCGATGATCACCCGCAACGCAGAGGTAACATCGAAATACGGGAGCAGTTGAAAAGTGTGTGTGTGTGTGTGTGTGTGTGTGTATATATATATATATATATATATATATAAAGCAGAAAAGCGGTGAGTTCCAAACATGCAGCGTAAAAACTATTTGAAAGATGATTTGTCGACTAGAAGGATATTTGTAAAACTACTCCTCGTTAACTCATCCGCTCTATGCCAGTAAAATATTCATAAGAGTGAGTCAGTTTATACACTGAGAAAAAAGTTTTGTTGAATTAAACAAGATTTGTTTGGCGCAACCAAATTATTTGTTTGTATAGGGGCAAGGAAATATTTTGTTTGCTGAAACCAAATTATTTTGTTGTTCTCAATTATTTGTCCCAAACTGTAAGATTTGGTTGGTGCAACTCAAGATTTGTTTGGCTACATGTAGGCCTACATTAAACAGTTTGGGCCGATATAAAAAGTTTTTCAAGTTCGCGCGAGTTTCATACCTAGATCACTTGCATCCGCGCGCTCTGCCTTAGTAATCTCACTTACTGTGACAACAGAAGTTGCCGGAAACTTTTTTAATAGATATACTGTAAATATTGGGCAACGTGTGCAAACAAATATTTCAAGTTTTACAGCTTTACGTGTCAGTTTCTTGTTGCATTGTTTTATTAATGTGTTTATACGATAGTTAATTAAGCATCAATAGATGCGCTAACAAACACGGTTACTATCCTAATTGTCACAAAAAATACAACAAAAAAAAAACTCTCGAGCTGTATTTTCGAACGAAGACAGTCAAATGAGTTGCCAAACAAATATATACAGTTGACTCAACAAAATATTTAGTTGACAGTCTAATTTTGTTTGCCCCAAACACAGAGATTTTGTTTATTCAAACACATATTTAATTAGACAAACAAAAGTAATTTTGTTGCTTTTCACATTTTGTTTGCTCAACAATATAGGGCCTATTTTGTTAGGGCAACTAAATATATATTTGGCCCTATACAAAAATATTTTGTTCAACTTTCTCTCAGTGTTCTTTCGACTAAGAGCGCTCTTACTGGGGATTCGAACCCAGAACGTCTCGCACTGTTTGCTGTCGTTTTGACAAAGTACTCCAAAAAGGTTTGCTGTTTCGGTTAGCTTCGATCAATAAATGTAAGTATGTTCTGAATGACAACTGAAACGGTGTAACGACATGCGAAGGATATAAAATGTCATATAGCTTAGTGGCAGTCACCTACATAAACCAGTAGATTTATCACACAATTCGTGATGAGGTAGTAAAAACTAGTTTTATTTTGGTAAACTTACGACTGTAAGCTGCACAAATGTGTTCTTTACTTTAGGAGGTGTTTATTTTATTTCTTTATCATTGCAAATTATTTTTCCACGATCAACATATGTTTGCTTCCTTCATGATAATCTTACGAATCGTTACAGCAATGAAACAAACGTGCTTCACGATAAAGAGGTAATTTTGTATGTGGCAAACTAAATTTCTCTCGTAGAAGTTGCAGAAATGTATATGTAAAGCAGAATAATAGTATCACAAACTGCAGACTAATTTCTCTTTCACTCTTATTTGAAAACAATGCAGAATGTTACAAGTCACTAAAAACGAGTGAAAACAGCTCCTCTGAACATACGAGGGCCCTTACTGATTATTACATTGGCTGAATGCTACTGATTTAATGATGATTAGGCGTAATTCCATTGCGGCCAATGATTCACCGTTCAGTAACAAGTAGTTAAGAGACTCGTAGTGATTCGAATTTCACTTATTATAAGCTATGCATGGTAAAGTGAGCATTTTTGAGGTCCTAGTTACATTTCCTTCCAGGCGTTATTTATACTTTAACCACATTTTAAAAGAAACATTCCCACAAAGTGATAAACACGCTCAAAGTTAACATGTAAGTCTAATATAAAGTATATTTATTGAATACACTCTAAAGAAGTGTTTGTACTTTAACAAGAAAAATCCTTGGAAACCCAGTTACCAAGAAATTACTTTGTAAAATTACAAAATGTTTCCTTGTAAAATCTGCTGCAAAACATTTATTTGCAATATTTGCAAATTATTGCCTTATATTACAACATCCAATATTGAAAAGTGTACATAAAATATTTTTTTTCTTAAAACAAATGTGATTAATTAATAAAAGAGAATATCTTAAAAGAAAAACTTTCAAAATATAGTTTATAAAAAACTACACTTAGCCAACACAAGTACTCGAACCCACGCTCGATACATTAATGCCCTGCACCCTTAATCACTATTCCAACTCGACCGTATGTAGCACTTATTTTAAAGTTAATAAATCTCCAAGTACTAACAGAATATTAAGGAAATAATTGGATTAAGAAGAATACATTTACCGGTACTGTGTTTGATTTTAAGAGTTCCGTGCAGCTAGGAAACATTAACAGTTAATGAGTAATACCATCTACCCCCGCCATCTTGTTTTTCTGTAGTCCACTACAGTATCCCAGTGATAAATTTCTCAGACAGCACTACGGAGGCTGAGGAATTCGGCATCAGCTGAGGCAGACGCCACCGAGCAGTTTCTTGTTAAAGGAACCAATTTGAGTTGAGCTGAGAGATTTGGGCGGCTCTTAACGAGGTCTTGAGAGCCGATGAGGGTGAAATGAGGTGAGAATGGAGCAGTGCCATAATGCAAGGGCGGGGGAAACGGGAGATCCTCGAAAAAAAACCCCCGCCGACCAGCGGCATCATCCGGCACGATCTCACTTGCAAAAATCCGGAAATGACTCAGCAGGGGATCGAACTCGGTTCACCCTGTTGGGAGGTGAGCAGTCTAACCGCTTAGCCATCGTGGTCTCTTCAGAGGAATAATGATAATTTTTAATGAGAGTTGGTGCATCATTTGTTAAAAGCGCCCCTTAGTTAGAAATACGGCGGTGTGACAGTCAGACTACTCAGACCTAATTAGCTTTGGGCCGTCTAGACCCTGGAAGATTTAACCAGATCAACCCTTTGCGGATGAATGTTTAAAATTGAATAAAAAGTCCCCGGCCTACTCTAAATCTGAATCAGTGAGAATTTCACTGATTCAATCAGTCAAACGTGTCTGACTAATTCGACAGTCACTTCAGTGAATTTAACTAATGAATCAGTGAATAATTGCCAGATTTCCTTCACTTATCGATTCAGTGACATTTTCCACAGATAAATCAGTAATTTTTTTCACTATTTACTCAATGGTTTATTTTTGACTGATCGATCAGTTAAACAGCGTGTAAAAATGGCCGTCAAACAACGTTTAAAAAAGGCCGTTAAACAAAGTGTATCAAGTGAAATAACAACGAGTAAACTATTAAAAATAATACAAAATACTTTCTAAAATGTGTTTCGTCTTTCAAAACGCCATTTTATGAGGTACTAGGAACACACAGCCTTTATTTCCGTTTTTACGTCTTTCATTTCATTTTCATGTAATCGTCACAGCGCTCTGTTTGAAGACTTAAACTGCATATAATGTGATGAAGAGAGTGCACTCATATAAACTATTCGTTTTAGCAATCATACGCTACCAATTAAACCAAAAAATAATAGTAAGAGCATACAATTTAAATCTTCATGATTTCGCGGCGCACCTGTAAGGCATATATTTCTTCTCATTAATTTAAGTTGGCGTGGTACTGCAGTTGTTAAGGTAACGGCCTAAAGTCGATAAGTGTGAGAGCTCAATCCTGGCTGCCTCCAGAAATTTTTTTACTTTTTAAAATTATAGTAAATTGCGCAATATAAATAGTAAACTATCGTAAATACGTTTACTTCAAGTAATTATTTGGCTACATTAAATACAAACAATATTTAATTCGCCACTGCAGTCGGCCGTCACTTATTCAATCAGTGAAATAATTTCACGCCACTAATTCAATCAGTGAAACTTTTTCACTGAAACAATCAGTGGTTTCCCGCTGATTCTAAGTGGAACCATTTTCACTGATCCGATTAGTTGAATTTCACTGCGAATCAGTGGTTTCCCACTGATTCGTATTTAGAGTGTTCGTTTCTAACGAGCGTCGCAAAGTCACTGACTCGGATGCGATGTTCAGGAGCTCGTCGCAATCCACGTCCTGGGTAGCTGAAGCTCTCTTCGTCACGCAGCTTGCGCAACATGAAAGTCACACACCCACGCACGCTGGAAGAGAAAGAAAAAAACATAATGGGCTGTGTCGTCTACACGGCCGTAGGTATTTGTACGTGACGTCTATGGGAGGCGAGAGGAAAACAAAGTATAGACTGTGTGGGTTTGATTAAATCAATTTATTTGTTACTAGCACGTATCTCGTCACGTAATGTGGCATGTGATGATGACGCAATCTCCACGTCCGCACTTCGTTGCTGCGTGGAACTGCCAACTTCTTCGTATAACTCCGGAATGGATTGAGGTAGCTGAGTCATCCTTTCACTATTGCATTTGTGTTGTCGAGCACTTCTCATGTTGTTAATATTATTATTAGTGTCTGTCTCGCCTAACGTTTAATTTTTAACTATTTGGATTTGTAATCCGCAAAGGAAATGATTATTTGGTTAGAAAGTGACTATTGTGTTTATCATTTACGGTGCTTGGTCACGTTTTTAGTTACCATTTTTTTTTTTTGGGCTACGCACAAACTGACACCAGAATTTCTTCGATCGGATGAGTCGTTCAGTCGCTACAGCGGACTTAAGCATACTAAACCAAGAGATTCGCAGCGCAGCTCCCACCGCAGCCTGATGACGTCAGAACGATACGTTCGTGTGTGATGCGCGAAGCCAAAGGACCGACCTATAAGTACTATCGTACATTTACACTTAACGTACTGCTCATTCTCAATGAGTAACTTGCCACGGACCCGAGAGTAAAATATCGTGTCGCTCACATTCTGTACATTAGGGACTGAGTTGTAAGACGCCAAAATCTTTTTGGGCGGCCTCAAAGCGTTTTGTTGCTATTCGCCCTGCCAAACATTTCTGTGGTTTTTGTGACGAACGAAGTTTTTTTTGTAGCCCCCACAAAATATATTTTTAGTGGCCACAAAAGTATAGCGACGACACCTGAAAATGTTGTGTTAGGAAAAAAAAAATTGGCAGGTTGAATACCAACAAACCGCTTTGCAGCTGCCACAATTTTTTTGTCAGTGCGAATAGAGGGCGGCAGACTGTTAATAGTTTCTAAACCAGTGTTTCAAGATGCCAGAGGGATGTATCCGAATTTGCGAGGGATGGAGGTCTTAAGAAGATAAAATAACTAAATTCTAATTTTTTAGAATTTATTTATGCTGCTATAAATAAATTCAAACATTTGTTATTTACAGTATTAAACTATCTATAAGTTGTTCATGTTGAAATTAGCACTTTTGAAAGTCCTGTATAAGACCTACTTATATGCACGTTTTGTGTTATTTCACCCTATGTAAAATTAACATTGCCATGAGCCTCATCACTTTATTCACGCGTCGGTCAAATGAAACTATAAAAATATTAGAAAAGTAAACATTTTAAAAACCTGCTAATTTTTACACACTGATGCATAAAAAAAACGGAAAGCCAAATAAATAATTTAAATCATCGGAAATGGTTACCTAACAGATTTTATTCGACGTTGAGATATGGAACTACTTTCCATCCATCATACTTTCCATCCATCCATCCACGTCACTGTGCGCCCGTGCAAGTATACGCAGGCATGGACAATGACTTTTTTCTGAGGTTGATTTGAAAAGTGCTCACTTTATCGTGGAAAGCCTTTAGATATATTATTTCTCTTTTATTCTCAGTGTACTCAATATCTAAGGTCTATCTGCATTTTAATTGATATCCATATCACCTTCTCTATATCGGTTGCACCCAATTCACACTCATTATTTACACATATTCAAACCGTCTATTGTCACCATTACAAATGTCTGTCACTAACACATCCAGTTCGCTATCCCGCCCGGCAGTCAAACCCTTCACTGTAGCGATACGCGCAGTCCACAGACTCCACTCCCGCTGGTTACGCTCGGCGCCACTCTACTTGTATGCCCATTGTGAAATTATTCCGCCTTATGTAAGATTAACATTATCACGGGCCTCGTCGCTTTATTCAGGCGTCGGTCAAGTGAAACTGAAACTGTGAAATTATTCGAAAACTAAATATTTAACAAATCAGCTCATTTTTACACTTCAATACAATAAAAACAAAAAAAAACGACAGAAATAATTTAAGTGATCATAAATGGTTGCCGGATACTTTTTATTCGACGTTAAGATACGGAACTACTTCCCATCCATCGTTACCAACTTTACTTGGCGCATGCCACTCAGAGCGCCAGTTAAAATATATGCAGGTAGGGACAGTGACATTTTTCTAAGGCTGATTTCAAAAGTGTTCACTTTATCGTGAACTGCCTTTACTCAAAGTGGCGAAAGGTTATCAACAATTTGAAGCTAAACTTCACCTATCCGCCCAGAACCAATCACGGTCTAGAAAGCGGACGGCAGAATGAGTGGGGTGATAACTACTGTACAGATAAAGGCTGTTCACGATAATGTGAGCAATTTTGAAATCAACCTTAGATAAAAGTCACCGCTCCCACCTGCATATATTTTAACGGGCTCACCAAGTGATATGCGCCGACTAAAATTGTTAACAATGGAGGAGAAGTAGTTCCATATCTTAACGTCGAAATAAAAAGTGTTATGTAACCATTTGTGATAACTTACAATATTTCTTTCGATTTCTGTTTCTTTTAATGCATCTGAGTGTTTAAAAATACCAGATTTGTAACATAGTTACTTTTCTAATAATTCCAGGTTTTCACCTGACCGACGCATCAACAAAGTGATGAGGCCCATGACAATGTTTATTTTGATAAGGTGGAAGAATACACAACGTACATACAAGTAGATCTTAAGCAGGGCTTTCAAAAGTGCTCAGTTTACCGTGAACCACCTATATACGAACTGGAGTAACATCGCAGTCAGCGGCCTAGGGAGTGAGCAGTAGCTCGTTCCAGCTTGGCTAAATCTCTTTCCGTTAGTTTCCTTGTCGGTAGGGCCACGTATTTTTCGCGGAAAAATTTATGCTCGTGCTATAATTCAATATGCTACATCCACAAACATTACTTCCTTTGTTTATTGGCCGCGCGGTCTACGTGAGAAGACATGCTCTTTTTTTTACTGGGCCAGTCGGAATAAATAACTTCCGTATTGAACGTCCACGGCTCGCGGGCAGACACTTGAGACATGTAACATTAAAAATAATGCCACCACTAAAATTCATATGAACTATAAAATGTTATGGAGTACAACTGGTCTCTAAATATTTTCGCGAAAAGCACGTGTTCCTTCTTACCGGACTTCTTTCCGATTCTAATTCTCTTCATCACTGACACTTCATGGCATATCTCTTTAGTATTTCAAATGCTTGTAATTATTATTTTTTTATTATTTCTTTCTTTTACCCTTATTCCTATTTTATTTTATGAAGCTCCCGTGTCCCCGCCTATTGATCTTAAAAAGGTAGAGCGCGGCAGATCGTAGTCTACTTCTTTGAGCGATAAGTTTCTCGCAATTACGCTTGTTTCATGATGAGATACAAGTGCATGCTGCACGAGTACGTTTTGAAATGAGTGTAGGTAGTCCTTACTATACGGCGCACGGTCGTCGAGTAGCAGTCGTTCAAGATGTTACCCCTAAGTGCAGACGTCGAGGAATTGGCGAAATTTAATTTTCTGATCCCAAGCTTGAGGAGTCTCAGCCAGTTGTGTTTTCTTTAGTGCTATGTATTTGTTTATGTTGAAATTTCAATTGAATGAAGGTTAATGTGTTATACTTCCGAGTCTTTTAACGACAATCTAGATGGAAGTAAAATGTCTAATCCCCTGCCCCCCATACCCCAGGCTCTTTTCCAATTTCCGTGTTGCGAAAATGTAACCTCCTGAGAACTTCTCGAAATGCAGCCTAAATAAACTTATCCCACCGAGCCGCACATCCAGGTTCGACTATGATCGGCTGAACGGGAACGCGTACGTACCCATCGCGGGACGCAGTTATTTTCCTTCCCACGTACTCGTTTTGCGTCGTGAGCCGAGCCAAACGGTCACCTTTGAAGTGCAGGATAATTAGTTTACTTGTGCCGACCGACGGAAGGGCGACGGAGATTCCTTTGCGCGAGCGTCCGTCGCTTTTAGACTCCTGAGTAAATACAAGACGAATTAATCGCGTGAATCGTACGGAGCCCCACTCGAAGCCTTCCCTGGCAAACGTCCTTCCGAGCGCTCCAGCATGTCGGGGAATTCTCTCTTGATAAAGGCTGTTCACGATGAAGTGAGCACTTTTGAAATCAACCTTAGAAAAATGTCACTGCTCCCACCTGCATAGTATTTTAACGGGCGCACTGAGTGACATGTGCCGGTAAAGTTGGTAACGATCGATAGAAAGTAGTTCAATATGCTAACATTGTATAAAAAGTGTTAGGTAACCATTTGTGTCTACTTAAATAATTTATTTCGCTCTCTGTTTTTTTAATACATCGAAGTGTAAAAATGAGCAGATTTGTAAAATATTTACGTTTATAATAATTCCAAAGTTTGGCTTGACCGACGCATGAATAAAGCGATGAGGCCCATGACAATGTTATCGTTACATTAGGCGGAGGACTACACAACGTGCAGATAAGTAGATATTAAGCAGGGATTTCAAAAGTGCTCATTTTACCCTGAATAGCCTATAATCGAGTGTAGTGGAGTGGAGAGATTTGGGCATTTTTAACATCGAGGTCTTAAGAACCAATGAGGGTGGAGTGGGGGTAAGTATGAAGCAGCGCCGGAATGCTAGGATGGGGGAAACGGGAGATCCCCAAGAAAACCTCGCCGACCAGTCCGATACGATTCCCTTATGAGAGAAAAATCCGGGAGCTATCCCGCTAGGAATCGAACCCGGTTCACCTAGGTGGAACGCGGGTAGTCCAACTACTTCTGTAATTGAGATTGCGACAATCGAGACTGCGCGCAGTTCGGCGACCTGTGGCTCGACGTCCCCTCAGCGTCAGGTCAACTAACTAGCGATCGGTTATCCACTTAAACTACGCCCACACGCCGAAGTTCGTTGAGAATACTGACAACCAGGAGTAACTGAGGCTTTTTCCCAGAGAAGGGTTTATGAGCCAAACTTGCCTTTTGAGATACTGGCGTTTAAACATGACACTGTAATTTTGCTCAAATCAAAACTGAATTTTATCACTTATTGTATATTTCACCTCTTGTACGCGGTTGTTATTTAATCATTAACAATAAAAACAATGACAAGTTGTTCTATAAATTAGTTCATTTTTAAAAGAAAATTTTTAGCAGGGCCATAAACTTCTTTTTGAAGTAACATATATAAATACAAACATTTTAATAATAAGAAAAAAATGATAAAATTCCCCACATATTACTTCTTTTTAACCAAAAACAACTATCAACGAATGTAGATTCAAAACACGTAAGAAGATTACAACTACAGCTAATAATAAATATTTCTGTTCTGCAATCAGCAGTTGTTTTTTTTTATGTAGGTCACCTGTTCTTGTATTACTTAAAAAAAAATTTTCTTTGTTTCTGGTAATGATTTTGTTGTTATAATAATTTTCGTTCTTTCTTAATGTATCTGGCTGGGGCTGAAATTAATTTTGTTACGCAATTGCCATTATGCTTTTTTTAAAACTCGAATGATGCTATCAATAGTACAGTGGTTGCAAGAATACGTGTCTTTATTCTGTGAGTGAGGGCATAGTTTCACCATGACTCTTTGGAATTGTACGTGGCTTCAGAATCAGTCAAGGACATGTCATTTTGGTGGCGAGGAAAAATCCATGTTTTGATAATCTCCCTGGAAGTTAGTTATGTTCAAATGTTGAGGTATTTGACAATGAAATTCCAAATCGTGTTTCCAAAATTAATTAGAAGAAGACTAAACTTTATCACTGGTCAGAAGGTGACGCTGTACAGGATAATCCGGAGTGGTCATTGTTGCAGATGCCTGCAAATCTTCAACACCCGAAGAACTGTTTTATATTTTTTTTATTATGAAATTTTTGCCTTGATGACATTGTACACCAATCAGTACGGAGCAAAAAATCTGTAGGGGTGATATAACTGAAGCTGAAATGAGATGTTTTATTGATGTTCTTTTGTTGAGTGGTTATGTAGATTCCCCACGAAAGAACATGTTCTGGGCCAGCAGTCCGGACACTCACAGCCTACTGATATAAAATGCTATTTCAAGAGACAGGTTCACATTGATTATGGGAAACCTACATGTCTGCAACAATGACCATCTTGACGAAAGTGATAGACTTGCCAAGGTTCGCCCATTGTTCACAGATCTCACGAAACGTTTTCTTCTGCATGATGCTCATTGTCAAAATCACAGCATTGACGAAACTGTGGTGCCATTGTTTGGAAAACATGAATACAAGCAGTTCATTAAAGGAAAATCCATTCGCGAAAGGAACACCAAAGAACTGGCATCATAAGAGAACATATGGTAGGTGGTTGTCCTCTAACCAATTCTAATATACTCAAGAAAACTGATCGAGGAATAAGTGAAACAAAACTGAATATATATATATATATATATATATATATATTGCAGTTACTAACTAGAATGATAATAGGGTTGTGGCAGTTGCTTCAAACTGTGTCCCAGCAAATCCAGTACACTAAGTCAGCAGGTACTCTCAAAAGCAAAAGAATAGGATACGTATCACCCAACTACACAACATTCATGTTTACAACCAAAATATGGGTGGCATCGACAGAGCGGATCAGAACATTAGCTTGTACAGAATTTCAATCTGTGGCAAAAAGTGGTATTTACAGTTTGCTAACTCATTGCATTGATGTTGCTGAGCAAAATGATTGGCAGCTTCATAGACAAGGCTATGGTTAATTGGACCACTTATCGTTTCGCAGAAGACTTGCCATGAAAAACATGCCACTTCACGTAACTCAAAGGGAAAGCCATCAAAAAATTAGCATCAAGATTCCAGATTTGATGGAAAAGACCACTGAATTGTACCACAAGAGAAGAAAACTCGTTGCAGAATGTGTCATGCGAAAACCACAACAATATTTTCCAATTGCGATTTTGGTGCTCACATGAAATGTTTCAAGGGTTTTCATACCATAAAATAAATATGTAAAATAATTTTGTCATAAGTAAGAAGGCTTGTACAAATAGACTTTGACTTTGATTGGACTGTTGTCCTATATGTAGGGCAAGAGGTGTGTCAGGTCGTCCTAAATATAATACAATAGTTTTTGTGTATTTGTGGTAGGAAAAAAACTGTTTCGTTGTGTAACAACCATTTTTGTATTGTATTTAACACATTATAAACAAAAAATGTTAACAGCAAAAAAAATTTTTTCTTAGTTTTAAGTAAGGCGAAATATTTAGTCTGTAATGGCTTCCTGAATGCTTTCTTGAACGACAAGAATCTTCATATAGCAGTTGTCTTTGCAGCGTCAATCCACTGCTGAGAATGTTTTGTAGGATCTACAGCGCCACTATATGCGGTATATACTTCACCAGTACATCATTCTATCCCCTTCGTACTTACATCTTTTACTGCTGTAAAAGTGCCTTTTTTCCCCTTTTCATGGGCGGCCCATTAACACACGCCAATATTGAGAAAACAACTCTGTAATGTAAATGCAGCCAGCTGTTCATACAAGTTATTGTGGAAACACGCATAAAAAAGTGTTCCCACATTCTGGAGATGTAATATTGGAACGATATCTGCAAGAAATATACTTCACAAGGTGAGTAATTTAAAGCGATTTCCCGAAAAAAAAGGGGATAAAGACATGTATGCCCATCTTCCGGAATTGTCGTCAATTAGTGATCTGAATGTTATAAAATTACAAAGTAGCCTTTCAAATAGTCCTGTCAATTTTACTTCATTGCTACGCAGTGTTTGGGTGTCGCTCTCCGATTTACTATTGGGAGGAAATAATCTTCACGGATCCATAAACAACTATAGTACTGTTGGTTTACAATAAACTGGACATCTTTCAAAGTCCTTTATTGTTTCTTTCTTCTAATACATTTAAAATCCGCCTGTCACATGTAGAAAACGACTACTGTCATAAAGCCGATGACTGGTGCCTGGGTTTTGATCAAGTCACCGTGTCGATATATTACATAAAGAATAAAGTGGTTTTTCATACGTTAAGATTATTTAATTAACTTATGAAAACTTAACTTGACAAGTTTTGATGGTATCAGTTCAATTCTGCAGTCTATAAGTTTGGACGCCTTGAATGATTTGTATGCATTCTTGTAAATTAAATTTAAGATAGTTAAACGGAAATACGCTTTTACAAATTCTAGATACTAGCTTCTG
Source organism: Dryococelus australis (assembly GCA_029891345.1). Taxonomy (NCBI): domain Eukaryota; kingdom Metazoa; phylum Arthropoda; class Insecta; order Phasmatodea; family Phasmatidae; genus Dryococelus; species Dryococelus australis. The sequence continues at coordinate 89,475,217 of CM057001.1, read as the reverse complement.
GGTTTCAGACGATTTAGAACTTAACATATGTAAACAGAAGCACATGTCGAAGCCGAAAATAATATCTGAAATAAAAATTAATAAATCTATCACTCACGAGTTCAATGAACCTGGGAAATACATAGCACACATTGACGATATACTGCTTTCTCGGTCAGCCATTTTAAGAATGTTTTAATTTTTTTAACGACCTCAATAACAGCTGCCGGGAGCTCAAATTCCGTAGACAATAGTAGTGAATACTGCACTTGCAAATAAAAACGGAGTTCATACGAAATACACATGCAAAAACAATAAATAGGAACATGTCTATCGAGACATGCCCTCTGCCGACCAACTTGTCAACAAATAAAAATACCTAACGCAGAAGTAATCCTCGGACAGCAACTGTTATCCAGGTGTCCTTCGGCAGCTTCCATTTCACCGTAACCTTGTTATATAACAGAGATAAACCTGTTTTAGTAGCCACTTGTTGAAAAATTATATGCGCTTGAACTGGGTTATTGAGTGTTAGAAATTGGCGTTTTTTCTGCAAAACTGTTAAACGTGCGTCAACGTGCTGATAAACGAAAAGAACACACACTTCTAACGAGGACAGTTGAGTGCTTTCAAGACGTCACGCACATTAGAAACACCTTTTTTTAATACTTCAAAATATCTAAAAACTACTATTTCTAAGCGTCGTATCTCAGAACATAAACGTCAAACATATATAGTTGATTCACGGTATCTTCGGCCTTTTCTGAAGACCTGCTTAAGTTCTACTTTCAGGACATTCCTCCGCCTCCTGCAAACCAAGCTTAACTAAGTCTGGGAGATTACACCAGAGGGACATCCCACCGGATTCGTGCGCACTGTGTTATAACAGTATTTTGTGTAAGAACTATTTATTACTAGGCGCTACTAACACACATGTTTTCACACTGTTTTTATTAAAATTATTTATAAGTAAAGAAAGTAACTTTTATATCAACTCAAGTATAAAATGTTTGTGATACATGGCGTATGTTGGAAACAACCAAGCACGTCATAATTAGGGAGATTTTTCAAAGGTTTGATTCAAAAAGGCCGAAGAAACCGTGAATGGACTATACAAAAGTACTCAAGGGCCGTGCATCGAATCTTTCTACAGACTTTCCACCAGTAAAAGAACAGGGCAGTGGCGTTTATTCCATACACGCAAGGTAAGAAATGCTTACCCTATACATATTGTAAATGTTTGACCCTTTATAGTTTTCGCCTTAACTTTAAATTTAAACACATTTAAATCTGAGTTTCCCGTTTCCAATTCGAGAAACAGAGTTTTCGTAACTCCCGTACTGTGCACGCATAGTGCTGCTATCTAGTATTTATTTCCACAAACGGGAGCGACTAACGATGAATCGAACTCGCAAGCGAGTTACCCTGCCGCGTTCCTTCGGCAGAAAGCAGTCGTTCTGTTTGCGTCCTCCAGTCGGAATTTTTCCTTGGGACGTGGATGAAAATGTTCGGGAAAAAGGGAGATTTCTTAAATTTGTAATGTGCTCTCTAAATAATATTCACTTTAATTATTATTACATTCATTTAGTCTCCGTTTTCATAACTAATGTTAGGTATTATAAAACGGTAAATACATGTGGAGGGTAAGCAAAGTTAGAAAATGCGTTTGTTAGTAGAAATCGAAAATGGAACCAAAGCCCAGCACTAGCAAATGTTATCTAAATCGCTCGAATATGTACTGCTATTATATTGCTTACTCTGTAATAAAAACTCACTACACGCCACTGGAATAGGGTCACCACTGAAAGTCCCATAGGTACATGCAGTGCAACGAGAACACTGCACGTCAGTTCAGAGCCTTGCGCTTAGTGGCGATGGCGTGCTTGATGCGCGAGGCAGTATTGCCCTTATGGTTTCTGCACCCCTCAACCTTAAACGCGGAAAGAAGCTCCAGGTAGGCAGTGGCCCTAAGATATACAGTATGTTGCAAAATTGCATGTCAATATCTTGGGGAAACATTCCTCGCATCTGGAGGATGAAAAAATGTTAAATGAACATAGGTTCGCATACGCTTCGTTTCTTTACTGCAGCTCATAATACATCTCATACAATGTATGGCCCTCGGGAAGGACCATGTTACCTGTTACCATGGAATGCCATCGCAGCGTTAGACACCTCACACTACGACACAACACTTAGAACAGTAGGAACTGCGCAGGAGTTAGTCACACATGTGTGAAAGCTTATCGTCAGCACTAAAGGAAATGTTCCAAATGCCTTCCATAAGCACGAACACATGCATCAATCTGCCGTTGTATGGACGCACGGATTCATAGAAAATTCCTGATTGTTTCGCAACCCGCCACAATGCGGTTACGAAGGTTACCCACATCGTCCAATGGGGTTTCATAAGTGCCTTTAAATGTCCGCACAAATAAAAGTATAGTGGATTCAAATAAGTGCTCCTCGGAAGCTGGTATGGGGCTGCCAATTACAGCTGCGATAGCATTCCACAGTAACATGATCCAGCCCGCGGGCTATACAGTGTACGTTATGTATTACAGGCTGTAGTAAACAAACAAAGTGTCCGCGGACCTATGTTTATGTACAGGCTGTTCACGGTAAAATGAGCACTTTTGAAAGCCCTGCTTAAGATCTAATTGTATACATGTTGTGTATTCTTCCGCCTAATTTAAAATTAACATTGCCATTGTCCTCGTCGCTTTATTCATGCGTCGGTCAATCCAAACTGTGAAATTATTATAAAAGTAAATATTTTACAAATCTGCTCATCTGTACACTCCGATGCATTTAAAAAAAACAGAAAGCGAAAGAAACAATTTAAGGGGTCACAAATGGTTTCGTAGCACTTTTTATATGACGTTAGCATATGGAACTACTTTCTATCGATCGTTACCAACTTTACCGGGTGCATGTCACTCAGTGCGCCCGTTAAAATATTATGCAGGTAGGAGCAGTGACTTTTTTCTCAGGTTGATTTTGAAACCCCCAGCTTGAAGTGACTGGGGAGGGTTGAATCTACCTCACTCAGTTGCCAAACATTTATACAAAACCCTCTCCCTTTACGCTCTGGCCAGGAGTCTCAATCTAATTAATGTGTTTATGCTGTTGGTTTTAATGCTCTTTTATTTAACATGCGATTACAGATGACGTATATTTCCAATGCAGTTACAACACACATTTACTTCAGGCCAGCTGAACAGCATGGTAAAAATAATGTTAAACAACTTCACAAAAAAAAACCACTTGAGTCGTAACGGGCCTCGATTCTATATGGCCCCGCAAAATACGTTGCCAACTCAGGAGCTGAATTTTTTTTGGAGTGTCGACCAGTTCGCAGCCCCGTAGCACATCTCCACGATCAAGCACAGCTGGTAGGCGTCAACTGATGGAGATCAGCTGCCTGGATATCCGAAATGAACAGCTCCTCGGTAACTCGAACGTGACGGACCACAGAAACCGTAAGGGCCTCGCCGATGTCAGGCAGAGTTCCTCACCAAAGTAGATTTCAGGCATGCCGAACAAGCAACAGGTGCCAAAATTAAATCTTATCCAGCGGCGACATCCTTCGCAGCCAACTTATTGTGCGATTTTCCGTTTCTAGTTAATATTTCACGCATCATCGGGCTCATCGCAACTTGAGCTTAAACAGTGGCCCATTTTCCTAAGCCATGTTCTCGCCGGCACTCGCCCGCCGCCACACACATGTTTTACGGCTGAAGACAGCTGGACGACTCCACCCCACCTCCTGCCTCGCGCTGCCACCACGCCAAGTGGCCAGCGCTGGCATCGCTCACGCTCAGCTGGCTTTTAACAAGACTAAAACTACACAAGGCGTAATATAAAAACATATACTAATAAAATATATAATATAAATATTCACCAAGAGTAAATATGAAAATAGTTACTATGGCTGGAGTACATAAAATAATATTTAACATGGCTGGCCAGCCTATAAAAATACCTACACTAATAGTATTGCCAATCATAAACGTGCCGCCAAAATTTAAACGAGACGGTGTAACCGTCTCAATTTCCAAAGTGCTCACTTTATCGTGAACAGCCTGTAACAGTTTTTCACCCTCCAGATGTGAGGAATGTTTCCCCGAAGAATTGTCAGGCAATTTTTCAAATCCTGTAGTCCTCGCTGTCAAAATTGCTTTGAATGTTCAAGTCAAGTATTACGTTAAAATATGTTCAGTTACGAACAGTGCCTCTTTTTTTTTTTTATGAATGCTGTCAGCAGTGATTGTTTAACAGTGACCATCGGATATGCTGCTGAACATGCCACGCACGGCGAATCCTAACTGTCTCCTTCACTGTCCAATATGCTTCTTTACTGTCGGCGGGGGCCGCGGTGGCTGAGAGGTCAGCACGCTCGCCTCCCACCAAGGCGAACTGGGCTCAATCCCGCGCCGGGCCACCGGATTTTCGCAAATGGGAATCGTGCCAGACGATGCCGTTTGGTGGGTGGGTTTTCTCGAGGATCTCCCGTTTCCCCCACCCCTCATTCCGGCGCCGCTCCACATTCACTTCAATCACCCTCATCGGCTCTCAAGACCTCGCTGTTAAGAGCCGCCTAAATCTCTCGACTCACTCATTTTACTGTCGGCGACGCTTTGCTGCTGTGGTTTGCGCTAACGGATAGGCATTCTCGCCTCCACCGCCTCGACCATACTGGCATATTGCTAACCTGTTTTGTGCAGTCTAATGTAGCTATAAATTAAGGTAAATTAGGAGCACGCAAGTCTGCATCTTACGTATAATGGATATTAGACGCTGACGCATTTAACGTCTTTCGTCTGACTAGCAGATGAATGGAACACTTACTTACACTTTTCGTTTCAGGCCGGGTCCGAAATGTCAGATTTTGTCGACAAAATGATCACGCGACCTGATTTTGTATACAAAAATGATGATGCATTTGGTAATTTGGTATTTTGTATATAGCGCACGTTATCAAAAATACAAAATGATAAAAAAAAAAACAGCCATGTTGGTTTATACGCGAATGCGGAAATAAAATGTATTTTAAAAAAAGTAACTGTTCATAAAATACAGGAGGCATGTTTTAAACAGTAAGTAAGTGTTGTGCTTTGTTTATGTATTTCGCAACAAAATGTTTTTAAGTCGTTATTGCATAATTTATTGTTTTCTTATTTATTAATGTACTCGCAGCATTCCGGTGATAATTGCAGAAACGTTACGTCATTATTAAGCATTAAATTTTTGTAAAAAATATTTTTCACCATTAATTTAAAAACTCTTTGCCGTGAGTGCTAAACAAGTGACTGTCGACAACGTCCGAACTGTGAATTACGAAATTACAAATTACAAAATAACGAATTTGTCATTTCGGACACGGCCTCAGTATTCACATCTTGAGTGTTTGAGAATTGTTACGATTTTTCTGTTATTCAGTTCATCGCCATCAAGTATTTTGGAACGTATAACAAAAAAAGGAAAAATAAGGGACACGATCAAAATATTATCAACGGAGTCATTTATTTATCAACTAAGGTTCTACAGTGCAAACAACGCGGAATACAAGCCGTGTTAACGTATTTTAGCTTAACAACGTTGGCAGTTACAAGATGAACATGGCTGATCGCTATACCATCACATACTCCGTGTGAATACCAAACTTCAAGCCTAGATATAGCCACGGGCAGGACGTAACAACTTGCTTTCTCCTCCCTGTGGACGGGACTACACTGCAAAAAATTTCTTACTATAACTTCCTAAACTGTAATTGAAGTTTTTAACCTATACTTAGTATGGAAATACTGCCATATATCAGGCTGCAAATATAGGAATTTCTAGTGCCGCATAGTGTGTAACGTCCCTATGCATTTGACTGTTTCCAGAGAAAATGTAGGAACGCTACCATGCATGCATAGGAAAATACCTTACCACCCGCTCTTTCTGGCGTGGTGTATTTGCGAGCAATTTCTTAGAGTGTAGATTTTTTTTATCGCGAAAGCTAGCTGCTTCACAGTCAGTTGAAAGCTTTTGATGTTAACGATCTGCTTCACATCATTTGAAGGAATTCTTCGTTTTCGCATCATAATTTTGGATTCATAGTAATTATTGAAAATGTACGATTGCAGGAAACTTACATTTTTACAATTTCTTTAATACGTTTGTGCGTGATTTTAATTGTGTGTTATCAGATTGTTGTAAAAAAATTCGAGAACCTAGTAATAAAATATAAATTACTTCTCGACTTTTTACAACAAGCAGATAACACACAATTAAAATTATGCACACAAAATATTAAAGTACTCGTAAAATATACATTTTCTATAATCATACACTGTCAGTAATTACCACGAGTCCGCGGTCAAGGTGAGTCTTAAAATATTTATTTTCCGTTACTGCCATAAACTAAACATGAGGTCGGCTGATTTTCTTTTTATGTAGAAGTCCCGAAAACTGACTCACCCGTCGTCAATAGAACTGTCAAAATCGCATGACCAATTCTGATGAACATTTTTGCATACGTCGAAATGTTTGATAGACTCACAATTTCACATTAATAAAATAATCTTTAATAATTTAAATGTATATTCTGTTTGCATTAAAACTAAGTTACCTTTTTTTAAAGCACTTCCTTGCATAAAAAATGTTCTTGCCTCAGAAGCTACCCACGTTAAATTTGATAAAATTATTTCCAACAAAAAAAATGTCCAGTGCTGGTACAAGTAGAGTACTTATACTGTGGAGCTGACCTGCACACAACTCCACATTCCCTCTAGGTATAGGCTGTTCACGATTAAATGAGCACTTTTGAAAGCCCTGCTTAGTATCTTCTTGTATGCACGTTGTGTATTCCTCCTCATGTAAAATTAACATTGCCGTGGGCCTCATCACTTTGTACATGCGTCGGTCAAGTGAAATTCTGAAACATTTATAAAAATAAATATTTTACAAATCTTATAATTTTTACACTTCTACGCATAAAAAACACAATAAAGGGAAAGAAATAATCTAAGTCATAACAAATGGTAACCTAACTCTTTTTATTCGACGTTAAGTTATGGAACTACTTTCCCTCCATCGTTACCAACTTTACTGGGGGTATGTCACTCAGTGTCCCCGTCAAAATATGTGCATTTATCGGGCAGTGACTTTTTCCTACGGTTTATTTCAAAAGTATTCACTTTATCGTGGACTGCCGCAGCGAGTAAGGAAAAGTAATTCTATGCATAATGTCTTATCTAGTTCATACATGATTACTTCAATATTTATTGAAGCCCTGATAAAGTTTTGCTTCCAGGATATTCCTCCGCCTCGTGTAAACGAAGCTTAATAAAGTGCGCACTCGGCGTAATAATATATTCGCGTAAGAACTATTTCTTATTGGTAGAAGCCCGAGTATTTCGCGAATTCCTTCTGTGACGAGGAAGACTCTAAACACCTGTTATTTTCTCCTGCTACTGTGATTGAACAGCAGTTATTCGTTTAACTGTCAGCCAGTAATAAGCAAGGAGGAGTAGTGTGAGTGAGCTTTGAACAACCTTGTACGAAGGCCTCAGTTGATCGCAGCAACCAATAAGCAGGCTATAGTGTCTCGCGTGTATAGAGGACTGTAAAGCCTAGCATGTTGCCACATCAATCCGCTAAATACTCGGGACTCTACTTACTAGGCATTACTAACACACCTATTTTTTATCTGTTTGTATTCGTATTGATTATAAATCAAATATTATAATTTATGGATAAAATGTAGGTACAAGTTGAATTCAACGAAAAATAATGCACTTTTATGTTAACGTAAGTATAAAACTACTGCGAGACACAAATTATTTGGGAAACAACCAAACGCGTCATAAATTGCATCATTTTTTTGGAGGTTTGATTAAAAAAGTTTGAATAAACCGTGATTATATTGTAAAATTGTATTATTTAAATCGGTGGCAAATGAAGTCGTCTCCTTTCTAGTTTAAACGTATTGAAGTGTAATAATTTACGCAGTAACATCATCTTACGTGTTACAAACTCTCTCTGTATCACCTGGTTTTTTTTAATCATCAGTAGATGCCCGGAGATATCGCAGCTTCATCTGAGGATAAGTTTAACAGCATCCACGTGTACATATATGTATAGGCTGTTCACGGTAAAGTGAGCACTTTTGACGGCCTGTTTACCTTTTCCTTTTAGCCATTTTTTATCCTTTAAACATCTTTTTAAATAAATACTGTCATTTAAGTAATAAACACAGTGTGTATATTTCACCGCACTCGGAAGTTAACGTCTAAGGCTAAAGTAAAGCATACTTATTGACTATTATTCCAAATGAGAGGGCTTTCAAAAGTGCTTACTTTACTGCGAATGGCCTTTATGTGCTTTCATTGGGCCACAGCTTGTTAGACACACCCCGGATGACTTTCAGCCAATAACGAACCTGCAAAGAAAATAAGAACCGAATCACGTGCTACCTGGTCTGGTGTTAAACTGGAGCAAAGGCAACGAACTACTAACTGATGCTCGAGTACACAAAGGATGGTAGAGTGTAGCTTGTTTGCCGAATGAATTTCGGGTCTCTGATCATCAGGAGAATGGAAATGTTAATATTTACAAGTGGCGAAAAGCTACACGAATGGCAAAAAAAAAAGGACTAAAAGCATGACTTTCCAGTCGAGTTTAATTATCCATTAACCAACTGTGTCATCTACGACCCACCCTAGAGTGAAATGCATTTGCTTCGCGCAGTGTTTGCTTCCGGATGATTTTCCACTGCCGCCCTTGCAGCAGGAATAATTATTTTTGCAGAGCGCAAGAGGACAGAGTATAAAACAACGCGGAGGAAAACAAGAACACAAACACAAGAAAAAAATACAAAGCTCTGCTTGGAAGAAGATTAGGCCCTTGATCGGCGGTCGCGACCATTTTCAACTCCATTTGTTTCAGAAAAAACGTAATCCAGGTGCACGGGCTTAAGACCTTGCCACCGCGCCCAGAACTACACAAAGCCACGATGGAGTGCGAGAGGAAACAGTATTTTGAAAGGCATACGTTCTCAGCCGCATTAAGGTGTCCGCCCTGGGTAGGCAACACTCCTTCGGTGTGCAGAGCTCCAGCAAAAAACGTTTAGTTAAAAACCGTCCAACGTGTCTGACTGAGGACTGCTTACGAGTAGCATTTAAGAAACGTTGCACGTCTGCATACTTTTTTCAGTTTCCCCATTTTATATCTAACGCATGTCTTTGTGCTAGTTAAAATGGCTCAAACGGGTGTTTTCACTGTCGTTTTTAGGTATGAACATTCCGGTACAAAACGTTAGAAAAAAGAATAGGGACGTGCATCAAACATTTATTTTTATTATTACGTCTTACTATAATAGGGTCTCCGCCTGAAAGTCTCATAGAGGCACGTTATCGACGGCAAGACTGCACGCGAGATCAGTGCTTTGCGCGTAGAGGCGTTGAGAAAGTCGATGCGCACGTCTCAGTCGCCCCTAGCGTTCCCACGCTTTTAGGCCTCAGACGTGCAAAATCCCTTCAGCCAGGCGGCCACCTTAAGGCTCTCGCCTACCTGCTTCTTGAATTGCGTTGCAGAGCGTTTTAAATGCACGTTTTTGAATGAAACTATTAAACGGGCGTCCAATGTGCAGATATACGAAAAGAACACACACTTAAGACGAGGACTGCTGAGTGCTTTCAAGATGTCACGCACATTCGAAACGCCATTTCATAGCACTCCAGAAAGGCTAAAAACTGCCTTTTCAAAGCGCTGTATCTTGGAATATACGCGTCATAACCTCTCAAATCTACCCAAGGGCCATGCAGTAAACATTCCTGCAGACTTTTCATCAATGAAATTATAGTGTCACCGCTGAAAGTCCCATAGGAGCGCGCAGTGCGACGAGAACAGTGCGCTCCAGTTCAGAGTCTTGCGCTTAGTGGCGATGGGACGCTTGATGCTCGTGGCAGTGTCGCCCTTATCTTTCCCACTCTTCTCGGCCTCAAACGCTGTAAAAATCTCTTAGTATGCGGAAAAGGTGACAAGCGAATTCTTTGGACAATGCTAAAATCTTTTCGTAGCAATTTTTGAGAATGTTTCCTCGTAACTTGGAAGGTGTTTTGTTTTTTTACTTGGAAGTCAGAAATTTATTCCGCCATTTACGTATTAACAAAATGATGAATTATTATTGTCACGATGCATATACATACTACCTGAATGAAGTTTTTATCGTGTGCACAATCAGTTAAGATTGTTTTTAAATTTTTGTTGTGGGTTGACGGCCAGACGGTACGCTTTCAAATTCTTTTCCAGCCTTCACTTTTTTTTCTCCAAATTATATTCGAACTTAATTTGTATAGTATTTCATTGTGGATTATCGAAGTAACAAGTACACGTTTGAGTGATTTTATCAGAAATAAACAAATGACATGAAAACACAATTTAGATATTCAGTGCAAAGCGTTGATTTAGGACCTAAAAACCAGCGAGTTCTGTTAAATAATTAATTGACATGCTAGCATCGTATTTCAATAAACGGCACAAAACAGATAACATTTACCTGTGCAGGACACAGGACGTACTTTCTAGTGTCATAGGAAAGTATGACCTTTTTCAGTTACTTAAATGAACTCGTATGACATAAATATATATACAGTTTTATTATATATGTTTATATACATATATATAATTTTATATATATATATATATATATATATATATATATATATATATATATATATATATATATATATATGATAATCAAACTGTGGTCCGCGGACCACTGGTGGTTCACGTAACTTTGTAAATGTGAAGTATTACAGAATTTATAGCGGCAACGAAATCAGCTGAATCCAGTACTGATATTTATTTGGTTGGCTGTAGGAGAATCGGGTCGTGTCATGGCCTTCGTTCGAAAATACGGCTCAAGAGTTTATTGGTAATTTTTGTGACAGTAAGGATAGTAGCAGTGTTTGTCAGTGCGCTTATTGATGCTTAATAATGGTATAAACAATTCCATTGAAACAAGTTCGACAGGTAACAATACATAAAGCTGTAAAAGTGAAAGCATGTACACACCACACAAGCATTAATTGAAAAACATCCCTACTCCGTCAACACTCTTGTTAGCCGACGTTGCTACAGTCCTAAGGCGCAGTTTTCGGGCGCGGAATTTTCGGGTCCGAAACTCGGCCGAGCTTTCACATTCTCCCATTATAACTCTAAACTATCCAATGCACGTAGAGTCAAACACATATTTAGTTGCTTATATACAAATAATTCGGTGGCGCCAAACAAGCTGTGTTTTATACAATGAAACCTTTTTGTCAGTGTAGAAATCAGATTGTTCCAGGTAACCAGATGCTTGTCCACTTCAAACGAAATGTTGATTTGAATGTTCCATGACATTTATGATGTTTACGGAAACCATTCCAATTAGTTGAACAAACGTGTAAAAAATTATCTGTACTAAATACATACAGATAGTTTTGAAACCACCAAATAATTATTCCTCTCAACAAATTACTTTTAAATTATTTGTCTGGTTCAAAGTGGAGAAACAGCCAATTAGTTGAATTAGCAGAATATTGTTGACTGTAAAAAAAAGTACTTTATAAACAAATGTACTTGGTATCTACAATTAAATCTTTATCCTAGTGCATATTTTAGTATATGAATTGAAGTAGTGCAGACATATCGGATGTGTCGGAAACTGAATGCCATAACTCCAGACATGGTTTCTTTTGACCAATCGTAATACATAACGGCTGTGCACGTATGTCTGAAAAAGTATTTATATATAATTTAATTGTATTCAAAGTTGCGGTGTACAACGCCTGGAGAACAAGATCGTGCGATCATGCATGTAGGACAAGTTGCATAGGTCGTAATCGCCGCGAGACACAAAATTATTACATACGCGCCGTCGTGCACCTAATACCTGTGCATTTTGTCCCATGCGCATGATCAGTCTTGTTGCCTGGTTCTGCAGGTATGGTTCGTCGCAACTTTGAACACGATTATTCGATGTAGAAATACGTTTCCGTATATAAGCGTATAGGGCTTTTGTGTTACTATTGGTCCAAAGGAAATACGTCTGGAGTTTGTGCACCGAGTTTCCAAACACTCTGCATAGGTGGTCCGTGCTATAGGTCGACAGCTTACACCTATTGGTCCATAGTAAAATTATGTCTAACAACCACTGATCTATAGTCCATTTACGGTTACTTCCAACTTTACTGAAGCCCTGCTTAAGTTCTTCTTCCAGGATATTCCTCCGCCTCATTTACCAAAGGGCCAACGCCCACATTCGTGGTCACTCAGTGTGATAAAATTTTGCATAAGAACTATTTATTATTAGGCATTACACTTAATTTCCTCTAGCTTTATTTATGTTAGTTACAAAGGAAATATTTTTTTTAATGAAAAAAATATAAGTGAAAATTCGATTTCATCAAACATAAGGTAATTTCATGTTCACGGGAGTATAAAACGCTTGTGATAAATTACATATTTAAGAAGCAACCAAACATTGCCATATTTGAAGATATTTTTCAAAAGTTCTATTTTTAAAAAAATGTGAAGAAACCGCGAATGGACTTAAGTCGTCGTTACCTCCTATGCCCTCTTTTTATTTTTCCCTCTCGAAAACATTGCAGTAATGAAGCGAGAAAATTGAACAATCATCATCAAAATATAAATAACTTTAATCCATCTTATGCACGTCAGGAATTCGGGAACTTATCCTCAGGGAAGCTTACTGAGTGTTATGGCGGTGTGGCGTGTCAGTGGTTGAAATTATATTTTGAATTGTAAATATCCACCGAGCCATACGACAAAAGATAAACCCAAGTTAGGGTCCTGTGTTCCGTCTGAATAAAATGCTGCAGGTCGTATCTAGATAAACGTTTTAGGTGGTAATCAGCCAAAAATATGAACAGAAACCGTACAAACTCACAACCGAAGTACACCACATAGAATCGAACTCGGAGCCTTCGGATAACGAGGTTTATATTTTAGCAGAGTTCATGTTTATAAACGTGTACAAATTTCACTATGAAGGCAGTAGTGTTCAGGAAAATGATACATTTAGAGGGGATGCTGTAATAAATTACTATAAGAAACTCGTCATTATAAATTCCTTGTAGCGTGGAAATTCTTTTGAAGATGACATACTTTTCTTTTAAGAAGTGTTCCAGATGAACCTCTGCTACGCTTTCATACAGAACAGATGTAAAGTCCTGAACACAACACTTACCAGTGACTGGAAAAAAAAAATGTGCAATGGAGAATTTACGTTTTTGTTGTTTTTCCCCTTTTTTACGTTAACATTGTCAGCAGCACAAAAGCCGTTCTAGCTAGCTTGTCCCGTCTTGTTTCAACCCCCGGTGCGTCGGTCAGAAAGGAATACGGCAACTGTCATGCACATCCGAGATTCTTTTGGGCGGAAAATAATTATCCCACTAGCGGTTTCAACTTCCTAGCTCTTCATTTATTTTTTACATCCTCGGCAGAACATTCGAGTGCTCATCGCGAGCTGGGAGCCTGACACATTCTCTCTCTATCTCTCTGTATTATCTCTCTCTTTTTTAGTTCAACGAAAATAACCGGGAGCAGCGAGGTAAGACAGAAATACATGGTTTTTCATTCTCAACGTCAAATTTAGGTACCTCGACCGCGATTACCTGTCGGTGTTTGTATCGATCGGCGGGTAAAAAGGGTGGAGGGACGATGGCTCGATCTTGCTTTATCTGGAAATCTTGAAGGCTGCCGCAGCCTCCACCCTTCTCTCCTTCCCCGCTTTTACAATCTTCCTCGACGCCAACCGATTCACTCTTCGTCACACAAAGGAGGCGTTGCATGGAATGGGGGGGAGGGGAGCGACGTGGTGGCAAGAATCTTCGCTTCGTCAATGGCAGCGAGCGGAGATGAAAACCTCCCGGCGCGGTCTATTAAGACCTGTCTGTCTACATTCGGCCGCTCCTGCGGACGTGGACTCGTCCGAAACTCTGCGTCAAGTGACGTCACATTAACGCGGTCCGAATATGATCTTCAATTGCGTTGTCCGAAGTGAGCTTTCTGAATCTGAAACTAGATCGCACTAAAAACGGCATATTATTTGTTGTTACGTAGTGATGTTTAAATTTGCTGTATTATTGGTTGTTTAATGTTTACGAAATTATTGATTTGTATATTTATTTATAATAAACACCGCAACAGTTTTATTTTAAATAATTTCGGCAGCTAACATCCAAATTTTATTTTTAAAACTTACGTTTTGAAAGTTTTTGCCTTCAAATAAAATTATTCAGACCGAACGAAGACATCCCTAACGATTTATTACCATTTCATCATATTTGCTTTGAGAAAGCCCACCTTGCACATCCACTGTTTACATTAATAACGTAAAAATTTCACGAATTCGCGCGAAAGTATTTGAAGTCTTCTTCTTTTTCCATCAGCTTAGGAGACAACTTGGGACAAAAGTTCGGTTTTCCGAATGCTTTGACTTGGGACACGGCAGCTTGGGACAGCACCATGACGCCAGAGGGTCGCGTGCACCAATCAGTGCACCCTTATCCTAAGACACAGGTTGGGATAGCCCAATTCTAGACAGGTCCTTGGGCTGACAAGTTTTGCCGGGCGACGTCCTTCAGCAGACGTCCCCACACTTCCCCGGGCCGGGGCGTTCGTATGAAACGAGTTTATAATACATCCACTGTTACTTCAGCCTTTTCTGAAGCCCTGGTAAAGTTCTACTTCCAGAATATTATGCGTCAGAGTACAAAACTTTTTTTTTCACAAGAATTGACGCATTTAAAATACATCTCGTTGTAGGGTATTCACGGTAAAGTGAGCAGTTTTTAAGGCCCTTCCAAAAGGCATTTACCACAAATAAATATATTTTATTGCAGCCTTGGACGTTAACTTTTGAGATTAGTGAAATGTATACACTGTGTTTATAAATCATATGGAAATTTTTATATGAAAAAGTTACGGAAAGTTAAAACTTACTGAAAGGAAAAATTTAGCAGAGCCTTAAAAAGTGCTCACTTTACCGTGAATAGCCTATTCAATTTTACAAGCTGTTGTTATCTAAATACTTCTAAATGGAAAGAAGCTCAGTTTAATTAAAGTCACTTATTCTTACCCAAGCGGAAAGGTAGCCTTTTAAAGTACAGTTTCTCCGATGTAGATTGCATTAATCCTACCAAAATAATGTAGGTATGAAAGGGCAGAGTATAATAGTTGTTTACCATACACAATGCCGAGTGC
Organism: Dryococelus australis; assembly: GCA_029891345.1. NCBI lineage: Eukaryota > Metazoa > Arthropoda > Insecta > Phasmatodea > Phasmatidae > Dryococelus > Dryococelus australis. The sequence goes on along the minus strand of CM057001.1, from coordinate 89,459,977 downwards.
ATAAACTTAATATGTTTTGATTTGGCAAACTACTATTTTTATGTTATTTTAGAGGCTAATAACAATTTACGTATGTTGTTTTTACCAGCACGAAAGATTAATGATGACGTCAAAATGAAACAATTCATGTAGATTACACACTGTAAAATGTTATCCGACTCAGTTTGTTCAAACTGTGATAGGCTACTCTTTGAATGCACAGTTAATAAACAGCTGAATGAATAATGCATTAGGCACATGGGTCGGTAAGTGTGGACTTCCGTGTAAATCAGCATAAATTGCTGTTAAAACAGTGAAGTTCAGTAGCTTAAATAATTAGCAGTAATTAAAAGAATCGAGGACACACGCTTAGCCTCTTGACGTAGGGGTCCCCGTTTCGATATAAACCTCCTGCGGGTGGGCGCATATACTTGTGGATTGCAAAAGTGTTTTGTGTATTCATATTTGTTAAAAATTGATTAAAAACACTTATTCACTTCGTATCATAAGTAAGCTTAATCTGTGAACATGCATATTTTGCTAGTTTAGATGGACATGATAATAAATTATTCAAGAATTATTCAAATGGTTTTTTTTTTTTACGTATATACGTTTCTAAATTTGCAACCATAGTGGGAGGTAATCCAGAAAACCCTATGATACTAGAGACCTGCAAAATTCGCGTTATTATTTGAGGACAAGTTAAATTTCAAACACTTGTACCTTTGCAATATGTTGTCATAGGACCATACTTTATTTGACACGCCCTGGGCAACTCTGCGCATATACATGAACGTTTCCCATATTTGTGCTCCAATCACATGCAGTTCAGTCAGAAAAGGCGTGGCTTCACAGCTACACAGTAGCCAATACAGAAACGACGCCGGCTCGAGTGTATACAGTACTGTGGAGTTTAGCCTGGTTCCGAATAATAACGCGAATTTTGCATATCCCTAATGATAACAAAATCGGGGTATACAGTTTGGCACTGCAGCTCCGAATCTAGCGTCTACATTCAAAATTCAATTACACCACTCGATTGCCGAAAGATCAAAGAATAAGTTACGTTGATTGAGGACTGCGAAGCATCACTCGTTTGGGGGAGGGGATGGGGAGCGGTGCAATTTTGAGTTCGTTTCACAGCGCCTCATAATTTCAGCGTAGTATAACCTTTGAGTAGGACAAGTTACGACGCTTGTTTGAGTTTCAATCGACAGCTCTCGTCAAGATCAATAGATTGCATGTATAAAAATGTGTATCGTGGTTATGGTGAAATTGTATGCGTTTAATTTTAAAATTCTTTTGAAAACTTAACACAATTTCGGCCTATACTCGTCCAAAAGTCAAGTCGAAATGCAGAAATCGTATACGGTTGGAAAGAGCTTCTCAAAAGCAATCCAGTGATACCCATAAAACCCCATATTATCGAGTGAAGCGGTGCCGGAAACGTAAAAAAAACATCAACGCCTCCGAGCGCGTCAACGTAGACGTATTCACGCAAAACAAACCGCCGTGTCCCCAATAAAGCCAAACCCAATTTTTTGTGATGAACTTATGTTGAAAGTCAGGTTGTTTTTATGAATTTAGACACAAACCAGTTGTGCTTCATTTCTATTCATAAACGTGCTCTCCGCCAGCACATGCGCAGAAATCAGTTACTGCAAAAACTTCGGGTGTACTGGGAGTATCTCGGGCTGCTTGTTGATGATTGTTCGGGAGATTTCAACGACCCGCGTGCCTTGTAAGCTCAGCTCACTATTCAATTCGTAAGACATAAGGCGTTTCTATATGAATGAATATCCAAAGTGCGTATTCGTAAAACACTATTAATCCTCGTTCTGTTATTTGTCGTGCAAGAAGCCGTACCGACGTGCTGACACGTACGAATGGGAAATATTGTATACATGTCATGTGTTTAAGGCCTTCAAGTAAGTTTGATGCAGGAGAGAAGAATAATTTTTTCATTTGTTTTATATGCGCATTTTGGTCTTATAGAGAGCTTCTGTTCTCATTTTCCTTTACTAATTTAACCTTTTCAGACCCACTCCAGTTGACTGCTTCCAGCATTGAAAAAAAAAAATTTTTTTTAGGAATGCTGTATTTTAGTCGACACAATCCTTGTTTCGTTTGCACGACCAATAAGTTGTAGGGTTTGTGTTGGGTGATCAGTGATGAGAAACCAATCATAACGTAGCGAAGCGACACGATGTAGGAATCACTTAACCACAGGGAAGATCATTCGATACTGAGCCTCGCGGAGTACAGTACCGGTCAAATATAAGTTTCCTGTGAAACATGTTGACGCATGTCCACAATGGGCATGAAAGGGTTAATTACGCGAGATTGTCCGTGAGCCAAGTTTTGCCGTTCTCCTGAACGACGAGCTTGCAGTTGGCAACCCTGACCAGCTCCATTCCCGAGCAAAGGGGCGACACTGGGCACGTCCTAGCTAGTGTTATTGAAAATACCGTACTCTTAGTATACCAACTTCGACATATCGCCAACCGCTACAGTTTTTTACGTTATGCAATATAATTTCCAAAATAAACTATATATGAGTAACATAAATTTTAATAGTGATTATTTTAACCAAATGTGGCAAGATTACGTTATGTTTTTCTTTATTTATTATTCCTACTTTTTATTTGTGCATTTAATTTCGTTTTGGTGTTGTAGCGCTGTTCTCTCTCCGGACATCGTTGTCATATGTTCGTTGCTCGTGACTAGTGTTTGTAAAGTTATATTCGCATGTGTGCTGTACTTATACAAAGCAGAAATAGTTTATATCCCAATCTATATGCATTTTAATTGTTTTATAACAATGCGAGGCATAAATAAAAAAAAACTTTACAGATTACCACAAAGCTGTGATTGTTGACTGCTGCATCTGGCTTTTTTAGGTTATTATTGCAGGTTTGCATTAAAAAAAACCCAGTTGAATTCTTATGTTTAGAGAAGTGTTAATTTTATTTTTTTGCAAACGGTTCCTACTATGAATTGATAAATAATTAACGTCGGATTTGAATGTTTTTAAAAACAAAAAATTACAATTTACTAAAGGCGATTTGTTTTTCGCCAGACAGTATGATTAGGTTGGTAACACAGCCGTACGATATTTACTTTCCTCCCTTTCCCCCTCCAAAATAATTGTTCGCAAATATCGACGACAGCTTAACGTGGGAGTGCCGTCGCTTTCTCCTTCCGTACTCTGTGCTCCCCATAGGCTAAAGATGAAGTCGCTGGCTGCGCACAACCAATCTTCGCGTCCCAACATTAAACTGCTTTTCTGCCAACACGTCTGAAACGGCAAATTTGGATTTTAGTTTAGAAAACTGACCTGTAAACAAGTGCTTAGAGATAGATGTGAGTATATCTCCTCTAACCAATTTGTAATGCAATATGACTAAATTAAAATTGATAAAAGAATTTTATTAATATAATAGTGCATGCAATTTAAAAATTAATATATGAACAAACACGTTCATCACTGTTGACCATGTGACTTTGACAGTTGTGTAGGGATTGAGGTAGGTCGATGTTGGGTACATGCGCAGAAGACCAATAAGGTGTCCCTACTCATCTTTAGCCTATGTTGCTACCGAGCCCCGCCGTGCATTTGTTTCGTGTCCGTCGCAGTCGCTGCGTTGCAGCGCCTGGAACCAGAGCTGTTCGTGAAGTGCCTGCCGGGTCGGGGAAAGGAACCGACGAGTGCTCTAATTTATCAAGCTGTCGGGATGAAAAATATCCCTGCACGTCCACCGTGAAAAGCGAATTTCCCACGTTTTAATTAAATCTTGGGCGAAACGTGCTTTCTTCATGCTCTCAAAAACTAGGCATTGTATCGGAAACAAGTTTAAGGGAACTGTCTACCGGCTGGCAGCTGCGAAATCTAAATAGGGAACCCCATGCTAAGGAAATTTCGCCTCAGTGCGTTAATTTTGTGGGCAGGTTTTTCAAATAAAATGTATTCTTTACGAACTTTTTAGAGCAAGATCCCTACGAGCTTATGTTTCCAATACAGGTATTGGCTGTTCACGGTAAAATAAGCACTTTTGAAAGCCCTGCTTGACGTCTACTTATATGAACATTGAGTATTTCTCCCGCCGTATGTAAAATTAACATTGCCGTGGACCTCATCACTCAATGCATGCGTCGGTCAAGTGAAACTGTGAAATTATTTGAAAAGTAAATATTTTACAAATCTGGTTATTTTTACTCTTCCGATTCATAAAATAACAGAAAACGAAAGAAATAATCCAAGCTATCACAAATGGTGACCTAACACATTTTATTCGACTTTAATATATGGAACTACTTGCCATCCATCGTTACCAACTTTACTGGGTGAATGCCACCCAGTGCGCCCGTTAAAATATATGCAGGTGGAGTCAGTGACTTTTCTATGTTAAGGTTGATTTCAAAACCGCTCAGTTCAGCGTGAACAGCCTTTAGGGAAGTAGCACGTTTTCGTAAAGTATAAAATTTAAATTTCCTTTCAAACAGGCTATACATGTTATGGGAAAATCTCCGTTGTAGGGGTCCGCAGTGGCTAAGTGGTTAGCCTGCTCGCTTCCTACCTAGACGGCTGGTAATCGTGTCGGACGATGCAGCTGGTTGGCGGGTTTTCTCGGGGATCTCCCGTTCCCGCCACTCCCTCATTTCGGCGCTGCTCCCATACTCACCTCAATCACCCTCATCGGCTCTCAAGACCTCGCTGTTACTATCCGCCCAAATATCTTTAAGATCTCCACTGTAGGGAACTTTTCCTAAAAAAAATTCTTGGAGAGAAGCGCCTATCTTTTAAATTAACGCACCGAGGTGAAATTCCTTTAACATGGGATTTCCAATTTAAATTTCGCAGATGCCAGCCGGTAGGCTGTTCCCTTAACAGAGATGACGTAAACGTCGTTAAAGAAGTCATCCGACACAACTCCGGCACTATTATCGGGAAGGATCACGCAGAATCTACAGGAGTACTGGTGATGTGACAATGGACATGAACAAGTGACGGCTCTTAACAACGAGGTCGAATTAACTAAGTGAGTATGGAGCAGCGCCGTGATGCAAGGGTGGGGGAAACGAGAGATACCCGAGAAAACCCGCCGACTAGCGGCATCGTCAGGCACGATTTCCACACGCGAAAGTTCTGGAATCGAACACGATTCGCCTTGGTGGGAGGCGAGCAGTCTAATGATTACACCCCCACGGCCTCTTAAGGATATTGATAATCGCAACCAGCAACGCTCAACAGCTACGCTGCTGTCCTATTCCGAGAATACTGGCTGAGAGATTGACAAATACTGTTGGCTCCCCAGCTTTCGACTTAGATAAAAATTGGAATGGGGTTTTCTGGTGGCTGCCTGATGAAGTGAAAATCAGCTTCGAAATTTACCGATATGGCAATACAGAGATAAATGTTTGTACTACACTGACCAGTATCCACTAGCTCAAGCAAAATGGTGAACAATCGACAACGTAACACCGTATATAGCTGTTTTTTTTTTTTTTTTTTTTTGGAAAAACTAGGAGTGATGTAAAAGTTTATTTACGTGAAAAAAGAAATGTATTGCAAGTCTGAATAATGTGGAACACGTAAATAAACCAAATAATCATAGTAAAACTGCTACACTGTTAAAAACACGTCACGCTATTAATGTTAATGTATCATATATACAGTATACAGAACTCTTAAAATGAAATGAAAGCTTTCATCTTAACCGAATGATTCTGCAAATATTTTTTAGGCATTTAGGGGTTTAATCGTATATTTAGTACAAAAATAATTGTAAATTTCGTTAGTTAAGTTGGTATTGTGGTTAAGGGTGTGAGATAACGCAAGGGTAGCCGTGCTGGCAAGGTGTAACAATTTTTTTCGTGAATTATATTTTGAAAACAATGTAACACTATTCTCTGTTACTAATTCATCACATTCGTTTTCTAAATATATATATATATATATATTAATTTTCTTTATCTCCACTTTTAAATAATGTAAGCTATAATAATAGACTATTATTTGTAATATTTCAAATATTTGTTTTTCAGATATTAAAATAACACTGTAATTCTACAAAGGATCTTCTAGTCAACTGGGTTTCCAAGGATTTTTCTTGTAAAAGAACAAAAAACTTTTCACAACGTACTTCCCAGCAGCCAGCACACCCAGTAGGAATCCTTCCGCAGCACACAATAAGCATCAAGCACACGGCCCGTTCCCAGAGCCCCGCGCCACACGAAAGGAAACCACAAGGCCATTTCACCTCTTTGAACTTCTCTATTCTGCGCTGCACACAAAATTTTACAAAAAAATTATTTTCGAAACTAGTTGCCGAAAAGTTTTTAGTACCATTACAAGTTGAAGCTTGTAAATTTTATAAGTTCCATTATCACTGCAAGGATTTTTCTGTAGTTCTGCAAATCCTGTTGGGGCCGCGGTGGCTGAGCGGTTAGCCTGCTCGCCTCCCACCAAGGCGAACCGGGTTCAATTTCTCCGGCCGGGTAGTTCCCGGATTTTCACATGTGGGAATCGTGGCGGACTATGCCGCTGGTCGGCGGGCTTTCCCGGGGATCTCCGGTTTCCTCTGCCCTTTCATTCCGGCGCTGCTCCATAATCACCTCGATTACCCTATCGGCTCTCAAGACCTCGCTGTTAAGAGCCGCCCAAATCTCTTCACTCACTCACAAATGTTTACAAACAAATATGTTGTAAAATTATTAGCATTTTTATTACTACAATAAATTTTTAGTTCGGGTTGCACTTATTTTTTTGTGTGCAAGAATGGCGGGAATACCTACGTTTTGGTGAGCGTGTTCTGGATATCCCTCCGTATTCGCTTCCCAGTGCAGGAGGTGATGTTGGCATCCCAGTGGGATTTGTAGGGTTGTTGTCTCCCACTCGGAATTGCAAGCTCGCTTGTGATATTCTCCGGAGACGGCATTACAGGGGTTGATAGGTCGTCGTCGTCGCCGATGACACTGGACTCCCGGGTGTCGTCCTCGTATCACTAGCGAGCTCCGGATCCCCGGTAATCAACTCCGGTATGCACAGACCGTATTGCGCGCTCAGATGGTCGAAGGAACGTCGTGGTAATTACCACGGAGCTGTTCGCGAGCGATGTGTCTCGTACATACACCGAGTTTTCGCGACCGATCTTTTTGGTATGTCGACAAACGTGAACATTTTTTTTTTTTTTTTAGCGACCGCGTTTCACAAAATTTTTTTTACACGTCTGTTTGCTCATGACGTTGCAGCCGTATCCAGAACCGCGTCTAACCCTTTCAATCAAAAATAAGTATACAATTCCAGACATTTCAACAAACAGATGATTTGTTCGGAACTGTACTGATAACCAGACGACGCTTTGTCTTACGCCGGGACCAATATAAATCTGCCCGTGCTTTATGTTACAGGCAGAAGTGGTTAATGAGGCTACGGAGCATAGTCTCAGCGGCGAATGAAATTTTCCACACGTAGGGAACCTTTCTCATTGGACAGTATGTACTGCTGTGTATAGTGCAGACCAATCAAGCCACTGCATATGCAACATACCAGATAGAGGACACTGTGGCTGAAAGAGATGAGAGTGTTCAAAATCTAAATTTGCGAAACTCTTCTGTGTTGCGATTTTGGAAAAAGAAATAAGTCACAATGGTAGAAAATACTTAATACATGTACATATTTTATAAGAAATAATTTAATGACGGCGTGGTATTCTGTGTGTGTCATTTCAACGGTGTGCAATTGTAGTGCCAGGCTCGTAGCGGATGTCTCAAAAAATATATTCCAACATAAGTGTGTGAAATTGCGTTCTTTGAGGGTGCATGTTGGCATAATAAAGAAACATTCTTTAACTTGACAACAATCTTCACGAACATACACATTACATAAAACTTACTACGAAACTGAAGGTACAGCACTTTCACGTATACTTCCAAATTTTCAAAAGCCCTGCTTAAGTTCTACTTCCAAGATATTACTCCGCCTCATGGGAGTAAATCTTAACCAAATCAAGGGAATTACACCAAAGGGACAATGCACCGTATTCGTGCGCACTTTGTGAAGTAATATTTTGCTTAAGAACTATTTCCTATAAGGCATTACCAACAAGCCTCTTTTCTCACTGTTTAATTCATATTAATTAAATATTATAATCTATAGACAAATTATAAATAACAATTCAATTTAACAAAAAAAGGTAATTATATGTTTACATAAGTATAAAACGCTTATGATTTATGGTATACTTAGGAAATAACCAAACACGTCATACATTGGGCAATTTTTCAACGGCTTGATTAAAAAAGCGTGAAGAAACCGCGAATATACTATAAAGAAACTGAAACTCCCCAATGCACCAATTTTAAAGATAACTGTTTCAAACAAAAAAGAAATACAACGCGACTTTCTCAGAAAATACTGTTTGTGATATACGAGGTTAGGTTAGGAACGAAAGTAAACATGGCAGGCTTGTCGCCTGTTCCCATTGGAAGGATTTAAGAATTAAAACATTAATTGGAAACTGCAAATACAGAAGACGCTATTCCGTATGCCAGATCAGCGCTTAGTCCATAATTCTTAATGCGTAATTTTTATTTGTTTAGTGTAAACCCAGCTTTAACCCTGTGAATTCGTGACTTCACACCCCACGGTAGTGTGTGTGTGTGTGTGTGTGTGTGTGTGTGCGTGTGTGTGTGTGTGTGTGTGTGTGGCGACTCACGGCGCATGCACGAACTTCCCCACGATCGCAACCATGGTAAGGGAGGTCGGAACCGTCACAGGCTGTGCTCAGCGAGGAAGACGAGTGATCTCTCCACGCTGGTTAGTCCAGCGCCAGACAAATCAAGGAAAATGAGATCCGCCCCCTCTCCAAAATAATTTTTCTTCCTACTAATAAAGAACATGGGCCTTTCCCGTCTGTTTCCTGTAGCATTTTCTAATAATGCATGTAATAATTTTTAAATAATTTTCTGTCGACTGGGTTTTTACAGTACCTATGCCGGGGTTTCCCCGCCTTTTCTTAGTTATAGTTTTAACTATGTATAGATACACTAATGGAGGTGGTCATGGCTAGAGCTAGTGATTTTTTGAGAAAAAAATATGAGTACACGGTATACTTCAATACTATACGCACCCAACAACAATTTGTCTATTGCCATTTGTTACTGTCTGCTTGAGAAGGCGTTTTCATATTTGACCGGACCACTCATAATTCGGCAACATCGGCACGGCTCCTACGTGATTCGTGTGCAGTCAGTCAACAAGTGTCAGGAAGTAGTTCAACCAATCAAGATACGTAAACGACCCTTTACTATTTCGAAATGTAACATGGTTTGAAATATTTTCGCGAAATTTCACTACCCCTAGTCACGGCTCAAAATGGCGGCCATGGCTGCCCAATCCCTCTCTGCACCGATACATGCCTCCTTGCATCGATTCCCTCCCCTGTAGGTGTAAGGGGCTCAGCCCTGAGATGCAATAGCTCCTGTTCCTATCTCGGGATGAACCGCTAACACTTAGACTTAGGGTAGGTTAGGAAAAAAACGAGGAAGACGCCAGCCAACAAACAACGACGAGAGGAGGCGCTGGGCTGCGGGATTGTCTTCCAAGGTCGTCGTGTTGGTGGACTCGCACGGAGTGCTTCACGCCACGCCGACCAGGCAGAGCAGGCGGCACCAAACAGCCAATCAGGTCGCTTCACGTTGCTTCTGTGTCATCCACGTTGTCTGCACCGGGAACTTGGGCTGATCTCAGCTGCCGGCGCAGACTACGTCGACATGACCAAATAATTCAGTACGTGGTAAACAAGGAGACCAAAGTAGTTTCAATCAAAGATGACGTTTAGCTGTACAGGCTTACAAGTTGTGACAAGCGTAAATGACAAAACCACAATTGTATAATTATTATTTTATGTAGTTATGGTATTTTGGGTTATGTTAATTAGTTGTTTAGAGTTATTCCTCAGGGAAGACTATGCAATATTCATTTCGAAAATAAATTTGTGCCGGCGGGAAGGCTCACGGATGGTGTAGGTGAAGCTTAGAGGTTCCGTGTCTCTGGTTGGCTCCGAGAGAGCACACTTCGGGGATCCTCGGGTCACCCCGAGTGGCGAGGTGATAGAGAGGAGATAGACAGGAGTTGGGGGTGCAGGCCTTCGATAGACTTGTACATGCATACATATTGCTTTGTTAACCTCGGGACGTGAGTGCCAAACACACTGAAAGCCCAGAGTGAGGAGCTTGCGTGAAGCAATTAAACGCTCGGAAAGAAATTAGGACACCTTCGCGATAATTCCTTGCGGGCACTTAGAAATAATTGTGGTGACTTTTAATTATTGTAGTTTCCGCGTTAGATTTCTCATCACTCTTCCTGAGCCAGCTGGCGTTGTGTAATTTATAGTTTTATTGTAATGCTAAGAGAATTTGTGATGTTTGGCGAGTTACAAAGTATCATTGTGAGCTGCATCGCTGCTCTCTTCAGAGGAAAGAACAATGGAAAACATTGCTTGGTATCCTCGACATCCTCGTCTCAAATAACTTTGAAATGTATGAAAAATCATTTCCCGGCAGCTGATGGGCGCAGCCACACGAAGCTCGAAATTACCGACGCAGGTAAGGCAGAAATATTTGGTCGCGCGCGAATAACAACCGGTGAATTCCACTCGTCTCTCTTTGGTCGACGTGATCTGCCAGAGTGTGGATCCATCTCAGGTCTTATTTTTAGTGGAGGTCAGAGCGGATTGCCGGTGGCTAGCTCTGATTGCCGTGGGAGGTCTGCGTCATCGGTCGCATCTCACCCCACCCCCTTCTGCGTTCGCTCCGCGTGCCCTTAGTGGCGAAATTTAGATCGCCATGTCACGGTGCCATACAAAAAAGAACAGCACAGTATCCCGATATAGAGAATTTATTTTCCCGTCACCAAGCCGGGGGCATCCAGAAATATTCGAAGCTGCGAAAATATCGTGAAGGCACTGGTGCGGGGATTTCGTTGGTCCTAACTCAGGAGTTACGTAGTGTAACAACGACTGTAGGCAGATAAGAATTGACATATCGTTTACAGCGAAGTCATTAGAGACGGAGCAAGTTGTGAAGTAAGAGAGTGTGTTACGAGAGCCCCGTAGTGCGCCCTGTTTCGAATAACTCCTGTTTACATCGCAAGCAAGCAACCGAGGACACATAACAGTTTCTAAAACACAAAAGCCAAACACGGAACCAGAATTGCTATCAGTAAACTACCATAGGAATGCGCCGAGGACAACGGAATATGTGGGTCCGGCAAACTAAGTGAACTTTGAAGTAAGCACAACAATCGTTCAGCAACTCCACCCACGGGTTACGACGGGGACCAATCATAACCTTGTACGTCATTAACACACGCGGCGGGGCGAGAAGTGTGGACGGAGCCACGAGGTCCAGGGAAGACGCAGTCAGCGGTGTAGCAGCGGCGATGGAGTCAGAGGGTCCATGGTGCGAGACCCGGTGAGTCCTTCCTGTCATGATTTAGCTAGGTCATTTTAAACTCCTTCCTTCTTCCCTTCACTCCAGTGGCTTCTATCCAATCAGACTTTAGTGTAACTTGGCTCTGGCCCATCGTTAATTAATATTCTTATTTAATTCACCTCTTTCCTCTTCATATCCCTTTATTTTACACGTTTATGGTCTTCAGCCGAGGATCATAATATAGGACAGGAAGCTGCTCTTGGTCTGCAGTAAGGAACTGCTCCAGCATTCGCCTGGAGTGATGCCGGGAAACCGTGGAAAACTGAAATCAGGATGGGGCGGACCGGGAATCGAGCCTGGATCTTTCCAAGTGCCAGATCACTGATTGCAATGAATATTGCTGGCTCTCCCACAGTTTTACGCTCTCGGTGTACGCAAGCGACTTCCACGGAGCTAGAGTAAACTTAAGTATTGTGATCAATCATTAGTAGAGACCTGAAAAAATTCGCGAGTTCAATGATCTGTGGATTAAATTGCACAGTCTTATGTACAGTACAAATATGCCGATATCAACTGCGCATTGGTTGTTTGCTGTCACAGTGCATGGCGACGATTGGACCAGCGTTCTCCAGGAGGTGTCAATACACCGTGTGGACAAAGTTATATAAGCACCAGTGTTTTGCATTCTATCTTGTCCCAAAATGAATCCGCGTATTCTTTACGTCTCTACTAGAGACCTAAAAAATTCGCGAGTTCAGTGACCTATAGGCTACGCTTCACGGTCTTATATAAACTCATGCATATGTCAAATGTTTATTGATTGCTTGTTGTGGCAACAAAAGACGGTGATTAGGCCTACAATCTCTTGCATGTTTGTTACTAGCCCATTCATCTCCAGGAGGTGACAAACGAAGCGTTGACCAATAATTGCAAAAGTTACATGAATGTACAAGTTTGTGAATTACAACTTGTCTCGAAATGAATCCGTGGCTTTTTTAAGGTCTCTAGCCATAGAGTACACAAGAATAGATCCTGCAGGGATGAAACAGACGCTTATGCTGCAATCTCCAGGCGTCACTAGCCAGCAAAATGGCGTCACTAGACAGCATCATGTCGGGACGAGTTCGCCAATCAGCGCCCGGTAACCTACTCGGCAGCCCGCAGCCCGGTCATTAGGGAACCTTCCGCAGCATGCAGTAGCCAATCAGACACATGGAAGGTCCCCACATCCTCGCTCGAGCCAATCAGAGAACGAGTACCTCCAAATCAAACGAAAATCCGAGTCATTCGCTTCTGTGTACTCATATATTCTATGCCAGAGGTCTGTGATATTTTGTGAGAACATCGGTTCCGTGGTTGAAGTTTGGTGCTGTCAAACTAAAGCAAATTCTTATGCTGTCCCCCCGGCCTGGTATCAGAGATTCAAACCAGAGTTCCAGATGCCGAGTGTACTTGCCCGCTTCATTTGTGTGATTGCTTGTATTCCCCTGCTAGCAGGCTGGGCGGTAATTAAGGCACGTTGGGACGTCCGCGAATAAAAATGGAAGAGACAGCATGCGAGAGAAAGAAAGAGATAGAGAGATGCGTGCATGTAGGATTGACGAGATTCTCTGGAGTCGCGCCATGGGACAGGAACTGGCGCAGGAGGTTCTCATCAGCAGCCGACATACGAGTTGAAAATACGCGAACGTTGGAGGGGGTGCGTCTCGTGTCGACATCCGGCAGCGGGTCGGATCGATCCGTGTTTCGAGGTTCGATTCCTGCGGGACGAGAAAACTGGAGAACGAGTGGGAGGGAGGGCGAGCCAGTGGATATCCCCTTCCACCCTCGCGGCAATCTTCTCGCGCAGCGGTCTGCTTGCTGTAGGAATTAGAGGGAAAGGGGTTTGAAGGGGTGGCTCACCCCCTCCCTCTTTTCTCTCTTCCCTCTGACGACTTTGAAGAGCGACGGAACGGAAGACCAGGTCCCGTCGAATCATTCGTTGTGAAAATTCTCATCACTTCACCCCTCCCACCCAAACCCACATTTCCTCCCGCTTTCCCTCCATCCCCCCTGGCCAGACACCAACCAACCCCTTTTCATCATGCCTTTGATGCAGTTTGCCTGTATGCTTCCACACACCGGCGTTGAAATGCGGGGAAACATCGTACCCGTCCAGCTTTTCATCAGCCGTATCACATTTTATTCACCTTACTTCAGCTCCCTTAAAAAAAAAAAAAATTCTAGCGTTTTGTGGCAACCCCGGAAATGACGGGCGTTGACCTTATCACTCTAAACACAAGCTTAATTCTGAATAAGCCTGGAATAATTCTCCGGTGAAATTAATCCAACTCTCTTGATCCGTTTCGTGCGAGACCGTAAGAGACAGAAGAGCATCGGGCTCCTGTTTAAAGCTCTGGTTACCACTTTTAACTAACGTATGAAATCCCAGAAATATACAAAATGTTTATCACTTAAGGTGCCTCCACTTACGTTCAAGGGCATATTAATGAAGAAGGAACTAAAGGGCTTCTTTTTTACTTGTAAGTAGAAAACGACTAGTACTGCAGTTCGGCTATCTATAAAACTGTCTTAAGCTATGTCAGATGTTTTGTGGATGTTTTATGTAGTTACTATGTTTTATGTAGGTACTACTAAAACTAGTTCTATATTCACTGCAGTAAGCATTTTTAATGTCACAAAACATTTGGAAGGGTTTGGTATAGCAAAAATAACCATAGTTTCTTATATGCAGCTGCACTAAGATTCCACAGAATCCGAGGCTGCTAAAAATCAACGCCTCTTCGTGCCCTGTGACGGCTTTCGAAATCTCTGATCACGACGAGTGTCAACAGCTATTTTAACCTTACTGCCAAATACATCATCAAACATGATCGAAATCGGGGAATCTCAAATGATTTAGCCGGGAGAAGGACAAACATGGACACAGACGTGCACAAACGCAGACCGGAAGGTAATCTCATAAATTTTTGTTTTGTTTGGAAAGTAGTCTGGAAATATCTCCACAGGAAAGCAGCAGTTTTCAACGTATAATGTTAATATTTTGGGGACAGTATAAAGAGGATTGTAGTCAGGCGGGAGAGGATTGAGAGAAGTCACATTAGCCCTTCCAGGCATGGTGGTCTATACAGAATGTATCTAAACTACTGTAACAAACATCGGAAGTGAAATGTATTGAAGAAATTCAGGCGGCTATTAACATCTAGGTCTTGACAGCTGATGGGGGTGAATCGAGGTGAGCATGGGGCAGCGTGGGAATGCAAGGGCGCGGGGAAACGGAAGATCCCCGAGAAAAATCCGCCGACCAGTGGAATTGTCTGGCACGATTCCCACATGCGGAAATCCGGGAGCGACCCCGCCGGGAATCGAATCTGGTTCGCCTAGGCAGATCACACGAACCGCCACGAAATTTCGTCTCCATGCGCTTATTTACAAGCTGCTCACGGTAAAATGAGCGCTTCTGAGAGCCCTGATTAAGATCTATTTGTATGCCCATTGTGTATTCTTCCGCCTTATATAAAATTAACATTGTCATAGGCCTCATCATTTTATTCACGCGTCGGTCAAATGAAACTGTGAAATTATTAAGAAAGTAAATACTTTACGAATCTGCTCATTTTTACACTTCGGTGCGTTAAAAAAACACAGAAAGCGAAATAAATAATTTTACGTTATTACAAATGGTTACTTAACATTTTTATTTAATTTTAAGATATAGAAATACTTTCTATCCATCGTCACCAACTTTACTGGGCGAATGTCACTCAGTGCGCCCATTAAAATATATGCATGCAGAGGCAGCGAATTTTTTCTTACGTTAATTTCAAAAGTGCTCACTTTGTCATGAACAGACTTTACTTGGTGATTTCGTCCAGTGTCGAAAGTGTTAAGATGGATATGGATTCACAACCTCCAAGTAGCGTACTTACTTACGACTAAAAGTGTAACACTATGTTTTCATGCATCCATTCACATTCACGCTTAGCACACGTACGTACGTACAACAGAGAGGAAGCGTTGCTCAACTTTTGACTTCTGCGTATGAACGTACGTACGGCTGAACCCTCAACCAATCAGAATGTCTGATTTAGCAATGAATACATTATTCTGATTAAAACTATTAAGATAATAATGTGTATAGACAAAATTCTCTATTATTATGTTTAATGATTTAAAATTGTACCAATTTTTACACAGAGGCTACAAAAATAAAACGATAAATAATAACCTCACTTCGCAAAGTTACGTATTTGTTTGGATGTCTACCAACAGAAAACGTACATACGTACATTACGAAGAGATTGTGAATTTGCCTTTAAGGTGGCCGCCTGGTTAGCCCGCCGCCGAACGGTGTGCAGAGCTCCAGCAGAAAACGTTTTATTAAAAACCCGTCCCACGTGTCTGAGCGAGGTCTGCATACTAATAGCATTTAAGAAACGTTAGGCGTCTGTAGACGTTTTCCAGTTCCTCCATTTCTCTCTAAAGCATGTTTTTGTGATAGTGAAAATGTCTCAAACGGGTGTTTTCACGGTCGTTTTTAGGTATGAACATTCCGGTACCAAACATTAAAAAAGGAATAGGGACGTGCACCGTACCTTAATTTTTATTATTACTTCATAGAATGGTAGGGTCTCCGCTGAAAGTCTCTTAGAGGCGCGTTATCGACGGCAAGACTGCACGCCAATTGAGTGCTTTGCGCGTAGAGGCGATGAGAGAGTTGATGCACATGCCTCGGTCGCCCCTAGCGCTTCCACTCTTTTAGGCGTCAGACGTGCTAAATTCTTTCAACCAGGCGGCCACCTTAAGGGGGCTGCCTACTAGGTGCTATAAATGTGTTGTAGTGTGTTGGGAAATCCGCTTTCTTCACTAAACTATTCCACGTGCGCCCAATGTGCAAATTAAAAAAAAGAAAACAAACTTCAGGCGATGACGGAATGTAGCTTTCATGACACTACGCATATTAGAACCACTATTTCCAAGCCCTCCAACATAGCTAAAAAAAAAAGAGAAAAAAAAAAGCCTTTTTAGACTGCCGTATGCCAAAATGTGCTGACCGGATCTACGTGAAACACAGATACAATCCTGCATTGAACTTTGCATTAGACTTTCCATCCGTAAAATAATATGGTCACCGCTTAAAGTCCCATATAAAAATGGTTCGACGAAAAACTTGCGCCCTTAGCGTTCACTCGCTCCTGTGCCATGTCGCATCAGGTAGGCGGCCGCCTTAAGAGGAGTGTGAACTGGAACTTTTTTTGTGAGATCGTTGTTTGCACGTATTCGCGTATATCGGTGAATATATGCTCTGTAAATACTATGTTTTGCCGGAAAAAAAAAATTATCCATGTGTCTATGTTTTTACTTTTAACATCTTAAGTGTATTCTCGGAGAAAAAGAATTCGCGAAAATGGTCAAATATCGCATTTGTAAAGCTTGCCTATGCAGTTTCCTTACGCAGCAAGAGAAAAGTACAAAAATACAGGTGTAGTTTAATATGTGGTCTTTCGTCGTGTGTAATAAAACTCCATTGTTACAGATTTGATTTGCACAGTACAGGACCACGACGGAAACACTGCGCGCCTTGCGCGTAGGGGCGATGAGGCGCCTAGTGCGTGTTAAGTGTAGTCCGTACCGCTCCCTCGCTTCTTGATCTTGGAAGCGCAGGTTCACACTCCTCTTAAGGTCGAATGGGACGGCGAGCAGACGCTGGGAGCAGACGTGCCTGCTTCTCTCGCCCTCAACTCGACGTCGCCCCAGTCGTTTCATCGGAGGGCGCTGACCGAACTACAACCCCCATCCCCCCTCACCAACCCCTCCCTACAATTGGGAGACGGTGCCCATCGGAGTCAGGGTCTGTTTCCTCCCCTTAATGCGACTTCGCGTAGAAGTTTCAACATCTTCCCATTCCGTCGAACCCTGCCATCTCCCTGGCCCCGCGGAGTGACCAGTTGCTCGAGCGACGAAGAGCCTTTGTACAGCGTCCTTCCCCGCGTTCTTAACAAAAATCCTCACTCATTTTACGGAGAAGTACCGGTAAAAAATTATCCAGAAATTTCTGTAAACTCTCCGTAGAAATTACCGAGCACGTTGCTCTTCAGAAACGAACTTTCCGTAACTTTCACAGAAATTTCCGTGGACTCACGAAACATTTCCGTGAATTTTCTCGTTAGTTTTCTGTACTTCCTGTTTTTCTAACCGTTCACTCGAGTTCTTCTTCTACCACTGCCTGGCATCATTGCGGTACTTGATGTAACGACTTCAGCAACTTTTTTTAGTGTCAATTAAAGTTTGTGTTTAAGTGTTGCTAAATGTTACAGACGCCTGGTTACAGTTGCGAAGAAAGGCTTTCGCGTGGACTCGACATTGTTCGTCACCGGAACCTGGAGCAAGTAGGAAATACGGAGACTTCCCGTATTGTATTTACGGAACCCTTCTCCGTTTTCAGTCCTTACGTTTTGCGTTTCCGTATACTTACAGTACGTTTCCGTAAACGTATCCGTAAATAGACGGAAATGTTTAACATTGCAATAACTACCTACGTCTATGGAAGCAAACTAAAGGCTGTTCACGGTAAAATGAGCACTTTTGAAAACGCTTATTAAGATCTACTTGTATTCACGATGTGTGTTCTCCCGCCTTATGTAGAATTAACATTGCCATGGGCCTCATCCCTTTATTCATGCGTAGGTCAAGTGAAACTGTGAAATTATTAGAAGAGTAACAATTTTTCAAATTTGGTTATTTTTTTCACTTAGATGCTTTAAAATAACAGAAATCGAAAGAAGTAATTTAAGTTTTCTGAAATTATGACCTAACACTTTTTATTCGACGTTAAGGTATAGTATTACTTTCCATCCATCGTTACTAACTTTACTAGGCGAATGTCACTTAATTCGCCCATTAAAATACATGCAGGCAAAGGCAGTGACTTTTGGCTAAGGTTTATTTTGTAAAGTGCTCACTTTATCGTGAACAGCCTTTACCGTACGTGTGTTCTAAGCTCGCGCCACGAAACCAGACGAAGTGGCGCAACATGGTCGCCTCCGCCCTATCAGCAGCGCCCACGGAAACTAGTAAGTACGGACAGGAAAATTAGGTGAGTTCATTAACCATTAGGCTAGACTCGACTGTCATATACATACTCAAGCCTCAGCTAGAGTCAATTCGCGGGATCTTCACATTTTTCGAATCGAACCTTTCAAAAATTATCCTGTTTGACGTGTGTGATTGTCGCGTAAAAATATCTCGTATATATTTTGTATATCTTTTAACATAAATTAATATAATTTTTGTTGAAAATGAACTTTCGCTTGTATTTTTTCTATAAATTATATTTCGTTTATAATTAATATACATAGAAACAGAGAGAGATAGAGAGATATAGATGGGGGATAGAGAGAGATAGATAGAGAGAGAGTGAAGGGATCTGGGTGGCTCTTAACAGCGGGTTCTTCAGAGCCGACGAGGGTGATTGAGGTGTGTATGTAGCATCGCCGAAATGAAGGGGCGGGGGAAACGGGAGATCCCCGAGTAATTGCGCCGACTAACGTCATCGTCCGGCACGATTCCCACATGGGAAAATCCGGTGACCCGGTCGGGGATTGAACCCGGATCGCCTTGGTGGAAGGCGAGCAGGCTAACCGCTCGGCCATCGCGGCTCAGAGAGAGAGAGAGAGAGAGAGAGAGAGATAAATAGGTGTGTTGGTAATGACTTCTAAGAATTAGATTTCACGCAGTGTGTGCACGAATGCGGTGCGTTGTCCTCCTAGTATAATTTTCCAGACTCGGTTAAGCTTTGTTTGCATGAGCCGGATGAATAGCGTGAAAGTAAAAATTTTTGCAGAGCTTCATAAAAATTTGAAAGTAAACGTTAATGGACTATATATGTTCGTTCGCCTCAAGTGAGTAGCCAGGTTTGCCCCACAGCTGGTAGCACGAGATTATAGGTGGTACACACTAAATCTGAATCAGTGAGAATTCCACTGATGCAGCGGTTACTTCAGTTAATTTAACTGATGAATCAGTGAAAAATGCCAGTGTTTTCCTTCGCTTATTACTTCAGTGGCATTTTCCACTGAGTTCATCAGTGACGTTTTCCGCTTTTATTCAGTGATTTGTTCTTTGGCTGTAAAAATGGCCGTCAAACAAAGTGTAAAATTTGGCCGTTAAACAATGTGAAAACCAATACAAAATACTTTCCGAAATGTGTTTCGTCTTTCAAAACAGCATTTTATGAGGTATCATTAACATTTAGTCTTTCATTCTATTTTTACGTCTTTGAGTTCGTTTTAATATAATCATCATAGCGCTCTGTTTGAAGGTTTAAACTGCATATAATA
Organism: Dryococelus australis; assembly: GCA_029891345.1. NCBI lineage: Eukaryota > Metazoa > Arthropoda > Insecta > Phasmatodea > Phasmatidae > Dryococelus > Dryococelus australis. Next base: position 89,440,223 of record CM057001.1, on the reverse strand, counting down.
TGGTTAAGAGAGTGCATTCATATGTATTATTCGTTTTAACAATCATAGGGGTAACAAATTAAACCAAAAACGAAAAGTTAGGACATAAAATTTAAAACTACACGCTTTCGATGAGCAATAAAAATATATTATACATATTTACCCTACTTTGAAACTTGAATTGGTAGCTCAGATGGTAAGCTGACAGTCTAAAAGCGGAGTGGAAAGGGTGTGTGGACTCATTCCCGGCCACCTGCGGAGATGTTTTTACTTTTTGAAATTACGGTCATTTGCGCAACATAAATAGAAAACTATCGTAAAGATGTTTATTTCTCTTAATTATTTGGCTAAATTCATAAAAAACAATATTTAATTCGCTGCTACAGGTGGCCGTCACTAATTCAATCAGTGGAATTTTATCACTGAAACAATCAGTGGTCTTCCACTGATTCTGAGTGGAGGCATTTTCACTGATTAGAGTAGTTGAATTTCTTTGCGAATCAGTGGTTTTCCACTGATCCGTACTTAGAGTTTAATACTACAGGTTTTACTATTGACAAGAGTCATCCATGACCTTATCCTGTGAACTGTTTGTGATCGAAATGCAAATGTGATAATAATGTACACGAATTTTAAGTCCTCAAATATATTGGCGTAAATTTCCGGCTATTACCAATATGAACCGCTTAGAAAATGTTAGATACAATCAAAACATTGCGCACTCGAGAGCAACACTTCTCTGTTTTAAGAATAGGCTTCAGTCGCCCGCCCACTCGCAGCGAGGCGATACCTTGCAACGAGCATAAAACACATGTTTTCAAAAGTCCTCAGTTATGTTTTTAGGTTTCTTTTCCGTGCGAGGGAAAAATATTAGTGTGTTCCAAAATTTACCTTGCAAGCATCAAGTTGGAGTCCTTCAACATAAACCAGGATTACTTTACACAGTGTAGAGGATTTATAGACACACACACACACATGGATATATATATATATGCGTTATATTTTTTTTTCTTTGAGGACAAGCCAGTCTTTAATCACGCTCAAATATGCACATCTTTTGCCATTGAATGGAACACAGTTTATAAGTATAGGGGCACCTGTGTTTTTCTGCGAAGAGATTCCAGGACAATATGTATTCCAACGCACTTTAGTTCACATCCACTTTCGTGATTGGATCATTTGAATTGTTACGTGTAATATATGTCTGCCCGCGAATCACGGACTGTGAGTATCGGAGAAACTTAATCCTGATTGGCTCACTCATGTAACAGACTGCCTTCACTAGAAGACAAGCGGCCAAATAGTCAAATGAAGACTGCAAGTGTGCACATATGATATTGAAGTTTAGTCTCTGCGTAAATCTTTTCGCGAAAAAACAAGTAGCCATATTTATGAGATATATACTGGAGGACGAAGAGCCAGTAAAAAATCAGCAAACAAAGGAACACCTGCTCCTATGTGTTACCTGGTCTGGGATAAAACTGACCCCTGATCGGTGGAGCAGCAGCCGATAAACAAACCCATCAGCGTGAAACTGTGGAATCTAGCTTACACGTACGCGAATTAACGACATTTTTCCGGCCCCTGTGGACAACATCCGCAGCGATCACGGACTGCCGAGGTATCCTTCGCGCAAAATTAAATTCATGGCGGGTGCTTGCAAGTGATTCGTAAGTTCCGGCTCGGCGAAATGCGACGAGAATCTCTGCGTGAGAGTTGTCATTGTGGCAAGCGTTTTTTTAACGCGCCGGTGCGGAAACAATACCTCGAGGACGAGACACCATTTCAAGAAGTTCTCAGCGTTGTACACGTTGTCAGAGGCCTCCCACGGTCATCTTGTCGCACACGCGCGGCAAGTCGCACAATAGCTATAGAGACCTGAAAAATCCGCGAGTTCAAGTGACCTATAGGAACGTTTCGCCAGTTCATTTCAGAACACGGTAAATGTCAAACATGTGTACACTGAAGTTGAGTTTGCAATTGGATCGTAGTTTATTAGACATGCCCTAGACTATTCTGAGCCAATAGCAGGCTATAAAGGAAACAATTAGCGAATACCATACTGCCAGGAGTGGAGTAACGCTTGCTAGTCACTGGAGCAGCAGCCAATGAACCAATAACTGAGGCCCGAGTGTAGACACCACTTTGTAGTCTAGCCTATAGGTCATTGAACTCGCAAAATTTTCCTATCCATTTTGCGACTAGTTGTAATTCGTAACAGTTTAGCTGAGATCCACTTTCGTGATTGGATGGTTTTTGTATTACGCGCCTTAGATGCATGTCCGCGAATCAAAGACGCACAGTAGTTACCTTATTCTTATTGGCGAGTTAAGTAGGAGAAGCTCATCTCACAAAGGCACGCCACCAATAAGTAAAAGAAAACAAAACAATGCTGGCAAGCCCGTAGGGTATTGAAATCTAGCATGTGCGGAAATCTTTTCGCGAAATTCAGGTGTCCCTATCTATAGGCTAGGCTTCGCGCAGGTATCAAGTGTTTATTGGTTGCTTGTTCTGGCAGTACAAGGCGGTAATTAGGCCTACAATGTATTGCATGTTTGTTATTGGCCCATTTATTTGCAAAAGTAACATGGACGTACAAGTTTGCGAATTACAACTTGTCTCGAAATGACTCCGCTAATTTTTCAGGTCTCTAACAATAACTACAGATGATTGCAAATAGCAAAAAAATTTTAAGCCAACATATCTTCTATAACCCTCTAACTAGTCTATTATTTCACGATTGGATGGTCAAGGTTCTGGATCGATTAAGTTGTTGGCAGACCAATCACGAACGTCCTGCCTTAAAGCATCAGAATCCTCATTGGCCCAGGGAAATGGGGTAGTAGCTTCATACATGCATGATAGCCAATAAGGAAATAAGCCTGTCGGGCATGTGTACAGTACGTAGAATCCTAGCAAACAATCAACTTTTCCCGCGATGAACCATTATCTCTAAATATCCTATGTGCACACATGTAGTCTTCATTTGGCTATTGGCCGCTTGTCTTTGTGTGAAGACAAGTCTGTTACATGAGTGAACCAATCAGAATTAAGTTTCTCCGACAGGGACAGTCCGTTGTTTGCGGGCAGACAGAGAAGACACGTAAAAATTCATGTGATACAATCACGAAAGTGGTTCTGAACTAAAGTTCGTTGGAGCATAACTTGTCCTGAAAGCTTTTCGCGAAAAAACACGTGTCCCTGCCCAATGGGAGTGACAAAAGAGCATGCAAACATAACGTTTATTTGTACGATGAAGGTGGCAATTGCCATGGTATGACATTATTGGCGGTTTATGCGAGAACTTCATATCTGATAGTAATTTTCCGAGATGGCTTGAAATGATTAGTAGACACCCGGAAATTTTGCGGATTCATCTGAGGACAAGTGTATCGTCTGGTTACGTGGCGCATATTATTTAAAATATTAAGCTTTAAATTAATATGCAAATCTGAGATCTCAGTACACACATGTTTATATTATAAAAAGTGCCATTGTTGTTACGTGTCCCACATGTGAGATTATTATTCAGTTATTTTATTTTATTATACATGTTTATTAAGGTACACGCAGCAGCTGAGGTGTAATTAACCACAGGCCTATCGTATTTATTTTAAACTGTCAAGTTTTGAGTAACGTACTAATTGGTTTTAAGTTGGCAACGTCTGATAACATCGTTTTAATTATTATCATAAGGAATACACCCTGAGATAAGTCCTATGTTACACATACTAATTTTAATATTTAACCAACGCCGATAATGGGTGGCGAGCGAACGTTCTAGTCTCCAGCTTGTTTTACGTGGATATTAAAGTTAACCGGCCAGGTAGGCCTGGGTTCCGCCTAAGAAGGCGTAATTATTATGTTTAATGTGAAGATGACCCAGCAAGCAAGCTCAGTTTAATGTTGTTAGCCGACGGTATAATGGTAAACCGTCAGAAGAGGGCTAGAGAGCATGTCAACGTAAATAACCCATTATATGTGTAAGGTATTTTTCCATCACCATCCCCAGTGACAGATGGTCCAGCAATGAAGTGATATAAAACTTCGTTAGTAGCTGCACTTATTTTCCAACACGTTCTAGACTGTCGCATATTGCCTGAGAACAGCAACTTTTTTTTCTCGACCTGATTTAACATATTGCTAGCCAGAGATATTTAAAGAGTGCAGTCTTACAGGCAGATATTTGCAACTATTATGCGTGAGAGTAATTTGCTATAATACTTGAACTGAATATTCTGCACTGCAAAAACAATTGATTTTTTTTGTAACCGTTAAGGCACAGCAAATACTTTTATTACAGTTACCAGACACTACACGCATAGTTGTTATTTTAACAGGCATAAAGAGGTAAAAACATGATTTTCCTGTCCAGTTGCTGCGTGCTGATTTTCATATGTTCTTGAACCACAATATGAGGGCGGAGGTCTTTTTTTAATTGAGTAGAAGTATTTTCTGCATTAAAATTTACATTTTTTATTTGATTAAAGTACACGTAATTAGTTTCTCTGAATTCCCTAATGTGTCTTTGAAGGGTAACATATGTATAGCTGTGCTGGAGCTGTACTAAATCTGGATTTTGAGGTAACATACAGGTAATCTACCGATCTGATTGTGTGTGATTGTTGTTTTAATCATATTGCAGTATGGGTACAGACCTGAAGAATTCGCGGATTCGCTTTCGGACAAGCTAGAATTCAAAACATATGTGTTATATATAACATTAGCCATTGGTTCACGCGATGTTTGACACCTCCTGGAGAACGCTAGCCCAATCGTCACATTCCACCGTGATAGCAGAAAACCAAACTCTCAGTCGATAACTGAATATTTGTACATAAGACTGTAGAGTCTAGTCTGCAGGTCATTGAACTCATGAATTTTCAGGTCTGTAAGTATGGGTTTTGTATACTAATTAGCTTTACTGCATAGTAATTAATATGTTTGACGCCTATATTACCTAATTTTTCCTAGTCATTACACGTAGCCTGGTAAGATAAATTTAAATATATTTTCACACATTTCACACTCTACTCTCTCGTATACAGTTGTCCATCAGTTAAGTCTGCCTGTAGAAGCTACATCTGGTACATTAATTAGAGACTATATTACAATATGTCGAATGTTCCTGCTGTCACATATAATTTGTCACACCAGTATCTTACACAAGTTAAACTGCATTCACGTACATAAATGTGTTTGTGCCTCCATTGGACCACAGTTTTTTACACATGTTCCGAGCGACTTTTCAACCAATAAAGAATCTGCAAGGAAAATAAGAACTGAATACCGAGCTACCTGGTCTGGTGTTAAACTGGAGCAACAACCAATGAACTATTAACTGATGCTCGAATACACAAAGGATTGTGCAGTCTAGCTTGTTGCCAACTGAATCCGCGAAATTTTCGGGTCTCTAGTTATTGTTAAGGCCTCCTGTTTTTCGCGAAACGATTCACACTCAGCCTATACTTCAGTACACTACGTGAACGCTTGCCACTTTCGATCCCTATTGGCCACGTGTATTCGCGAGAAGAAATTTTTGTATTTAACTGGGCCAATCAGAATTCATTTACTTCGCGGGAAGACACCTAAGACGTGTGACAATTGAAACCTTCGAATCGGACAAGTTGATCTGAGCTATAGTCTTTTGGAGTACAACTAGTCCCGAAATGTTTTCGCGTAAAGCAGGTGGCCCGAGTTATTGGTTTCCACCCGTGTGCATAAAGAATGTGAAAATGTGAGTGAACCCACCTCACTTTCCAACCTTCAACTGTCTCCCTTCGCAGGAGGTGAAGCGCTGAGGTTTTCACTGGACGCCCACATATGGCAACAATGTTGCGGAGTGGTAAGATTGATCGCATGCTACCTGTGTGTGGGTAGAGCTGGCTACTCATTACCACAGTAGCTAACGAATAGAGACCTGAAAATTTTGCGTTCTTATTTAAGAACAGTCTGAATTGCAACTTACTGTGCGTTTGACCTACTTCAGTCATTGGCTAGAAGTATGTCTGGCACGCCTCAGAGAACTCTTAAGCCAGTAACATTAGTTCAGCGGTGGAGTGGTCAATCTCTTTTAAGGATATCAAGCAGTTCGGTGACGTTGATTTAAGTGCAGCGGCCAATGAAACCACGGACTGTGCTCATGTGTTTATAACGCAGTGGAGTCCATCCTGTCACCGAAAGATAACGCGAATTTTGCATGTCTCTACTAATGAACAAATAGATGAGACTCGAGTGTGCAAATGATTATGAATTATAGCCAACAGGTGAGAGAGCTCACGAAATTTTACAATCCTTATTCAAAGGAAACGAGAGAAATAAAGTGTGTAAAATAATGTCAGTTAGCAATCACGAAGTTGAAATGTGTTAACCGCTTGATCATAACTAGGGACACCCGTATTTCGCGAAAAGATTTCCGCACATGCTAGATTGCAATACCGTACGAGCTTACCAGCAGTTTCCTTTTGCTTACTGGCGACGTGTGTCTGTGAGAAGACAATTTCCTTAGTTGACTGGCCAATCATAATTACGTTACTCCGATACTCTACGTCTCTGATTCGTAGGTAGACACTTAAAGGCACGTAAACGTCTAGATCACCCAATTACAAAAGTGCATCCGAGCTATAGTGTTATGAAGTGAAACTGGTATTCGCGATATTCGGGTGTCCCTAATCATAACACGAACCAGTCACGAGGTAACTTTTAAAGTCCTTTGTGGTAATCACACGTACAAGCCGTACATTTTCGACCCATTAAAATTTTTACTCTTGACGTGAATTCGTTGTTATAATCAGACCGACTCATGGGGTAAAGGCTGTTCACGATTTTGAAATCAACCTTAGAAAAAAGTCGCTGTCCCTGCCTGCATATATTTTAACGGGTGCGCTGAGTGATATGAGCCCAGTAAAGTTGGTAAAAATGGATGGGAAATAGTTCCATATTTTAAAGTCAAATAAATAGTGTTTGGTGACCATTTTTGCAAACTGAAATTATTTCTTTTCCTCTTTTTTAATGCGTCTAAGTACAAGAATGAACATATTTGTAACATATTTACTTTCCTAATAATTCCGAAGTTTTACTTGACTGACACACGAAAAAAGTGATGAGGCCCATGGCAATGTTACTTTTACATAAGGCGGAGGAATACACAACGTGCGTACAAGTATATATTTTAAGCAGGTCTTTCAAACGTGCTCATTTTACCGTGAACAGCCTATACCAGGATGGAAACAGCAATGCAACGTATGTAGGATGAACCATTCCCACATTATTACACTGTGAATAACAAAAGTACTGAAATAAATGTGGTCTCGTTCGATCGAGTGTACAACTATGGTGCGAGCACAGCCTTTAGTTGGTACCGCGCATGCGCGAGGCGCGGGTGGGGGCCCGCGGCGACTGACGGCAATTTTGGAAGTGAGCTAAGATTTCCGGGCAAAATATCTCGTGACTACGACGTGCAAGCGCGCTGATTTTTTTTTCAAACAAAATCTCTCGTCTATACCTGTCGATTGAAGCCATAAAAGCAAAGTATTCATTTCGTTATAGGCTATTCACGGTAAAATGAGCACATTTGAAAGCCCTGCTTAAGATCTACTTCTATGCACGTTGCGTATTCTTCCGCCTTATATAAAATCAACATTGCCATGGGCCTGGCCATTTTATTCATGCGTCAGTCGAGTGAAACTGTGAATTTATTAGGAAAGGAAAAATTCACAATTCTGCTCATTTTTTTTCAATTCGACGCATTAGAAAAAAAAAAACAGAAAGTTAAAAAAAAAAATTAAGTGAATATAAATGGTTACCTAAAACTTTTAAATCGATTTTAATATATGGAACTACTTTCACTTCATAGTTACCAACTTTACTGGGCACATGTCACTCAGTGCGCCAGTTAAAATATATGCAGGAAGGGGCAGTAACTTTTTTCTATCGTTGATTTCAAAAGTGCTAATTTTATCGTGAACAGCCGTTAATTCCATTTCATTCCAATTTCCCAAAGAAAATGTTACGCAGTAACGCAGACGCATTCGCGTGAAATGCGCGGTAAAGATTAATTCTACGCACGTTGGGGGGAAAAAAATTGATATGTTATGGGACAGTTGGCATGGGAAAATTTCCACCGCTAGGTGCGCAGTGTCCCAAAAGGTAACGTTTAAATTTACTGGAATGCGAAGCTACGTGAATGATAAAAGATGTTCTATTTGATTTATGTTTATTGACTATATCCAGTTTTTAACATTTAAAAAAAAACAGAGAAAATTTGGTACATTGCAGACACTAGCGCTCTCCTAGTCGCAAAAATTTCCTCTTTGCCAAACTTCCAACATTGCTCTTTCCAACCTGTTTTACAAGTAACCTTACCCACGGCTATTTTCTCCCGGGCACGTACAACCAGGAGCACGTGATTTTCACGAAAAGGTTTTTTAAGACCAGCTGTACTCCAAAACACTTTAGTTCATATGCACTTTCGTGGTTACATGATTTTATAAGTCACATGCCTCAAGTGTCTTGCCTGCGAATCACGGTCGTTCAGTAGCGGAGTACTTTATTTTGATTGACCCAGTCAAATAAGAAAATTTCCTGTCACGTGTAGACGCGTGGTTAGTAACCAACAGAAGTTGTGGTCGTGGTCGTGGGACATATTAAAGTACAGCATGAGCATAAATCTTTCCGCGAAAAATACATGGCCCTACGTACAACTAGAGACCCTGAAATTTCGCGAATTAATTGGAGGACACGTTAAACTTCAATCACGTGTGCATAAAAGTTTCTGTTTCAATTGGGCCACAATTCGTTTGGCACAAGAAACAAGGACCGAGTGCCGGGCTACCTGGTCTGGGGTTAATCTGGAGCAACGGCCAATAGACAGGTGACTGAGGCTCGAGTACACAAAGGATCGTGGAGTCTAGCTTGTTGCCCAATGAATCAGCGAAAATGCCTGGTCTCTACGTATAACAGTAGCGAGAAGGTTCGTTATCGATCAGAAACAAGCTAGAGGTCACAGAGAGCTGTGTGTGTTCTTTTCTCCCGCTATGGAATCACCGCTAATCGGCCTCGTCCTGTGGTACTCCGAGCCGAAGGTAAACATTTATGCCCCCCACTGATCTGGGTCCGTGAGTCCAGACCAAACAGATGAGTGTGTGTGCTAACGACGACGTCAGCCAGTGAACAAATGACGGTGGTCGCCACGTCGTAGTGGACGTGCGTGGCAGGGTTAAAGGGCGTTCCTGAATTATGAATTTGGACAGGTGATCAGCGGAGAGAGTGATTTCTTGAGGGAATAGTTGAATAACTGCTAGCGGTTTTCTTTCGAGTCGGCTGTCGTTCACGTGTCGATATGTTGCCCCATTTCACTGCACCAATGTGGATTCAGGTACTCCAATGCTTAGAGAGGGTGAAAAATCGCAAAAAATTTTTGAGCCAACATGTCATCTGTAGGGCTGACACTCTAACTAGTTTATTATTTCATGACTGGAAGAACAAGGTTTTGGCTCGGCTAAGTTGTTTGAAGACCAATCACGAAATTCTGCATTATAGTAACAGAGTGAGTGATCGAGTGAGTCAAAGTCAAGAGATGTGGGCGGCTCTTAGTGTTGAAGTAAAGCAACTCCCTATGGAGCACTGCACCCGACTGTACAAGTGAAGAACGCGTAATAAAAGTATTACAGCCACCATAAAAATTGCCAGAAAAGTGCGATTTATACTTTATATGAAAGAAGAACGTATATATTTTGCAACAATGTAATATATCTTACTAAAATATACCTTCTAATGTAAAAAAAAAAATCGATCGTTAGATTGGGCATTTTTAACAAAATTTAAGCACATTTCCCTTTTGGATGTTTCGGAAAGTAGAATTTACAAGAAAATCCTCTTCAAGAAAGATCGTCATAATATTTACTGTGATCATGTGTAATAAAATCATAGTAATAATGTATTATATACATTTTATAATTGACTTTATTTACGTCATTTTCAGCCATAAATGTTTGTGACAAATGGACGCGCATAAACATAATTATAAAAATTATTTCCTACATTTTTATTACAATTTTCGTACACATAATCATAGTAAACATTATGGTGATATTCTATGATGAAGATTTTCTTGCAAATTCTGCTTTCTGAAGCATTCGGAATGGAAATGCGCTTAAATTGTGTTTAACGTACACATGCTAATATAAAATATTTTTTTAAATAAAAAAAATACATTTCAGTAAAATATTTTATAATGCAGCAAAATATATACATTCTTCTTTCATATACACCACAAATCGCACTTTTCTGGCCATTTTTATGTTGTCCGTATACCACATTTTTATGAGTGAGTTCTTCGCATTGTATAGTCGGGTGCAGTGCTCAATAGACAGTTGCTTTACTTCCACCTTAACATCGAAGTCTTCAGAGCCGATGGGGTGAAGTGAGGGGAGTATATAACAGTGATGGAATGAAAGGGCGGGTGAAACTGGAGATCCCTGAGAAAACCCACCGATCAGCGGCATCGTCCGGCACGATTCCCACTTGCGAAAATCCGGAGTGACCCGGCCGGGGATTGAACCCGGTTTGACTTGGTGGGAGATAAGCAGTCTAACCGCTCGGCCACCTGGTATCAGAATGCTCATTGGTGTAGTGAAAAGAGGTAGTATCTCAATACATGCAAGACAGCCAATAACGAAAGAGAACTGTCGGACATGTGTACAGTATGTTGAGTCCTAGCAAGCAGGTCAAATTTTCCCGCGATAAACCACCATCTCTACCAATACTGAACGTTTGTGATATGTCTCCTGAAAGTTAAAGCCCCGTCATAAATGCATTCACAATCATAAAGAGAGCAGGACGATACCACAGAGAAGTTTTTTTTACATGACTAGCCATAGGTTAAACACGCATGTGGGACTTTCCACCCCTCCAACTGTACCCTTTCTGGGAAATGCGGGAGCATAAGTTAGCCTACCTGCTTTGCATTGTTTCTATTGATGAAAGCCTTGAAAATATTTCATACATATTACACAGTATTCTTGCCGACTCTAACTCTTATTTGCAAAACTACTAGTGTGTGCTGGTTTCCTAGTTTTTTATATAAATTATTACATCGTGACGTATAACGGTCTGTACGCGTCATATTGTGTTATGTTAATGGATGTTCGTCATGCTACCGACTCCAGAAAAATGATATACGTTCTGCGCATGCGTAGGTTTTGTTTGCGGCAAGGATAAATCACCAAAATCGGAGCCCTAAGATTAAGGCTTCAGCCGTGGCTTAACTAAGGCCTTAGCTGGTAATATAACGTTATAGAATACTGGTAAGGGCTTGGTATGGCATGAGCAGTACCGAAATCCTTTTATAAAAACGTTCTGGAATACTGGCCTTTAGGTTTGTAACGCTTTCACTTGATTGATGCATAAACAAAGTCATTAGGCTCGTGGCAGTGTAAATTTTACGCATGGAGGAAGGATACAAAATGGGGTAAACGTAGGTCTGAAGCAGGGCTTTTAAAAGTGCTCGCTTCGCCGAGGAACGTGTGTACACGATGAGACAGGAGAAAGGCAATCTGCTGTATTCTACACCATGAATACGAAAGTGGAAACAGAACCGGCCCTTTCTTTATGGCGTCAGCTGCATTAAGCCGGAATTGGGGCTCTACGAGAGAGAAAGAGAGAGAGAGAGAGAGAGAGAGAGAGAGAGAGAGAGAGAGAGAGAGAGAGAGAGAGAGAGAAAGAGTTTCTAGGTAAACTCACAGTTTCGCAGTCGACCATTCATCCAACGTTTTTAACTTCCTCGCCGAACGATATATACTTTTCGTGGAGGCCACGCCATGCTGAATACTGAAGTTTTATTTCCGTTTTTTTTACATACCCGAGGGAGAAAGGTTTATTACATTAACCGGCAATCTATTAGATGTTTGCGTGTTATCCTGGTACACAATTAAACACTTCAACTGCTTACAAACATAACACACTTATGGAAAACGTTAATCAACTACGGGGATAAATATTTGCTGTTTTGGAATTTGTTGTTTAAGGACAAAAATGTTTTATCATTAAAATTCCACTAATTTTGTTACCAAGGGTAAAACTTATTCAAGGAAACTATAGTTTCCGCAATGTAGCCTAAATAAACTTTTCTGTAAACGCATTCACTCGTCATTCGTAATTCAAGTTCTACTGCATCGTTTCAAAGGACGTATTTTATTAGTGTTCCCATGAATAAGTTAGTACAAAAGCTCGAAAGTTAAAATCATTCTAAATATTCATAGTTTCCAAAAGAGTAATCAAAGTGTAACAGAAACGAAAATCTCTTTAATAACACTATTCAAAAGACCTACACAAGTATAGCGTTGTTACAAACAACCGCATGTAATTATAATAGTATCATCGTTTCCACGTTTGGCTATCTTAGAGCGACTATACATTTCCCACACATACTTCCGCTGCCTGATGATCAGGATTGGTGGTGATTATGCCTGTAACTCCAACTGAAAACCAAGCAGAAAAAACCAATCCTAATTTCACAGACAGGAGTATTGTTCACAGTATTTTGTTTACGAAAGTAGACGATATTACCTACCAAATTTTTCGTGATTTCAAATCGTAATTCAAAACAACTCAATTCAAGTATTTACTGTTTCATCTCACGAGGTTTATATTAAAAAATAATAATATCAGTTCATCTCAGGCTTCTTACAACATGACGGAAAATGCAATATACTTTCGGGGTTTGCACTGTTATCACACAAAAGGAATAAATTGATAAGCTCTCTTCCAAAATTTTGTAAATTCCCTTCTCCTGAAGAATTGGCGTGTTTAGTTATTATTTTACGGGCCGCATATTTCCTAATATACGTTGAGATTTTTGGTAAACATAATTGATTTAATATATCGAGAAACTGTTAAGATGTGTTGAAGTACGAATATAAAAAAACTTATCAAAATAATTATTATTTTCAAACTCATACGGGAAAGGTAACCGTTAACGTGACAAACGTCGTGAGCTTAAAAAAAACCGAAATATTTTCAGGGCTTAAATACGATAATTATAATTTTAAATATAAAGTGAATAAAAGAATTGCTCGTCAGCTTTTCTTTGCTTAACTAATGTAAAGCACTTGCAGTTTTCGTTGGTTATTACTGATGTATGCAGATTTAGCACAAAGCAGGTAATTTTAAGTATAGTGTGATTGAACTCCACTTAGGGCCAATCCCTCACAATTTATTACGAGGCAAGTATATGTCATTGCAATTTACTATTCTCCTCACTATTTACAGACTATTCACGGCAAAACGAGCAATTTCGCTATCAACTTCTTTATGGATCATCTAAATAACCACGTTCGATTGGGCAAAATGTTGACTTGGTTTGACACACCTAGGCATGTCTTGAGAAAACTGCTACAAATCTTGTAGAAGTGTAGTGGTTTTTTCTGTCACATATGTGACCTACATTTTTTTTTGTAAATAAATAGTGATAATATTACCCACCAAATTTTTACAAATGTAAGATTTGAATTTAATAAATTACTGCTGTGATCAGGAGTTCGTTATGTATCACAAAGAGTTGAAAATTATATCTAAAAATAAGTAATTTCAAAATTTTAATGTTAAGGATGATTATTAATCATTATTGTAGGATTTCATGTCGTACGTTTTATTTATTATTCTGCATAATGGAATTAATAAGAACATATCACAGAATTTGTACTCAGAGTTCAGCATAATCCTGTTAAGTTTGGACCATCTGTTGTTAGCGAAAAGATTCTCGCGGAGGCTAGACTTGATATCCTAGGTGTAGAGCTAGTGATTTTTTGCGATAAAATATGAGAACACAGTAGACCCTCAATTCAATAAGTATCCAACAGCAGTTTGTCTACTGCCATTGGTTACTGTCTACTTGAGAGGGCGTTTTCATATTTTCCCGGACCACTCTGAATTCGACAACATCGGCACGCCTCCTACATAATTCGTGTACAGACAGTTAACACGTGTCAAAAAGTAATTCAACCAATCAAGATATGTAAACGACCCTATAGTGTTTTGAAATGTAATATGGCTGGAAATCTTCTTCCCGAAATTTCACTACCCGTACCTATGTGCACACGTGCAGTCTTCGTTTGACTATATGCCGCTTGTCTTTGAGTGACGACAGGGTCTGTTACATGAGTGAGCCAACCAGAATTAAGTTTCTCTGATACTGACTGTCCGTGATTTGCGGACAGACAGATAAAACGCGTAACAATTCAAATGATCCAATCACGAAAGTGGTTCTGAACTAATGTGTTGTTGGAACACAACTTGTCCTGAAATCTTTTCGCTATAAACAGGTGCCCCTAGGTGTAGTCAACGATATGACGTAAATATAATTAACACGAACTGATTATTTTTAAGTTCCAAGCGAAAACTGAATGTTTACGGTTTATTTTTGTTTCCTTGTGGTTGCTAGAAGTTATCGTTTTCACGTATACTTTGATGTTTTCACGCTTAACATGTGTGGATAAATATTTTGACTTCCACTGCGTGAGTAGAGACCTGGAAAATTGCTAGGATTCAACATACTGTACACATGTCCGACAGTTTTCTTTCATCATTGGCTGTCATGCACATATAAATATACTACCCCTTTTGACTGGACCAATGAGCATCCTGATACTGTATGGCAGAACAACTTAGCCGAGTCAAAATCTTGTTCATTGAATCATGAAAGAATAAACTATAGTGTTATAGATAGGGACACCCGATTTTCACGAAAATATTTCACGACCAGTTGTATTTCAGAACACTTTAGCTTAGATCTACTTTCGTGATTGGATGGTTTCCGTGTTACGCGTCTTGGGTGCATGCCCGCGGTTCAAAGACGTACAGTATCGAAGTTACCTAATTCTGATTAGCCCGTAAAGAAGGAGAAAATCTTCTCACAAAAACATGCCGCCAATAAGCAAAAGAAAACAGCTGGTATGCCAGTAGGGCATTGAAATCTAGAATGTGAGGAAATATTCTCGCGAAATTCAGGTGTCCATAGTTATATATGTTATGCTGACTCAAAAAAATTGTCGTTATTTTCCACCATCTATATCAATGATCTATGGGCTAAGCTTCACTATCTTATCTAAACTCATGCAGATATCACGTGTTTATTTGTTGCACATTGTGCCAATACAAGGCGGTGATTGTGCATTCAATTTATTGCATGTTTGTTATTGGCTCATTCATCTACAGGAGGTGTCAAACAACGCGTCGACCAATTGCAAAAGTAACATGAACATACAAGTTTGTGAATTACAACTTTTCTCGAAATGAATCCGTGCATTTTTCAGGTCTCTACGCATGAGTAAGGACTCCACCGCCGCCAAATCAGGCGATTTCTGTTTAAATGTATTCATTTTTACTAAATGTATGGTACCCTTTGTTTCTTTAGAAACAATATCTGAATAAAAAACTTCATCCGATAGATATGTAAATTTGATCTTTCGATGTAACAGGTTTAACGGCCCGAAGTCCGGCACACCCTCCATCCTCCCATACCGCAACTGTACTCGGATGAGTAAGACAGTGTCAGGCACTTTCTCCTCTTCTGCCTTAGTGTCTTGTGCCTTCTTTCTTGGTCTCACAAGGCTTCCTGCCGGTTTTCTTAGTTAAACCTGCCCCCTCGCCATCCCTCATGGGTCATCGGAATGCTCCAGTTGCCACCGGTCAAGCTCCTCAAGCCTTTTCCCAACTCTTGTTGCTAATCTGTTCCACAACTTGTGGAGTGCTTGATTTTCCATAACTCTTCTCGTTTCCAACTGCAATCCTCTTTATTCTGCCACTCCTTGCAACCAGTATCTTAGATCTTCCATTTTATCGCATTCCACAAAACATGTACTGTATCATCCACACCACATACCTCACATAGTGATGATGTAACCAGCCCGAGACTGTGCAGCTTCGCTTTAAAGTGTCCATGACCTGTATGCAACTGAGCACTATAATGGTTCATCGTTATCCAATTATTTTTCATCTTCTGCTCCACACTTGGAAGGATCTCATAGGTGATCCTCGCCTTGGTTGACAGATCCCATCTTCTTTGCCACATCTCCAGGGTGTCCTGCCTGATTAAACTTCGTTCTTGAGAGTTCAGCCTTTTAATCCTTTATTGTTCCATGATCAATCCTCGCTCTCTCACAGGTAGATCTACAGCCAGGACACCCGCCAATACAGGGAGCGCCTCGTTTGACACTGTCCTATATAATATGCGTTCAGTACAGCCAGCAGTGCCGCCCTCTGAGCTCTGACATGCTTACTCTTGTGCCACACTAATTCAGCTCGTGTGTGCCACATTACTGCACCATGTGAAATTATCCCTTCAAATAAGGCTCGGTAGGTTGTCCTAAGTGTAGGAAAATGCAAGCCTCACTCAGTATTTCCCAATGCTCTTAGCTTATGGAAAACAACTACCGCTTTGCGGGACACATACTATATGTGTTTCAAAAAGCTCAATGTGTCATCTAGGATGACTTCCAAGTACTTAAATTGATGGACACACTAGAGAAACCTTCCATTGAACTGTACCATAGGATTCCTGGCCAATCTTCCCTTAAGCATCATATTCTTAGTCTTGCTGGTGTAGAAGCTCAACTTAACTTTTGCCACACAATCTTGTATTGCTTTAATAATGAATGTTGCCTTCTCTTCAAGTTGTCTTCTTGCCATCGTGCTGACCAGGACTAAACCATCATTAGCATATCCGAATATCCTACAGCCCTCCGGAAGAGCAATCTCCAGCAGTCCATCAAACATCACCTCTGGCCACCATGCATTGTCAAAGGCTCCTGCTATGTAGATAAATATGGCCAGGACATATTTTTCTTGACACCTGGAAACTGCAGTCTTGACATCATATATCACAAAGTCGGTTCCTCTTCCTTTGCGAAACCCATATTGGTGTTCACTTAATGTTCCATTTGATTCCAAGGCTGCCACCAGTCTGTTGTTCAGGAGCCTTTCATAGACTTTTCCCAGTATCGCAAGCAGTGTCAATGGTTTGTAGGATTTTGCCTCAGCCTTATCATTGCCTTCTTCTTTGTATAGTATCCTTATTAGACCTTTCTTCCAAGGGCGAGGAGACACATCCCCAGAGAGACAACCATTGTAGATGCATAGTGGCTGTTCATTCTTGAGAATCACCTCTTGATGATTTCTACACCCACTCCATCCAGTCCAGGAGCCTTCCCATTCTTCATTCCATATACTGTTGCTTGCAGTTCATCAAGAGTAAACTCAGGAGTATCCTCTTCATCTGGAAACATCTCCATTTGATCTCTCCTAAGGGCATGCGCCTCGACCTCTCCATCTTTGGAGTAATCCGGCAACAGGGCGTGGAGCAGCGCACTCATTCTCTCCTTCGAATCTGTGACCAGGGTCCCTCTTACTCTGATATTAGATGGTGGATTTGCCTTCTTCATCTTATTAGCCATTATCTTATACACCACCCCAAAGGGGTCTTCATTACCGACCCTGGTGACTTACTCCATCCAAGACTATTTCTTCTTCTACCTGACACTGATAAAGTTTCTTCCATTTGTAGTCACCTGCCAGAGCTTCTCTCTCTTTACCACTTGACCTGTGAAGTTGCCTTCTATCTCTTTGCAGGATCTTGCGTTCTTATTCCAACTCATGGTCCCACCAGCTGAAATTTGAAAGTCCTGACCTTGTTTTGTGAAGAGTCTCATCACAAGTCCCCATGATCATGTTGGTGATCACTTCTATTTGCCCTTGCAAGCTCCCATGTTGGAAGTCAGCATTAATCTCTGCCATTCTTCTCAAAAGGGCCAGATAAAAAGACTGCCAGTCCGCATTATTATGCACATATCTCACTTCAGACACCCATTCCTCACTCCATTGTGAGTTATTTCCATTTCCAGTTCCAGTAAGCCTCGCCTCAAAGATAATGAGACTGCGATCACTGGAGCTATCCTCAGTGACATTTCAGTCACCATATCATTGGCGCTTATAACTGTGACTGTAATGTCCAAATTGTCCTCAGAGCCATGTGCCTGCGAAACATATGAAGGAAGTTCTCCTTCCTCGTTCTTAATCTCCAATTCGTTAGTCAACAAATACTGACTCACAGGATCTCCTTTTTCATCACTCAATGATGAATGCCAAAGCTCGGACTTCGCATTCACATCCGCCCCAATGATCACAGATCTCCCCTGAAGCACATCCAGTATCATGTCCCATCTGTCGAGGTGGTCTTGTGTTTCCTCATTAAACTGAAAATAGGAGGACACAAATAAAGACATACAATTCTCCACATGCACCTTGTGCATACACATGGTGTGTATTCAACAGGCTTGACATCATCATGTCTATCTCCATGTTTGTCCTCATTATTCTAGCCTGAGGTTTTCTGCCAGATAGTAATACAGATTCCTTCAATCCGACCACCTCTTCAAACGGTGCATATGGCTCCTGGAAAAGGACCGAATCAAACCCCCCCTCCCCCTCCATCACAATCCTGTTCAGCTCAGAGGTCGCCACTGCCGACCTTTGCAGGTTCATCTGCCCAATTCTCAGCCTAGCAGCCATAGTCAATTCGAGCGCGCTCCACCGACAGGGCTCTTTGATGTGCAGGGCAATGCCTTGAATCTACCCTGTGTACATCATCCAACTGACGCCTCTTACAGTTAATAAATTTTTCCTGGTAATCGTTATCGTTTTTCTGAGGATAGTCCTCAAACTTGTGGCCCTTTTCGGCACATCTGGAGCAGGCAAGGTCGGCATTGCGTCTCTTGGCTATATACCCCCAAGCCTGGCATCTGTAGCATCTCGAAATAGATATGTAGTCACGAACTCTGCAGCTATCATAGCTAACAAATATGCGTCCCTCGTTTATCAGTTTTCTCCTGATGGCCGGGTCACACTCCATTACAACATTCACCCTGTCGTTGTCCCGCCTTCCTGTTCTATGGCTGATATTCACTTTTCTCTTAAATTCTTCCAGGCTTAGACCCGAGGATCTAAAGTTATGTTGATAAACAGTCTCGATTAGGTCATAATTTCGTGACCCTTGTATATCATAGATGACAACCTTTGGCCCCTTATTCTTTGAGGCTTCCAACTTCAACCCAAGTTCCTTTATTTTCTGCTGATTTCTCAGCTTCTCGAGGGTTACATCATCCTCCTCCTCGATCATGATGCCTCCTCCTCATATCTCTTTTATATTCCTTATTTTCAGCCCTTCTTCCTTGGGGTCTATATTATTTTTTATCTTTTCTTTCACTTGAATGCTGGTGGTACCCTCACCCTCCGGGTACATTAGCACTACTTTCTTTGGAGACCTGGGTTGAATCTCTTTGCCTCCTTTTGTATCTTAAGCATAATGCTTAATACCCAATATTTCAGATGGGGCAAATAAGGTACTTCTATTTTCCACCTCTTTCACAGTGTTCAGTACCTTACTTTGTCCTTTCATAATTCCCACCATCTTGGCATTATCCATTAAAGCTGTTCCCAGTAGCTTGCGAAACTTTTTTATCTTGGGCAGTATCCATTTAGCCTGGTTTATTGTTTTTGTTGAGTATCCATTCAGTGAGTGCCATTACTATTTCAGCAGCCTCTTCATGAGACTGTCTTTAACATTTTTCTCTATTGTTTCTAACTCATCTTCAGTGTCCAACGAGGCCACTCCCAGGTCATATTCCTTGTTAAGCCTTAAGGACCTCCTGACACCTTCCTCCTCAGTCCGCCCAGCCTCCTTTCGTCTTTGCTCATTTCCAGCTGTGGCTGAAGACGGACCCGGCACCCCCTCAGTAGCGAATTGCACCTTCTTCAAAGACTTGCCACCTCTGCCCACTGTTATGAACTCCTTTGCTTTCCTACTTAAGTCGCGTAGGTCTTCTCTCTTCGAGTCTTCAACTCCGAATTCTCTAGGCTCCATGTACAATGGGTTCTATTCTAGATCCTCTTCAATATTGCTTCCTTCATCACCAATAGCACCTTCACGACATTCTCCTTGGTCTGTACTAGTGCTGTACCCAGCCACACTGTCGTCCTCATCATATATTTCATTCAACCATGAGTGCACCACAGCCTTCTCGACACCATATATGCAATACCAAATATTTTGGTGCCATTTCTTATTCTTGGGGGAGAGCTCAAACTCTTCCCGATTGAAGTCTTTGTCCCATAGTCACTCTATGGTTGCCTTAACCAAGGACCTGGGCACATTTCCTTGACCAACTAGACTTTTAAATTCTTTCTTCTTTTGCTTCAGAGGTCTGGGCTCAACCTGAGCATTAAGCATCAGGGTGTCCATCATAGTTTGCTTGAACTTTCGATGTAACAACGTAACATTCGCTGACCGAAGATGCTCCTCAATATTTGTTACCTTACAGTCAGGTCGTTCAGATTCTGATAACTAAGGCCACGTACTTTTCGCGAAAATATTTATGCGTATGCTATACTTCAACATCCTACGTCCACGTCTATCAGCTTGATTTGGTTATTGGCCGCACGTCTACGACTGCAGGCATGTTCTTATTTGACTGGGCCAATGAGAATAAACTACTGCGGTACTGAACGTCTATGATTCGCTGGCAGACACTCGAAGCACGTGACATTTAAATGATCCAACCACGGAAGTGCATATGAACTGGAGTGTTTTGGAGTACAACTGGTCTTGAAATATTTTATCTGTTTCATCGTAAAAAAAAAAAAACTTTAAATACGCACGTCAACGCGTTACGTGCTAATTAAACGCGAAGTTGTTGGGACTTCTGTATATTTTTCGCTGTGTATGCGTGACGTCACTTGCGCGAAGGCAGCTGGTTGGAAGTTTTTGTCGCTGGTCGCAGGAGAAAACCAGTTCCATTCCTCCGCCGAGGGTTCGTTGCACCACTGTTTTTGCCAGCTCGAGAGACTGAGTAATTATCGTCGACTGTCTAGTTCCGCTCGCGACAGTTTCTCGTTGTGGGTTGCTATTCACTTCGCAAACTCCCCGCCCTCCGTCGCCCAACCGCTCCTGACGTTACAGTTGTCTCATCTGCGTGATGGCAGTTGCTCACGCCACCACGCAGGCAGTTGAACAACCGGAGACTTGAGTGCTTCGCCTATTGGCTGTTCACGGTAAAACGAGCACTTTCGAAAGCCCTGCTTAAGATTTACTTGTATGCACGTTGTGTGTTCTTCTGTGTTATGGTCATTCACATCGGCCTCATCGGTTTCTTCACGCGTCGGTCAAGTGAAACTGTAAAATTATTAGCAAACTAAATATTTAAAAAATCTGCTAATTTTTACACTTCAACGTATTAAAAAAAAAAAAAACAGAAAGCGGTAGAAATAATTTAAGCTATCAGAAATGGTTACCTAACACTAATTTATGCGACGTTAAGATATGGGACTACTATCCCCTCCATCGTTATCAACTTTACTGGCCGCATGCCACTCAGTGCGCTCGTTAAAATTTATGCAGGTAGGAGCAGTGACATTTTTCTAAGGTTGATTTCAAAAGTGCACACTTTATCGTTAACAGCATTTACTTGTGTGCACGATGTGTATTATTCCGCCTTATGCAGAATTAACATTGCCATAGGCCTCATTACTTTATTCATGAGTCGGTCATGTGAAACTTTGAAATTATTATAAAAGTAAATATTTCGCAAATATGCTCTTTTTTTTCCACTTCGATACATTAAAAAAGTACAAAGCGAAAGAAATATTTAAAATTATTACAAATTGTTACCTAGGAATTTTAATCTGACGTTAAGATATAGAACTATTTTCCATCCATCGTTACCAACTTTACTGGGCGACTGTCACTCAGCGCGCCCGTATGCAAGTAGGAGCAGTGACATTTTTCTAAGGTTTAGTTAAAAAGTGCTCACGTTATCGTGAACAGTCTTTATAATTAATTACTTCCTGTACCATGGATCTACTAACTCCCTTTTCTTAGGTGCCAAAGTGTCAGTTGTTATAAGAAATTCTTAAGTACTATTCACACTTACAATGAAAAGGAATTTCTTTAACACTCATCCCCCTTTTAAACCCGGTAGCTGCAGACTTAGTAAATGCTGTTTACAATAAAGTGAGCATTTTTCAAATCAACCTTAGAAAAATGTCACTGCTCCTACCTACACATATTGTGACGGGCGCACTGAGTGACATGCGCCCAGTAAAGCTGGTAAAGATAGATGGAAGTTATTTCCATATCTTAACGTCGAATAAAAAGTGTCAGGTAATCATTTGTGATAACTTAAATTACTTCTTTCGCTTTCTGTTTATTTTAATGCGCCGAAGTGTAAAAATGAGCAGATTTGTAAAACATTTACTTTTCTAATAATTTCACAGTGTTACTTGACCCGACTTGTGAATAAAGTGGTGAGGCCTATGGCAATGTTAATTTTACATAAGATGGAACAACACACAACGTGCATACAAGTATATTTTAAGCAGGGCTTTCAAAAGTGCTCATTTTACCGTGAACAGCCTATGAAATAGTTGGTGTGTCTGCAGCAGCAAACAGCATTACCCAGGGAAAGGTACTGTCTTTATTGGTGCTAACTCCTGAACCTACAATGTGCCGACCATGACGTTACCAATCTCGCAACACATGAGATGTGAACGAGCATACTCGGGATAACATGTTAATGGGTCGAAGATAACTGTACCAAAACAAAAAAAAAAAAAAAAATCAACGCAAATATATTAGATAATACTGTCACGTTAACCCATTCACTCACGCAATAACTCGAAAGCCGTAGTATTGCAATATTGTAATATTTTGATGTGAACTGTACTTGTACCTAATGTACGTTTTAAACCAATGAACAGCGTGATGCGTGCTCGAAGTCGTGACCGTCGGGCATTCACAAACGACAGGCATGGTAACGTTCGACAATCAAATTATGCGGGAATCGCATAGCCCCGACAAACACAGCACGATACGACAAGAACCTCAACCACGACACCACATTCATAATTTCAATGTGACTGCTCGAATTTACAGCCCGACAGTTTACTGACGCAGCACGAAGAGTAGAATTTTTCGGGGCCATTCAGAAGGAGGCGTAGATTAACTACGCTAGTTTCAAAGGCTGTGTACAGACGGGACATTTTGAATACATGATGGTGACAAAGAGTTATAGCTAATGCATGCAAGGGTAAAATTATTATTTTGAATAATTAAATACAGCAATGTTCAAATTTTCTTTTCTTTTAAGCTGC
Organism: Dryococelus australis; assembly: GCA_029891345.1. Lineage (NCBI taxonomy): Eukaryota > Metazoa > Arthropoda > Insecta > Phasmatodea > Phasmatidae > Dryococelus > Dryococelus australis. The sequence continues at coordinate 89,417,045 of CM057001.1, read as the reverse complement.
GTATTTGTCATTGTAGGGTAAGCTTGTCATACGCTTTCATTTTGCAAGGTAGTACACTCTGTGTGTCATACCGCACGACACGACGGGAATAGAAAACATTTCTAATCCAAAATTGTTGGTCGGACGACAGAATTTGTCGGGCTACGTCAGATCTTTCTTGTATTTTATTGACTGCTTAGTTTTAAATGTCGAGTCGAGGTTCTCGTGTCGTGCTTGTCATGGCTACGTTATTTCGACATTTCCCGCCGGGATTACTGTCGTACCACTGGGCACTGATTCCTCGCGTATAGCACTGGCCGTAAATATCATTCAGGTGCAAGACGTCCTCAATCGTGGACGCGGTAACTGAACGGGATAATAAATTTTCGAAAAAAAAAAATGTTATTCATTCATCATTTATTTGTAAAATATAAATTTTAATGCTAAATTCTGGAAAAATAAATATTATAGATAAAAAGTGGCAAGATTTCTTAACATGCTAGTATTTCTTAACACATTCAGGTCTGCACACTTTTACTGGCACTTAAGACAAAGTAGAAGTGAGTCACCTATATCCGTTACTGCAAGAACACCTGTTCTGTTGGTGTCTGTGTTAGAACTCACCATTGTCCTATTGGTCCATACCACACAGGACACTACCCTATACTTAACGGCGTTCATTATTTGCCGGTTATCAACTAATGGAGAGTCCAGCTGACATGGACCCAATCAAATGTCTTCTGTCGTATAAAATGATTCACAATCAATCATGACTGGAGACCAGGAAATTTCGCGGATTCAGTTGGCAACAAGCTAGACTCCACAAGCCTTTGTGTATTCGAGCATCAGTTAGTAGTTCATTGGCTGTTGCTCCAGTTTAACACCAGACCAGGTAGCACGGGATACGGTTCTTATTTTCCTTGCAGGTTCGTTAATGGTTGAAAGTCATTCGGGTCGTATCCTAGAAGTTATGGTCCAATGAAAGTACACACACATGCGTACACGTGAATGCAGTTTAACTTGTCCTCAGATGAATCCACGTAATTTCCGGGTCTCTAATCATGATCCTTTGAGTGGCTATACAAAAAAATAAATTTTATCGTTAGCAATATCATTGTTACTACGCTGAGGTGTTCTTGTGAGGTCATGTTAAACACTAGCCGAACAAAGACTGCATATCTATGCTTGTTTTGTTCTGAACAACAAACAAATTTTCAAATTAGCTTTGCTCGAGCTACACTCGAGCATAGTCTACAGATTGTTAAACTCCGTGGCTGCAATATTGGTTGGCAGCGCCCTAAAATAAATACTTTCTTTCTTTGTTTTCCGGCTTCCTGCAGCAAGAAATAGCACACGTCACTGAGTCCAAACTGAGAATCAGGACGGTTCTATATTTCACACGCGAACGTGTAAACATGTGTGGTTCGTCGTGTCTGGCTTGCGTCTACGAAGAGTTTATGACCTGCTATAGACAAAGATAAAGCATTACTGGAAACATTATTTATCTAAACTGTAAAAAAATTTCTGGTTAACTTCCTAGACTGTAATGGAAGTTTTTAAACCTATACAGTGTATGGACATAGTACTACGTATCAGGCTGAAAATATGGGAATGTTTAGCATCGTTACTATACAAAATTTGGGGACTTCTCTACGCATTTGACTCTTTCCTGAGCAACTGTAGGAATGTTATCATGCATGTATGGGAAAATGTTTTATTATTCGCACTTTGTCACTGTACGTATACACTGATATGGTAAATTTCCAAATAATTACTTAGAGTGTAAGTATGCGGATAAATCTTCACGAGTGAGCACAATTTGCAAGACAGTAAAAATTTCTCTGGTAGTCAAAGGATAAAAAGTGTTAAAACGGGAACTGCAATTGTTTTTGGGAAGCTTTTGTTGATAAGCTGCAGTTTCAAAGTAAAATGCTGATAAATAGAGATGGAGGTTTATGTATATTTATGTACATTTACAGTATGTTATATTGTACACATGCCCGACAGTTTTCTTTCCTTACTGACTGTCATGCATATATGAATATACTAACTACCATTCTTCACTGTACTAATGAGCATTTTGATACTATAAAGCAAAACGTTCGTGATTGGTCAGAAAACAACTTACCCGAGTCTAAACCTTGTTCATCCAATGAACTAGTAAGAATATTATAGATTAAATGTTGGCTCAAACATTTTTAACGATGTCCCACTCTCCTGATAATGCAAACGAAACAAATGAAATTATGCAAGTTGCAAAAAAACCTTGCCCGATCTACAAACCAACGTCCTGCGGCCTTCGTGCCCGGTGCTGCCAGCCGTCACGTCCATTTCGGGCGCCAATTAGAAAGTTGCGTGGCAAATATACAGCAATCAGGGAACGAAGCGTGAAATATTCCGACCTCGATGTTGAAGGAAATCAGTTGTAACCGAATAAAAGTCGTGTTTTGTTCACCGCCTCCACAGCACGTGTGCTTCATCCAGCGGATAACGAGTTCTAAACTGCCGTCGTCTGCCGGCACCGGGCGGGAATCAGCGCCGAGTAGCAATGACGTCACTTGGAACCCACGGGTTCCCGCATTTATTGCGGAGTCACAAGCGCCCGGTGGAAATTCAATCAACGTCAGCAATTGAGAGGTAATCTGATCACCGCTGACGTTACCAATAGCTTCCCATTGTAGTTTAAAAATTCATATCGTGCAGGAACTCGCGCCCTGCCAAGGGCTTGCCAATTTTCTTTCTTTCTTTTTTTCTAGGGAAAAAGTTGCTTTCAATGTAATTTTTGACAGAGGCGATTTCGAACTGCGTATAACTGGACAAAGAATTCCAGTATCCGCTGTTAACCGCATAGATATAAACTTGCAAAATTCGCATTATCATTTCAGGATAAATCTCAAACGCATTTAAGTTTGTATATTGCTCTTGTCATTGAACTACAGCTGGTTTGACATGCCCTGGGTGACCTTGAACAAATCGGAAACAAGTAACGACGAGATAGCCCAGTCACGTCCCACCTAGACTGTGGCTTCTCGCTTTTGCAAAAGTCAATAAACAAATGAGACAGACTTTAATGTATACAGAGCTGTGAAATATAGCGTGCTGCCAAATAATAATGCAACTTTTGCATGTCTCTACCCATAGAGTAAAAAATCTTCAATTAAACCACAGAGTAGATGATGTGTACACAGAGACAAAATACTGTTGCGGGTCCTTTGATATGGGCGTGCACATTCTGTGATCGGCTGCGCGAAGCCATGGGAACAAGCATAGTCTCTGATTGGCTACTGTGGTGCGAGATTATTCCTTATTGGCTGGGCTGCCAGTTGGCGGATAGGTTACCAGGCGTTGATTGACGAACGGCGTACCGAAATGTTGTTGGCCAGTGATGCCATTTCGGCGGCGTGTGCCGCTGGAGTTCGCGGTAAAAGATTCTGTTTTACCTCTGTATTCTCAAGTACTCTGTGATAAAACAATGTGTATAATTTTTGTGACATCTAGCATGTCATCAAATTAAGGTGCCCGCCCTGGGTAGGTCGCTGAACGGCGTGTAGAGCTCCAGCAGAAAACGTTTTATTAACCCTGTGTACACAGTTGTGTACATTACGCACGTGTAGGTAATTTTTGGTCTGTACTGCACACTGCGAAACTCAATGACCAATCATTACGTACAGGTGTTTTTTCGTGAAAAGATTTCAAGGCTTGTTGTATTCCAAAACTCTTTTGTTCATATGCACTTTCGTGGTTGGATGACTTTTAAATGTCACATGCCTCAATTGTCTTTCTGCGAATCATGGACGTTCAGTATCGGGGTACTTTATTACGATTGGCACAGTCAAATAGGAACATGTCTTCTCATGTAGACACGCGGCCTATAACTAGAGACCTGCAAAATTCGCGTTATTTTTTGTTACCAAGCTATACTCTTCTGCCCTATGCTACTTGAGCGCAATTCTTTATTCGATTGGTTACTGACAACTTTGCCGCGTCAATAATATAAATGCCCGCTTCAATGGCTATAGTCTGCTCAACCGTTGAGCCTCTTCTATTGGCTGAAAGCGTCCCTGGGACGTGTCACGCAGGTGGTCGGCCAATGACACAAGTTAAACGAGCATACAGAATCTTGGAGCTCAGCCTGCAGCTACAAAATATCTCGAACTTTGCTGGTCCCTACCTATAACCAAAGGAAGTTGTGGTTGTAGCCTATTGAAGCCTACTACTACGGCCATAAATATTTTCGCGGAAATCACCTGTCCCTACCAATGTCCTTACCTGTGGGTAAATGATTGGGAAACTGTATTACTGGTCTAAGTCATAATTGGTTCTTATATTACTGTATCCGAACATAAAACATACATCTCATTCACTGTGACAACGAAACAAATGTTGTGTCGACTTGCGTGCAGCACGCATTATAAAATGTTTTGTTTGCAACGCCTGAAAACGTTAGCTAAAGAGGGTCTGAATGGGTTAAAAAAAAACCGCCCAACGTGTCTGAGTGAGGCCTGCTTACGAAGCCGTTTGTTTATAGCGGGGTTCGACAAATTGGCATGTGGCCCTGTTACAGAGTATACATATAAGAATCAACTATGGTGATTCTTTACGCTTCGTTGTAGCGGACAGCATGATAAAGTGATTAGCTCATCACTAGAGATGGTGGTTTATGGCAGGAAAATTTGACTGCTTTCTAGGATTCAACATACTACACACATGTCCGACAGTTTGCTTTCATTATTGGCTATCACGCATGTATGAAGATACTACCATTTTACACTGGACTAATGAGCATTCTGATACTATAAAGCAGACCGTTAGTGATTGGTCAACAATCAACTTAGCTGAGGAAAAACCGTGTTCATCCAATAACTAAAGAATAAGCTAGTTAAAAGTGTTATATATATATATATATATATATATATATATATATATATATATATAACACTTTTAACTAGCTAGCTATATATATATATATATATATATATATATATATATATATGATACGTTGGGTTAAAAATTTTCGAAATTTTCTACCATCTCTAGTAGGCATCAAATTATGTCTTACTTTCCCTCGAAAATATGGCAGTGCAGCAAAACTTTTCATATTATATTACTTGTGGCAAACATTGCGTGATTTGTATAAATATTGTAATTTTCAGGAAATAAAACTCTTTTAGACTTCGCGATTTTTGAGATTATTATAGTAGCGCGCTCTATAACTTAGGACTTGGGGACTGCCAATTTCGGGCCACTTCTCCCTAGGAAAGGAAACAATAGGTCGACGGTGGCACGACAGTTGGGGCGGAGTACCTGCAGACTCGTATACCCGCCCGAGAGTTATAGGCTATTCACGGTAAAATGAGCACTTTTCAAAGCCCTGCTTAAGATCTACTTATGTATTCTTCCGTCTTGTGTAAGATTAACATTGTCACGAGCCTCATCGCTTTATTCATGCGTCGGTCAAGTGAAACTGTGAAATGATAAGAAAAGTAAATATTTTACAGATCTGCTCATTTTACACTTCGATGCATTTTCAAAAACAGAATGCGAAAGAATAATTTAAGATATCAGAAATGGTTACCGAACACTTTCTATTCTACCTCAAAAAATGGAACTACTTCCCATCAATTGTTACCAACTTTACTGGGCACTTGACTCACAGTGCGTCCGTAAAAATATATGCAGGTAAGGGCAGTAACTTTTTTATAAGGTTGATTTCAAAAGTGCTCACTTATCGCGAAAGGCCTTTACCTGTGTTGGGCGTGGTTGGTGCTTTGCTGGTCGTTCTGTCTGTCTGTCTCTCTCTCTCTCTCTATCTATCTATCTATCTCTCTGTCTCTTTCACTAAGGTAGGCGGAGCAAGTCCGTTCTTAGGCCAGCGCGACTATAGTTTAATATAGATCATAGTTTCTTGCAGACTGTTAACGTAAGGAACAATAAATCCACGTGTTAATGGAACACTTTACATTGATGAACAACAATATGCTGATATTACACAAACCAAATATACAGAAAGGAAGAACAATATGGGCGTTTACTGAAACTGAAGATAGAATGTCTAGAGCCCCGAGTATTTTGCGAATACCTATTGTGACGAGGTGGACTTTTACACTTGTAATTTCCTCCTGCTACTGTGATTGGACAGCAGTTTGTTTAACTGTGAGCCAGTAATAAGCAGGGAGGAGTAGTGTGAGTGAGCTTTGAACAATCCTGTGCGAAGGCCTCACTTGATCGCAGCAGCCAATAAGCAGACGATAGTGTCTCGACTGTATAGAGGACTTTGAAGCATAGCCTGTTGCTACATCTATCCGCGAAATACTCGGGGCTCTAAGAACGGCTCTAACAAAACAAAAATCGTCAAAGACAGAACGCGAGAACGTGATACGTCGAGTTCTAATTCGCAGTGATGAAAGCTGGATGTCAGCAACTGCATTTTCATCGTGTACCTCTCGTACACTTTCCTCCGGAACCTGCAGCTTGTGCTGAGGTCACGTCGAGCAACGACGTCGGCGGTGGTCGCGAACCGAGGCGATGACGTCAATGGCTGCGAGCAACAGCGCAAGCGGACCGAGTTTTCTTTGAACGTGTCGTACTATACAGCGTAAAAACATTCGTCTTTCATAAATAAACATTTTCTTTGCAGAACCGTTGCAGTGCCGAAAAAATGTCGACAATGACGAAATATGCAGTGTTTTAAAACGGACGGAACCCAGACCTATTTTTTTTTCTAGAATCATCCATAGCAAAATGTGAATTTTAAAAATTCTTAAATTTCTTTTTAATAATTGTCATTATGCATTTTTTAAATTTTATTTTATGATTAGTAGTTTTATAGTCAAAAGGAATTAACTAGTACTTTTTTATCTTTGGACTTTTATAATTGGCTTGAATTTTTTAAATTACACGAAATTTCCGGAAGAAGAATCATAAATGGGAAAGAACTTAAATGATTAAATATTGCATCCCTTGCAGCCACTAACGACTGGGAAATAAATTACAAAAGCTAAAAACTAGATCAGGTTTCATGATGCTAAAATTAACACATTCGGGTCTGTACAGTACATATTTACTATAAATGAAGACAAGTTAGAAGTGAATCACCTGTATACACGGCTGCAGGAACTTCTGTTGGTTTCTGTTTTCCCACTCACCACTCTTCAATTGGTCCACACCACACTGGACGTGATCACAGCGCTCTACAACGTTCATCTTTGGCTGATCTCCAGCCACTGTGGTCGCACAGCTTATTATGCTCCATTCAAATGTCTCTTACTGTGTCAAAGGTTTATCTTCAAACGTGTCCTTTTATAAGTGTACATCAAAAAATGCATTTTTTTTTGCAGGAAAACAGTACCTGCTGTGTTATATTGTTCTTGTAAGATCCCGTGAAATACTAGCGATACAACTGTTCTATAACCATGCGAGTTTTATTTTCCAGGACGAAGAAATTTTTAAACTGGCGTTGCTCGAACTTAGCTCGAGCGTAGTCCAGAATGTGTTAAATATGACGAATATGGGCAGAAAGGGCATACAGGAAGGAAAATCCATGCCCACCAGCTGGGACGTGATAGTCTCGACTCCAGCTGCGTGTGTTTTAAATCATATTTTAGTACAAGGTTTTACCTCATCCCCCATAGTTCACTCTAAATTCGAATTAGCGGAAAACCACTGAATCGCAGTGAAAATATCTCCACTTAGAATCAGTGAAATTTTCCACATCACTAATTCAATCAGCGTAATTTTTCCACTGAAACAATCAGTTCCCCCCCACTGATTCTAAGTGGAGCCATTTTCACTGCGAATCAGTGGTTTTCCTCTAATTCAAATTCAGAGTGTTGGGAGGTTTCAGCTTCTTAATTTCAAAAAAGTGAAGAGTGCATGTAGGTAGACCTAAATGAACCATTGTCAACGATAACATAAAATCTACCACCCCACTCAGGAACTTGATACTGATACAGGTTATTGGAATCACTCTAAACTGAGAACTTTTGAAAGCCCAGCTTGAGATATCCTTGTATGCATATTGTGTATTCTTCCGCCATATGTGAAATTAACATTGCCACGGGTGTGATCACTTTATACATGCGTCGGCCTAATGAAACTTTAAATTTATTTTTAAAAAAGTACTTATTTTACAGATTTGCTGATTGTTACACTTACCGGCATTAAAAAGCGTCAGCCAAAGGAACCATTTCTGTATTCACACAGATGTTTACCTATAGTCTATTCGTGGTTTCTTCGCCCTCTTTTTAATCAAACCTTTGAAAAATCTCCCCATGTGAGACGTGTTCAATTATTTCCAACATATGCCATATATCACAAGCATTTTATACTTATGTTCATAAAAGTTACTTTTTTTCCTGTTAAACTGAAAAGTTATTCGTATATTTTATCTATAAATTATATTGCTTCATTTATAAATAATTGGAATAAAACAGTTAGAAACATGTGTGTGTGTGTGTGTAACGCCTAGTAAGAAACTGTCCTTATACAAAATACGGCTACACTGAGTGCGCATGAATTCGTTGCGTTGTTCTTTGGTGTAATTTTCCAGACCTATTTGAGCTTAGTTTGCACGAGGTAGAGGAATATCCTGGAAGTAGAACTTTTGCAGGGCTTCAGAAAAAATTCTGAAATAACCGTGAATCGAGTATAGCACTTTTTAATTCAACGTTAAGGCATGGAGATACTTTCTCCCTGTCGTTACCAACTTTTCTGGCCGCATGCCAGTGCAGTATACTCGTTAAAATATACGCTGGTGGGGGCAGTGGAATTTTTCAAAGGTTGGTTCAAAAAGTGCTTAAATAACTGTGACTAACTTATAATACCCCGCATAATTTAAATAGTAATCCCTTATGACAGTTCACCACTACGCTTACGTAATCCTAAAGTAATTTTATTTTGAAAGTACGAAGCTGCTGTAGTTAAGAATGCAAAATACAGTACTAACCTAGTCGTTAAAAAGACAGTTACTTGAAATGGCATGCGACGCTTCCACAGGCGACAGAAGGTAGGCAACTATAATTCCTTAGGAGTATACTTTATTTTATATTAGGGCGTCGTTACTGTTGTGTAAGCAAGAAAAGCAGCTGAAAGTGACAACTAAGCAGTCTTAAACAATCTCAACAGTCACTACAAGCTATAATTAAAATATTTTACATTTTTTTAATGTCAAAAACTTCAACTCCGGCATCTGCCAGACACCTTTCCTTTCCGACTACTCGAACTTACCGTTCATAAACACTTCAAATACGTGTGTATATATATTATTGTAATGCATTAATCAATATAATATTTAAAAGGCACGTCATATAAAAAACAGGGAGAAACTTTACAATAATTAATTCCACTCGAATCAGTTGGTTACCTGATAATTATACAGCAGGAAGAGTAAGAACAGTCACACACACACATATACACACACACACACACACACACACACATATATATATATATATACACACACACACACACACACAGAGGAAATGTGCGCAAGTTCAAAATATCTCTGACATAAATACCATTTTAAAAAATATTGATTTTGTTGGCTAATACCATAAAGGCTTTTTCTGTCGGCATTTTTAGATCTCCGTTTCTTTTTCTGCGATTTCCACGAATAGGTCCTTGACGCAGGAAAGCCTGTCAAAATTGCCGAGTTTTTTTTTTTTTTTTTTTTTTTTTTCCCTGCACTCTGAGAATATATTAGCGGTCGTTTTGCGTAAGTTACGCGGTAGTTGGTCACAGCATAATTTTTTCTTGTCCTTGGAACTTCGCCAGACTTCGGTGGAGACGAGTTTGTGGAAAATAAAACAAAAAAAAAAGAAGGGAGGAGAGCTTGGGAGCACGGAGATTCAGGATAAAGGACTTCGAACAGCTTCCTCGACATCATGTCCACATCAGTTTACAGTCGCAATTTCTGCTATTAAGCATGTCTTAACAGAAATTATTTTATCGAGAGTTTTCTTGACTTGACATTTCTCTTTCGAGACAAATTTCGCGAAGCGCAGTTTTCTCAGCACTATTATCTAAGAAGACAATACAACATCAGAACTGAGTGAGCGAAGAGATTTGGGCGGCTCTTAACATCGAGGTCTTGAGAGCCGATGACGGTGAAGTGAGGTGAGTATGGAGCAGCGCCGGAATTGTTTGGTGAGGGGAAACGGGGGATCCCCGATCAAACCCGCCGACCAGTGGTATCGTCCGGCACGATTCCCGCTTGTAAAATCACGGGTGAATCGGTCTGGGATTGAACCCGGTTCGCCTTGGTGGGAGGCGAGCAGTCTAACCCTTCAGCCAACGCGGCCTTTTAAGAGCAGAACGGTCAGATGCGTGTTCTGTTGAACACTTACGTGAAACGGATTTCCCTATAGTTATGGCTTGGCTGTTAAATACGCTCTTTAATGCATTGGAAAAAGGGAAAGGAGAGGACTCAAATGCAGGGAGTGAAAAAAGAGAAACATAGAACATACTTAATGCTTGCTTTAATATTTGACTTCAGTTTCTCAAGTTAGGACACGAGAAAATATGTCTCATGCGCACGTATCTGCAACGTATACTCAAACATCACCAATCTCAGGAAATTTACTGGTGTATGCTTTGTCTCCGATACTTACTCTAAAGCAACCAGTGAAACGACACATACTAGTAATTTAGATTAAAACAACACGGCATATGTTTCCTCGTAGCGCTAGCATAGCGTAACTACAAGTTGCAGGCAGATATTTTACGATAATTTAGCAACAAGTATGCTTTAAGAATACAAACAGACAAAATTTGTCATCTTGTTTTTACAGCTTCCTTTAACTTAATACCTTGCAAGATAATACAATTTGCAGAATATAAGGTCTGGTAAAACATTTACTAACAAATTTAGAGAAAACTGTTATGTCAGGTAGCCCCTTTTTTTCAGATCGGCTTATAATAACCACTATCTAGGCTTTAATAAACCAGTAAATATGTTCAGCTTTAATTTACGTTCGGCGTCCTCTTCAAAAGCTGTTTCTGGTTGGGAAATAGGCCTAAGTGGAAGGAAGTGTGAACAACTACCTCAGTACGGTGAACTCCGCTCTAAATCAATGGCAAACACCATAGAAGCTGGTCGGTAAAAAAAAATATCGTACTGTAGAGAAAAGTTCACTTTTCCTGTTTTAAAGGAGGCGTATAATCTGGAATGTCCCTGATTTTCCGATGCATTCAGTTTTTTATTTTCGTGTCCATTAATGTTTCTATACTTTTCAAACAGTTGACCGCTTGTTATCGCATTCGTTAATTTTCTATAACTACTAGTACTACCACAGCAGTTAACAAGATATTTTGTCGCAATTTACAAAAATTTTTTTTCCTATTAGTTAAATTTAACTTTAGTTTACCATTTAATTTACAGAGGTGCTACAATAAACGCTTTCTTGTGTTATAAATTCTTAACTTTTTTTTTTTCAAGAAGGAAGAAATGCAATTAAATAATTATTTGTCGTATCTGAGAATGTGTGTTTTTTAAACACAAGGAGCTCCTCTCAGGTTTTTGAATACCGCACAGTAAAAATATTTCTGGTGATCTTTTAAAATTGTAATGGAAGTTAGTAACTTACACACTGTATGGTACACAGAACAGGTCAGTATACAGAAGTCAAATGACGTGGCGGTTCGTTTGATGTTGGCACACCCATTCGCCGGCTGGCTTCGCGTGGCTGTTGTGAACGGGCCTCGAGGCCGACTGGCTCTTGTGCTATAAGCCGTTCACGGTAAAGTGAACACTTTTTTAAGCTGTTTCATCGAACATAACCGATAAATACATTTCATTGTGGCCTCGGACTTTTGGTTTTGTGTATGGTGAATGTATACACTGTGTTTATTACTCACATGGCAGATTTACATTTACAAGTGGTGGAAGGATATAAATTGGTTGAAAGAAAAAAGTAACTAAAACTTGAAAAGTGCTCACTTTACCGTGAACGGCCTTTACCAAACATTGCATGTTGGCTGGGATGTCGGCGGGCGAGTAAAGGTAGTTTACGATTGACTTAAAGTGGCCACCTGGTTGAAGGAATTTTGCATGTCTGAGGCCTAAACGCGTGGGAGCGTTAGGGGCGACCGAGACATGTTCATCAACTCTCTCATCGCCCTACGCACAAAGCACTGAATTGGCGTGCAGTTTTGCTGTCGATAACGCTCCTCTATGAGACTTTCAGCGGGGACCCTACCATTTTATGACGTAATAATAATCATAAAGGTTTGATACACGTCCCTATTCCTTTTTAAAATGTTTTCTACCGTAATGTGCATTCCTAAAAATGACAGTGAAAACACCCGTTTGAGCAATTTTCACTAGCACAAAAACATGCTTTAGAGAGGAATGGAGGAACTGAAATACGTTTACAGACTCGTAACTCTTCCTTATTGCTATTCGTATGCAGACATCACTCAGACAGGTTAGAAGGTTTTTTTTTAATAAGACGTTTTCTCCTGGAACTCTGTACACCGTTCGGCGACCTACCCGATCGTGTGTCTCGAATTAGACTCACTGTTTTCAAGTAACAAACAACAAGCAGATAACAGTTGGCCAACTGTTGGCACAGGTGGTATATGTTCGCCCGCATTACTGTAAGTGTTTTCTTATGTGTTACACAATAAGATCAGGTGAACAATAGTGACTGTATTTGCTTGGGAAGTATTTTTGATGTGGGCCATTAAACACAAAATGATTGACAGAATTTAACGTATGGCCCATAAGCAAACATCAGTGAATCATCCACTGGCATCTTAGAACACGTGGAAAACACGTGGCTGACATGCCAAAGAGTATGAAAATAAGATAATTTTCCCATACAAAACCCTCATGTGGTAGACAGGTTCAATTCTGATAGTAGGGCATCACCATGTGGCCAATTACGGGCCACTTATCACAAAATGACTGACACAATTTCATGTGTGGCCCACAAGCAAACATCAGTGAAACACCTACAGGCATATTAGAGTATGTAAATAACGTGTGGCTGATGTATGCCAAAGAGTATGATTATATGATCATGTTAGAGCATAAAGCCCTCGCGTAGTAGAATGGTTAATTTATGATAGTTGGGCATCATCATGTGGGAAATTGTGGACCATTTAACACAAAATGGCTGACGGAATTTCATATATGGCGCACAAGCAAATGTCTGTGAAACACCCACAGGCATCTTATAGAATGTAGAGAATGTGTGGGTGATGTTTGCCAAAGAGTACATGCCGCCATCTGTGATATGCCAACTCTTCCTTATTACTAAGGAAACATGATCAGCAAGCTTATGTTCCATTTATGGCATACCGACTATATGTTGCTGTGCAGTAGCAAATAGCAAATGCGTATTCAAATGATTTTTAATTTCTTGTATATATGAAGTAAAATTATCACTTGGCATTGCTAGTAATAGTAAAACATAGTTTTTAAACCAGAAACCTGCAAAGCATAACACGCAAAAAAAAATATTATTTTGCATTTTAAGTCTACCTGAAAGTAGTCCGAAACTAAAATATATATAATTTTAAACAAAACACATAAATCCCAGTATTGACTGATGATACTAACATTGTCTATACCGGGTGAGGCATTTAAAACAGGCCACCCTAATATATCGACCACTTGTAACGATAGAAGAAAATGTCTCAGACAAACATTGTTTGGGGTGAAAGGGGCCATAATGATACGTTAATAAATAGTTGTGTTGTACGCCGAGGGGTAACGGAAATATGGTGGTCAACTTCGGTATGTTAAATGGGACGATGTGGTTTAATATTCACCTCTCTAGTACGTTTGACACATGTTTGCATTAATCTTGCGAAGAGCTTTTCAGAGGTGTGTAACAAAGTGTGTCATCCTATTTACAAAACCGAAGTTAACCCCCATATCCCCATCACCTCCTCGACGTAACACCAACCTGTTAACTGGGCCACAAGTGGCTTACCAACAGTTGGCTAACGACATGTGATTTACTTACGGCAGGCCAGAAGCAGAAAGCTGGAAGTGGCCCGCTTGTGGTTAACTTACAGGCAACTCTTGTTTTCCCACACATCAGGCAACAGTTTATCTAGAATAAGTGGTCCGCTTGTGGTTTACTCATGTGCAACTCTTATTTTGCCAGACATCAGCCGACAGTTCATCAAGAAGTGGCCCGCTTGTGGTTGACTTATGGGCAACTCTTGGTTTGCCAGACATCAGCCGACAGTACGTCCAGAAGTGGCCCGTTTGTGGTTAACTTACGGGGAACTCTGGTTTTGCCAGACATCTGCTGACAGTTAAATATCCGTATGTGGCCCACACGTGAACATATCATACCACATTAATCATTCATCATGTTTGCTACATGCATCTGCGGGTGCATTCCGCTTCTTGAATGCCTGTGGATGCTGCATTTGTGCTACTTGTTCACAATCAGATTTGCACATGTGGGCCAACTGTATTTTGCTACGCTACTTGGGTGGTTTATGGCTATAGTGAATGGGTCGTGTGCGTTCTTGGCTTAACTTAGATATGGCTGTATTTTATGTCGTATATACAACTCAAGACGGAGAAGCCAATCAGATCACAGAGACAGCTGTTGTTGGCGCGAAACTGTATTCACATCTTGGGTTCAGATTAGGCCTATGTCGTGTAGTGAAATCGTATCCAATGAAATATTAAATCGGGTGATAGTATTCTCGGGCGTGTGAAGAACTGTTCCTCGTGACGTAATTCTTGTAAGAGGTTGTTAAATTCGCTTTTATTTACTATTTTTCAGATATATTGGCTTAACATACCGAATGTTGCCATCGGTGTACCATTTTACAAGCTATCGTGAGATTACACAAGCTGTATCCGCAAGTAATGAGATATATGCAAATAATCTTCACTATTGTAAATTTTTCGAAGGCTATATCGGCTGATTTCGTTTCCTACGATTCTGATTGGCTAGACCTAACAGTGACGTATAGACGCGTGCTAGTTGTGAACGAGTATTGTAGACGCTACCATTCAACTACAAGTAACTTTTTGAATTCTATGCTATAATGGGACTGCTAAAACTATTTTACGCGTACTTATCGGGTCACAAGATAAGTCATAATTCTCCAATAGTGAAAAAGGCCATGGTGGCTGAGTGGTTAGAATGCTCGCCTCCTACCAAAGCGAACCGGGTTCAATCCCCGGCCGGGTTACTCCCGGATTTTCGCTTGTGGGATTCGTGCCGGACGATGCCACTGGTCGGCGGGTTTTCTCTGCGATCTCCTGTTTCCCCTGCCCTTTCATTCTGGCGCTGCTCCATACACACCTTGCCTCACCAACTTCGGCTCTCAAGACCTCGACGTTAAGAGCGGCCCGAATCTCTTCATTCACTTCACTCCCTTTACATGCGGCGCTGTCTTCATTCTTATTTTCAACCAATGGCGAAACAGGCGCACGGTTGTTTTTCTGTTGACTTCTCTCGAAAATATATAAGTAACGGAATAACATCGCACTAGTTTTCTAGCAACAGCATTAATGCAGGCTACGGTACACGGCCTAAGTCACGAGGCATTTTAGTGGTAGGATCAGGTGGCAGCTCGTACACTGAATTGCCTGCAGGGGACAGGGACTGGGAATCTTGTGCCCCAGACGGAAATTCGAACGGGTATTCGTCTCACCCGTCAGTCGCACGTCTGTCAGTCATCCGTCTGTTTATTCGTCCGTCACTTGAAAGCGATTCACAACAATCCGTCGTCCGTCACTCCTGTACGGAAAAATTCCAGTGTGGCAACTTAACATCGTGATCTTTCTTTAGTTGGAGGTACGTATTGGTTGGAAATACATTTTCTAGAGAGAAACATTTTGCGGAGATTAATTTTTACGCAATAAGAATTTAGACTGAATTATTGTTTACATTTTAATTTCCATAATTTATCACCAAAGGCAATTTTGAAACATACGTCGCCTTGCATTTCATTTATAAGTGCGTATTCGCGGTGGCCCATCCGTCGGTCCGTCGAAAGTTAAAGTTTGAGAAATATTTGACGGATTAACGGATAGAAAAAAAAAGTTGCCTTGTGATTGGTGGGAGATCACGTGACTGACAGACGGACGGGCGACTGGTGGATGCGACGGAGGGTTGTGAGTACAGCTTTACTGATCTTGTTGGAGCCGGAACCAAAGGGCGGGAAAATTGGGCGAGGTGGACCATCCGAGCCTGCTCGGTTACCAGAAGGTATCTATCGTTGAGTGGGGACGAAGACATGAACACACGCTGAAAGAAATTTCCTCGGTTCTTTCTGCCAAGAAAACTGAAAGGTCTTTTAAAAAGAAATCCTTCGTTTGTCAGCTGTTGCTACAAAAAGTATTGATGTTTATTTAATTGACGCTTTAAAAAGCGTCGCGTATAAAATTCCGTTGACTTGGTGCATAAGTGATTCAGTAACGGGGGCGCTTCCTGGGACAATAAAAAACAGAACATCAGCGATGCAACGAGCGAGCAAGAACGGTTCTGTGCACCCGATATCATCGCAAAAATAGCATCGAAAATGCGTTTACAGTTATGTGAAGGGTTTTCAACAGTCGCGCAAGTAATTTCCAGCGTGATTCGCACATTAACTTGCTAATTATATTTCCAGCGTGATTCGCACATTAACTTGCTAATTATATTTCTAACGATTCGGTACTTGAGTAGTTGCATTGTTGGCACGAAATAAGATATCACCAAAAACTGCACGTGATGAGTATTTGGTTTAAAAAAATAAACTTTTTTACTAGTGAAAATAGGCGCAACAAGTTGGATATAGAAATTTCCATTCAAAAAGCTCTAGTTCTGAAATACGTATTTTTTTTTCAAGAGCCGCTGAAATTAGAGGACGCGTATTTGAAGAAAATCAATTTTTTTTCTGAAGAACCGGAAGTTGAAGATGATTGTTATTTAAAAGGCTGTATGATAATTGTTACTAAGCAGCTGGTTCAACTGTACAGATTTTGATCATGACGGACAGCAACTTATTTTTCTATCTTAATATTCTTTGGAATGTGTAAGGTCGTTGAAACGACCGATTGATTGCCTGTCTCCTCTTTTACAATCACCGCTGACTTAAAAAAAAAAAAAAAAAAAAAAAAATCCTCAGATTAATTTCCGGACAAACAAGACATCAAAAACTGTTGCGTTTACACTACTGTTACAAGACGCCAGAGGAGCGTATTCAAATTCGTGTGGGATAGACGTCTTATTAGAAATAAAATAACTAAATTTTATTTTTAATTTATTCACACTACTAATATTTTCCCATTAAACATGCATCTCCGCCTCTTACGCCTATTATTATCAGAGAGCACAATATTTAATGCTTATCTCAATTCTAATTAAAGTTCTTATCAATGCTCTATAATTAGGGATAGGAAAATTTCGCAAGTTCAATAACCTGTAGGCTAGACTCCATAGTCCTGCGTATACTCGAGTCTCAGGTATGTGTTCACTGGCTGTGGCTTCACAATGTAACCAGCGTTACACCACACCTAGCAGTATGGGATTCGTTATGTATTTCCTTGCAAGTCTGCTATTGGCTCAGAGCTGCCCAAGGCGTGTTTTAATAAACTGTGATCCAATTGCAAAGGTGACTTCAACTGTATATGTGTTTGACGTCTATCTTGTCTCGAAATGAATTCGCGAAATTTTCCTATCCCTATCTATAATTATTACAGTCACTTAATTCGCACTCATTATTTGCACATATTCAAACTCTCTATTGCCGCAATTCCAAATTTGCAAACATCCGCTGTGAAAGCATGCCACGATAGCCGCGAGGACATATCAACACGGGCCTAAGGGAACAAAACAAGCTCTCAGCAGTTTCGCCACGAGGCGGAAGATAAAAACCAGGACAAGTTTATAATACATAATCATTAATAAATGCATATCACACCCGGAAAAGCTGTCTGCATGTAGCCAGCCACCGAGACGAGAAGATGCTTCCCTGGACGAAGCGCCATCGTACTCGACCGTCGTTTCCGTAATGACGACCAGCCTATGGCGACGACACAACAGAAGGTGAGCGAACAGATATAGACATTTGTGCTAAATAAATACGTGACAATTATCTAACTTAATATCCCTCCGCGCGTTACAGTAAATGTAATTGTATAACATTTCTACTATCCAGATATACCTCTAATTATAAGACTTTCTATACCTCGTTTCTTGTTCGTTATGATTAATTAACTCCCAATCTAAAAAACTAAATGGTTAGCAAATTAATTATAGGAACCATTACACTATTAATCACAAAACTTATTCTCGACTTGAGACTTCAGGGTTCTACAAATACTTTAGCTACACTCATTTGTTCACTGTTTTTCACAACCCATTTTGGCACTTATTTGTTTAAGTGTATGGCACTCGTAGTGTTATGCGTCTGCTGTCCTGCATCGCATCCATTGACTCGCGCGAGTGAGCGGAGGAGTGTGTAGAGGAGAGAGTAGTTACGTGAGAATACGGCGGCGATTTACAAAGGCCAGGAGCAGAGTGCTGACGTGATAAGTCTGTCGCAACTCCCGCGCTCCTGACGTTCAGTAGGTTAAATTTCTCGGGTTATCTACGAAAGAATGTTCTGGTTCATCGGCCTTGTCTCTTATCAGCGAAACTCGGGATGCAGGGAACCTTCCAGATCCGGCCCCCGAGACTATTTAGTTAGCAGGACTCATTAACTTTATATGCACATAATAATTTTCTGTTAACGGGCTAAAGTAAATATTTATTTTCTTTAGTTAACAGGACTCATTTAATTAACATTAAAAATAATATTCCGTATTAATAGGCACACGGAAATATTAAAAAATTTAGTTAAAATGTAGATCTCATTCTCATGCGATACTTTTGAGTTAATTTAACTTACAATGTGTAAATATCGCAAAAAATCAACTTTTCATCAATAATTAATTTCAGATATTTCAAATAGAATGGCAGTGAAAAATAATAGTAATCTTCTTTCCACTCAGTGGTTGCAGCCTACTGCCTCGTTTTACCCAATTGGAATTCTGCAACATTATAATTAAGTGTTAATATCCTTCTTTCAATTGCATTATAAAAAGTTCTGTTAGCTTTTCTTAAATGCCCAATTTCACCAGCAACAGACAAGTATTTAAACAGATTTTCTACTTATAAATATTTAAATTTATTATTCGTACATACCTTCTTACTAGAGACCCAAGAATTCAGCGCGTTCATTTCTAGACAAGTTGGAAATCTCACACTTGTACGTTTATGTTACTTATGTAACTGACCGACGTATTGTATTGACAACTCCTGGAAATAAATGAGCCAATAACAATCATGCAATAAATTGTGCGCCCCAACCACCGCCTTTTACTACCACAACAATCAACCAATAACAGTTGATATCTGTATGAGAGCATATAAGACGGTGAAGTCTAGCCTACAGGTCATTGCACTGGCTAATTTCTCAGGTCCATACTTATTACAAAACAGCAAAATATAGCGTCAGCACTGTGAGTGTTTTGAGGATTGTGCGAAGAAAGAGAATGTGACGAGCAAACGGAGTGTCGAGTGGCTGTGAGTGAGCAGCTTGAGAGAAGCCTGCGGACTGCTAGAGTCCGTGCAGTGGGGAGAGGGACTGAACTAAATGCGCGAGTGAAAGACATTTGGAATTATTTTATGGCAATAGACAAACTGAACATGTGTAAATAATGAGCGTGAATTAAGTTACTGTAATCAATATAGAGACATTGAGAAGGACTTCTATTAGAATTAATACTGACATTAAATATTGCGCTCAATGATGATAAGAAATAAGCAATAGTGTAGACAGTTTAATGTTGTTAATAACAACTGTGTGAATAAATTTAAAAATCAAATTTACTTATTTTATTTCTATTAAGACATCCATCCCTCAGGAACTTGGATACTACTCTCCGGCGTCTTGTAACAGTAGCGAAGCCCTTCTTGCAATCACTGAAATAACGATCACGTGTCCACACTTGTTTGTAGCCTCCAAAAGAAGTCACAGTATTTTACTTTCTCTGATTTTGAGATCAATCATACTTACGCACTCTGCTCATGTGTTGTACGCCAATACAGTGCGCAGAAGCTAAAGAGAAAATTAATCTAATGGAAAAGCAACCAGGGAGATTTATGAATTCATTGTACCACCGTTTGTTAGGAATGGCGATGGAAACTTACACAGGCAAAAACTATTCGTAGTGCAGTCGGCCGGGTCCCGACCCACGATTCTCCGGTTGCGAGTGAGATATGCCACACAAGATAAAACACGCTCTGCGTTTTTCCCAATAACAATGATACGCTAGTAAATGCGAGGTGTTATGGCATTTATCGTCATAGGACTTTGCGTCATACTTTCTAAAAGTCATCTCACAGGGGCGACTTTTTTTTTTTTTTTTAATGGCAGACAATGTCGCTGATGTATATTTTCAAGAGCTGATGAGACGTAAAACATTTACTTGGAAAAATCACCGTGAGTTAGCGGATCTTACGTATCTTTACTTGCACTGAGAGGTACATTCTACGTCGTAACTCCTAAAATCAACTTCATAACCTCAGGCAGCCAGCTATAGGCCGTTCACGATTAATCGAGCAATTTCAAAATCAACCTTTGAAAAATGCCACTGCCCCTACCTGTGTGTATTTTAATTAACACGCTGTTTAACATGCGCACGGTAAAGTTGGTAATGGCGGAGGGAAAATAGTTCCATGTCATAGTGATGAATTTAAATATTTAGGTAAAACATTTGTGAACACTAAAATTATTTATTTTACTTTCTGCGTTTTTATGGGTATAACTGTAATATTTAGCAAATTCGTACTTTATCATCGCATGTCTAATGTGATGAAGCCCACGACAATGCTAATTTTGCAGGTGGTGGAAGAATACATAACATGTGTACAAGTAAATCTCAAGCAGGGGTTTCAAAAGTGATCATTTTGGATTGAACAGCCTATAGTTCAACTGTGCTGATATAGGGAAACATATTGTTGGGACGCTAAAACTGCCGTCGTTGTGGTTACAGTGCCAAGTTTCGTAGAGACCTACGTGAATTAGTAATAAACTTGTGCTATTACTTTTAATTCTCTTAGTTAACTTCCATAGCTCATAACTAGTGTTATAACTGGGCTGACAGGGCAAATTCCCAGGGTAGAAGTTCAAAAGGGGGGTGGGCGGGTGAGGGGGGGGGGCGCAACTCGCAAGGATATTTATAAAAAAATATTTTTTTTTCCATTCATTTAAATAAAAATAAACGTAATAAATGACAATGTTTGTAATTTTTTTAAATATTCTTTATGCATGTTTGCCCCTACTTCTATCCGCATAGTTCAATAGCAATATAGTAAATGTGTGGATTTTGTTGGAGGAGGGAGGGAGTAGGGAGGGGGGTTAACTTTTATTGCCCAGACCGCAAGTGACCTAAACCTGGGGCGCGCAGCTTAATGTGTTAAAGGCGGTCGCTGGCTCACTACTGTAGTGGCAGCTTACTAACAGCTCGTTTTACAACATATTGTAAATATACTTGCTAGAACGTTAACTAGTTCCAACGCCGCTAACTTGTTTAATTTTTTACGTGAAGGAAAAGTTGTAAAATGTTATAGTCGAATATAATTTTACCGCTACGCCGTTGCTTACAAAGTCGACCTATAAATTAAGGTGGTATAAAATTACGTGATTTCACAATAGCCAATTAAATATAATCCATTCACGGTCACTTCATATTTTTCTAGAGCCTTGCTAAAGTTCTCCTTTAATAATATTCCTCCGCCTTGTGTAAACTAATCTTTTCTAAGTCTAGAAATTTACACCAAATGACAATGGACCGAATTCGTGCGCACTCAGTTGTATAATAATATTTTACAATATAACTGTTTCTTACTAGGCATTACCAACACACATGTTTTCTCTCTGTTTTTATTCATATTTATTAAAATTAATTATTATAATTTATTATTAAAACATAGGTAAAACTTCGATTTAAATAAAAATGAGATATTTTAAAATTAACATTGAATTATGAAACGCTTGTGATAAATAGCATATTTAGGAAGTAACTAAACACATTATACATGGGGTGATTTTTCAAAGTTTTGACTAAAAATGTGCGAAAAAAGTGTGAATAGGCTATATGTTTAGTTGGTTGGCGGTTAACTGAAAATTTATGAAAACCCTGATTAGTTTATTTTCGTCTTCTACCCATTGAATGTATTTATAATTGTAAAAATTAACATAGCTGTAGGTATAATGTCTTGCGTTAATGCGAAAATTTTAAAAATATGAACATGTTACTACTGCGACAAATTGTTGCTTTCATGTGTGAAAAAAAATATCAAATTTGGTGGATGCCATTTTCAAAATTAATCGTCTAGTACACGCAAGTACATCGCGAATCCACTCTTACTGTCAACCGACGGATGGCTGACTGACGGAAACGAAGGATGGTTGTGAGCCCAGCTTAAGACTCCGTTTACCTGCCGGCTGAACTGCGCCACACGATGTTTGCAATACACGTTTTCCCACGGAACAATTAAACGTGCTTCCCTCGTACTCATCTACTAAAAGAACACACACTTCAGACTTAATGTACTATACTTGGTCAAGTTTGTTTGCACGAGGCAATGGGATAGCCTGAACGAAGAACTTAAGCAGGGCTTCAGAAAAGTCGTAAGCCAAGCTTGGCCCACAACCTTCCGTCGTTTCCGTCAGTCGCCCGTCCGTCAATTGAAAGCGACTCACAACAGTCCGTCATTCGTCGATCTATCTTGCCAGAAAATGTTCAGCGTTATCACCCAACAACACGAACTTTCTCCCGCAGAGACAAATGTTTTTAATGAATGTCATAAATATATTATCTTTACCTAACATAATTTACCAGCATTTCCTCTGAAAATCTACAAGTCATCTTCAGTTCAATTCAAAGGTAAAACGTAAAAAAAAAGTAAACTTCACTGCAGTGTATATTTAAAAAGAAAAATATTCAGACAAAGAAGTAAATAAGTAACTGTTTTCCGACAGCCATGTTGAAGGAACGCTATTACAAGGCAGTGGACCATCCGTCGCTTCGTCGAAAGTTAAAGTCTGAGATATATTTGACGGATTAACATATAGAAAAAAAAGTTGCCCTGCGATTGGTTGAAGAACACGTGATCGACGGACGGGCGACTAACGGATGAAACGGATGATTATGAGTCCATCATAACCATGAATGGACTACATGGCAAAATTTATAGTTCAGGAGGACGAAACTTTAGTGGATCTAATACGACAAACGCGTAGTTCTTAAAAAGTTAAAAGAAAGCTGCAGAAGACAAAAACATTGCATGTTATTGTGTTCTTGTGTTGATTACAAGTTTCTTTGGTCAAATACTATGTAAAAACATTGCATGTTATTGTGTTCTTGTGTTGATTACAAGTTTCTTTGGTCAAATACTATGTAAAAACATTGCATGTTATTGTGTTCTTGTGTTGATTGCAAGTTTCTTTGGTCAAATACTATGTAAAAACGAGAGAATTACTTGAAACACACATTACTTGTTTACTTGAAACCACATTTATCTGTAGCAAATAATTTTGTTATTGCAAAATTTCCCCTTCTTATACACACAAAGTATCGTGGTCCATTTTAACAAACCGCCAAAATATAGACGCACTGTTGCGTTCCGTTGAATTGAAAGAGAAGTAGTTAACGGTTTATTTTTTAATGCCGAGTATTTAGTCTGTTTTCAGTTTTAGCTGTGTGAAAATCCAGCTTTGCACTATGTAAGAGGGGTCCAAAATATACTTTCTAACAGGCTTGATTCCGTGAAAGGGCCATTTTTATTTCGTTTATTTAGTGTGTACTTTTTCGGAAGTACGAATATTATGTAAATAAAAACTTCCGAGTAAAAACGTTGATTTCAGACTCGCCACAGCACAGTTCAGACACCAGGTAAGAGAGAGACTTATTGCGAAACATCCACCAATAAAAGAAAAAAAGGCCGAATCACTTTGATGACACTGCAAATCCTCCATTTGTCTGTGCGGGTCTCACTCCTAACTACCTGTGGGGGCTGTGCTGACCTTGTGTCACGAACAAATGGTACGTCAAGAGTCCTGATCGAGGTCGTAAGTGCCAAAACGGTTATTTATTCATTTTTAACTGGCAGATTCTTCTAATACGTGGATACACCCCTCCTTCCGCCAGGATATTCTCAGTATCTCTTAGAATAGGCTGCTCACGGAAAAATTGAGCATTCTTGAAATCCCTGCTGTAGGTAAATTTAACATTGCCAGGGGTCTGATCACTATATTTATGCGTCGGTCAAGTGAAACTGTGGAATTATTAGAAAAGTTATTATTTTACAAATTTTATAATTCTTACGCTTACGATCGTTAAAAAACCGAAAGTTAGATAAATAATGTCAGCGTTCTCATATGTTATCCTAACACCTTTTATTAGACGTTAAAACATTGGACTACTTTATCTCCGTCGCTACCAAGTTTACTGGGCGTAGTGTCCCCGTTAAAATATATGGGGCAGGGGGAAGGGGGAGTGGCATTTTTCAAACGTTTATTTTGAGATTTTCAATCAATCGTGAACAGCGTTTAGCAGTTTTGACTGACGCGAACTCGACAATTAAACAATGTGCAATTCAGAAGTTTTAAGTCTGGGCTTAACATCGAGGTCTTGAGCTCCGGTGAGGGTGAAATTAGGTGATTACGGAGCAACCCCGGAATTTCAGGGAGGGGGAAGGGGGAGATCCGTGAGTTAAACCCGCCGACATATATAAACCCGATAACAATGCAATAATATGGTGACAACGACCTGGTGCTACATTGCTTTGTTAGTTTATTTGTACATTCGTGTGAAATCTTGCAAGTGAATTTTGACCCACTTCTAGGTATTTAATCGAGCTGAAACTTGGTATGCATATAGAAACCCGATGAAAACGCAATAATATGGTAATAGCGACCTGGTGCTGCCGCCAGGATCATCTCCTCACGTGTTCATTTGATTGCTTTTGATGAGACCTTTGGAGGTAGGTGGTCAGTAAAGCCTGATGATTGATTAGGAATGTGGTCATAGGAAATTCTTAGAGTTTGAGCTCGTTTGACAAGACAAGTCGACCGTTTATTTATCCGATACTCATTGGTACACCAATGAAAACTTATAACAACAAAATCAAAGAAACTGCAACACAATGAAAAAGACGTTTAGAGAATGCGAAGTTAACACGTCAGCAGAAACTCGCTAATGAAGATAATGAAGAAAGACGCCAGAGGCTATGAAAAAGATATGAAACCGAAATAAAATGAACATCGACAGCTCAACAGTGCATTGAACGAGCAAATGCTCGCTTAAGTATGTCCCAATTAAGATGTTCTCTCTCTCCTGAGCAACGCAAACTTAACTTGCAAAGTGAAAGGCAACGTATAATAGAAGGGAGAGCATCTGAAATGCTGGAGCAAATTGATGCTCGTTTAGCTAGTGCTTGACAGCATATGTAAATTATAAGAACAACACAAAACGCTGGCACTGATCATTTGAAAAAACAATTAACATATTTTGTGATAGATATTGTGAAATTTGCACTAAAATATGCTACCCCCAACCAAGTTACGAATTATAGAGTTAATTTAACCGTTGTGCCGTACTTGCCAGATGAACTGGCCCAAAAAATAACATTAACTCTTTGTCATCGCTGCAATAGTATTGTCACCAGTAACAAAACAGTACCGCCGACAAAGGCTAATTGGAATAGCTTGGACTCTGGTACAATACCGGAGGTGATTGAAACATAGCACACCCTGAACAACGCATTCTGTCTAGAATCCTACCTTTGTTAAGATTATTAAATTTGATTGACTATTCGGACAGTATGGATTTCCTGGGCAGGCAGTTTTGTTTGCTCAGGGTATTTTTGAAGTAACTGAAAAACTGCCCAACATGTTACCGATGTTTGTTGATAGTATTGACATGGTAATTGTTACAGAACACCTAGAAAACTTGAATGTATCACGAGAATTCTCGATTTCACGCGTAAAAGGTTATAACGCTTTACGTTGACTTATCACGAATAATCCATTGTACAAACACGTAGTAATCAATAATGACGTAAAAATAAATCCACAAAATTTGATTTGACTTGTGAATAATAATCACGCTGACAATTCTGATCATTCAGGCGTACAATTAGAGGACATTGGATGTCAGGAACAAATTGCACGGCAAAGCGTGATTTCTTACATTCAATCAGCGGAAAAAAAAAAAAAAAAAAAAAAAAAAAAAAATCTTCAATCTTTGTGGCATCAAGCGACTTCGGACATTTTCACATCGAGTATGCAGGTGTTCAATGCTGCGCAATAGTCCTCGCAAATATTTTAAGAGCCGCCGTTCTCCCTCCTAATCAGTGGTCTACGAATACTTTAAATGAGAACTTGATTGAAGGTGACGCTTTGTATGGGACAGTTAGATCCTTATCAGTGGACAACCCATTAGCGTACCGTATAGAACAAAGCGGATTTTTTTAGAAGTGCGTAATTTTGATGTGATCAAAAACAATTTCAGAATGTACGACCGCTCATTGTGCGTTGAATACGATGACAAAAGTATTTATGGGAATTTACAAGTTCGAGTGAATCGTGACAATATAGGAATGGCTTTGAAAGAAGCTGTTACTGAAATGTTCATAACTCATAATGCTGGTGCATTAATAGCTTCATTACTGTCATTAGGAGTTATGAGACGTAATAACAAATTCTATTTTACAGATTCGCATTCATGTGGCCCGAAGGGTACCAAAGCCAAAGACCCTAATGGAAAAGCCTGTGTGATAGAGTGTGATTCAATAGACAAGCTCGTTAGGATCTGCAAACGTGCAACAGGTTCAGGAAATATACAGTTTACCTTGAATTACATTGATGTAAACATATTGAGTACTAACACTCAAACACAAAACGAAGACGAACTACGCATGCCAGTGTTTCAATCAAGAATTGCAAATAATCTGCTAGTGCAACAAAAGAACGAAACTGAACATTGTTCTTCTTTTACTGTGTCATCTCAAAAAGAAGCAATACCCATTCAAACATCGCTAATGATTCCAGAGGATTGCGTACAACCTGAAGTAGAGGAATAACTTCAAGTATCTAACAATTTAAGTCATATTGTGCGTAAAACAAACAATAATATCGTTAATGAGTCCCACGAACGGAAGGCTGAATAATTAGCCTGATTTAATTTGTTTCCCTACGGTATAAACAGGCTTAACGAGGAATCCAGAACTATAAAAATAACAGCATTGGACTATTGCCAATTTCGGATACTAGGCAAATATACAAGATTTCAGTGGAACGACTATTTGTTTTACGCACTGTCTATGTTCGAGTATCATAAAGTCAAATCTACTATTGCAGCTTGTTGCAAAAAGGTCCAAGGCCAAGATGGCATGGTAAAGGATATCCATCTGTACCTCAAAAATGTAAGGGTCTCAGAAGTCTTTTAGCGTACAGCCTTAATTGAACTGTTAGCCTAAATTAGGTGCCTGGCCCACCAACATATTTTGTAACTTTTAGTTGCAATGATATTAGTTGGCTGGATATGCGTAAAGACCTATTTGATTGCTGAAAACCGCCCAGATCAAAATCCAAAGGACCTGGATATGATCGCAACTCAGTTATTAATCGAGCGATACCCTGTTGTGGTAAGCAGTCACTTCATGGTTAGAGTAAACGCGCTCATTAAATATTTACGGAATAACTTCGAAGTTTTGGGCGGTAAACTAAAAGAGTTCTGGTGGCGGATTAAATTCCTGAATCGCGGAAGCCCACATCTTCATGTGGTGGTATGGGTTGAGAATCATCCATCGTTTGAAATAGAGGTGGGTATTCATCAGCTATATCAAGTATGTACGTCCCAAATGCCACCTGAAAGTTCTGAGCTATATGAGTGGTAAAAAAAACTTAAATACATCTACACACTCACACCTGCAAAAAAAACTGATGCTTCAGCGTGTCGCTTTAGCTTCCCACGTCAAGAATGTGATAAAATATAAAGTTGCTCACTCGTCAGACGATTTCCTTCGCAGTGGTGGAAGGATATGCCTTTTAAAGAGGAGAAATGAAGATAGATGGGTAAATAATTATAATCCTACACTTCTCCAACTATGGCAGGGTAATATGGACATTCAACCTTGCATCAAACAAGGCCATATCTTTTTATGTAGCCAAGTGCATATCTAAAGCAGAACCTACTCAAGTTGATGCAAGTGTCGCACAAGCTTTATGCCACATACAACATGAAGAGTCTAATATTTACTGGGAGCTTTTTAAGGTATGTATGAGGTTATTGAAAGAACGTCAAATCTCGGCTTGCGAATGCGCATATCATTTAAATTTTAAAGAGAGTTCAAGAAAGTGCGTTTTTCTTAACGCCAGAAAGCCTGAGGAAAGATACAGAGTGATCCAGTTCAACGAAGCTGGTCAAGCTGCTGGCTATTGTTCAAACATTTTTGATGGATATGAAAAACGCCCGATAGAGCATGCTGATTATGATTTTAATAATATGAGTCTACTGGAGTTTGCGATGCTATTTGAACCATAATACGCCAAATGACAAGACAACAATGAAGAAAGTGTTGATCAATATGAGTCGTCCGAACAGCAGACTAGGCGACGATTAATTACACTTAATGACAACAGCAAAATGGTTATCAGAAACACTCCAGCAGTCTTACGTGTGCCTTAATTTATAGCAGCTAATGATCCAGATAATTACTATTACAGTTTACTTCTCCAATACTTACCATATCGATCTGAGAGTGAATTAGTGGAAGATAACGATACACCGAAGGTTGCTTTTCTGGCGTAAGAATCAAAACTTCGAAAAACAAGTATACACATGGACATTTGAGAGAAGGTGACAGGCAACTAGAAAATGCCTTTAATCAAGCACACACCTTTGAAATTCTCGATCAAGAACCACTTCAAGCTGATTTAGAGGCAGAAGCTGTAGAAGCAGAGCAAAATATGAGTGATGACCAGTTTCAGACAGCTCAAAGAGCGATGAATATTGGACAAAAAAGAGGTCTTTACATACTTTACCCAAAATATCTTAGATTAAATAAATATAGCTACTGATCGTTTACGTCTCTTCGTTACCATGAATGCTGGAAAGGGCAAAACATTTTTCTTTAATTTACTTAAAAATCAAGCCAACCGATGTTACGCAAAGCAGGTAGTAAAATTTTTTGCATTAACAAGAGTAGCAGCTCGACTCGTTGGAAGCTTAATGCTTCATTATGCTCTCAAACCACCGGCACAGAAGGACGGAAGAATTGTAGAGATGCCAATTCTAACCGGAAATTATTTGAGGCTCATGCGGCAACAGTGGCAGGACATTGCATTCATGTTAATTGATGAAATATCCATGGTCCGCTACGAAATGTTGTGTATGATAGATCTCGACTAAAACAATTGAAACACAGCGAGGATATTTTCGGTGGTATTAATATGCTACGATTTGGATACCGAATGCAATTGCCTCCTGTAAAAGGTAATCAAGTATTTGATCAGCCTCTCAGATTAGCACCAGCAACACACTTGGGGCAACTTTTTACTTTGGTTGAACTAACTGAAAACATGATACAGCAAGGAAATGCTTCCTCCGTCGACATTTAAAATGCTTTAAGTATTGGGGAGTTACAATTAGAGCATTATGTCGAACTCATAAGTAAAGTTAATACCTCTAGAGTAGCTACCGGTGAGTTCTCTATTAAAAAAGCTCTTCGGATTTATACGATGAACCATAATAAGACAGTTCTTGATCACTTCAAGGCAAAGGGAACAACGATGTTCAAAATAAAGCACAGGATAAGTTGACAGATGCAACAAGAAATGCCAAGAATATTGACATTGACACCATAATTCCAACAGACATTAATAAAACAGGCGGAATGCCTCAAAAACTGGAATTTTTCGTAGGAGCGAAGGTCATGTTGCGATCCAACATCGACGTTGGCAAAAGACTCGTTATTGGTGCCATAGGACACATCACTGAAATCATATGGCCATGTTTCCGACGTACCCAGATGTATGAAACGGATATACCATCGGTTCGGGTAGACTTTGCTAATGAGGGCATACATTTCATTCACCCAAAATCCGTACAGTTTCGAGCTAAGTTTAGCTATGGAACTGCTGAACGTAGGATGTTGCTGATAGTACTGTCTTGGGCGTCCACCGTTCACAAGATTCAGGGTAGTACAGTGGACTTTGCTGTGAGATATCTGGGGTCAAAACTTTTTGCTGCTGGCCAAGCCTACGTTGCTCTCAGTAGGATGAGGTCTTTGGACGGTCTTCAAATCGAAGAGTTAGATTGCGCAAAATTAAGTGGCGAAAAGCCCTGCAATACTGAAGCCCTTGTGGATATAAACAGAATGAGGAATCATCTAATTACTTACGACTAAAAAGGAAAAAATAAAATTATAAGCAAAAAACATTTTAAAGACAACCTTTACTAAAAAGAAACAAATAATAATATTAATAATTAGCAGTCAGTTATCATTAATTTTACTCTGAAACAAGTCTTAGTTGCAGTCTGGTTGTCTAGAAAATGTTTTTTCTCATTTGAAAGGGCTCGTAGTGATATCAAGCGTAGTTGACAAATCAGTGTTTAATGATTATATTTAGATTCATTGGAACTTAAAAATAAAAGCGTGGCGCGAGAAATTAACTGGATCATATGCATGTGAAGTTGAATAACTGGGTAACTGAAAGTCCTTGCCATCAGCCCAACATTGCTACGTTACATTAAGGGATAAATTTTTGCGCCACGCTTGTATTTTTAAGTTTCAATGTATCTAAATATAATTATTAGACACTGATTTGTCAACTACGCGTGATATCACTACGAGATCTTTAAATTGAGAAAAAACATTTTCTAGACAACCAGACTGCAACCAAGACTTGTTTCAAAGAAAATTAATGATAACTGACTGTTAATGATTAATATTATTATTTGTTTCTTTTTAGTACACTATATATAAGAGGTTGTCTTCAAAATGTTTTTTACTTATAATTTTTTTGGCAAACTTCCTAAATTTTAATGGAAGTTTTTAACCTATAAAATGTATGGAAATAATACCACATTTCAGACTGCAACTATAGAAATGTCGAGCGTCACTACTCTACATGATTGGAGGCTTCCCTACGCATTTGATGGTTTCGTGAGAGAATGTAGGAACGGCACCATGAATGTGTGGTAAAATAGTTCACCATTCGCACTCTCTCTCACTATTCGTTTACGTCGTTATGGTAGTTTTACGAATAATTTCTCAGAGTGCTGATGAATTCGCGAGACTTGCCAGGCCTATTCTCATCGAGTACCCCACCTCCCCCATTCGACTAGCCGCGGTAGAATCTCCCGGTGACCGCTCTGTTATTGTAGGCCTGGCGGGCGTGTCTATTTCGATTGCACCCTCCACAATAGTTTGTTTCAGTCGTGTCACCTTGGTGAAGGGGGGGGGGGGGGGGAGAGAAAGCCGAAAGGTCAGAGGGGAACAGGCTCTGACCGTAATAACTGGACGTCCTAACATTTGGCGTTACGACGTGATACAGAGCCGGACGCCGTAAAATTGCATGTCAGGTTTACGTGTGTCCTTGCACCCCCGTTAGACCAACACGCAACATGCCTTCCGGTGGAGTGAACCGACTGTAAACATTTGGGTGGCTTAATTTTGTTTGGTCTAGTCAAAAAGAATACTTTGGCGGCAGCCTTTGAACGAATCGCCGATGATCAAGCACCCGCGGTGGCAAAGTGGTTAGGCTGCTCGCTTCCCACCTAAGCGAACCGGGTTCGATTACTGGCCGGGTCGCCCCCGGATTTTCGCAAGTGGGAATCGTGCCGGACGATGCCCGCTGGTCGGCGGGTTTTTCTCAGGTATCTTCCGTTTCCCCTACCCTTACATTCCTACGCTGTTCCGTTGTCACCTCATTTCACTCTCATCGGTTCTCAAGGCCTCGTTGTTCAGAGTCGTCCAAATCTCTCAACTCATCTCGAGTAAATAACTAGTGACAGTTGATTGTTAGGAATGTGTTTATCCAGAGGTGTGTGCACACCTCCAGATTTATTTTGCTTAGTGTGCCGTGTGTCTTTGTTAGAAGATACTTTGTATTATGCGACGGGCCAATCAGAATTCGAATACTCCAAAACTAGATGTCTGTTATTCGCTTGTTGACACGTAAGTTTTGTAATAATTTAAAGTACCATATCGAGAAAATAGAGCTAGGTTAAAGTGTTACAAAATACAACTAGTCTCAAAATATTTCCGCCAAAATCACGTGTCCCCAGCAATAACACGCCTTCTCAAATAATAAATATTTATTAAAACATACAAGCGAGTGAAGAGATATGGGCGGCTATTTACATCGATGTCTTGAGAGCCGATGAGTGTGAAGCGAGATGAGTATGTAGCAGCGCCGGAATGCAAGGGTGGGGGTAACAGGGGATACCCGAGAAAATCCGTCGACCAGCGGCCTCGTCCGGCACGATTAGCACATGCGAAAATCCGGGAGTGTCCCGGCCGGGGATTGAACCCGGTTCGCCTTGGTGAGAGGAAAACATACAAAATTTTTATAAAAAACATACGACCGAACTGTATGTGTGAAATTTTGGGGCCCACGAGAGGAATAGAAGACCATGTGAACATCTATCGAAGATGCTTGGTTTAGCCTCTAAAGTACTCAAACTCTGGACAAAAAAAAAAAAAAAATGTGCAGCATTTTGGGGTGAGCTCTTTTTCTTGGTATAAGAAAGAACGTCATATAATGGTATCAGAATAACCCCTTTAGACGACGGTTTCGACATAGGCTCTCCCACATGCATTGTAAAATTATTCTTGTAAACTTCCTGTACTGTAAGGAAAGTTTTTAACCTATACGCAGTATGGGAATAATACCACATATCAGACTGCGAATGTAGGATTGTTAAGCGTTGTTACAATACAAATATGGCAACTTCCCTATCGATTTGAATATTTTCCGAGCAAATGCAGGAACTCTGTCATGGATGTATAGGGAGACAATTTACCATTCGCGCTTTCTCGCTGTACCTATACACTGATGTGGTAAATTTATGAATACTTTCTTTAGAGTGTACATACAATGTCCTTTTGTTGGATTCTATTTGTGGCAGAATGTTGGATTTCTCAAAATGCTTGCAGATATTTTTGCTAAATATATACATAAGTAATATATTTTTGAGATCTATACAATTATGCTTAAGTAATCGCAGCTACCAACCTCTACTATAAAGTGTATTATTCAGGCGAATGTCTTCATAATTTATTGTCTGACAGTGCGATAATTTTTTGTGTATTTGCTTCTAAAAGCTTGTAATCATCAACTAACGTGTTCAGCGTAAAAGTTCAAGTACGAGTGAGTGATTGGGTTTCAGGAGAACATCCTCACTTCAATTCGAATACGGTGCATAGGTAACGTATAATAGTGACCTTGAATTTCTGATTGTGTATAACACACGTTGCAGAACTTTGTGAAACCGATGACAGATGGAGACTAATTACCTAAACACAGTCTCCATATAAATGTTAAGGGCACCGCCTAATTGGAGCTTTTTAGCGCGTTTGAGTCAGAGAAGAGCTGGAGCGATAAGGGCGACACTGACACGCGCGCCTTGTGCCCTGTCACACTTACGTGCTAAGCTGGTGTGCAGTGTTTCTGTCGTGCTGCGAGTATCTATGGGACTTGAAGCGGTGATTTATTATTTTATTGGTGAAAAGTTTGCAGCAAGGGTTAGTGCAGGTACCTAGACGCTGCTCACGGTAAAATGAGCACTTTTGAAAACCCTGCTTAAGATCTACTTGTATACACGCTGTGTATTCTTCCACCTTGTGTGCAATTAATATTGCCATGGGTCTCATCACTTTATTCACGCGTCGGCAAAGTGAAACTGTCAAATTTGTAGAGTACATATATATGCTCTACAAATTTACATTTTGCACTTCGATGCATTAAAAAAATGATGAAGGCAGACGAAATAATTTAAGTTATCACAGATGGTTACCTAACACTTTTTATTCGACGTTTAGATATGGAACTACTTTACCTTCATCGTTACCAACTTTACTGGGTGCATGTCACTAAGTGCGCGCGTTAAAATAAATGCAGGCACGGACAGTGCATTTTATATAACGTTGATTTCAAAAGTGCTCACTTTATCGTGAACAGTCTTTGAAACAATTTCGTATGTTTCCGATAAATATATTAGAAGATACAGCAGTGTGAATAAGCCTTTTTTTTTTTTTTTTTTTTTCTTTCTTTCTTCTAAGGAATGTTGGAGGGCTCGGAAATAGCACTAACAACGTGCATGATTAGAGATAACGGAAAATCGCGAAACATTTTTGAGCTAATACATCTTCTATAACTAGGGATAGGAAAATTTCGCGATTTCAATGACCTGTCGGCTAGACTCCACAGTGCTGTGTACACTCGCGCATAAGGTGTATAACGCTCTACCCAGTTTATTATTCCATGAATGGATGAACGAGTTTACGACTCGGCTAAGTTGTCTGCAGACCAATCACGAACCTTCTCTCTTATGTTATTATAATCCTCGTTGGCCCAGTGAAACGGGGTAGTAGTTTCGGTAGCCAATACGGAAATAAAACTGTAGGGCGTGTGTACGGTACGTCGAATCCTAGCAAACAGTCAACTTTTCCCGGAATAAACCATGATCTCTATGCATGATGTATTGAGAGTATTGTTCGGATAGGCTGTTCAATGTAAAATGAGTACTTTCGGAAGTCCTGCTTATGATCTACTTGTATGCACGTTATGTAATCTTCCGCCTTATGTAAAATTAACATTGCCAAGGGTCTAGACCCCTTAATGCATTCGTCGGTCAGGTGAAACTGTGGAATTTTTAGAAAAGTAAATGTTTTAAAAATCTGGTAGTGTTTAAAAAAAAATTCTGTATCCCCGAGTCCATGATCGAGTACATGTCGCACATGAAGGATTTTTATGGTCGGCACTGTACACAACAATGAATCAGTGCTCGATGTTTTGAGAGTCTCCGCTCTGAGACATCTGATTGGTTGAAGTTCCTCCACCTCACATTTGCGAATGATTAACATGACATCAAGTATCACGCAGCACGTATTTTACTGTTCGCGAGAAGCACGCTCGACACAAGTACAGTTTACATCATAAAATTAAATTGTTGCAACACTTGAATTAATTCGGGACTGAAATGGTTAAGGGCACATTCATACAGCTTTATTTCGTGTCAAGGCCAAGTTTAGTAATTGGCGCTTCCATAGCCTCCTAAGGAATCATTAAAAATTTGATTGCTCTCATTTCAGATCAGCCGCCTCGTAGTCAAGGCCTCGGACCGCGTCTTATAACGAGTTCGCTCGCGGCGTTTATCGAAACAAGGCTTGCCCTCGACACAGGGGAATGGCGGGCGGATGTCCCGATAAAGATTGTTCACGATAAAGTGAACTCTTTTGAAATCAACCTTAGAAAATATTACTGCCCCTACCTACATATATTTTAACGGGCATCCTGAGTGATATGCGCCCAGTAAAGTTGGCAACAATGTATGGGAAGTAGTTCCGTATCTTAATATCAAATAAAAAATGTTAGATAGCCAAATGTGATAACTTAAATTGTTTCTTGGCCTTTCTGTTTTTTTTTTAATGCCCCGAGGTGTAAAAAAGAGCAAATTTGTAAAACATTTTATTTTCTAATAATTGCATAGTTCCACTTGACCGACGCATTAATAAAGTGATGAGGTCCATGACAACATTAATCTTACGTAGGATGGAAGAATACACAGCGTGCATGCAAGTAAATTTTAAGCATGGCTTTCAAAAGTGTTCATTTTACGGTAAACAGACTATACACGACCTACGTGTGTTCAGACCTTGAGGTAGGTGACTGTGTGTCGTGATTCGCAGTTTTTTCACACTTTTTTAATCACCCCTTTGAAAAATCACCCCATGTATGAAGTGTCTGGTTGTTTTCACGTATCGCAAGCTTTTCACACTTGTGTCAACTTTGAACTACGTTATTTCTGGTTAAATAGAACTTTTACTTTTACGTGTTCGTAATGCCTAGTAAGAAATAGTCCTTATACAAAATATTATTAAAGAGAGTGTGCAGAATGCTGTGCGTTGTCCATTTAGTGTAATTTTCTAGAACAGGCTAAGCATAATTTACACGACTCGGAGGAATATTCTGAAAGTAGAACTTTAGAAGGGCTTCAGAAAAGGTGGAAGTAACCGTGAATGGAATATATAAAATGTCATAACAGTCTTACGATTTTCTGGCATTTTCAAAATCAATTTTTTTTGGAAAAAGGGGGGGGGGGGAGGGGGGAGCTTGACTACAACTACAGAGCACATAAAGTACGCAGAAGCGGAATGTCCTTTGCTGCTCCTTTGAGCGTATTCATTCTCTGAATGGGTGCGAGAGGCTTTAGAAGCCGGTGCTGCGTCCTATTGGCTACCGCGTTCTGCGATTGATTCCCTATATCAGTTGTGCTGCCCCATGGCGAGTGGGTTACCGGCCTTTGAACGGCGAAAGGCGTTCCCACATTTTGCAGGCAAGCGAGGCCAATTTTGTTGGCGACGTAAGCGGCTCTTTCACCTCTGTATTCTGAACTTCTCTGTACCATAATTCTGTACACATTCTAAAATAAAAACTAACTATAGGCTATCCGCGGTAAAGTGAGCACCACTGAAAGTCGTCTCATTTGGGATAATAGTCAAATAAATATGTTTTGTTTCAGCCTTAGACGTTGAATTTCGAGTGCGGAGGAATATACACACTGGGTTTATTACTTGCATGGCAATATTTATTTTAAAAAGTGGTTAAAGGATAAAAATGGCTAAAAGTAACTATGGCCACAAAAGTGCTCACTTCAGCGTGAAAGGCAAATAGAATACTGTTATGTGCTGTAGCTCCCACCGGCCACGCGGGTCCGGCTCTGTGGGGAGTAACCTATCTCGATCCTCCCCAGACAGACACACTCTCCGCCTCGCACCCCATGGGCAGCCATTGGAATGACTGACAGCGGTGACGTGGATGGCGTCAAGGACCCTGCTCCTCCCCCCTGCTGGAGAATCCAAGTGTAGAGGACGCGCTAGAATATGCTAGGAATTAGGACCCTCGGCTCAATGCAGCATTTAGAGAAATTTCTGGGCAATTGCCTACGATCGTTTAAATATTGCAGCAGTCCAACGGCCGGCAGTCTTTTGCGAAGGCCATCTGGCTGAGTGCGGGGACGAAGGTAGGTGCAGCGAGGGACGGACAACGATGGGACACTGAGAAATGACGGCGGACGAGGTGTTCGTGGTGTGAATGGACGAGAGGACGTGAAACCCGAGGAGTGAAGGTTTTCTGTGTGTGAGGGCGCTCGGAGGACTCTAGAACATTGCGGACTGATGGGACACGGACAAAACTGAGGTGGGACTTAGTGAACATGTAAAACGGATTTTATTGTAAATATTGGAACTGTCAAATATGGGCATATAATTTATAAAGATAATTGAATAGGTTTTGATACACTTTCTAATAGAACTGATTGTTAGTTATTTAATTTCATTAATTTATTTGAGGTAACTGTAAATTGTATTGATTGGATTCATTAATTGTAAACAAGTGATAACTTACTGTGAAAATTTGGGTCGAAAGAATTTTGTTTTTTGTTATTGTAAATAACATTAGAAAACTGCAACTCATTTTTTTATTTTAATTAATACCTCCATCCCTTAACGAACCTGGTCCAGCCCACTGGCTTTGAGAGAAAATTCTAACAACACATTGAACTGTTGCAAGGTACGCCGGTGCTTACTCGCAGCTTTACACTTCCAGCGCGCTCCAGCAGGAATACTGAGCGTATTGCGAACATTCCCAACTAAGCGGCAAAGCAAGTATTACGCGCGATACGCTGCGGAATTGCTTTAAACGGGGCCGCAGTGGTGTAGCGGTAAGACTACTCGCCTCTATCCGAGGCGAACCGGGCTCGATTCCCGGCGGGGTCGCTCCGGATTTTCCACACTTGGGGATCATGCCGGAGGATGCCGGTAGTCGGCGGGTTTTCTCGGGGACCTCCCATTTCTCCCGCCCTTGCATTCTGACGCTGCTCCATACTCACCATGCTTCACCCTACTCCGATCTCAAGATCTCTATGTTAAGAGCTGCCCAAATATCTCCACTCTTCACTGCGTTTTAAACGTTAACTTTATAAAATAATACACTTTTTACGGGAAAAAAATTATATTTTGCGTAACTTGATGGTATTGTATTCGCGTCACAGCTTAGTCAACAGTAAGGTATTACTTTATAAAATCACTCACTTAGGTTGGCAGTGTACTGATCTTATTCGAACCCACGGAGATTTGGCAGAAAAACAGTTGAGTGTTGGGACACGATGATGATTATGAGCACGCGGCATGAGCACTCTACCCATCATATTTCCTCTACTGATGGGATATAGTACATTCGCGGTTTCTTCACATGTTTTGAATCAAATCTTTGAAAAATCATCCCATGTATGACGTGTTTAGTTATTTCGTTGATATGCTATGTATCGCAAGCGTTTTATACCTTTATTAGCATAAAATTATCTTATTTTTCGTTACATTGGAGTTCACCTATATTTTATTTATAAATTATAATATATAATTTATAGTAAATAGTAATTCAAAACAGTAATAAAACATGTGTATTGGTAGCGCTTAGTAATAAATATGTAGGGATAGGAAAATTTCGTGAGTTCAATTACCTGTAGGCTAGGCTCCGCAGTCCTGTGTACACTCAAGCCTCAGATGTGCGTTTATTGGCTGCTACAACATACAGTCGCCAGTGGAACCCCGCCCTTGACAGAATGGGATACGCTACTTGTTTTCTTGCAAGTCTGCTATTGGCTCAGGGGTCGTCCAAGGCGTGTCTAATAAACTGTTATCCAATTGCAAAGGTCACGAACGTATACACCCGTTTGACGTCTAACTTGTCCTGAAATCAATTCGCGAAATTTTCCTATCCCTATTTATAGGGCAGTGATTTTTCGCAGGAAAATCGAAGCACACATTGGATTTAAATTTTATATATATAATTTAAATCTAATATGTGCATATATATATATATATATATAATATATATATATATATATATATATATATATATATATATAGACACACACATCTCCACTGTTTGCCAAACCTCCATTGGCTCAAACACTGAACCTTCGTGATTCGAGCGCAAACAGTTAACAATAACCAGAGCCTATTTTAAGCAATCAAAAAGCTGGATGAGCCCACAGTGCTTTAACTGCCGCAAGTAATAAATAGTTCTCATGAAAAATATAATTACAGCTGAGTGCGCGCGAATTCAGTGCGTTGTCCTATGGTGTGATTTTCTGTACGTAGTTCAAATTAATTTGCACGAGGCCAAGGAATATCCTGGAAGTAGAACTTCAGCAGGGCTTCAGAAAAGTTTGAAGTAACCGTGAATGGATGTTGCATGTTGGCTACTGTGCTTCATGTTTCTTTTAAATCATGGCCACACACATATTCTTCAGTTAGAATCAGTTGAGCTGCAAGTAGATTAAAAAAAACTTCTATAAATATGGTGGCCACGACATAATGACGACTGACTCTTCAAGAAAATAATCATGCCTTTGACCCTTCCGCTACGAGTAAAAAAATGGTGACAGTGATGACAAAGTGGTTAGAGGTAGGGCAAATTTTGCACTTGGAATTGTATTTGTGGTGGGAACAAAATCAGCCTGATGCAGTGCAGGCATTCATTTATTTGGCTGTACAATAATAGGGTTATTTGATTGCCTTAGTTCGAATTTACACCACCAGATTTGTTTTGGTTAGTGTGTTTACTGATTCTTAGTAACCGCACAAATAGTCCCAAAGAAACAGTTTCAGTAGAAAACAAAAAAACATAACAAAAAAGCAAAGGTCTAAAAATTGAAAATATTTGACATAAATTTCATGCATTATATAACATATGCAAATTAAACCATACATCCTTTGTTAAGTGCAACCGTCCTCAAAGTCAGTAAGGCACAACAATCAGGCATCTAAACGCGCCTTGCTCGAATCTCAGTACTGCTTTAACTTTTGTTTATAATAACGCAATCTCTAAAATACGTACAGCTAGACAAATGTTTAGTTGCACCAACCAAATCTTACAATTCGGGGCAAATAAATATGAACAAAAAATCTTTTTGGTTTCAGCAAAAAAAAAAGTATTTAATTGATCCTATGCAAACGACTAATTTGGTTGTGCCAAAAAAAATTGTTTTATTCAACAAAACGTTTTACTCGGTACACGTAGGATACCCTACAATTGTTGACGTCGCATCTTATTCACGTTTTGAACGGCTAAGCGGTTATTGAACCTGGATCTTGTACACAACAATATGGGAGCGCATTCTTTCACGCTGCAGGGTAATAAACAATTTGCTCTACTGTGTTCTACAAAGACCCGGCTATTTAGATGCTGCGAACATAACACCGGCAGGATTACCAAAATGCTGAAAAGATGCCAACTGAGTTCTAGTTTACGCTTTCCTTGTAAACACGTCTTTATCATGGCTGCAGTTAACAGCTATTTTATTGGCCCACTGCCTGGTTGGATTTCGCATCTACTGTGCTACTGTTCGTTATTTTCGTCGCGGCTCGCAATAATCTATTTAGTGCAGGGTCGCATCAAACATTTCCTTGCTCCGAAAACACTTGATAACAACAACAGGGCACTATTGTGTATGGAATTCAGATTCCGCACCGGTGTAATGAGATGATTATTTTGAGAGGAAAGGCCAACATTGTTTTTTTTTTTTTTTTTGTTATTTTTATAGAATGGTTCAATGCTCTTTTACTGGATGCTCGTCAAGTTTTGTCGCCAAGAAAAATTCGGGGAAAAAATAATAAAAAAAAAAAAAACTTATCAGCAGAATATAAGCTGTTACCACAAATACTGTTTTATTGTTATACTAAAACTGAGATTATTCATTCAACTGACCACATGTACGCATGCAAACATGTATTTATGATGTGTGTATATTTGCATACATAATCTTATAGAAACACTACTAATATTGTTACACGGTTTGTTTGCTCATACATAAATTTCATTAAGTAGACTATGCATCTCTTATTAACTTCATCAGTTGGTGTATTTGTCTTGAAAAAATAGAATTGAAAGCCCTTTCGAGGTTTGGTGACGTTGAATTTTTTGAAATATTTTTCGCGAGAGTGCTGCACTAAGCCAGGACTGTAATTAGCATCCTGCTAACCCGCCTCGTGCAAAACGCCCGCCCGTTCACAAACTTCTCCTTTTACGTAGACGCAGTTCAAATAGATTTTTTTTTGCGTCCCTTCGCCAAATGAACGCGGGTGTAGATAATTGGTGTAATGATAGGAGAGAGAATCAGCGATGATGCCTCCATTACAAGCAGGGTAATTAATAACGCTGGCCCGCCTTCTGCAGGTGGAGTGGGCAGGATGTGGCCTCGCGCAAATGAGCTCCCTTCCAAACTCCCCCCCCCCCCCTCCACATCATTTCATGACGAGGCTCTTCACCAAACACAGGATCGTCGAACAACACACCGCGGAGTTCTACGTCAGCGTCTCTTTCGTCAGTCACTCCAAGCGATCTCCGGGCAACACAGCGAACGTGAGGCGGGTACGAAAAGCGATCGGCCTACCTGAAGTTATTCAGGTCGTCTGATAACCTCAGTAAGGACATAGAATAAATATTACTTTTACATAGCCAACCATACGTTAGACTATACGTGAATTTCCACTCTCTCAAACATATTTTTTTCTGGAAAATGAAAGGGCATAAGTTTACCTTTACTTTTTACGATGTTCGTCACACTTTTATTTTGGCTTGTGGCTCTTCGACAGACCAACATTCCCCCCCCCCCCCCACGAATTACATGTGCATTTTACCACTTAAAGAAGATCTTCATTTCTATCCCTTTTGACCCTATAGTGGTTGTATGGTGAAAAGCATCCTAATCGGACGCTCATCTCACGGCAAACGATACAAAGAAGTTACACACGTCTCTTCTCACGAGATGATTGGAATTCCACAACATGAGTGCGACGGAAGATTGCTACGGACTGGACGCATCAACACGATGTGTTGGCATGTGTCGATACATACCCCCACATGGGAACGCAGGAATTTTCCAGATTCCTAGGAATAAGTAAAACAAGTGTGTTATTGGATACTGCGCCAACGGAAATTCCATCTATATCACGTGGTTCTTCATCAGGCATTACAGCAGCGTGTTCAGTTTTATAGGTTTGTGCTGAGGCGTTCAAATATACCGTGGGTCTTGGATATATACTGTTTTAAGCGAAGTTATTAAATAAAATGTTTGCATTTCAGATGTTAGAGATAGGACTATATAAGTTTTATTTAATATGCATGAATATTTTTTTCACTTGCAATCTGCACACACACACATACACTGCACTTACCACCGCACTTAGCACCACAATCACAATCATCACTGTACTTAGCACCACAGCACCGCAATAAGCACCACATCGCAGCAATCAGCACCTCAATTAGCACCACAACACCGCAATCAGCCCCGAAATTAGCACCGCAATCAGTACCACAATTAGCACCGCAATCAGCACCACAATCAGAACCGAAATCAGGGTTCATTGCGGGTCGATGGGGTCGATGGAGTCAATGGGATCAGTCTTGTGAGGGGTCGGTGCGACAACAGGAGTCAGTTGCCTACTTTAGGTGTGGCCATGATTTATAGGTGAGCGAAGAACTTGTCTGGAAGAAACTGTTGAAGATATAACTGCATGCCAATGTGATCAGGGAACTAACATCTGAAGCCTGCCTACCTGCCTGTGTGTGGTGTCTCAATGCTCCCATGTGATTGGTTAGCTGCAATCATGTGGTAACTTGGTGATTGGCTGGTCGGTGTCTGCACAATGAATTAATGGTGCAGGGCGATTGGTTCAGAGTCAATATGACGCCATAAGGCTTGCATACTTGTATATTTTAAGCAGTAGGAAGGTAAGTCGAGAGGTTAAGTTCGACAGCAGCTGAGTGGAAGGTGGAGCCTCTCGACTAACTTCTGCATCTTCACATAGATTTTTCTCGAGTTTTGGTTTTTAGGTCAATCAAGGTCATGGAGTCAAGGTCGAAGTAGTCTGCATATAATATTGTGGCGGTAGTCTGTAATGAATTATGCTTGTTGACGTTTATGTATTTTTTCTCGGGTACTTATTTTTAAGGTCATTACCAGTCATGGTGTCAGGGTCGAGGTAGTCAGCATCTAATATGGTGGTGGTAGTCTGTAATGTATTATGCTTGCTGACATTTATGTATTTTTTTGGGGTTTTTATTTTCAAGGTCATGGGGTCAAGGTCTGGTCATTGTCTTTCAAAATTGTGGATGAGTGATGTATACCAAGATGGTGGTCACCTACCAAGTAGGCGGCCTCCAGTAATGTATAAACACATGACAAGCGAAAAACAAATATGGTAGCATCCAGTAACATATAAATAAAGATGGCTGTCTCCTCCAGTAGTATGTAAACAAACGACGAACGAAAAATCAAGATGGCGGAATGAGTGTAGGTGAGGGGAGCGAGTGCGAGGGAGTCAGTTGTCTGCTGGAGTCGAACAGACATGAGTAATTAGTTGTGCTGGGGGGGACTATCGGAAATGTAAGTTTTCAAATTAAATTTTTTAATACATTTTTAAGGGAATTTTTTTTTAGAGAAAAAGGGGTATGCCGAGGGAGAAAGGGGAAAATGGCCGCTGGGGTTAAAACCTTTTAAATGAAGATTTTTAAAAAATAAAATTTTATGAAAATTAATTTTTAAACAATTTTTTAAAATTTTTAAACGACATTTTAATTAAATTTTTAATTATAAATACTTTTTAAATTTTTAATAGAGTTTTTAACTTTTTGGGGATTTTTCGGGATTTTTTTTATTTTTTATTTTTAAATTTTCAAGTTAAAAGGTCAAGGTTAAAGTTCATAGGTCACCTGGCTTGGAGTCACTGTTCCCAGTCACCGCAGTCGCTGATCCCTGTCAGTATTTCTGGAAAAATGGGCCATATCTGTGTATCCGTTTAGTAATTATTTAAATAACTTTTTAACGATTTTCAATTATTTTTAATAAAAACAATTCGGATTTTTTAAAGAATTTTTCGGAAGGGGTCAAGGTCATGAGATAAAGGTCAAGGTAATCCAAAATGGTGGTCGGGTGACGTAACAATATGGCGGCCGGCCGGCTCCTGGCTCCTCCTGTCTCAGACTTCCCGAAATCCTACTACTGGTGTGGACCTGACCGGCTGTACTTACGCCCATTTACTCGGTGAGATCTTGCCGGCACTTCTGGAATACATACCGCTCGACATACGTCATGGTACGCTGTTTCAGCATGATAGTTGTCCTGCGCATTTTGTTTTGGTGGCGATGCAAGTGTTAAATGAAAAGTTTCCAAACCAGTGATTAGGGCGTGGTGAGGTAAGATGGCGAGTTCGCTCCCCCGACTTAAAACCTATAGATTTTTTTTCCTGTGGGGAACACTGAAAGATGGTGTACAACGTGGTTCCTACTACGCGAGAAGACATGCAGGAACGTATTGTGGCAGCTCTTAGATGCATTACTCCAGAAACTCTTCACTTCAGGCCGCTCGTCGTTCGCTATATGTGCGTTTACAGATGTGTATTTCTGTCGATGGTAAACACATCAAGCACATGCTGTGAAAAGTCCTAATGTGAAGTGTTTCAACCATAACTGTGCTCTTTTGTACAATGTATGCGGATGCGATTGCACTTCTTCTTAGGTTGTGTTGTTCTATTTTTGTTGTGCGTCTGCACGCACTGGTTACTCAGTACAATTAATTACTGGGAAACAAATCTCTTGAAATACTTTGGTAACTAAATAAAATGTACTTACTGATTGATAAAGGCTGTTCACGATAAAGTGGAGCACTTTTGAAATCAACCTTAGAAAAA
The DNA here is from genome assembly GCA_029891345.1 of Dryococelus australis. Classification (NCBI taxonomy): domain Eukaryota; kingdom Metazoa; phylum Arthropoda; class Insecta; order Phasmatodea; family Phasmatidae; genus Dryococelus; species Dryococelus australis. Next base: position 89,372,067 of record CM057001.1, on the reverse strand, counting down.
AGTCACTGAGTGACATGTGCCCGGTAAAGTTGGTAACGATGGATGGAAAGTAGTTTCATATCTTCACCTCAAATTAAAAGTGTTAGGTAAATATATATTATAATTGGAATGATTTCTTTCACTTTCTGGTTTTTTAATGCATGAAAGTGTAAAAATGAGCAGATTTGTAAAATATTTACTTTTCTAAAAATTTCACATTTTCACTTGACCGACGCATGAATAAAGTGGATGCTCTCCTTTGTCCAGTATAGCATTGCGTGCCCCTTGCCTCATTAAAATAAGCGCTACGTTGTTATAGGAAACGGGACAGCCAGGATGACATACGGTGCGTGTTTTTTTATGTACAGCTGTGAGTACAGGTCTACTGTCCCATGCTACCGGTCCACCTAACTTAATCATATTTGCACATTATTTCTTGACGTTTCTGCATTACTTTCCACTCTAAATGCTATTATCACTTAATTCCTCCTTGCACGTACATTCATATGTCGTTGAAATAAATTCATATTTCGAGTTAAAATAGTTTATATATATATATATATATACGGTCCAATTTCTGTGCGTTGACAAGTGTTAAGAATGGTCACTATGCCGCAAATTACTAGCCCCTGTACGTACTATCGTACAGTTAAAACAGCATTTTGTGACGTGCAAATGTTACGGACATTTTAAGAGTGTTCACGTTAAGTAGATCAACCTGTATAAACACAAAGTAGATGAGTACACATATACGAAATGGGGCGGCGGTATGATGTAATCACTCTCTGACTGAAAAAAATCGTGAAGATTAAAAAAAAAAAAAATTGCATTTTTAGAGCTTGTCGACGCGGTTTCCTTAACATTGAAGTAAAGCGCCTATGGAGCACTGCACCCGATTATACTTGTGAATAACGCGTAAAAAATTAATGCGAACGCCATAAAAATTGTCAGAAAAGTGTGATTTATGCTGTACATGAAAGAAGAATGTATGTATTTTGCAGCATTATAAAATATTTTACGAAAATATACTTTTTAACTGTAAAAATTTAATTGCTCGATACAGCCCGCATTTTTAACCAAATGTAAGCATATTTCCATTCTGGATACTTCAGAAAGCAGAATTTGCAAGAAAATCTTCGTCGTGGAATATCGTCATAATGTTTAATATGATTGTGTGTAAGAATATTGTAATAATAACTTAGGAAATAATTTTTATAATTTATTTTATGTGCGCCCATGTGTCGCAAATATTTATGGCTGCAGCTGACGTAAATAAAGTTAATTATAAAATTGATATGATACATTATTACTACGATTACAGTAAATATTATGACTATATTTCTTTAAGAACGTATTTCTTGTAAATTCAGCTTTCCGAAGCATCCAAAATGGAAATGTGGTTAAATTTTGTTTAAAAAAAAAAAAAAAAAGGTGGACCCTATCGATCGATTATTTTTTTACATTTAAAAGTCTATTTTAGTAAAATAATTTATAATGTTGCAAAACATATAGATACACTCTTATTTCGTATACAGCATAAATCACACTTATCTGACAATTTTTATGGTGCCTGTACTAATTTTTTATGAATTCTTCACATTGTACAGTCAGGAGCAATGCTCGGGAGGCAGTTGCTTTACTTTAACCTTAAGAAATAGTAGGAAAGTAAAACCGTGCAGTTTTAGTTTAACATGTGTGCTCTTATCACATGTAATAGAGTCCCGCTGTAAGGACGGAAGCACTGCACACTGGTCCATCGCCAACGAGAAGCCACAATGAGGTGTCGTGCGTCATACAGTAAGTGCCTTCCTCGCTCCACTCCAGCTCGCATTGGCCTTGTCACGCTGCCAAGAGTGGAAGAACGCTTTCGCCTGAAATGACGTCTGTTTCAATCCCCTCGCTACAACTGTCATGTCGAAACTTACGTCCGTGGAACAATGAGCTCGCAGTTGAGCAAGTAACGTTTGTGACGTCATACGTGTCTTGAGAGCGAATGTTCCATAACTCCCTAGTTCTTTCGTGCCAGTTGGACATCGGCTACATTTTTACTTTCGTATTTCATTCCAGGCCGTGTCCTGTTCAAGCAACTCATAGATATGTTTTTCGCCCGTGACGCAGTGAGAACTCCTCACGTCAAGGACCGAATTCACGGTAATTTTTAATCTCGGCTAAAGACGAATAATCGTCCGTCTACTTTTTGTCGTTTTCATAGGCCCACTATATCACTAATGCGAGGCCCACATCTCTTGAGCACGGAATTAGGTTTGTCCGAACCAAGTATGGTAGTTATAATTAAGACTTTGCGAACGTTAAAATAAAACAGTTTAGACGTGGCACATGTCAGTTGAAGAGAGGTACAGTTTACTGCCGAATAAAATTATTTATGTGTAATTATGTCAATTTACTAAACGATTTCATGTATGAAATGTTTCTCAAATAATAGGAGAAGAGCAATTAAGAGGTTGGTCTACTACTCACATGCTTTACCAGTCAGTACGATGTTTTTTCCCCGTCTACACTCAGTAGTTAACTCAACAAACACAAAACTAAAATTAAATGTTTATAAAAGAGAATATTCAAGAAAATTGTTAAGAATTTTACCATGCAGGGTCTCCGCTGCTCATAATGGTTCCGCAATGTACTCTTCAAACAGATGGCCGATCAAATTGAGATATTAAAATGAATAAACTTTGTGAAATTAGACCATGTTGAAAGTTTAAAGAGAAAAAAGTAATTCAAGAATAATACATATTGACAATAGAAGTCATCTAAAATTAAATTGATATATGAAAACAGAACAAAATTAGTCTTGAAAAAATTCAAGATATTTGAAGAAAATTAGTTTCTACTACTGAACACTCATATCTTGTAAGCTACAAAAATAGTTTGTTGTTGTTGATGTTGTAAATTCACTATAATTTATGTAGTGCATAAATTAAAATAATTAAATATGAGTCTACTAGAGCTAGTGGAAAATTGTGCAAATCAATTAGTGTCTAAGATACGGTGCGTTGTCATTTATCCTGTCTTTTTCCAAGTAGTTTAGAACATTAATCAACCATTTTCGCCAAGATATTACCTTTAATTTATTAAATATCTGACCAGCTAACAAGAAAACATCTTGCCCATCGGCTGGCAAGAAATGTTACAACTGATAATCAAAATAAAGTTTTATCTTTTATGTACGTACATTTCGCACGCTTATACTGGGGGGGGGGGGGGGGGACAGTTTTATGGTGACCAAAAAAAAAATTGCTACTATCACAAAATTCTTTTGTCAATATAGACATGACAAAAGATTTTGTGGTGCCAACAAAATTTATTGTCATATAATCCTTTCATAAGTACGGAAGAATATCCCTCAAGAATTAGTTCGTAATCTTATGCAAAAAAAAAACCGAACACCGACAAATATGGTGTCGTGGCCAGACAGAAGGTGGCCACTTAGAATATTCCAGAGCGCATGCGCAGAATACAACGGATGTAGGTTTGCAGTAGCAGCAAAATGTTTTACTGTGGATAACATGAATACTGTTGCTGCCAACTAAATCCTTCGTGGCAGACAATAAATGTTTATTCAATCAACTAATGTGTCAGTGAGCACTAAATATATTCAGTACTAGTCACTCTACGTGACTAGCACTGTACACAATATAGTACACAATATTTTGTTACCAGCAACAAAATTTAGCCTTGCGAAGCACCAACCAGACAGTTTTTATAACCACTAACAAATCTTTTCTGTCAGTTTATATGCCCTACTTTGGGAAATAACGAAAAACGTTTCTCACATATAAAAAAATGTGGAGCAAAAACATAAAGCCAAAGTAAAGTTATGTAAATTTTTTTCAGCCAGCAAAGTACAGGAAATTAACATTAGAAACAATTTTACTGAGGGAGTTGGTGGAAGGCGTCTCTTTCTGGTTGACGACCCGGCGCTGCAGTGGTTAGCAAATTCCAGTCTCGTAGTCCTCCCCCTCCCTTCCATGTACCCAAAAAAACCTTTTAAAGGCAAATCATGGTAAATTGAGCACTTTTGAAAGCCCTAATTAATATGTACTTGTATACCCGTAGTGTATCCTTCCGCCCAATGTAAAACTAACACTGCCATGGGCCTTAAACTTTATTCATGCGTCCGTCAAGTGAAACTGTGAAATCATTAAAAATAGTAAATATTCTAATATCGCTAATTCTTACATTTAGATGCATTAAAAACATAAAACCAAATAAATCATTTAACTTATTACAAATGGCTACCTAATAATCTTCAGTTCGACGTTAAGACATGGAACTACTTAAGCTGGAGTCACAATACCCCGACGAACGCGATACGACAACCCTAACACGACGAAATCTGAGTAGCAGCCAATGAAAAGCAAGGTCACTATGATGATGCCAGTCCGACAAAATCGCAGCCCCGACAGCCCGTCAAAATAGATTCTATTTCTACTTTCCTCCGATGTCGGGCTCGTCGGGGCGCGCAAAAATGTATAATAAACAATAGAAAACAAAATTTCGTGCGTATTTCCCTACTGTAGTAAATAAATAAACTAATTTGCCTCCAAAATAACGTTCCGGTTCGTTTTTAAATACTTTTTATATCTCGCGTAAATTCAAATATTGTCAAAAGCAAAATTATTGTTGACTCTATCACGAGTTTAAAAAAAGTAGATATTGGATTTTATACGATAACTTGCCGTTTTAGAATTTTTCAACAGCCAATTAACACATTTGTCGGGCATATTTCGTCGGGCTATTGTGAACACAGAATAATATACAATATGAAATTCCGTTGACCTATGACGTCATGGTGGTCTGTCGTGTCGTGTTCGTCAGGCTATTGTGATTCAAGCTTTACCTTACATCGTCACCAACTTTACTGGGCACATGTCACTGCGCCCGTTCAAATATATGCACGTAGGAGCAGTGATAATCTTCTAAGGTTGATCTCATAAGTACTCATTTAATCGTGACCAGCCTATACCTGGGTAGATTTACTCCAAACCTTGCTTCCTCGCTGAATTTCTTCGGATAGTTCGTTCAGCGCACGGTTTCTGTACACCCAGGATACTGGCGGGAATGGATGCCTGCAACAACTCAATCGCTGTTTTTGTAGAGTCGACCTGCTATAGACTGTTCACGGTAAAGTGAGCACTTTTTAAGGCCTTCCCAACAGGCATCAACCACTAATAAATATATCTCATTGCAGCCTCAGGTATTACATTTCGAGGGTGGTGAAAAGTATACACTGTGTCTATTGGTCACATTGCAATGTTTATATTAAAAAGCAGCAGGAAGATGGAAATTGGCTGAAAGGAAAAATTAAGAAGGGCCTTAAAAAGTGCTCACTTTACCGTGAACAGCCTATACCAGGGACAGAGAATACATGCTGACATGCATTTTTATAGGCTATTCACGGTAATGTGAGCACTTTTGGAAGCCCTCTCAGTTGGAGTAATAGTCAATAAGTATAATTTATTTTACTCTTAGACTTTCGAGTGCGATGGAATCTACACATTGTTTATTACTTACATGACAATATTTATTTAAAAGCTGTTCACGTTAAAGTGAGCACTTTTTAACTCAACCAAAGAAAAAAATCACTGCCCCTGCGTGCATATATTTTAACGGCCGCACTGAGTGACATGCGCCCAATGAAGTTGGTAACGATGGATGGAAAATAGTTCCATATCTTAACGTCAGATTAAAAGTGTTAGGTAACCATTTGTGATAACTTAAAATATTTCTTTCGCTTTATAATTTTTTAAATGTATCGAAGTGTAAAAAAAGCATGTTTGTGAAATATTTGCTTTTCTAATAATTTCCAAATTTCACTTGACCGAGGCATGAATAAAGTGATGAGGCCCATGACAATGTTAATCTTACATAAGGCAGAATAAATAATACACAACGTGCATACAAATAGATGTTGAGTAGGGATTTCAAAAGTGCTCATTTTACCGTGAATAGCCTATATATACCACAGCCAATATTTGAGCCGAGTCACCCGACGATTATAAACCTGTACAAAAGCTCACCAAAATGGGCATTTTGAACTAAACATGTTCGAAAGGATTCTGTGTCATTTAACACTTAAAAATGCATGGCAATCAAAATACACATTAATAGCGCATAAAACAAAATAATTATCAGGCCAGCGGGAAAATGGGAAAGTAATTGGCTAAAAAAAACCATCAAAAAACATAAAGCGTAGTTACCGTAATACGCAGAAATGAATACTGCAACGTTTAGCTTTTTTTAACTGGATACAGAATATTTAATTACTAAAAAAAACTTGTTCGGAGGAGTGGGAATGAAGCCGGAGGACGGATGATGTGATATGGGTTTGACTAGTTACACCAGCGAATCAGGTACGTTGCTTCCACGAACTCTGTGCACGAGGAACTACATTTTCAACTGTTGCTTTTTAACCCTTTCCGTCCCGAATTCATCTACCCCTTTCAGGCCCACTTTAATTCACGGTTTCAAGTGTTGCAAACAAAAAAATTACGATGCTTGCTGTACTTCAACCGACATAACACTTGTTCCTGTTGCCACGGCCAATTAGCTGTAGGCTATACGTTCAGCTACAGTAATATGAACCAGTTATGACCTAGACCAGTAAGGCGGTTTGCGAATCATTTACCCACAGGTAATATCATTGGTCATTGAGCTTCACAGCGTGCAGTACATACCAAAAATTACCTACACGGGTGTAATGTGCACAACTATGCACACAGGGTCTGAAGTGGTTAAGAGCGTGCGTTGCAATCGTTAAATTTTTTTATGTGTCCTGTACTTGTATCGGGCGTGCTTCTCGCAACCAATGAACAAATCATTGACTTCATCATTAACCATTCACAACTGAGTCGCGCAGAAACTTCAACGAATAAGATTTCTCAGAAACACTGTGCTCAGAACAACGGCCACTGATTCCTCGTTGTGTACAGTACTGACCATATATATCCTCAATTTGCAACATGTCCTAGATCATGGACATGCGAACAGAACGGGTTAAACTCCGATTTTATGCGCAGGGAAGCTAGAAGCGAATGCATTCTGAATTAACTTAACCATTCGGACCCAGTGTACACGATTGTGTACATTGCCCATGTGTAGGTAATTTTTGGTCTGTCCTGCACACTGCGAAGCTCAACGACCAAAGATATTAACTTTGGGTTAATGATTCGCATGTCGTCTTAATGTTCTTGAATATAATTGGTTCATATTACTGTAGCCGAACATATAGCCTACATCTTATTGGCTGTGACAACGAAACAAGTGTTGTGTGTCATCTTACGTGCAGCACGCGTCATAAATTTGTTTGTTTGCAACACCTGAAAACGTAAATTAAAGTGGGTCTGAAAGGATTAAACTTACACCTAAAAAAAAAACTAACACTTTGGTGCATTACCCAATGGGACAGATCAATTTTGCTAACTCTGTGACATATTGGCTACACTCCTCATTACCATGCATACTTGAGCCTCAACTGTGTGTTCACTAGTTACTGCCCAAGTGAGCATTACCCAACACCACGAAGAATGGAACTATAGTCAATTCGCGCTTACGTCCAACTTTTCTGACGCCTTGCTAAAGTTCTACTTCCGGGATATTCTTCCGCCTCGTGCGAACAAAGCTTAACCAAGTCTAGAAAATTACAGCGCACCGAACTTGTGTGCACGCAGTGTAAAAATATTTTGTATAAGAACTATTTCTTACTAGGGGCCATGCTTGCTGAGCGATTAACACGCTCGCCTCCCACCAAGGCGAACCGTGTTCTATCCCCGGCCGGATCACCGGATTTTCGCAAGTGGGAATCGTGCCGGACGATGCCGTTGGTCGGCGGGTTTTCTCGGGGATCTCTCATTTCCCCCGACCCTTCATTCCGGCGCTGCTACATATTCACTTCAATCGCCCTCATCGGCTCTCAAGACCTCGCTGTTAAGAGCCGCCCAAATCTCTTCACTCACTCACTCGTTTCTTATCAGCATTACTAGAGATAACGGTTTATCGCAGGATAGTTTGACTGCTTGATAAGGATTCAGCGAACTGTACAAATATCAGACGTTTTCTTTCCTTATTGGCTGTCATGCATGTATGCAAATACTGCACCTTTTCCACTGGACCAATGCGCATTCTGATACTCTATGCCAGAGCGTTCGTGATTGGTTAGCAAACAGCTTAGCCGAGTCAGAACCCTTGTTCATCCTATCATGAAGGAATAAACTAGTTCGAATGTCATGCATAGATGATATGCTGACTCAAAAAATTTTTCGCAGATTTCGACCATCTCTAGGCATTACAAATTTACTTATTTTCTCTCTGCTTTACTCATATTATTTATAAATAAAATACTATAATTATTAGAAAATATGTAAGTATAACTTCAAATTAACCAATAATAAGGTACGTTAAAGGCAACAGAAGTATAAAACGCTTGTGATGTGGCATAATTAGGAAATAAAAAAACACGATACGTTGGGTTATTTTTTAAATGGTAAATTCAAAAAGTGTGAAGAGATCTATAGACGCTTTTTTCCTTGTAGTTACAGTATGTTACGGAAACAAAGTTTTCCAGGGTATGCTCTATATTATGTGCTAAAATTGCAAGTAAAACTGCAAGAGACAATGATGAAATGGTCACATTTTTCCACAGGTACAAACAGACTTTTCGCATGAAGCCTGTTGCGAGTGATGATTCCCATATATAATTTCATTTGGTGTTGAAAGTGTTAATTTACCCGCAATTTTTAAGCCATTAACATTTTTACAAAATACTTTCTATATATGCTGTTCACGATTATATGAGCACTTTTGAAATCAACTTTCGAGAAATGTCACTGCCACTACCTGCGTATATTTTATAGGGAATGTTTACTGTATCGAGCATAGCAAAGTTGGTATAGGCTGTTAACGGCAAAATTAGCTCTTTTGAAAGCCCTGCTTAATATCTACTTGTATACACGTCGTGTCGTCCGTCTTACGTAAAATTATCATTTATTTGGGCCTCATCACATTATTCATGCGTCGGTCAAATGAAACTGAAATTTTTTAGGAAAGTAAGCATGATAAAAATCTGCTTATTTTCACACTTCGATGCATTTAAAAAAAAGCTATTGAAATAATTTAAGTTATCACAAATGCTTACCTAACACTTTTTATTCGACGTTAAGATATGGAACTACTTTGCCCTCCATCGTTACCAACTTTACTGGGCGCGTGTCACTTGGTGCGCCCGTTAAAATATATGCCGGTAGGAGCAGTAACTTTTTTCTAAGGTTAATTTTAAAAGTGCTCACTTTATCGTGAACAGCCATTAACGACGAAGGGAAAGTAGTCTGAGCGCTAAATTAAAAGTGTTGGATAAACATTGGTAAAAACTGAAATTAATTATTTTCCTTCCTGTTTGTTTTTAAATATTAGGGTAATAAATAAAAAAAATTGTAAAATATTCCTTTTTCTAATAATTTTACAGTTTAACTTTACCGATGCATTAATAAAGTGATCAGGTCCACGGCAATGTTAATTGTATATATTGTGGGGCGAGTGAGTGAAGAGATTCGGACAGCTCTTAACATCGAGGCTTGAGAGCCAATGAGGGTGATTGAGATGAGTATGGGGATCGACTTGGTGAAAGGCGAGAAGGCTAACATCTCGGCCATCGTGGCGCCTATATTGTGGAATAATACACAATATGTTTCCAAACAAATCTTCAGCATGGCTTTCAAAAGTGCTCAGTTTATCGTGAACAGCCCATAGAAATGTGGATCGCGCAAAGATGGATACAAAGTTTTTAAATTCGATATTGCGAAATGTGCGTATGCATGCCTGAAATCTTTTAAGAATTTAAATCCTGTATCATACTTTCGCTCGGCTGGTCCGGCACTAGGTACTCGCATTAAATGATCTGGAATGCGGGAAGGTGAGGAATTTCAAATTAATTAAATGGGGAGGCAGGGATGAGAAAATGTAATCTTTAAGGCGTGAGGGACGAAGGACCGTAGGGTTTTGCGGTAATAATTTGGCGTGTGTGCGGCTGACGTTCTCCGAGTATGGTCCCGCGCACGACGCGAATTTCTCTGCAGCCAGGACTATGCGGAGTCTGGAATGCGTCGCTGGACTACATAGCTACCCCGTTCCCCCGCCTGCTTCGGCTGGTTGGAGGTTCCGGGTGACGTCACGAATTTGTTCCCGTTGAGACGGAAGTGCGACGCATGCGCTTAAAGGTGTTCCTTTAACATTTTCAGTCACAGACGTGAGGGAATCACATAGTCCCGACAAGCACGTAACGGCAGTCCTGACACTTAAAACTAAACAGTCAATGAAATACAAGATATATCTGACGTAAGCCCGACAAACCTTGTCGTCCGACCAGCAATAGAAATGATTTCTATTTTCTTCGAGTCGTGCGGAACGACGCATAGAGTGTACGACATTGCAAAATGAAATTGTATGGCTCGCTTACCCTACAATGGCAAATACGCAGTTCAAAATAAAATAATTTGGGAAAGTTACTATATGTAAGTCTTAAATAATAATTGTAACCTTTGCATGCATTAGCGATAACACTTTGCCACCATCATGTATTCCAAATGTCCTGTCTGCCCACCGCCTTTGAAACTAGCGTAGTTAATCAGAGCATTCTAAATTGTTCCGAAAATTCCACTCTTCGTGTAGCGTCAGTAAACTGTCGGGCTGTAAATTCGAGCAGTCACAATGAAAATATAAAAGTGTCGTGGTTGCGGTTTTTGTCGTGTCGTGCTATGTTCGTCGGGGCGACGTGACTCCCGCAACACATATTACGTGAGAATAGAGAGGCGAAATACAGTAGGTTATGCCACAAACTCGAGCCGCACACGCCAACAAAATGGCGGCACTGGCCAACAACGGGTCAGAACGCTGTTAGCCAATGAGCGCATGATAGCCCACACGCCACACGGCGGTCCAGCGAATAAAGAACTTTTCGTAGCTTGCAGTAGCCAAGCAACGAATGAGTACTCCTACATGATTGGTATCGCCATGTCAGTGAGTGAAGAGATTTGAGCGGCTCTTAAAATGGAGGTGTTGAGGGTGATTGAGGTGAGAATGGAGCAGCGCCAGAATGAAAAGGTGGGGGAGACGAGAGATATCCGAGAAAACCCTCGTACCAGTGACATCGTCCGCCACGATTCCCACATGCGAAAATCTGGGAGTGGCACGGCCGTGGATTGAACCCGGTTCTCCTTGGTGGGAGGCAAGCAGGCTAACCGCTCAGTTACCGCGGCCCCAATGCCATTTCGTTTCTGAGTAGGCCTACTGATCTACTTTGTGTCCCATGTAAATACACAAGGTGTTTTTAGAATAACATGTTAAAATTCATACAACAGCATCTATGGACTAATATAAATAGAAATCCTAGTAGCAAAATGTTCGAAAAATTCATTAGTATTTTTAATTTTAATTTGAAGTTAGGCATAACGGCGCCGGCAGTCCGCATCTACGCGTATAGACTGTTCACAGTAAAGTGAACATTTTAAGGCTCCCCCCCCCCAAACATGCATTAACCACTAATAAATATGTCTTCTTGCAGTCTCAGACATTAGATTTCGAGGATAGTGAAATGTGTACAATGTGTTTAGTGGTCACATTGCAAAACTTATATTACAAAGCAGCAGGAAGATTTAAATTGGACGAAAGGAAAAATTTAGAAGGGCCTTAAAAAGTGCTCACTTTACCGTGAACAGCCTATACCTGCGTGCACCACAAGTTTGTACCGGGATAGGCGTGCAGTGACTAGAGACCGAGAATTTCGCGGGTTCATTTCTAAATGAGTTGGAAATCACACACTTGTACAGTACGTTCATGTTACTTTTGTAATTGGCCGTTGTTTGACATCTCCTGGAAAGAAATGAGCCAATAATAAACACGCAATAAATTGTGCGCCTAGCCACCGCCTTTTACTACCACAATAATCAACCAATAAACAGTTGATATTTGTATGAGAATATATAAGACTGTGAAGTCTAGCCTACAGGTCATTGCAATCGCGAATTTCTCGGGTCTCTAATAATGACATACAAGTGCACTAGAAATAATTTCAATAAACGGGCGAGTTTATTAACTGCCTCACAACAGATACAACTCAATAAAATTGACAACACTTGCCATATTCTGTTGTGATTGATTAATACTATCGCCACTTTAAAGTTATCATGTACCAAGTAAATGACGTGTTCCGAAAAAATACACAGTCTTGAACACACTCAAACTGTATTTATAAAAATTACTTTAATTACACAATACTATAGTGTGCCCCAAAATTCCAATGCCCCAATCAGAGGGCTGTACTACGTTTACCATTAAGAGCACCCAATGGAAAACCAGTGGCGCATTTAGATTTTGACACAAGAGGAAGAATTTTTACTGTGACACAAAATATTACTAAAAACCAAGCCGTCTCACGGAAAAATTATTAAACCTTCAAATAGCCACAATCCTCAAAAATATCAAGTTATTAAAGCGGAAATGCTTGACTAGATCGTTGCCCCTTTCGACTCTCGAACACCGACCCCTAGCTGCGTAAGAAAACTAGATACGCTGTTCACCTTTAAATTGAATAAATACAAACTCGATTAAAATATTCGTGCCAAAATTATGTATAATATGCAAAAAGGCACGTTCCAACCTAATCCAGGATGGTGAGACCATTCAGGTCTGTATAAAAACTCAACACAATTAAAACTGAACATATTTAAAACCACTAAAAATTACATTATAATTCGGAAATAGTGGAATGGCAGCTCACAAATGAGTCCAATAAAGCATTCCACTATAAAAATACGTAAACGAAACGCACATCTTAAACGTAAAGCCCGCGAGTAGAGGACATTGCGTGATTGTCAACCAAGCTGGGCCCACAAATGGGACGGCTGAAAGAGCACTTAAGGGGGCGTGGGACATAAATTAACACCAAATACGTAAATTTATGTTTACTGGTTTTTGAAAGCCAACATAGAAAAAAGTAGAAATGCCAATCCTAGATAATAGGTTTTGCCAACTTAACGACAAAGTATTTTGCAGTATTACTGTATAAATTTCGCACAATGTCTTGCGCCACGAAAACACACAAAAATTTACGCCGTCAGAAATATCTCTGCAGAGTAAAGTCACTCAGATAAAATATTTGCTCTCGTAGTTAGTAAAAACTATTCTGTATGGTTGCCCTTTCTTTGTTTTCTCTATCGGCTTCCATAAAATTTGTAAAATACGATAAACCTCAATAGCATTAACTTATGTCCCGTGCCCTCTTAAGGTAGAATAAATCATTAATTTATACACATAACCCAAAGCAACATCTAAGATATACCAAAGGGAATTTTGACCGTGCAGCCAAAACAATTTTTATAATACCGAATCAAATTACAGCATGCGTATGCAAAAACTAGCACTTGCTAATATACCAAACACTTAAATAATCAAAAGGCCCCTTCACGGAATAAATGCATGACTTGTTCCACCACTCACCGGTTTCTGCGTTGTCAACGCCTTCCGCATTATCACAGATTCTAAACGAAAATTACACATCCTAATTATGCTCGAAACTGGCATAAACAATTCTCGTGCGCCGTGACACAATTTGCAACTATGATGTTCGAAGCTCCTATCCAAAGAGCTGGTGCCGATCGCCACGCAGAATAGAGGAGTACAGTGCCGGCAAAATTTAAAAGTGACTATAACCAGAGGAAGGGAAGTAGGTAGGAGCAAGGCAGGAGAAGGGAAGGGATAGCCACGAGGCCGTCGAGGAAATAAATCGGCGCTGTCTTCGCCCACGGACGTTACGGGAACTAAACGAAGTCGACGGGAATTTTAATTACCGGCGCAAGTTGTACATCAAAGAAGGCGAACGGAATCATATTAGCTACGTTGGAAACGTCTTCTCGCATGTAGACGATCGCACCAATTTCGTTCGCCTTCATTATATGTAACTTGTTGTACACGCAGGTACATGTAGCTGCTCAATCCAGGCGTTATTATCACTAAAGGCTGTTCACAATAAAGTGAGCAGTTTTGAAATAAACCTTAGAAAATAGTCACTGCCCCTGAGCGCATCTATTATAACGGGTGCACTTGGTTAAATACGCCCAGTAAAGTTGGTAATGATGGATGGAAAATAGTTCCATATATTAACGTCAAATAAAAAGTGTAAGGTAACAACTTAAATTATTTATTTCGCTTTGTATTTTTCCTAAATGTACCAAAGTTTGAAAAAGAGCAGATTTGTGAAATATTTATGTTTTTAATTAATTCTAAGTTGCACTTGATCGATGCATGAATAAAGTGACGAGGCTCATCGCAGTGTTAATTTTACATAATGCGGAAGAATACACAACGTACATACAAGTAGCTCTTAAGCAGGGCTTTCAAAAGTGCTCATTTTACCGTGAACAGACTTTAACTTCAAGTTAAATTTAAAAATACTAGATGAATTTCCGAACTTATACTGAATTTATCGTATATAGGGACCAACTAAACTCCTATTTGATCTTTATGCTACTAGTAGCATCTGTTTATGTAGCCATACTGAATATAGTCTCGGCAGAGAAAGGTACCTCCCGCATGTGACGAACTCTCTCATTGGGCAATGTCTTCTGTTATGTACGGTAGTTAATATTATTAAAGCCACTTCCTGTGTTACGGTCTTATTATAGGATACTATTAGAAACCAGGAAATTTCGCGGATTCACTTAGCAACAAACTAGACTCTACAAACCTTTGTGTACTCGAGTCTCAGTTAGTTGTTCATTGGCAGATGCTACAGTTTTACCTTGGATAAGGTAGCACGGGGTTCGGTTCTTCCTTTCTTGCCTACTAGTAATTGGCTCTGATTCACCCAGGGCGTGTCTTGCAATCTGCGATCCAATTGAAACAGGAAGTCAAATGTTTATATGATTCAAGTCTAGCTTGTCGTCAAATGAATCCGCGAAATTCCAGGGTCTCGTGATGTTACGACTGGAAAGGTTCATTTGCTTCGTTTTCTGGTTTACACACACCTTTAGCGACAGCGAATAGGTAGGGATAGGAAAATTTTGCGAATTCATTTCAGGAATAGATATATATCAAACACGTGTACTCCGAAGTCGCATTTGCAATTGGGACATAGTTTATAAGTCACGCCCTGATAGACTCCGAGGCAATAGCAGACTTGCCAGGAAGGAAATAGCGAATACCATACTGCCAGGTGCGAGGTAACACTGTCTACTCTCTGGGGCGGCAGCCAATGAGCAAGCGTCTGAGGCTCGATTATACACAGGACTGTGGAGTCTAGCCTACACGTCATTGAACCCGCGCAATTTCCCTATCCCTACCAATAGGCGAGCATAGAGAAATGAAATGTTCGTAGTGATTCCTCTGATGAGGGCGTGTCCGTTCGCTGATTGCCGCCGAGTAACCTTGTTTCTGATTGGCTACCTCGTGCTGCAGACTGTCCCCTATTGGTCGGGCTACCGGCTAGAAATTACGTCACCGGGCACTGATTGGCGAACGGGGTTCGGACATGTTGCGGGCCAGTAACGCCATTTCGCTGGTGCGTGGGGCTGGAGTTCGCAGTATTGACCTCTGTATCGTCATAGGTTATTCACGGTAAAGTGTGCACTTTTTAAAGTCCTCTCCATTTTGTATTAATAGTTCGTAAATATATTTCAACGTTTACTTCCGAGTGCGGTAGACAGGGGCGGCTTTGTAACTAGGCCCACTAGGCATGGGCCTAGGGGCGGCAGCTTTTATTGGGCGGCACATTCGAGGAAAGTAGTTCCGTACAAATTTAATTCTGAAAAAAAAAGAGTGTTGCTTTTAATACTGCCAACAGACTTTTTAATACAACATTGCTTAAGTATTAGATTATAACATTATTTAACATTGCAATCTAAACACTGACAAGGAAGAGTTACATACGTACGTATGATTTTAAGGCTATTAATTTAATAAGAGGGATCGATACGTTCTGCGATTGAGGCATATCCATTATGATGGGTTGGCAGCCGCTGTGTTTTGTTTGTTTTGTTTGTGGTGAGAAAGTGTACAAATACAATGAAAGTAAATGACATTCTAAGAAAAGAGACAGTTAAGCTATTGACATTCGTCGCCGAAAACGGGATTGTGGACTCAAAAATATGATTTTTTTCTTTGGGGTGGATGGGAATTGGGGGGGGGGGGAGCAAAAAATGTGCCTAGGGGTGCCAAACTTTGAAAACTGGCCCTGTCGGTAGAATATACACACTGTGTTTTAATACTTACATGGCCATATTTATTTTAAAGTGTTGTTAAAGGCTAAAAAATGGCCGAAAGGGAAAAATAGGCCTCAAAAGTGCTCACTTTGCCGTGAGCAGACTATAATTATAGTTCATTCACGGCTATTTCTAACTTTTTATAAATCCTGATAAATCTTCATTTTCAGGATATTCCTCCGGCTCATACAAACAAAACTTAATTAAGTTTATAAAACTGCACCGAAGAGCATGTGCACTGCATCCGTATGCACTCATTAAAAAAATTACGTTCCTTAAGAAGTATATATTAATAGGCATTACCAAAATACCCATTTTATCCCTGTTTTTATTTATGTTAGCCTCTTAACGTATGTATTACTTTCTCATTTCATACGTTGCAAAAGAGAAAACCCATGGTGTGAGAAATAATTACAAATATCTTATACGATACCAACCTATACTTTGGATGGAAAGTGTTTCAGTACATCCACGGCACAAGAGCACCCAATTATAAACTAGTTCGTGTGTCAGCAACAACCAATAGAATTACTGAGGGAAAAGCACTGTCTTCATTGATGCTAGCTTCTGATTTTTAACAGTGCCGATCACGATTTTATTTATTCTGCAACATGCCAGACGTGAACGCGTGTACTCAGGGTAAAGTGTTAAAGTTTTAATAATGAGTGGAATATCATAGTTTATAGATGAAATTTAACTAGGGACCTGCAAAATTTGCGTTATTTTTGACATCAAGCTAAAATGCACAGTGCTGCCTATATTGAAGCCGGCGTCGTTTTTCCATTGGCTGCTGCCTAGATGTGGAGTCACTCCGTTTCTCAGCGAACTGCGCGTGATTTGGGCACACGATTGTGAAATGTTCATTTATTGGCGCAAAGTTACCCAGGACGTGTCAAACAAAGAATGGTACGTTGACAAACGTATTACAATGGTATAACTGTTCTAGGTTTAAAATATCTTCAAATAATAACGCGGATTTTTCAGGTCTCTAAATATAATCAATAGTTCAAATTAACACGAAATAAGCTATTTATGTGCTAACAGAAGTTCAAATCATCGGTGATACATAAAATATTAATTATAAAAACCAAACATGTTATGCATGGGTGGAGATGGTGGAAAATCGCGAGTTTTTTTTGTCTACATATCATCTATAATACTCTAACTAGTTTTCTCTTTCATGATTGGATGAACAAGGTTTCGACTCGACTAGTTTGTTTGCTTACCAATGACGGAACGTTTTGTCTTATAGTATCAGAATTCCCATTTGTCCAGTGAAAAGAGGCAGTATCTTCGTATGTACATGTATGACAACCTATAAGGAAATAAAACTGCTGAACATGCGTACAGTATGTTGGCGCCTAGCAAGCAGTCAAATTTTCCCGCGATAAACCACCTTCTCTAAATACGTGATGTTTATTTCAAAGGTTTGATTCGAAAAGTGTGGAGGGACTGCGAACAGACTATATTGTGTAGCATGGGCAAGGACTGCGCTTGGGATCATATTGACTGTTCCCGGGGACTGCTTGGCAGGCAGGTGCGGAAGGAAGGGTTGGCCATTGGCCGCGAGCCGAAGGGGCACTTGGCAGCGGCGGTGAATAATGGGCACCAGCTGTTCTCGGCGTCTCTAACCTCCCTTCCAACCACACACACACTACAACCCTTCACGGCCTGGGAGTTGCCTCAGGTCCAGGCCTCAGCCACGACCGCCAAAGGCGAATACACCACTCCTCAAACATGTTATTGACACATTCCCTGCCACTTCGCGGTATGATTTAGTAAAATACTGGAAGCCCCGTAAAAATATACGTTACTGTCACGTGTTATTGAATATCCTTGCGCCTGTCACATTTTGCATAGAGACCTCCAAAATTCGCGTAATTTTTTTGGCATCATGCTGAACGTCATAGTACTGTATATACTGCGACTGGCGTCGTTTCTACACTGGCTGTTGCACAGATGTGAAGCCACGCCCTTTCCGACTGAACTGCACGTGGTTGGGGCGCACAACTGCAAAGTGTTCATTTATTGGCGCAGAGTTACCCAGAGAGTGTCAGGCAATGTAGGGCCTAATGACAAACGTATTGCAAATTTACGCGTATTTTAATTTTAACGTGTCCTCAAATAAACGCGGATTTTGCAGGTCTCTAGCCATACAGAATTCCCATTCAATAATTCGAGTAAGTGCCTTATTTGGGTGAGTGAGTGAAGAGATCTGGACGACTCTTAACATCGAGGTCTTGAGAGCCGATGAGGGTGATTGAGGTGAGTATGGAGCAGCGCCGGAATGAAAGTTCGGGGGGGACGAGGGACGGGAGACCCCCGAGAAAACCCACCAACCAGCGGCATCGTCTGCCGATCCCCAAATGCGAAAATCCGGGAGCGACCCCGCCGTCGGGAATTGAACCAGGTTCGCCTAGATGGGAGGCGAGTAGTTGAACCATTATACCACCACGGAAACCTCTTTTTTTTTGGGGGGGGGGGGGAATTTTAACTATTTGTTTGGTTTAAATGCAGCTGCCATCTATGCGTGGCACAACAACCCCCTTCTAAATTATGCAATAAAAACTGTTGTTTTTAAGAACGTCTGTGAACGCTCTCCAAAGTGAAAAGCCTTGTCGAAAATACGTTATCCAATCGTAAAAGTAATAAGGTAGTTTCATTTAGGGCCACCTGCTATTCGCGAAAAGATTTACGAGAAGGCAAGACTTCAATATCCTATACGCACACTTGCAGGCTTCGTTTGTTTATTGGTCGCGTGTCTCTGTGTGAAGACAGTCCGTTACATGAGTGAACCAACCAGAATTAAGTTCCTCCGATACTGACTGCCCGTGATTTGCGGGCAGACAGATAATACGCGTAACAATTCGAATAATCCAATCACGAAAGTGTTTCTGAACTAAAGTGTGTTGGAACACAACTTGTCCTGAAATCATTTCGCGAAAAACAGGTGCCCATTTTCATAGAGCCGCGAGTATTTCGCGGACTGATGTGGCAACAGGCGAGGCTTTCCAGTCCACTATACACTCGAGATACTATCGTCTGTTTATTGTTTGCTACGAGGCCTTCGTAGAGGATTGTTCAAAGCTCACTCACACTACTCCTCCTTGCTTATTACTGGCTCACAGTTAAACAAACAACTGATGTCCAATCACAGTAGCAGGAGAAAATAACAAGTGTTTGAAGTCTACCTCGTCACAGAAGTAATTGGCGAAATACTCGGGGCTCTAGCTATTCATATTGAATCAAATATTTCGGCAAGATACAGCTGTCTTAAGCAATAATAGCTTCCCTATAATTGCATCTCACAATTAGACACCGAAGTAGACGACATGCAAATATATGTTAGTTTCACATTTGCTGTACCTCCGCTCATCTAACACGCCCTGCAGGACTCATGCACAATACTTAACATTCAGCACTCTGGCTTTCTATCGCGGCAGCCAATTATAGAGTACGATATCACTTGGGACACACATTTCATGTTACTTTTGTTTTACACATGTTTCGTTTTATCGTTTTGTGAATTATAAAGTTTGCAAGAGCACTGTATAATCTCTATAATATTTATAGGTGTACAAATTACAATGGAGACTATAAGGACTTACAACCTCTCTGTGACGTCAAGGGCGATAGTCTATCTATATAATGTATCATTATATCGAGGGCCACCTCTTTTTTCGCGAAAAGTTTTCCGCGCATGCTCTATTTCAATACCCTACGGGCTTGTCAGCAGTATTATTTTGCTTATTGTACGCGCGTCTCTGTGAGAAAACATTTTCTTTCATGACTGGCCAATCAGAATTACGCTTCTCCGATACTGCACGTCTGTGATTCGCTGGCCTGTTTCAACGCTTATGATACGAACCAAATATGTGTTACAATAACGTATGACTACTTTGCCAACTTACCAAATATAGCATTTATTTGAATCCTCCCGTTACGACAAAAAAAATTTGCATACAGCCTATTTGTCTGAAATGAAATGACTTTCTTGTTTCTAGCTGCTTCTGTTCAAAAATGGGTTGTATCGACAAACATATCTTCTTCCACAGCCTGTGCGGCGAAATATTTGCATTGGAAACGAGTCTCGAAACTAATGCATACCCGATGTCTAGAGACGGTGGTTTATCGCGGGAAAAGTAGACCGCTTGCTAGGATTCAACATACTGTACACGTCCGACAGTTTTCTTCCCTTATTGGCTGTCATGCATGTATGAAGGAAGATACTACCCCTTTTCACTGGACCAATGAGCATTCTAATACGCTAAGGAAGAACGTTTGTGATTGATCAGCAAACAACTTATTCGAGTCAAAACCTTGTTCATCCAATCATGAAAGAATAAACTAGTTAAGAGTGTTATAGATGATATGTAAGCTCAAAAAATTTTCGCTAATTTCCACCATCTCTACCGATTTCATAATTAATGTTTACACATTTTGTGCGTTAATAAAACAGAAACTCTTAAGGTTGAAGTAAAGCAACTGTTTATGGAGTACAGCAGCCAACTATACAATGTGAAGGACTCATAAAAAGTAGCACAGACACCATAAAAATTGTCAGAAAAGTGAGATTTATGCTGTATATGAAAGAATAATGTATATATTTTGCTACATTATAACATATTTTAATAAAATACACTTTTCAGATGTAAAAAATTGTTCGATCAATAGAGTCCCCCCCTTTTTAACCAAATTCAAGCGCATTTCCGTTTTGGATGCTTCGGAAATCATAATTTACACGAAAATCTTCTTCAAGAAAGATAGTCATAATATTTACTGTGATTATGTGTAATAAAATCATAGTAATAATGTAGCATATCATTTTTATAATTAATTTTAATTGCGTCAATTTCAGCCATAAATGTTTGTGACAATTGGCCGCACATAAAATCAATTATAAAAATTATTTCCTACATTATTATTACAATTTTCTTACATGCAATCATAGTAAATATTATGAACATATTCCATGACGAAAATTTTCTTGTAAATTCTGCTTTCCGAAGCATCCAAAACGGAAATGGGCTTAAATTTGGTTAAAAATGCAGACTCTATAGATCGGTTATTTTACATTTAAAAAGCATATATTTTTAAAAAATATTTTATAGTGTAGCAAAATATATATAGTGTTATTTCACATGCAGAATAAATCGCACTTTTCTAACAATTTTTATGGTGCCTGTACTACTTTTTTTTATGAGTTATTCACGTTGTGTAGTCAGGTACAGTGCTCCATAAGCAGTTGCTTTACTCCAACCTTAAGGACAGTCTAATGGAACTGCGTGTATTTGACGCGTTATATTTGTGTGTGTGCGAGCACGTGTTGCCGTTCTGCTGTTGTTAGTTCCGTTCATAGCCACGAGCGGCAGCTCTACAACTGTAGAGGAAATGGCGGAGGTGGCAAGGTATTCCTTTCGAGCAACGCAAGTAGATTTTAAAGCGTTTCTGCAAAAGTAAGAACATGTTTGAGGTGAACGATTACAGGTGGAAGTTATCTTACCATGTTGTAGGAAAACATTCTGCGAGCTGTTCATCAACTCCACCCAAATGACGATTGTTTTTTTTTTTTTTTTCCCCAGCAGTACTGTACATCGCAACGTTATCGTTGAGACGTACGGTCGCTCCTGGATTTTTATCTGTGAGCCGTTAGATGTTTATCTGTGGGAATCTGAGGATCAGCTTGTACTCCACAAAGCAACGGATGCTGAATGCCATGGAAGAAGCGTTTGTGACCGCCTGTGAGCCCACTCCCATGTAAACCGTAGCTGCTGTTTGTCGTTAATGTTCTACAGCGTTGTAAACGATGTGTTGCTGCTGGTGAAGGATATTTTGAGAACTTATAACTGTTAGTAACATTCGTATATACACAACGATGTCCTCATAGCGTCAAATACAAGCAGTTCTATCAGATTGTCTTAAATAGTCTCTGTTGTATTCCCTTATTCCCATTCAAAGAGAATAAAAATATTAATTTTTGACATCCAGTGTATGTATATATGTATATAATTTCAGTTGAAATAATTTCTCCAGCTTCTTCGAGCTTATGACTAAATGATCACACGCGCGCGTGCACACACACACACATATATATATATATATATATATAAGCAGTTTCTGTTACGAAATATAAATCTTTTAATTTTCATTTCACCTCTACTATATATTACTGTCGATTATATGTTGTAATTTTTTGGTAAATTATATTAACTTTAATATTTACTATTACTTTTAAGTATTTCTTATTTTTTAAAAACAATACGTGTGTGTGTATATATGTGTGAGTGTATATATATATATATATACACACACACACACAGAGTCCACTGTATAAAGGAGAAGGGTTGCATGAGGCACAGTGCATTGTAAGAGTATTCGATAGGGGAAGCCGCTACTAACGTGTTGTTTTTGTTGCCCTTGCAGTCACGGAGCCAGGCAACTTGCACGACACCACAGACACCGCCAGGACGACCAAGCCCATAATGCTGCCGGCAGGCTTTAGGTAAGCAACTTTCACAATCCCATGCATGTCAGAAACGTCTGATAGATAAGGTGAACATATTGTGGAAAAAAATATGTTTCTCGTAGCGAATGTTTGTTACAACCAGCCATACGAGTTAAAAATATATTTTTCAATTAGTGATTAGTAAAAAAAAAAAAATCGTTATCCAGAGCTAATTATTACACATGTAAAAGAAAATAAAACCTTCAATTTTCTGTTCAAATCAGGTGTTGAAGTAAAGCAATTCATTCCCTTCTTACTTTTCTTTTCTCTAGCAATGCTGTTTGGCTGGATATTTTGTGCATTCGACACTGAATAAAATATCAGTAATTCATACACATCCACGCATCAGAGCTGTTTCGTTCATAACACCTGCACAGTATTATAGTACTGTGGGAATAAACACTTTTATTTTCGTATGCGTGTTCAAGTTTTATGTCTCACGAATTTTACCTTGAACTAAGTACAACATTTCAATGACTCGTGTAGCCGTTAGAAGAGAATTTCGCCGAAGAGTACACTCCACAGCCTCAAATGTTCTTTCATAGGTTGCTACCCCAATGAGTATCCAGTGCTATAGGCGGTTCACAGTAAATTGAGCACTTTTGAAAGCCCTACTTAATATCTATATGTATGCACGTTGTGTATACTTTCGCCTTATGTAAAATTAACTTTGCCATGGGCCTCATCACTTTATTTATGCTTCAGTCAAGTTAAACTGTACAATTGTCAGAAAAGGAAATATTTTATAAATCTGCTAATTTTTACACTTCCATGCGTTAAAAAACAGAAACGGAAATAAAAAATTGAAGTTATCACAAATGATTACCTAACACTTTTTATTCGACGTTACAGTATGTAACTACTTTCCCTCCATCGTTACCAACTTTACCGGGCGCATGTTACTCAATGCGCCCGTTGAAATATATGCAGTTAGGAGCAGTGACTTTTTTCGAAGGTTGTGCTCACTTTACATCTGAACAGTTAGAACAGTATTGCGGCCTTGTTTACGTGCAGATTAGTTACTATCCTCAAGACTGCGTGTCTTACAAACTGTAACTAGGCTGCTACAGCGTAACTTAAATTTACATTTTTATACATACACCACAGAATATTTAAGAGTACAGATATGAAGTAGACGCTCATGCTGCAGACGGGGCCGGGGTAGTGTAGTGGTTAGACCGCTCGACTCTCATCTAGGCGAACCAGGTTCGATTCCCGGCGGCGTCGCTCCTGGTTTGTCGCACGTGGGTATCGTACCGGATGATGCCGCTGGTTGGCGGGTTTTCTCGGGGAGATCCCCCGCCCCTTCATCCCGGCGCTACTCCATTCTCACCTCGCTTCACCCTCATTGACTCTCAAGATCTTGATGTTAAGGGCACTACCTACCGGCTGGCAGCTGTGGCATTTAAATAGGAAATCCCATGTTAAAGGAAATTTCGTCTCAGCGCGTTTAATTTAGAGATAGGCTTTTCAAACAAAACGTAATCTTCACAAAATTTTTGTATGTCTCCTACAGCGGAGATGTTTCCATACATATATAGCCTATTTGCAAAGAATTTTTTAAATTTACGTTTTACAAAAAAGTACACTCTACCTCAAGCAGAATATAAATGGGAAGTCAGGCGTAACGGATTCCGGGGTATGATACAGGCGCCGACCGCCTCCATTTTGAATTTTCCTTCTCTTCTCGTTGAAAATTTAAATTTATCCCTCGAAATGGACAATTTTTAGCTTAAAATTTCCCTATTTCGATAAAATTGTCATTTTCCCCGTAAAATGTTTTGTTTTCACCTCAAAAACACACATTCCCTCATTCGTAAAGAACGATCCCATTATTTGCATAAACGATCCATTGGAAGGAGTTGAGGGGATCGTTTTTACCTTTGACCTTGACCTTGACCTAGTGACATTGTATGAACTTTAACCCAACAAATAACAAAATTAGCCAAAAATAAAAGAATAAAATAAAAACTTCCTATCCACCAGCTGGCGGTCCAGCCAAAAAGAACCTTTCGCTGCATGCAAATAGCAAATCAAACACAAAGTTTGTCCCTAGAGCCTCGCGGAGCTAGTCAGATGATGTGTACGCCCACTTAAAACAGACCACCACAACATCTCGCATCTACGTATGTATGTACTGTACTTTTGTATAGAGTCTCGGAAATTTCGCGGATTTATTTGAGGACTATCTAGACTTCAAAAACAAATTTGACTTTCTTTTACAATTGGATCGCATTTCGTAAGCACACTGAGAAAAATAATAGTTTCAGTATACCAAACATATTTGTTTGCGTGACGTTTATTTAAGCTAAACGATGTTTTGTTGGTACAACCAAGCCTCAGTTTCTCCAAATGAATAAAAAAATTTCCACAAAGCCAAATAATTTATCTAAAACAAATTCGTTCATGCCAAACAAATAGTTTATTGTTTCAGTATGTTAAACAAACGTTTAGTATAAGCAAACCTGCCGTTACGATTTGTAAACAAATTAACATGTTTAGTTACGTGCGATATATTTTGAACAAAGGATTTATTTGCAGCGTCCAAAGGTTCTGTTGGCGATACTGATCCAACTCCCTGGACGTATTTGAGCCAATAACTGACCTGACAGGAAATAAATGATGAAATCTCTTGCAACCAGATATGGAGTATCAGCCAATGAAACAACAAACTGAGGCTCGGGTATACAGAAGATTGCGTGGGCTAGCTTGGTGCCAAACGAATCTGCGAAAGATCTCTACTCACTCACTATGTGGTTCGATGGAGCGGCTGCTCCGGTTAGTGTGTGGGCGGGAATTGGTGGTCCCATGTCCCTTGCTGCATGCTCGTGCCAGCAATGGATGTGGGCCATGACGCCATAGACGGCGACAAACGAGGGCCGTCGAGCTGTTTTTACGCGGGAGACCTCTTGTTCCCCTCCTCTGCCCCCTCCTCTTTTCCATCATCCTCTTTCCCCTGGCACACGCTCATTTTGATGTTAATCGCCCATTGATAATGAGCAGCATTTTTTTACAAAGCGGTCTCGCGCGTGTGTCATATCGTATCGACGCGAAAATAGTGAGAGAAATTAAAGCTATGGTAAGTAACGAGAGAGGGTAGATTCAGTTACTGGAAATACAGGCAGAGCTATGCCGTTTCAGATAATATTCTCATGGTTATGCGTATGAAAGTTAAAACACCAGGGTTACATGTTATGAATAAAGTTCCGTTTAAAAAATAACTATATTGGCAATTTCGGTGTTTATATTACTGATGAATATGTAGTTTTATTTTAATATTAACACATTGAGGTCTTCACACATTTATTGACACTTAAAACGAAATAGAAGTGAGTCACCTATATCCACTACTGCAAGGACACCGGTTCTGTTGGTGTCTGTGTTAGAACTCACCATCTTCCTATTGGTCCATGCCGCACTGGTCCCCCATCCTGTACTTTACAGCATTCATTATTTGCCGGTCATCAACCAATGGAGAACCGAGCTAATATTGACCCATTTAAATGTCCTTTAATCTTACAAAAGGATTTACAACCAACCATGTCCTTTGAAAGGCTATACAAAAAACAATTCTATCGTTAGCAATATTATTGTTACTGCGCTGTCGTGTTCTTGTGAGGTCGTGTTAAACACTAGCCGAACAAAGAATACACATCCACGAGAGTTGTGTTCTCAACGACAAAGAAATGTTCAAATTAGCTTTGCTCGAGCTACACTCGAGCATAGTCTACAAAGTGTTAATTTATACACGAGTGCTGATTCAGAAGTCATGGCAACTATTGTTTATCTCCCGAAAATAACCCAACATAGGTAATGTACTATGTACAGTTGAAAGTGTAGGACATGTACGATTTAACACTTTGTAGACTATGCTCGAGTGTATCTCGGGCAAAGCTAATTTGAAAACTTCTTTGTTGTTCAGAACCAAAACTCGCATGGATGTGCAGTCTTTATTGGGTTAGTTTTTAACATGACTTAAAAAGAACACCTCAGCGCAGTAACAATGTTATTGCTAACAATAGAATTACTTTTTTTATAGCTTCTCAGAGGGACATGATTGATTGTAAGTCATTTTATACGATAAATAACATTTTATTGGCTCAATATAAGCTCGACTCTCCATTGGTTGATGACCGGCCAATGATGAACGCTATCAGGGCAGTGTCCGGTATGGTATGGGCCAATAAGACGATGGTGAGTTCTAACACTTACACCAACAGAACCGGTGTTATTGCGGTAGTGGATATAGGTAACTCGCTTCTAATTTGTCTTAAGTGCATTTAAATGTGTGCAGACTTCGATGTGTTAAAGGTTACACCATATATGGTATGGATGCAGGAATGTCCGGTAAGGAACATAGACAAACATGGCTACTTGAAATCACCGTTTAATTGATATATTCTCGTACAAACTATATACTCACATATGAACGGGTACGTATCGTACTTGTACGAGGTGTTTAATATCCTTCAAATTAGTCTCCGAGGTTGTCCATGGTTCGTTGCCAGCGATGGAGCAGACGGGAAATACCATCAGCTGGATGCGACTCACTGCAATCCGTCGTTCCTCGATCCTTCTGTCCGGAAAAATTTCAGGGTGACAACATGGCATCGCGATCTTTCTTCCGTAGAAGGTTTTATTCTGGTTGGAAATATATTTTCAAGATAGAAACATTTCGGGGAAATAACTTTTTTACGTGATAAAAATTTGTACTGAATTATTGTTTACGTTTTACAATCCTGAATCTGCCACCACGATAAATACACATGCATTCACCGCCTCTGTCAGTCGAAAGTTAATGTTTGAGATATGTTTGGCGGATTGACGGATAGAAAAAAAAGTTGCCCTGCGATTGGTCGAAGATGACGTGACTGCCTGACGGACGGGCGACTGACGGATGCGACGGATTATGTAGACTAAAGATGAGGTAGACCGATCTCACTGGCTGCGCACAACCAATCTCCGTGTCCCAACATCG
Organism: Dryococelus australis; assembly: GCA_029891345.1. Taxonomy (NCBI): domain Eukaryota; kingdom Metazoa; phylum Arthropoda; class Insecta; order Phasmatodea; family Phasmatidae; genus Dryococelus; species Dryococelus australis. The sequence continues at coordinate 89,344,340 of CM057001.1, read as the reverse complement.
AACGGCGTTTCTGCCTACACGTCTAGCAAAAACGGCGTGGATTTGGATTTCAGGTTAGAACACTGTTTAGTAAACAAGAGCTTTTGACGTGTTTTTATACTTACTCTAACCAATTTGCGATTCTTTTTTATTAAATGCAAAGTAGTAAAAGTATTTTATTAATATAACAGTATTTGTCATTTAAAAATGAAGATGTAAAAAAACACGTTCATCAGTGTCGACCATGTGACTTTGACAATTGTGTAGGATTGGGGTAGGTCAATGTTGGGTACATGCGCAGAAGACGAATAAGCGGCCTACCTCATCTTTAGTCTATGGTTGTGAGTCCACCTATAACGTCGAGTGCATGGGGGGGGGGGGGGAGTCTTGTAATCCCGCTGCGCCCGCGATGCGGAGCGTATATTTTCTCGCCGGACGTTTACGCGCCTGCGCTCGCCCTGGCGTAAATCACGCAGCAAAGGATGCCGGCTTTTGTGATGCGGGCGATGGTTTTAATGGCCCTCGGCGAGTAACGAAGTGCAGGGCAGCAGAGTGAAGTTGCAGCACGCCATATTCCCTTCGCAGTTTCTTCGCACTTTTGAAATCAAACCTTTGAAAAAAAAAAAATCATCCTGTGTGTGTTGGTGTGTCGTGTTATATTCACCTCCACCCCCGAAATACTGCATGTGTCACAAGCGTTTTATAAGTCTGTTAACAGAAGTGTATGCATGTCGAAGCTGACACAATGTATCATGAATGGGAAGTGTGCGGGTAGAGGCTGCGGTTGATTGAGTACCACCTACTGAGGATCGACTAGGAAGAGGTCAATAGTCCTCGGTTCGACTCGTTATTGCTGGCCTACCTCAAGGAGCTCAGCGGTTACGTCCAATAACCCTTCAAACATATATGTATCTTAAAATAAAGTCTGTTCACGATGAAGTGAGCATTTTTTAAATGAACCTTGGAAAATAGTCACTGAGTGACGTTTGCCCAGTAATGGAGGTAACAGTGGATGGGAAATAGTCCATATCTTAACGTCGAATAAAAAGTGTTACGTAACAATTTGTAATAAGTTAAATTATTTTTTCGCTTATGTTTCTTTTTTGCGCAGCGATGAGCAGATTTATAGAACATTTTCTTTTCTAATAATTTCACAGTTTCACTCGACGTACGCATGAATAAAGCGATGAGGCCCATGGCAACGTTAATTTTACATAAGGCGGAAGAATACATAACGTACATACTAGTAGACCTTAAGCAGGTTTTTCAAAAGTGCTCATTTTACCGTGAACAGCATATAGCCATATTACTTTTAAAGGCATTGGGTATGCCAAATCGAATATATCTATTTATTATTCTTTTTAAAAAATTATGTATTTATCCGGTAGAGTACCTACACATAAATTGTACACGGTGAAAATTTTTATAACTTGATGGGATTTATGGGATTTATTAAGTCAATTTTTTCTCAAAAAAACATATTGTAATTGAAAGGTAGTTTTTTTTAAATTGAAAACTAAGCGATTTTTAAAATTCGTATGTGCATCGACTTTTGCGAAACCATGCAGGACTATTTCTTCCCCCTCTCTCTTTCCCTCTCTCTTTCTTCCAGCTTTTCAATTCACGCCAGTTTACCATCATCATATCTATATATTTTACCTTAACAATTATAATTTATCGAGTTGCCTTTTTAAATTCATGACGATAGTTGGTGTGGTTTTTTTTATAAGTGACGATTGTCCAATAAACTGGAAACCGACCACCTCTCTGCCTCGAGTCGCACTGTAAGCATAGTATGGTTCCCAAAGGCCCATCAGCCAAGACATACATGCCCAGCATTAAAAACCTGAAAGGACAGTGCAATCAAATTTAAAAAAAAAACATAATGGTCTCAATCCAAAACTTTTTTTTAAAGTTTCAGATCTGCACTTATTAGCACCTGAGAAATAATTGCCATGCATTTACACCATAGGCAGCGAAATGCTGCTAGGAACCATTGCCCAATCAAAGTAACACCGTCGATTATTTTTTAATCCTGAGGAGAGATAAAGAGTCATCGGCACCTCAGTGTGTATGCACACTAGGAAAGTACGCGAATGATAAAGTTTATTTCTCTTGCCCCATTCTTCCATGCTAGCTTGCCATATGTTTCCTTAGGTACAAGCGAGGTGCGTGGTACATTATTTTCTCCCTATACAAGTACACTCAAAAACTGAATCAATGAGGATTTCAATGTTTCAATCAGTCAACAGTATCTGACGGATTCAACAGTCACTTCAGTGAATTTAACTAATGCATCAGTGAAGAAATGCCAGAGTTTCTTTACTTATCGATTCAGTGACATTTTCCACTGATTCATCAGTCATTTTTTTCACTGTTTACTAAGTGGTTTATTTTTTATTGATGGAACAGTTAAACAGCGTGTAAAAATGGCCGTCAAACAACGTTTAGAGTTGATCGTTAAACAACATGTATCAAGTGAAATAACAAGTATTAAACTAATAAAACCAATACAAAATACATTCTAAAATGTGTTTCGTCTTTTAAAACGCCATTTTATGAGGTAATGTGAACACTCGGCCATTTATTCCGTTTTTACGTCTTTCATTTCGTTTTCATGTACTGTAATTGTCACAGCGTTCTTTTTGAAGGTTTAAACTGCATATAATGAGATGAAGAGAGGACACTCATATAAGTTATAACAATCCTAACGTTGCCAATCAAACACGAAACGAAAAGTAAGAGCAAACAATTTAAATTTTTACGATTTCGCAAAGAAACTGGAAGTCATGCACTTTCCTCTCGTTGTTTTAACTTGACGAGGTAGCGCAGATAGTAAGGTAACTGCCTTAACCCTTTGAACCTACTTTAATTTACGGTTTCAACTGTTGCAAACACAAAATTATATTATGCGTGCTGTACTTAAGTCTACACGACACTTGATTCGTTGGCACAGCCAGTGATCTATAGGCTATATGTTCGGCTACAGTTATATGAGCCAATATTTTTACCTAGACCAGTAAGACGGTTTGCGGACCATTTACCAACAGGTAAGGTCATTGGTCATTGAGCTTCGCAGTGTGCAGACACGCCAAAAATTACCTACACGTGCGTAATGTACACAATTGTGTGCACTGGGTCTGAATGGGTTAAGTTGAAGTGAAGAGGGTGTGTAAGTTCAATTCCAGTCTCCCCAAAATTTTTTTTTTTACTTTTTTAAATTACTGTAAATTGCGCAATATAAATAGCAAACTATAGTAAATATGTTTATTTCACGTAATTATTTGGCTACATTCAATTAAAACCATATTTAATTCGCCACTGTATTCGGCCGTCACTTATTCAATCAGTGAAATAGTTTCACGTCACTAATTCAATCAGTGAACTTTTTCCACTGACACAATCAGTGGTTTTCCACTGACTCTAAGTGGAGCCATTTTCACCGATTCGAGTGGTTGAATTTCACTGCGAATCAGTGTTTGCCCACTGATTCGAATTTAGTGTGTAAAGGTTAAATGTATAGGTATATATTTTAGAGTTTGTCGTGTTTTATGAAGGGGAAATATTACATTTTATTTCAAGGATACTATAGCGTAATAAAGTGTAACCATTGTAACTGGTGTCTTTTCCATAACTTATTATTTCAACTGCGAGTCTTTCTCTCTCTTTCTATGGGCACAAGCAGCCGTAGGGAGATGGCATCCAGGGCATCGAAGGCCAGCTCCTCGGCTATGCGATGTCTGTCCAGCACAACATGACCATTCTAACATTCATGCATGCACACTCACACCTTTCAGTTATAATATTAGCCCGATTGAAGGCGATTACAGTTACCCAGCTTCATAGTTCATCTGATGCGATATCGTGTCTTCACTTTCCTGGCCTTCGTGGCTATCGTTATGGTTAGGGACATGTGTTTTTCGCGAAAATATTTATGGTCATGCTAGATTTCAATATCCTACGTCCACAACGACAACTTCCTTCGGTAAATGGCCAGGTGTCTACGCGAGAAGACATGTTCTTAGTTGACTGGGCCAATCGTAATAAAGTGCTCCAATACTGAACGTCCGTGATTCGCCAACAGACACTTGAGGCACGTGAAATTTAAAATTATCCGACTACGAAAGTGCGTAACATGAACTAAAGTTTTTTGGAGAACAACAGGTCTTGAAATCTTTTCGTGAAAAAACACCTGTCTTTAGTTATGGTTAGTTGTTTTAAGCTCCACTGCTCGCTCACGTGTGGCTGTTAGTCGCGGGGCACCTCTCACTCAGCAGGTATACAAGGTGGACAGAGTCGCCCGGCAGAATCGCGTATCGTCTCAGTTGCTCAATTCTTGTAGAAATATTTTACTACTTCATAAATTGCATGCAATCTTGCAATTATTTTCTGTCGGGGGGTTTTTACGGTGTCTATGCCGGTCCCCCTTTTTTCCCTCTTAGTTTAGTTTAAGTTAGCATGGGAGGTAAACTTGGCCCCAATCGCGGTCAACTTTGCCCAATCCCAGTAAAGCCGCAAGCATGTGCCCTTGTAAAGGTTATTTACGATAAAGTGAGCACTATTGAAATCAACCTTATAAAAAAGTCACTGCCCATTCCTGCATATATTTTAACGTGTGCTATGAATGACACGTGTCCAGTAGAGTTGGTAACGACGGAGGGGAAAGTAGTTCCATATATTAACGTCGAACAAAAAGTGTTAAGTAACCATTTGGGATAACTTAAATTATTTCCCTCGCTTTCTGTATTTTTTAATAGATCGAGGTGTACAAATTAGCAGACTTGTAAAATATTTTCTTTTCTAATAATTTCAGTTTCATTTGACCGACGCTTGAATAAAGTGACGAGGCCCACGGTAACGTTAATTTTACATAAGCGGGAAAATACACAACGTACATGCAAGTAGATCTTAAACAGGGCTTTCAAAAGTGCTCATTTTACCGTGAACAGTCTATAGTTAGAAACTTGCCTGCATGTATAGGCGTAAGGGGCTCAGTCCTGAGACGCACTTAGGCCCTATCCCTACCCAGGACCGCCGACTCTTGTCTTTGTTTTAAGGTAGGTTAGAATTAAATATCGTCTTAGTTCTTCGTCTGATGCGAAAGGTGACAGATGGTTTTCTCTCTTCCGACCTTCTTAGCTATCAAGTAAAAAAGGATAATGATGAGAAGAGGAGGGGTTGGTGGCTTATACTAAATGAAACTTACACATACAAACATCATTCCCGTGGCTTACTCGAGATTCAAAACCGGATCGTCGTGACTGTATGGACTCGTCGCGACCTCGAGTGTCGTCTTGGCGCGAGTGCGTTTGTGTGAAGATGCACGCATATATACATAAATAAACTGGACTGCCTAATGGCTCCAAGGTATTCCTTCAAGTAAGTAATTCTTCTATTTGTGCCTCTAAGGAGCGCTCACGACATTGCTGCTCAAATGTACGCAGCAATAAAACAGACGGGAAAACTACCGCGATTATGCGAATTTTATGTCGCCCTGTGTTCGAATTTGAAGCCGCGGGTCTGTAACTGCCATATCGTCATTCCGCCCGAGATTATCATCTTTATTTTTAAAAGCTTTCCCCCCTGAAGCGTTGGAACTGATGATGAAGGAGGTAAGGAGAGCGGAGGATGAAGTCAAGTGTAAGCTCTCATCTTTCTTAAAAGCCCCTTTTCTTTGCGTGGAAATAAAAATAGACGCGCCGTGATTCAACGGCAAACTACCCTGAAATCCAATCCTCCGCACGACCTTCAAACCATCCGTCTGTTTGTGTTTTTGTTTGAAAAACTTGCTCCAAATCGACAGAATTCCTTCGTATGACGAAATGTACACTGTTAAAAGAAATTCCCTTCATTTTACGGAAAAGTACTGGTAAAATTTTATCTAGAGGTGTCCGTAAACTCTCCGTAAAATTATGGAAACATTGATTTTCAAAAACGGACTTGCGAAAATTCATGGATCCTCTCCCTAGTTAATTTTCTGTACTCCTAGTTTAAATAATTTTTAATATATATTTTATTTTAGTTTTCATTATGTGTGTGTTCTACTGTCTTTAAATTTTTTTTAAGTATAGTTAAATTTTTTTATACGTAAACAAGATTTGAACCAGAATTAGAAATTGCTAGTTCACGATCCTAACCACTTTTTAATTTCTTTTAAAGTTAGTGTATTTTAAGTGTTGCTAAGTTGTACTCACGCCTGTTACTACTTTTTAATGTGTTAAATAACAGGTCTTAGTGACATGTATAACCTTAGCTGCCGCAGAAACGATAATTTTTTGGTTACTGTGGTGAAGAAAGCTTCGTGTAGACTCGCCATTGTTCGTCCTCGAAGCCCGAATTTAATAGAAAATGCGGACATTTTCCGTATTTTGTATTTATGCACTTAACTCCGCCTTTCGTCATTACGGATTGCGTTTCAGTATATTTACTGTGCATTTTCGTAAAAATTTCCGTAAATATACGGAAAATCTTAATAGTGCATGACTGAAATATAAAGGCTGTTTGCAATCGTTTTTGGAATCAACCTCTGAAAAAAAAACTACTGCTCTTAACTGAACGTAAAAACAGACCAACTTTGAAGTGGGGACAAAATTGTTATGCTACAAGCAACCGTTACCGCTTTTCGTACAAAACAATTTCACAAAACAGGATTTCGTTTTACGCGAATACGTCTTTAAAAATCAGCCCGACGTATGGGGTACTATGACGGGGAACGGAGGTGTGACGTTTTCAGGGTTCTCCTTTCCGGAACTATGACGTCATGGCTAATAGCACGATTGAAATAAATGTGGCCTCGTTCGATCGAGAACACAATTAGACAATAATAAATTATTTGCAAATTTGCCACGTAAGTTTGTATGTATAATAGGAAAGCGCATATGGTAAAGTCATTTTTCATACATCTATAATAGCGTTCCTACGTTTGCTCAGGAAACAGTCAAAAGCGTAGGGAAGTTCCCAACTTTGTATATAATCGATTCGCCGTTACTTCACACTTTTCTGAAGCCTGCTAAAGTTCTGATTCCTGGATGTTCCTCCGCCTCACAAAAACAAAGCTTAGCCAAGTCTAGAAAATCACACCAAAAGACAACGCACCGAATTCGTGCGCACTCAGTTGTAATTCTATTTTGCAAGATAACTATTTCTTACTAGGCGCTATCAACGAACATCTTTTCTCACTGTTTCCCCCCGTATTTATTATAAATGAATTATTATAATTTATAAATGAAATACAGATGAAACTTCAATTCAACGAAAAATAAGATACTTTTATCTTAACAGATGTATAAAACGTATGTGATATGTGACGTATTTAGGAAATAACTAAACACGTGCTTGATACATGGGGAGATTTTTAAAGGTTTGATTCAAAAAGTGTGAAGAAACCGCGAATAGACTATAGTAGTGATAATAAACGTTCCTACATTTGCAGTTTAATCTGTGGTAATATTTCTAGAGCTAGTGTCTTTTCGCAAAAAAAATATGAGTACATGGTGGACGTCGATACTTTAAGCATCCAACATCAATTTGTCTATTGCCATTGGTTGCTGTCTGCTTGAGAAGTCATTTTCACATTTGACTGGGCCATTCTGAGTTCAGCAACATCGGTACGGCTTCTATGTGATTCGCGTGCAGGCAGTTAGCACGTGTCAAAAAGTAATTCAACCAACCAAGATAGGTAAATGACTCTACAGTGATATGAAATATAACTTGTCTTGAAAGCTTTTCGCGAAATTTCGCTAGTCCAAAATATTTCCATACAATTTATAAGTTAAAAACTTCTAATGCAGTTTTTACAGTGTACGATGCGAGCATGACCTTGAGTTGGCGTCGCGCATGCGCATGGCGTGGGTGGGGCCCCGCGGCGACTAGCGAGACAATCTCGGGCGTGGGTGAGAATTTCCAGACAGGGGCAGCAGCCCTTATTTTGGACCTCCGAAGTGCTAGCGCGCTTGATTTCGGCACCAACCGAATTTTCTCGTCTATACCCGTCGATTTAAGCTATAAAAGTTCTGTACAGTCTCATCGCGGTTTCTTCACACTTTTTGAATCGAACATTAAAAAAATCACACCATGTATGACATACTTGTTCGTTTCCTAAATATGTCATGTATGACGACCGTTTAATACGTATTTTAACATAAAATTACCTTACTTTTGGATACATTAAACATATCCTTTAATTTTATCTATAAATTAAAAATTTGTATTTATAATTCATATGATTAAAACAGGAAGAAAAAGGCTTCACAAAGCCACTTAATGAAACCGGTCACAATTATATTCATGCTTGTATTCTTCAAATACTATCACATCGTAAAACCTATCGTCCAATGCTTGAAACGCTAATTTTCCAACACCTGGATGAAAAAATTCGCGCTCCAAGCAGTATTTTATTACAAGTGACCTTGCCCATGATAGAAGGGCCCCACAAGTAAAAATGTTTTTTCTTGTGAAGGTGATCTGTATGCAAGCAATCGTTATGCCACTCAACAACATTATCATAACAACACATGACTGTGGTGACAATAAGACTTAAATAGCCTTGGTTGGTAATACCTAGTAAGAAATAGTTCTTATGCCAAATATTATTACACAGAGTGCGCACGAATGCGGTGCTTTGTCCCTGTGGTGTGATTTTCCTGACTCGGTTAAGCTTTGTTTTGCAAGAGGCGGAAGAATATCCTGGAATTATAAATTTAGCATGGCTCTAGAAAAGTTGGAAGTAACCGGGAATGGACTAGTACAGATAATTATTTTATAGTAATTCCCATATCGCAAAGAAAATAGTACGTGCTTACACAGACGCATTCGTGTAAAATTCACGAGATTTCCAAGCATTTTGGACTTGTTACTAAGGAATTGGACGAATAACTTGTGCTGCGCGGACGCTTAAATTAGCAAGTGATCTGTTGAAGTCTTTTTTCTTCGAATTCCGAAACAAATTAGTAAATTATTCGCAGACCATTTTAATGGTCTATGTTATAATTGCTTTACATAACTGCAACCGAACACATATCCTACAGCTCATTTTCTGTGGCTACGGAACAAATACTGGGTCGACTTAAGTACAGCACACATCATAAACCTTTTTTGTTTTTTTTTTCAACGCCTAAAATCGGATATTAAAGTGGGTCTGAAAGGGTTAAGAGACGCACGTCCAAAAAAATCATAACATTACAACGAAACTTCTTATCCTTCAGCCTGGTTCTTCCTCCTTCACAACGAGTGAGTTGGCGTAGTGGTAAACTCGCATTCAGAAGAACATGGGTTTTCGAATGTCGGTGTGGCCATCCTCATCGCGATTCTCCATGTTGGATGCTGGAATAGTTCCGTACTACAGGCCACGACGAATTCCTTCCTCGTCCCTGCTTCTCGGGGGCCGCGGTGTTACAGTAGTCAGACCGCTCTCCTTCTACCAGGGCGGACTGGGTTCGATTCCCGGCAGGGTCGTTCCGAATTTTCGCACGTGAGTAGCAGGGGCAGGGGGGTTCTAACCCACGTTTGATTAATCGGATTATTGATTTTATATAAAATTAATTGACCTAATTAATCCGGTAAAAATAGGATCAGGCAGATCTTAATCCAATAAAATTAATTTGACGTTTCATCAGATAAATCGGATCAAAGTTATCCCATCAAACTTCTGTGATCACATTTCTTTGATAAAACATCACATTAATTTTATTGGACTAAGGTAAGCAGATTAAGATTTGCTTAATTCAATTTTGATCGGATTAATTACGGATTAATCAGGTCAATTCATTTTATATCAAATCGATAATCCGATTAATCAAAAGTGAGTTAGAACCCCCCTGCCCCTACTACTCACGTGGGAATCGCTCCGGATGATGCCGCTGGCTGGCGCGTTTTCTCGGGAATCTCCTGTTTCCCCACGCCCTTGCATTCCGGCGTTGCTTCACGCTCACATCGTTTCACTCTCATCGGCTGTCAATACGTCGATGTTAAGAGCGCCCATACCTCGTCACTGCTCTACTGCTTCTCTGAGTAACTTGCGGCCCGTCTGTAATGACCGCGGTAAAGCCATACTATAGGTTGTTCACGGTAAAACGAGTACTTTTGAAAGCCCTGCTTTAGATCTACTTGTGAGCACGTTGTGTATCCTTTCGCAATATGTAAAATCAACATTGCCGGGGACCTGATCACTTTATTCACGCGTCAGTAAAGGGGAACTGTAACATTATTATAAGAGTAAATATTTTACAAATCTGTGCTCATTTTTACACTTCGGTGCATCAAAAAAAAACTGAAAGCGAAGGAAAATAATTTCAGTTGTCACAGATGGTTACCTAACACTTTTAATTCAACGTTAAGATGTAGAACTACTTTCCCTCCATCGTTACCGACTTTACTGGCCGCATATCCCTCAGTGCGTCCGTTAAAATATATGCAAGTACAAGCAGTGACTTTTGCCTAAGGTTGATTTCAAAAGTGCTCACTTTATAGTGAACAGCCTTTACCTATCTACTTTCCTATCCTCTTCCACCGTTTTACCATTGACTCAGATCACTTTGCATGCCTTCGCGAAAAACTGCTTGTCTCAGGATACAAGAAAATTCAATTCCGACTCCACTAATAAAAATGGAGGGCGTTGCCCTACACTCACAAGACTTTCAATTTTAATGCACGTAAGAGAGGACTGGTAACACTACTTTCTGTAGAAATGATTTTTACAACTTCTGTGCTGGTTTTTCCTTTATATTCGCAGATATTAATTTAGCTATAGGTATAGGCACATGAATATATCGTGAATTGGCCTGAGAGCGAGGCCAAGCTTGACTTCAGACTCTTGTACATTTAAGCGATTTAAACAATTTGATAACAGTTTATTTTACACTTCCAATGAGACTACTGCCAGAAAACAGAGACCTAATCCGCAAACTGCCCAAGAGAGAAAATTGTCACTCGCTGGGGTAGCAGCCAATGAACGAATGTCTGTGACTTTAATGTGTCTAACAATCTAGAGTCTTAGCCTGCAGGTCATCGAATCCGCAAGTTTTCTTTTCTCTTGACAGACGTTTGCAAAATTGCATGACAATACTTTGGGGAAACATTCCTCACATGTCGAGGATGAAAAAATGTTACGTGAACATATGTCCGCAAATGCTTAGTTTCTACTAAAGCTTTACTATAGCCGCGGGCTAGATCGTGTTACTGTAGAATGTCATCGCAGTGTTCGTTTGCATGATACACTGCACCTCACACTAAGAAACTACACCTAGAACATTAGGAACTGCATAGGCATTAGTTACACATGTGTGAAAGCTTATCACATGCACTAAAGGAAATGTACCAAATGCCCGCCAAAAGCAAGCATCAACCCGCTATTGCATGTACATCACCCGGATGCGTTAACGAATCCCTGTAAAATTCCTGATCGTTTCGCAGCCCGCCACAATACGGTTACGGAGGTTGCCCACATCGTCCACCAGGGTCGCAGACACAAGAGCCTTTAAATGTCCCCAGGAATAAAAGTCCAGTGGATTCAAATCAGGGCTCTTCGGCGGCTGGGATGGGACTGCCTATTACAGCTGTGATGGCATTAGACAGTAATATGATCCAAGCTGGCCATACACTGTACGTTATGTATTACGACCTGTAGTAAAGACATTGAGCGTTTGCGAACTTATGTTCATATAACATTTTTTGATCCTCCAGATGCGGGGAATGTTTCCCCGAAGTATTGCTATGCAACATCCTGTATAGTTACACTGAGGTAATACTGGTTCCCATCCCGGCAAGTCTGCCCAGTTTCCGTCTGCCGCAATGCTCGTCTATCTGCATGCATTTCCCTTCCTACATAATCTATGCACATGTATATTCTCACCTTCTGAATAAAAACTCCATCACTCCATTCATGATGTGTTTGGTTGTTTCCTAGAAATGTGGTGCAACACAAATGTTTCATACGTCTGTTAACATAAAAGTATCTGATTTCTGGTTCAACTTAAATTATTTTTTTATCTATAAATTATAATATTTCGTTTATAATTAATGTGGATAAAAACAGCGAGAAAATAGGTGTAAGGGGGCATGCATCGCTGCAGAGAGGGATTGGGTAGCCACGGCTTGTTTGGGGCTATGACTACCTCCCTAGGTGTACCTATAGTTAACCTATAACTAAAGCCGGTATTACACGATACCTGCTGCCGTACTTGGTTCTTGTACAAGCTTCAACTGTCCCTGGTGCACGAAACTGTAAACCAGATATGAGTCGTCGTGGAAGATTCATATTACACGACATCAGTTCGCGTACTAGCATTTGACACCCTCAATGGGTGCGCAGCTTGTGGTTCGTAGTAAATACGAACCCCATTCGTAGATCTGCTACCGGTCAGTAACTTGCGTAGGTCTATAAAAACAAGCTAGTACATCTTAATATTGCTATATTACTGTTCGCCTTTACATCAATTCATTGCTTACTGGTGTTTATTCATTCTCATGAAAATTATTTAAAGTCACGAGAGTACGAGTGTTATTTTAATTGTGACTAAAATTATTAACCGTTTGCAATATGTAGTTTTTTTCTTTACGTACCAAGTTATTATCGGTATATAATATTTTATTTTTTAAAAATATGTCGGAGGGAGATTTGAACTCACGTCCAAATGAAAAAATTCAATTAAGGTGCCATGACATTAATACTTTGCTAAAAGTTCTCACAACAGTTTGTGGTCATTAATTACAGGTTATGGAGTATCCCTTTAAAATAGTGTTTTCACCGTCTACGGGGTGTTTTAAATATTTGTGACGGTTTTAAACAGTACTTATAAGTTTTCATTGCCATTATTATTCGTCTTTGTCGAATTTTAAAATTCAGACTATAGGCCATTCACGGTTAATTTACACTTTTCCTGAATTCTCTGCCAAAGTTCTACTTTCAGGATATTCCTCCGCCTCATGCGAACCAAGTTTAGAAAATTACACCAAAGTGACAGCGAATCGCATTTGTGTACACTCAATGCAATAATATTTTGCATAAGAACTATTTCTTACTAGGCATTACCATCCCACCGATTTTCTCCCTGTTTGTATTCATATTAACTATAAATTGAATATTATAATTTATAGATGAAATGTAAGTGGACTTTCAATTTAATCAAAAGTAGGATAATTTTATGTTAATTTAAGTATAAAAAGATTGTGATACACTACATTTATAGGAAACAACAAAACACATCATACATGGGGTGATTTTTGTAAGGTTTGATTCAAGAAGTCTGAAGAAACCACGTATTGACTGTAAATGCTGGGGACTGCGGTTAATCCGCTTGGCAATGCGGAAGTGTGACGAATTTGGCGAAAGACCAAATGGTTTCTATACGGTGAATGAAGAGAACAGGACATTTTACTGGGCATGTCTTATTAACGATACTGGCGTCATTCCATTGTTCTTGAGTGTTATAAAGACAGTTATTTATTGTGTTTGACCGTGTAATAATATAAGTAATTTACGTTTACGTTTCTAAAATAGAATCTCTGTGTGTTTTTGTGTCTACTACTGCAGATAAATGAGTAAATTAACTTTGATTCGTTTTAATTAAATATAAGACATCTATCGCATAGGTAATAATAAGTTAGCTTGGCCCAGAAAATAATAACATCATACTGCGTGTTATTAAAATAGGCGTAAAATAAAAAATACAACACATGATTTTTTCACCTTGCTTGTATTAAACAATTTCATGACAAGCGCAGAATTTAAGGAGTATTTTTTTTTATTGCAATCCCAAACCGCCAGGATTTTTGTGTTATTGTTAAAGACCTGAAGAATTCACGGATTCATTTTGAGAGAAGCTAGACTTCAAAACACGTGTGTTTATATGACTTTGGCCATTGGTCCACACGGTGTTTCACACCTCTTGCAGAACGCTGGCCCAATCGTCACCTTCCACTGTGACAGCAGACAACCAATGTGCAATTTATATAGGCGTATTTGTTGAGGTGTGAACATACATTCACATAATAAATTAATATGAAGCCGTCTTATTTCCCTGTGTCAATATAGCTAGAATATTAATATAGTTTATGCACACCAGCTTACTGAAAAACGTTCACGTAGCTTGCGTGCAATACATGCGTCACACAGTGCCAAGTGTCCTGCCATATGTATCTGCTACTCGTGCTGTAGGCATATTCCAAGTAGTATTAACATAAAATATGAGCAGACAGCATATTACCATATAGCACTGAATAGAAAATATGTGACAACGTGAGGAATAGCGGTAGTGTACTATTGAGCTGGTTGCATAACCATACTGTCCCATAGGCTTATAAAACAGTGTGAAATAAAAGCAGGTGTTGATATCGTGTTTTAGGTTAGGTATATTGTTGGCAAAATTTATTACAACTGAGCAGTGTGATAGTAGAATATTTCTCCCCTGAGGAAAACGTCTGCCTGCCCCTTGCAGGCTCGAGGACCAGACGTTCGATGCAAAGAACACTCACCTTAGTTTACCACACTTACTTGAGACCAGTGACCATTTGTCACACTCTGAAAATTATGCAAGTTACTTTCCATAAGGATAAGTAGAAATTATGCAGAACTGGGTTATCAGGGAAGGCGAGGAAGTGAAAACAATTATTCATGCAAATAGGAAAAGACGTCAGACTACATAAAGTTTCCAGCCAAATTATTTTATTTCAAATTTAGTTTATTTTATTTAATTGATATGTATTCTGGCTGTAAATGAAACCAATTAAAAATAATGTATGGCAATAGCAAAGGGTTTATGAAAATTATTCAAACTAGCACTGCCGATAGGAAGTGGTCAGACATAACGGTCGTTAACAATACCCTTATTTTAAAAAAACGTAAACTAGCCTGATGTGTCAGTTTGTCACTCCAAAAAAATCATGGAATGAAAAAGTCTGAAATTATTACTTGAAAAATTAAACTAGGCTTAGCTTAGTGGCAGAACAATAAAAACTCTGTCTCTCGGGTTAAATTATGGTTAAAATATGCTGGTTCTTAGCTGTTAAAAACGCCGTGCCAACATGGCGTTGTGTAAAATGTTCTATTAATGGCCGCTCTCTTAGGCCCATACGACGTGTAGACTAAACTCGTAGAAAAACTAGTAGTGTAGAAAAATAATTTACTTGTAGGATAATACCATTTGTTGTAGAAAGCAGGACGGGATCTCAGGAAAATGTAGAGTAGTATTCAAACTTCATATAATTAACGTGTTTCTTAACCTGACTTACAGCTCACGGAACGTCACAGTGTCTAACTGACCTAAGTTTCTAAACAGCTGTTTACAATACGGAGGGGCTTTCAGCACTCTTCTCTGCTTAGAAACAAAAGAATATTAATGAAACAAGCTGTAGAAACTAAAACACCCTAATACACTACTTAAAATACCTATGCTACGTCCAACTTCTGGACGTGCGTCCTGACTTAGGTCTTAACCCGTTGAAAGATGGGCGGCAGAGAGAGCGATCTTCTAACTGAAATTACCCGTCTAGCCCTACGCTATCATGCTAGCCAATGGGGGTGCAGGTGCAAACAGCTAATCTGACACACTCTTAACTGCCTATTTCCTATTTCAAGGAGTCATGGGTCTCGTAGAAGGTAATAAAAATAACACAATAAATTCCCTGAAACAATTACAATAATGTGAGACCAATAAAATAAACGAAAATATTGAATTATTAAGTAAAATACAAACAAAAATAAAATCTAGCTAACTAAGGAATTTAAACTTAAATTATCGCCATTATAGCATCTAATTATTCAAAATACTAAACATACGAAAATTAATACAAATAAATAAAAATAAAACATATGTAAAAAATGTATGCAAATTACAGTGTTTGACATTGACAGCGTAGAATGTGTACAAATATACATAGATTAAAATAATAGTTGCAGTAATTGCAAAAGTTTGTGTTACATTTTATATAAGACTGTAGAGTCTAGCCTGCGGGTCATTGAACTCGCGAATTTCTCAGGTCTCTAGTTATTGTGTTCTTTCAGTAAGAAAACAATGCAATAAGGCGGTGCAGTTTCTTTCGAGAACGGGGCCGCGGTGGTTGAGAGCTTAGCACGCTCGCCTCTCACCATCGGCTCTCAAGACCTCGCTGTTAAGAGCCGCCCAAATATCTTCACGCACTCACTCACTTCTTTCGAGAAGGACGTGTTTGAAACTTGCTGTAATCCATTCACGGTTACTTTCAAAATATCCAAAAGCCCTACTAAAGTTCTACTTTTTTAGGATATTCCTCCGCCTCATGCAAGTAATGCTGAACCGAGTCTAGAAAATTAAACAAGAGGGACAAAACACAGCATTCGTGTGCACTCACTTTAATCATATTTTGCACAGGAACTATTTCTTACTCATTATTACCAACACACCGTTTTTT
The DNA here is from genome assembly GCA_029891345.1 of Dryococelus australis. Taxonomy (NCBI): domain Eukaryota; kingdom Metazoa; phylum Arthropoda; class Insecta; order Phasmatodea; family Phasmatidae; genus Dryococelus; species Dryococelus australis. The sequence goes on along the minus strand of CM057001.1, from coordinate 89,327,978 downwards.
TCACTGTTTATATTCATATTAACTATAAATGAAACAATATAGTTTATTGGTAAAATATAAATAAAAGTTAAACTTTACAATACATAAGATACTTCTATGTTAACACATTGAGGTCTGCACACAATTTACTGGAATTTAAGAGAAAATAGAAGTGAGTCACCTATATCCACTACTGCAAGAATACCGGTTCTGTTGGTGTGTGTGTGTTAGAACTCACCATCGTCCTATTGTTCCATACCACACAGGACACTACCTTGTTCTTACTTTACAGCGTTCATTATTGGCCGGTCATCAACCAATGGAGGGCCGAGCTGATATTGATCGAATCATATATCCTTTATCGTATAAAATTATTTACAATCAATCATGTGGCTTTGAGTGGCTATTAAAAGAAAAAGTAATTCTCTCGTTAGCAATATCATTGTTACTGCACTATCGTGTTAAACACTAGCCGAACAAAAACTGCACATCCATGCGAGATTTGTTCTGAACAACAAATAAATTATAAAATCAGCTTTTCTCGAGCTACACTCGAGCGGAGTGTACAAGGCGTTAACAGAGTTGTAAAACGCTTGTGACACATCGCATGGTCAGGAAGCAACCAAACACGTCATGCGTGAGGTGGTTTTTCAAAGTTTAGATGCGAAAAGCGTGGAGAAACCTCGAAGATGCTATAGAGCGCAGTCGAGGCCGCAGGCTGGCGGGGAGCACTTACATAAGTGCGCGCGCGCGCGACGTGTAACGAAACGGCTGCCGCTTTCATCGCTCGCCAACTTGTTGCTCTCTGGGGCGGGGACGTGCCAAATCGCGTGCCCAGGCAAGGCCGCGGCCCCGCGCTGTCGTGTTACACGTGCCATTTTCATGTAAGGTTGCCATATACGTGGTACTCAAAAAGAGGACATGTCCAGGTAACTAGCATTAGAAAAGAGGACACTTGTTAGAAAATGACGCAAGCAAAGCGGACACACAATTTTACAATGGAAATATGGAAAGTCAGTATATCATGTCGCGGGTCAGTTGTATATTACAATGTCACAAAATTGTGTCCGAAAAATCGGTTCCATGTAGCTTTTTAAGTAATACGAAATATATATTTTCTTGTTATCAGATAAATTGATAATCATATTCACTTTGAATATAAAAGTCGATTTCATTTAGTTTGTAGGCACTACAGAATATTTTTTGAACAAATAATAAGTATTTACACAAAACACAGATGCACATAAATACTGGACACGGATTTTTTTTATTGGCAGTTAATCACTCTCGCACAGCTCAGGTTCACATATATATTTATATTTTATTTCTATGACCATTTTATTTGTACTCGTGGGTTTCTATTTCCTAGCAATTAATTATGACATTTGGAATAGATTAGGCACTCCTCAATTTATACATGTAAAAAAAACAGCCAGGAAAAAAGATAAGAGTTTTGATAAAGACAACATACATATGCAGTATTGTCCAAAAAGTTTGCACTTCTGCAGAAAGTTCATTGGCACTGTTACTATATGTTTAACGACATAAAAACCCACAAAGAAGCAAAGCTTCACTGTCTTTCACTTTAATTGGAAAATAAGACATTTCGATTTTTTTTTGTAAAACCCGGCCAGGCTATTTACAAGGCCTCAAAAAAGAGGACATGTCCGGGTAAAAGAGGTCGTCTGGTAACCCTATTTTCATGGTACTTGTACTATAATTAGACCTTGTGTACCATGTGCCATGACGAGGTCGTCATGGTACGCAAATGTACCATAATCTAACTACAGTAAAAAATATCCAGTTAATGACACAAAAGTATAATGAAAGATAATCAGTTTCTAGCTTGCGAATTAAGGTTGATTTAATGGAGGCTTCACGAACAAGATATCGAGATCGAAATGTATCAATTATCTTTGGGTTTCTGGCGATGTTCCGTTGTTCCCCTTTAGTTTGTGAGTCCGTCGTTTATTTTTGTCAGCCAGGTTGTGTTCTGTGTAATGTATGGGTAATTTGAACTTTTTTTAGTTAACAAACAGATTCCATTGCTGTGCGGGCAGGGATTGTCATATTTTATAAAGGTGGAATGATTATTTTCTGATTTACAAACCACGTATTTTTCAGTTATTTTTTAAAATTAAAATATTACATTTGTATTTGATTTAATTTGTGTAACAGTCAAACAATTGTTGTCTAATGGAAAAAAAATAAATTGCGATTTTACGCATTTGTTAGAAATGTACCAAAATTTTGTGGCAGTGTAGGCCTGCCATTATTTTGAATGCCCCGTACCATGATAGAGCAATAATGATACAACATCGCTGGGCCCCGTGTGTTTGTTTTCGTGCTTAGTCGGGCGGCTAAGAGCGAGGTAAAGCGAGGCCGGGATAGTTGTTAGTATCGGTGAACTGGCAAGGGGTGAGCGGGCTGATGCGGTGGCTTCCAGCGTGAGAGGGGGAAATCGGGGTGCACGCCCGGCGACGAACTTCCATTTACGATGGCGAGGGATGATTGCCTTGTTGCCGTTAATTACCCCGGGCGCCGCTTGAAGCGGGTCGGGGTTCGGGGATGAATAAGGACACGTTTACTATCTCGGTCCCTCTCTCCGCTCTCACATCAACGAATTCATGCACCCCACGCGCCCTCTAACCTTCCCCTAAAAAAAGGGAAGGGGGGAGGGAAAGAAAAAAAGGGCCCTGCAGTGCAGTGACGTTATCTGAAAGCTGCCAAAAACAATCGCGAAATATCCATCAAGCCAGTTCAAACACCTCTCTCTCTCTCTCTTTTTTTTTCTGGTTCCCCTTGTCAACCCCTTCCTTTTTAACCATTTCACAACACCCTAATCCCGCCCTTGAAGTTGGCCCGTCCGTTGACGTTTCATGTTGAATACTGGCACCCGAGCTTTCCTAATGTGAAAATAAATGGCTGTTTGAGCTTATAATAAATTACGGTTTTTTCCCCACAACCCAGCATGTAGAATATCGCTATATATGGTTTATATTTATTGACGAAATTATGTTTAAAATCTATTTGTAAATGCCATCTGATACTATAGGTACCCACATGGAGTTAAAAAAAAGCAGGGTCTCGTGCCCTCCTCCTTCCTATAAAAAACTTTTTTCAGCAGTTCTCATTATTTTTCAGGGATAAATATTTGAAGTACACTTATTGACATAAAAATCCGTGCGCCGAGAAGAAATCATTGAATGAACAAGACAAAATTATTGGTGTGCAAGTACAGATAAAAAACAGTGATTACAGCAGAATTGTATCAGGACAATGTTCTACCCTCCTGTGGCACAGAAGTACACCAATACCTTGTAGCACAACCTCGCTTTTGGATACATGTACCGATGTGAAGTTTTTATGGTATCTAATAAAATGTTGTTTATTATCCTGCTGCAGGTGTTCCCATTATTGCTGCAAATTTAGTTCCAGATCCAGCGTAGAGCGACAAATTTTCGATGGGAGAAAACAAGTCAGGTGTCGAGAAAAGCTACAGAAGTGTTCAGGCATGACATAAACACTTTTGAGTAACTATAGTGATGTGCGGGCGAGTGTTATCTTGCTGATAACTGACTCGTGGGAGCTTATCTTCATAATGTATCACAAGGAGCAGCATAATGTCTTCAGAATACTGCTGCGTATTTAATGACCCTCGTGTCATTACCGGTGGCGAACGACGGTAATATGCGAACGCACCCTAGGCATACACGCTGGTAATAAGGAACGTATGTCGAGAGTAAGGCAGGTATTGTATAACAAAAAACAGTTTTGTCGTGACCAAAAAAATTTTGTTGGTGACCACAGAATTATTTTGCTAACGTTGGCGTCACAAAACGTTTTGTGACACCAACAAAATTCTTCTATCATTTCAGTATTTAGTGGTAACCACTAAAGGACGTATTTTATAATAACCAATAATTTCAGTATGTTGATAGGCAATAGCGTGTTCTTTAGTCGCAGCAAAAATGCTACGACGTTTGCAGGAATACTGGCTAGTGGGGCGTATGAAAATGTCTTTTAGGTTGCGGGCATTGGTGGGTAGGTATGTCCTAAAACATCTCGTCGACAGCAGCACGTTGCTATAGTCGCGCCGGACCTAAGAACGGACTTGAATCCGCCTACCTTAGTGAAAGAGAAAGAGAGAGAGAGAGAGAGAGAGAGAGAAAGAGAGAGAGAGAGTGACTTGCAAAGCACCAACCATTCCCCAAAACAGCAGATGGCAGACGAGTCTGCAAGCCCCCCCCCCCCCCCCCCGTAGTGCGACCGTCGACCAACTGATATCTCTCCTCCCGGGGAAAAGGTGCCTGACATTGGCAGCAACTATCATACTGTTACGCGCTGTAGCTCGCAACGGCCGCGAACTCCCATTACACACGGGTTGGACACCCCCCGGCTCTGTGGGCCCCGCCAGCGTGAGCACTTTCACAGTTCTGTGTGCCCTCCGGCATGCATGTTAGTAGCTAAGACGGTTGGAGAATGGGATGCGTCTCAGGGCAAGCCCTACACTCCTTAGGTCGGGTTTAACTATCAAAATTGGGCGCATGGATCGCGGCTGAACAGGGTTGTGTGGTGCCATGGCCGCAATTGTAGCCATGGACACACCCTGAAAGAAGAAGGGTCTAGATGGAAGAGCAAAGCAAACCAGGCAAAGCGGCGAGGGCCTGGGAAAATCTGTGCGACAGTCGCGGAGGATAAATTTAATTACCTTTTATTGGATTAGGGCTGATAAAGTAGTGTGTTTGTTAATTCGCGAAGATAGACTTTGTGATGTTCATGAATGGTGATATGAAATGTGTCGAGTCGCTGCTGGGATGTATCAAGGGTCGTACCGCAGTGGCACGGCTCTGGAGGCGGGGGACAGAATTGCGCCACCCGCCCGCAGATGCCAGTCATCTATCTGAAAGCAGAAAAAAAAAGTTAGTTTCCTGGAATAAAAAATAGTATTTAGGAAGAGGAAAGGGATGGTGAAAGCGATGTAATGAAATGTTATTACCTCCATTGTTAATTCGCTTGAAGGACGCACAAGAATATTCTGGGAACTAGGAATCCCAGCGTAACGCGGCAATTAAAGAAATTTATTGGTGATGGACTACGACTCTATAGATATTGCAGTGATATAAGGGTCGGGAGTCTTTGGCGGAGGCCATCTAGCTGAGTGCGGTGGGAGAAGTTTAGTGCGGTGAGGGACGGACTACAACGGGAGATTGCGAGAGGACGGCGGACGAGGCGTTCGTGGTGTGAATGGACGAGAGGGCGTGAAACCCGACGAGTGAAGGCTACTGTGCATAAGGGCGCTTAGAGAGTTCTAGAACATTGCGGACTGGTGGGACCTGGACTAAACTGAGGTGGGACTGAATAACATGTAATACGGACTATATTGTAAATATTGGAACTGTCAAATATGGACATATATTTTGTAAAATAATTTAATTTGTTTTGATACACTGTCTACTGTGACTGATTTTTAATTATTTAATTACATTAATTTTCTTGAGGTAATTGTAAATTGTATTGATTGAATTCATATATTATAAACAGCAAGTGATATAAATTTATTGCGAGGATCTGGGTCGAGACAATTTTGTTTTTAGTTATTGGAAATAAAATTAATAAATTATAATTAACTCTTTATTTAATTAGGACGTCCATCCCTTAACGAACCTGGCTTAGCCCACTGACTTTGAGAAGATCGTAACAATACTATCAGCGACAATTCCGAATTTTTTATTTTGCGGTTGGATACAGTCCTTATCAGAGAACATTATCCACAGGCTCATGCGCAGTACACAGGAAGAGCTACCTCAGCTCTTCGAAAGGAAATGAAATTCTTGTTTGTCACTTTAAATTGATAATAACGAACATGCCAAACGGCCGCAGTACACAAAAGTACAAATATACAAAGTAAGATATTTATATTTTTCGGTAGTTTGTTTTTTAAGTTTCAACTGTTCCCGGCATTTTGCCGTATATTAACTTGCGTGCAATATATGCAGCCAACATTACAGATATATTTTTCTCGTGTCTACACTGCGAACTGCAAAAGCATGCGCGTTCGTAGTTTTGCCACCGCTTTCAGTAATTAAAATTTAGCTGCTGTTGTAGGTACTTAATTGAGGGCTGTGAAAAAGTTTCGCAGAACGTGAATTTTTGAACATAAAATTAAGAACAGAATTTGAACAAAACAAATTTAATGGGTTGGATTTATTTTAAATATAAGTTAATGGTGATAACTATTTACTGCATCAACTATTGATGCAGTGTTTAGTTTTCGTTTTAAAAATTGCCACCTTTTTGCGGAAAATAAGATATATAAACCACGAATTTGCCCAACTAATTACCATACTACTAACAAAATAATGCTATCGATTACGATTATATACTAGTAAATTTACAACTTGAGGAAAAAACCTTTTTTAACCAAATGTTTTAATGGTAGAAAAAAAAATGAAATCCGGCAAACTTTTCTTTTTAAAGTTCACTATTTATAAAATTCTACATTATAAAATTGTATAAATTTTAAAACAGTCACTTTCCATGCTCCTTAATTCCGATAGGAAGAAGAGGATTACGGGAAGTGTGGAGGGTTTGAGGTCACACAGCAGCAGGTTCATGGCTCGGCGCATGCGCAGTTCGAGCTAGGTTCGTGTATCTATATTTAAAGTGTCGTGTTGTTCCTGGCCGGCACGGGGCGGTAAGAATGCCGGCGAGAGTGAGGGGGGTGCGGGCTGCGCCTGTAACGGCCGCGGTCTTCAGCGCCGACTGTTCCCCTACCTACGGCTAAAACGTGGCCATGTGACTGGTATACGCTCAGTCAGAGCAGTTCGCTTCCAGCTAACATGGCAATTGGAAAAGAAAAGCCCCAACCCGGTACAATTACAGACTACTATTCTTTCCCCCACGTTGCCAATTAATCGCTCAGACACGGTTTCTTATCACCCCCCCCCCCTGCCCTTTACGGGTACTAGCCACCAGTCGGCAGCCATATTTGTTTGCGTTTTTAACGTATAGGCGGTGCTGTCAGTGCCCTTCATATTGAATTATATTTTCAACACATAGGCAGCGTTAATTTCTCGATTGTGCCGCCAGGCGAGCTGACGACTACAGTCAATGCTCTCGGCTTAGCCGCCAGTCGAGCACTCACATTTGTTTTATACACATAGGAAAATCTGTAATATTTCATCCTATTTTTAAAAAAATATTTTTCCAATTTGTGGTATACCTACATGCATAATTTATTAAATTGATAATATTTTTGTATTAAAAAGTAATTCAAACCGAACAAAAAGATTTTTAATTTTAATGCTAATTAAATTACCATTGAAATTGAGTATTTATTCTGTCACCTCTCACCCCAACACTTAAGTCCGACAAATTATTCACCCTCTATTAATCTCTTAACACTGCCGCAATTGTTTTTAGTATTGTCCGCCAGAGCGTGCTAGTGTGGGGAAAGTAAATAATGGGAACGAAGTTGACCCTCGAAGATAAAACTATCCCGCGGCCTGCCCCGGGAGTCTAGGGACTCGCCCAAACACTACACTCGGGATTAATTAGCACACTTGCACACAACAAACCAACATGTCAGACAAACATCACGACACTAACAATCACTCCAACCTCCCGGCTAGAGGGGAGCTTCACTCCCCCATTCTACACAAAAACACGTAACTTTACTTTAAAATAAGCGAGCCCAAATAAACAGCCTTAATACGGGTCCGGCACCCAAAACAGCTACACGGTGCCCCGCCGGCCGACCCAATGATTTGAGTATGTGTCGCGGTGCATTTGTTTTTACAAACACCCTGTGAGTTATGGGGGTCCAGGTACCCTGTCTTACGACACCAAGGCCATTCGGTGGCGTATGAGGGTTCGGCCCTCGGCACAGTTTCTCGTCTGATGACAGAGGTGACAGATCGTTCTCTAATCATTGGTCTTTTAGTATTCTAACTGGTAAGTTCAGATAAACAATTACATCAGGTCGCAGGATATTATCACGTGTGCACTTAATACGCATATATTTTCCCGCAAGATTAAAAATCTTCTCGAATTTGGAGTATCGGTTCGGGCCAACTAGTTTATCAAGGAATATGTTACCTAATGAAATACGGCGCTTGAACTTCGTTTTTTTTTTTTTTTTTTTTTTTTTTTCCCCAATTTATATATTTACCGTCGATCTAATTTGCAATGGCGTTACCTCAGTGGCCATGCCGCTACTGTAACACTTCGTATGTATTCACCAAGTGTGCTCGAAGACACGAAAAGTATGGCTGTTCTAATAATAAGGCAAATCGAGTGGCATATAAGTGTGGAAACTGGGGCATGACATTTGCTATGCACGATAACTTCTAGAGGCATACAAAAACTTGCCTAGTTTTAAGACCTTCACCTGCCAAAATCCGTCGAGTACAGTCTCCTTCACCGCAGCTTACGAGTGTACTTTCCACAAAACCAAGAGTTCAGGATGAGCATACACCATCGTGCCAGCGACCATCACGCCGAAGAATCGTAGCACATTCTGGGTTGGGTAATGACAATGGTTTGATGGAGACCCAAACTGCATTCCATCACATTCTAAAGACCTATGCTTCCACAACGAGAGCGTGTATTCGAAGCATGTATGCACATTTTTAGACCGAATAGGGTTGGCTCTCCACATAAACACTCCAATAATAAAATTTAACGTATGGCTCAAACGCAGCTTTACAAAACCGACAGCATCAAACGAAACATCAAACGAAAGGTATTCAAATCGAAAGGCAATGTATCAAAAATACTGTAAAACCTCATACTAGATATATACGTTACGGGTAAGAAGCATAAAAGAGCGTGATTCAGAGTCAATATTAACGAAAATCAATCTCCCAGAGCCCCTTCCACTCTAAACAACATGCTTGCCCCCCTTAGCAAAACATTTTGATTAAAATTCATGTTGGAAAAATTGTGTGTCATGTATGGATGCGTTATGCAGCTTTAAATAAAATAATCATGACTCGAAAACCCCAAACACTTTGCTATCCCCGCGCTAAGCGATATGCAAAGTGAAGGATTCCGCACAGTCCCCCTCACCAAGGCATAGACGCTCACAATTAAAAAAAAAAAATTCATTCAAAGTTTAAAATCAGTACATAAGGAAATTTAGGTAGCGGGGGAAAATACCCATATGGTTACTCCACGTACGGCGATATGTCTAGCTCCCAATGTCCGCATGTATAAAACTCTTTATACGCACAAATTATGTACTTATAGTAAATTGTGAGGGAGAAAAAATATATACCTAGAGCAGGCGCTAGCGTAAAGGTACACCACCACAAGTACAAAATCATACAAAACAGTTACCTTCGGTAAACATAATTTCTGTATTTACATACATGTGTGTGCGCGCTCACTCCATTAAGAGATATATCTGATCCGCGGTAAAACACCCCCGCCCTACCCATCCAAAGTCAAACAACACTGCTATGTCTCTTTAGCCGAATTAAAAGTGACATGCTAACATGTTTTTGTATACGTGTGACCTCTAATTTAGCAGGTGTCACTAATATTCACTCTTTATGAATTATGCGAACTAAAACACAGTTTAATTCCTGAGATGCTAGTACACCATGCAGATCTATGCCACAATATGAATTCTAGCTGAGACACGCTCTTATTCGCCACCCTTAAACCCCGTCGAGACATATAGATAGATACCTGCAAAATTCCTGTTTTTATTTGGGGACACGTTAACTTTTAAACACGCCTACCTTAGCAATACGTTTGTCACTGGACCATACTGTATCTTACACGTGCTGGGTAACGCTGCACCAATCATTAAACACTTCACAATTGTGTGCCCCAAAACACCTGCAGTTCATTTAGAAAGGGTGTGGCTAGACATATATTCAGCAGCCAATGGAAAAAACGACGCCGGAAGCATAGGTCTTTAGATTGTGATAGGCTGCAGTTTGGGCCTCTACGAAAAATTTGTCATTAATGAACCCTGACTCTTCTACGATTCTTGGGCGTGGTGGTCGCCTGCACGGTCGTGGATGCTCATCCTGAACTCTTGGTTTTGTGAGACGTACACTCATACGCGGCGCTGAAAGAGACTGTTCACGACGGATTTTGGCACTTGAAGGTCCTACAGCTACGAAGGTTTTGCATGTCTCTGCAAGTTATCGTGCCTAGCAAATGCCATGCCACAGTTTCTGCACTTATATGCCACTCGATTTGCCTTATTATTAGAACAGCCATACTTTTCGGGTCTTAGAGAACATTTGGTGAACGCAAACGAAGTGTTACAGTAGCGGCATGGCCACTGAGGTAACGCCATTGCAAATTATATTGATGGTAAATATATAAATTTATTAAACTAATTTCAAGTACCGTAATTCCTTGAGAGTCTAACTGGCCCGAACCGATACTCCTAATTTGAGCAGTTTTTTTTTTTAATTTGGCGGGGAAATATATGCGTATTATGTGCATACTTGATAATATCCTGTGACCTGATGGAATTAAATATCCGAGCTAACCAGCCAGATGACTAAAAATGAGGGTTGAGAGAGCGATCTGTCACCTCTGGCATTAGACGAGAAATTATGCCGAATGTCGAAATTGTTCCCATTATATACTTTACCCACACCAGCACGCTCGGGCGGACAGTGCTGAAAACTAAAAGTGGTAGTGTAAGGGATTAAGCGATGGTGAATAATTGGTCGGACTAAAGTGGTGGAGTGAGAGGTGACAGAATAAATACTCAATTTAAATGGTACTTTAATTAGCATTAAAACCAAAATTTTCTTTGATCGGTTTTAATTAAATTTCTTAATACAAAAAATATACATCAATTTAATAAATTATGCATGTAGGTATTCCGCTAATTGGTAAAATAATTTTTTTAATGTGATGAAATATTACAGATTTCCCTATGTCTATAAAACAAATGCGAGCGCCGTCAATTTGCCTGGCGGCTAAACCGAGACAGTGGGCGGGTGCCGACTGTTCGTCTGGCATCAAAATCGAAAAATCAATGCTATCTATGTGTTGAAAATACAATCCAATATGGAGGGCGTCGACAGCACCACCTGTACTTTAGAAACGTAAACAAATATGGCTGCCGCCTGGTGGCTAAATCGGTAGCTCGCCTGGTAACGTCATCGAGAAATGGCGCCACCTAGGTGTAGAAAATGTAAACAAATGACAAAGGAAAAAAAACACCAAGGTGGCTGCATACGACGGAATGAGCAAAGTTGAGGGGTTTTGGCTGAGGGAGGAAGAGGGGGGTTGAGGCCTGCCGACTAATTGGTCGAGCGAACGTAAGTTATTGGTGGGGCAATTAAATAGGCTACATTGAAAAGGGTGAGTGGCGTGGGTCAGTCGTCTGTTAGACGTGGTGCTAGAGGTACCTCCGAATATGTACGTATTTTAAATAAATCTTTAATAAAACATTGAAAACAATTTTAATAATAATTTTTAAATAAATTTTTTTAAAATTTTTTTTTAAATTTTAAGATCAAAAGTCACCGGGATCAAGGCCAAGGTCACCGACATTCAACATTGAGGACAATATGGCGGCCGGAGGACCGGAATGTCAGAGCAAGAACAGCTCCGGCGCCCGACGTCCTTGTGCCAAAATCCCCTTTTCCTTTCTACTCGTTGCTTTGATGTGGGGGGACCCTTTTTCTGATTGGCAGTGCGACGACATAATGACGGGCCTTGTGTCTGACAGACTACCGCGCGCTGCTAAAGATTCCTTATTGGCTGGACCGCCAATTGGTGAATAAGGAACTCACGCGCTGATTCGCGAACAGCGTCCCGTAATGATGTTAGCCAGTGACGCCATTTTGCTGTCACCTGTGACTGCAGTTCGCGGTATAAACGCCATTTTCTCCTCTGTGTGACAGTCGTACGCCTTTGCTATATATATATATATTATATATATATATATATATATATATATATATATATATATATATATATATATATATATATATATATATATATATATATATTCCATTCACGGCTATTTTTCACTTTTCTGAAGCCCTGCTGGAGTTATACTTTCAGGATATTCCTCCGCCTCATGAAAGAAATCTCAACCAAGACTAGAAAATTACACCAAAGGGACAACGCACCACATTCGTGCACACTTATCTTGCATAAGAACTACTTCTTACTAGACATTGACACGCCAATTTCCTCTCTATTTTTATTTCATATTAATTATAAATTAAATATTATGATTTAGTTTAGCCTTGATGGGAGGCGAGTGATCTGACCACTGAACTACCGCGCCCTCACGAAAAAAATCACATGATGCTGTGGAAAGAGAACAAGGATAATAATTTTTGCCATTTAGTTTCCTTAATTTAAAGATTTTTTTTTGCCACGCGGGGAAAAAAATGGGCGGTTATAAATTATTCTGTTGGTATTTACCCAACCAAAATTTCTTCTCGTTCTCACAAAGTAATTTCGTGGTGCCCATTATAAAGTTTGTTAGTGGTTACAGAATAAGTACTTTATACTCACCAATAGACGGTAGGGGCCGCGGTGGTGTAGTGGTTAGACTACTCGCCTCCCACCTAGGCGGATTTTCGCATATGGGAATAGTGCCGGACGATGCCGCTGGTGGGCGAATTTTCTCGGGTATCTCCCGTTTCCCCCGCGCTTTCATTCCTGCGCTGCTCGATACTCACCTCGCTTCATCCTCATCGACTCTCAAGACCTCGATATTAACAGCTGCCTTAACCTCGTTTTCTCCACTTCACTTATTTTGTGCTCACTGTCTAATATTTTTGTGTTCCCGCGAAAAAAATAATAGCAGACTACAATTTTTTATAGCATCGTGTATTACATATTTGAGTGAGTGAATGAAGAGATTTGGGCGGCTCTTAACAGTTAGGTCTTGAGAGCCGATGAGGGTGATTGAAGTGAGTATGGAACGGTGCTGGAATGAGGGAGTGGGGGAAACGGGAGATCCCCGAGAAAATCCGCCAACCAACGGCATCGTCCGGCACGATTCCCACTTGCGAAAATCCGGCGACTCGGCCGGGAATTGAACCCGGTTCGCCTTGGTGGGAGGTGAGCTACATATTTCAGTTTGGAGCGCACGGCAAGGGGTGAGTTTTGAGGAATGGGGAGAAAGGCAGCCAATTAGCAGTCCTTGTCGTTGTAAATAACGGATGACTGCTGGGGGGGGGGGGGGGAGGTAAGAAGCCGCGCGGTTCACCGTACCGGTATGTGGAACTGGCGCCCACTGTGAAGTCGTCTGTTGCTGAACCAGCCCGATGTAATAGCTGGTCGTGACGTATGCTGAGGCAAGTGTACATAGAGGCCGGTACTATCGACCACAGGCGTGAGGCTCCGTCAGCTTAGGCGCGTCCCCGTGCTTCGTCTGGGCTCGCCCCACCGCATAGTAAGTTAAAGGCTGTTCACGATAAAGCGAGCACTTCACAAATGAACCTAAGAAAAAAATTAATACCCCTGCACGATTTTATTTTAATGGGCACCCTGAGTGACATTCGCCCAGTAAAGTTGGTAGCGTTGATTGGAAAGTATTTCTATATATTAACGTCGAAAAAAAAATGTATTAGGTAACCAACAACTTAAAATTATTTCTTTCGCTCTCTGATTTTTTGATGCCTCGAATTGTAAAATTGAGGAGATCTGGAAAGTTTTTACTTTCTTAATAATTTCGCAGTTTCATTTGACAGACGCATAAATAAGTGACGAGGTCTATGTCAATGTTAATTTTACATAAGGTGGAAGGATACACAACGTGTCTAAAAGTAGATCTTAAGCAGCGTTTCCGAAAGCACTCATTTTACCGCGAAAATCCACCCCATATATTACGAGTTAAGTAACTGACTAAATATTTGACATGGAAGTATCTTATTTTCGTTAATTTGACGTTTTACCTGTACTTTATTTATAGATTCCAATATTGTATTTGTAATTAATTGGAATTAATACAGTGAGAAAACACTTATGATAGTAACACCTAGTAAGAAATAGTTCTAAAGCAAAATATTATTAAATCTGAGTGCGCACGAATTCGGTGCGCACTCAGAACTTAGGCAGGGCTTCAGAAAAGTGAGAAGTAACCGTGAATGGATTATATATAAAGAGTAGACAAAGGCATGTTAACCCACGATCCACTAAATAGGGGCGTCGAAGGCTGGCGACACGGTAATAACAAATTCGAAATTTACATGTTGACTACACCGTCAAGCAGCTGTTTTGTTTCTGGTTCATCCACAAGGATGCGTTGCAGTCGATTGTCTTTGTTTCCCTCATTGCCTGATATATACGTTGATGTCGTTCTGTCGTATGAATGTGTATCAGTTCTAGAAAGGTTCAAATGAACCCGAACAATTCTAGAGACGTGAGGATTCGTCCCAGCTACTTTTGGGTCGTGGATCAGTTAGCCGTCTGATATACGAAGCTCTGTTGAAGTTTGTGTTTGTTTAACGTATTTTATATGTATATTGGCCACTAGTTTATTACCTCGTGCACTTTTGACTATTATAATAAATTATTTTCACAACATCTTCTCCATAGAAGTAAAAGTAATCTAAAACTTTATATTGCAGAACTGTGATATATACGAAATTCTCTCATTAATAAAGCCAAATCCTACTGAAATTTTTCATTTGTAAAATGAAATGTAAAAAAAAGGGAGCTGGCCATTATTTTGAATAGTTTGTCGTCAGTGTTCACAAATTAACTTGTGTGATATTTAAACATTAAATTAATATTAGTTGATATTAATGAAGATATTATTTGTCCGTTTGGCCCTATTCGGTGTTCACCTCCTTTATCCCCACTTCTACCCCAGTGACACAGCGTGCATAGGTACAGGCTATTCACGGTAAAATCAGCACTTTAGAAAGCCCTGCTTAAGATCTGTTTGGCTGCAGATTGTATATTCTTCCGCCTTATGGAAGATTTACATTGCCGTGGGCCTCATTACTTTATTCATGCGTCGCTCAAGTAAAACTGTGAAAATATTAGAAAAATTATTTTTTAACAAATATGCAAATTTTTACACTTTGATGCGTTAAAAAAACAGAAAGCGAAATAAATAATTTTGAAGTTATCAGAAATGGTTACCTAACCCTTTTATTCGACGTTAAGGTACGGAACTACTTTCCATCCTTCGTTACCAAGTTGACTTTGCGCATGTAACTCAGTGCACCCCTTAAAATATATGCAGGTAGGAGCAGTGATTTTTTCCTAAGGTTGATTTCAAAAATGCTCACTTTATCGTGAACAGTCTTTACGTTAAGTACACGCAGACGAAATGTCGAGGCGGTTCCTTTCAAGTCAGCGGACTCATCCTCTGATTGGCCGCCTGAGGTTCTGGTAGCAGGCTTCGTATCTGATTGGTTAGTGTGTGCTGCGATAGGTTCTTTATTTGCAGGGCCCGCCGGCTGCGAGTAGGTTGCCAAGCGCTGATTGGCGAAATACGTTCCAAAAGTTTACTGGCCAATAACGCCATTTCACTTGCGTTAGCGGGTTAAGTTCGTGACGTGAAATAAAGCAGGAATCACATAGCTCCGACAAACCCAACACGACCCGACGAAAACAGCAGCAACGACACTACAATTAAAGTTCCACTGTGACTGCTTGAATTACAGCACTATACGACAGAATCGGCAAGACGTTCTCGGCATTTTACCTAACTATTTAGAAGGCTCTGATAGGCTATGCTAGTTTCAAAGGCGGTAGACAAGAGGGGAACTTGGAATACATGACGGTGACAAAGTGTTATCGCTAATACACACAAAGGTAAAATTATAATTTCGAAGAGTTAAATACAGTATTTTTCATTTATTTTTTTAATTTTAGGTTGTGTATTTGCCATTGTGGGGAAAACTTGCAATACAATTTCATTTTGCAAGGTTGTATACTCTGTGAGTCGTGCCGCACGACTCAACGGAAGTAAAAATCATTTCTAATCCAAAATAGCTGGTCGGACGGCCGATTGTGTCGGGCTTACGTCAGATGTATCTTTTATTTCATTGGCTGTTTAGTTTTAAGTGTCGTGTTGGCGCTGTCGTGTCGTGCTTGTCGGGGCTATGTGATTCCGGCATCGGTGAATTTTTTCCTCCTCCGTCTTGAAGTGCTCTGTGGTAGAACGTTTATGACCGTGGAGTAGATAAGTATTACCATTGAGTAAAGATATACCATCAGCGCCATGTTGGTTTTGACATTCAAAACACCTGCGCGAATGCGTACTTAAAACGTCTTTTAAAACAAATAAAATACGCTAGACATGTTTTAAAAAGCAAGTAAGTGCTGTGCTTTGTTTATATATTTCGCAAAACATGTTTTATTATAAGTCGTTATTGAATATTATATTATTTTCTTGTTTATTAACATTTTCGCAGCATTCCAGTGATGATTTTAGAAATATTACGTCAATTTTAAGCATTTAATTTATATAAAACGAATTTTCACTGTTAATGTAGGAATGTGTTGTCGCGAGTGTTAAACAAGTGACTGTCGACAACGTCCGGCTTGAAACCTACGAAATGACACATTACAAAATAACGAATTTGTCCTTACGGACACGGCCTTAGCTTGTTGACTAGTAGTGATTGGCACATATTCAGTGCATTCAACCGATGTTTAGTGTAGAAATAGTTATATTTGTATATTTGTAATGTACCTAGTCTGGGAACTATAATATTGCGACTCTCTTTGTTATGTCTAGTTTTCTAGTGTTAACATTACTGATAAACACTTTTATGGGTCCGAGGTTTCAGTGTGGAATATAAAATAGTGTACTGTGTTACACTCGTGTAAATGTAAACACACACAGCTGCCAACTTTTCAGACAATATCAGCTAATACACATCATTATTGTAAATTTGGATCTTACAGAGACGACAGTTGTACTGTCACTTTAAAACAAACATATGTTAAAGTTGAGCCTTATACGTGATCATTAATGTCCTTTCCCCGCATTGTGCATAATGATTTCTGCTTAATGAGATGCACGCTCATACAGCGTTCGCATTCGGCTACGTACGTAAATGTTTTACATTTCTCGGGAAATGACATACGCACGTACATGGGGAAACGAGTGTGTGTAAGTCTCGCGCCCTTACAGCCCATTAGCTACTAATTTGAAAATCGATTTATAAGTAGTTAATAATTGTTATTCCTAATATTTAATTTTATAGATAGTGGAATGGAGGCATTCAACTTTCTAGAAGCGTCACTGAACAAAGTTCTTAACAATGTATACTCTTTAACCATTAATGATCTTGAAGAGCTGGGTTAAACATAACCAGCTTTCTTCGTGATTTGTTGTAAACCGGGCGTGATATTGAATTTATAGTAAAAACTCAGAGCCGTGAGAACACTTCCAATG
Organism: Dryococelus australis; assembly: GCA_029891345.1. Lineage (NCBI taxonomy): Eukaryota > Metazoa > Arthropoda > Insecta > Phasmatodea > Phasmatidae > Dryococelus > Dryococelus australis. The sequence goes on along the minus strand of CM057001.1, from coordinate 89,310,634 downwards.
TTTTTACAAGGCAAGGCATGGATGAGTGAAAACGTTATATCAAAATGCGATATTTAATTTTCATTCATACCAATATTAGTGTTAAAAAGAAAATTTACCTCTGGTTGTTACCAGTTTTAATAATATATTATAGATAACTGCCTTTACTGACTCAAATATATATATATTCAGTCCTTTCTTGTAAAAATGTCTATGATTGGTTAATAGGAACACTATCATTGTCATACGCTTTCCGGCTACAGCTCCTAATGGGTTGATAATTCTAAACATATGCGCCTACGTTCCAGCACATATTCAGTATGTGTTTTCCGTCAAAATGCTTGTTCAGAATCTTGTCAGCTAACTAGTTGCTGCAAGGGATGCAAATAAGTATGCTTGTCGGAATGTATCACGTATCAAGCTGAGTGGAGTATGTTTATATACGTAAGTGCATTCCTAGGTTCGGACACAGCCTTAATGACACTTGAATCGACACATTGAACGTACAGATTATTTGTGCGAACAGTCACCTTTGTAGTAGATCACAACCCCGAACTGAAAAAAAATTGCGTTCAACATATATTTCTCCACTTATTTTCTGTCCATTTCCTTTCACATAAGAACGGAATGAGAAGTTTACTATGATGCATGACGTCATTCATCATTAATATGACGTTTGTAATTGTAAGTGCTAACAGTACTGGTATTTTATATTGAACACGTAAACTATAGCAAAATAATAGATTATAATTAAAAACAATGACCGTTATCATTTATTTTCGCAGAGGTAAATAAAATCAAATAGTAGTTGATATCGCTGGAAATTTCCGCAAACGCATAATTCTACGACATAAACGAAACACATGCCAGAGTCGCCACTAGTAAATCATAAGTTGGATATTCACAGCTGCAACGAATGCTGATAACTCGCGTGTGACAGGCTCGTGTTTGGCAGAACTTGAAAGAACACGTGGGCGAGCCGAGACCAGGGGACGGTTCGCGGCACTAGCGCTCCTCTGGATCATTAGCGGAACTAACACGTAAAACTGGTCAGACTTTTTCCTAGCCCATGGCCACTCTAGTGTATATCTTTACTCGATGGTATTACGCAGAGAAGCCTGCATGGAAGTTCTTTTTATGTGGGCGCACCCTTTCTCTGATGATCCTGGGAAAGGGCTTTGTTTCTGACAGGCTACAGGCTGTTCACGGTAAAATGAGCACTTTGAAAGGCCCTGCTGAAGATCTACTTGTATGTACGTTGTGCATTTTTCCACCGTATGTAAAATTAACATAGCCATGAGCATCACTCCTAGAGACCCGGAAATTTTGCGGATTCATCCGGCAACAAGCTAGACGCCGCAATCCTTTGTGTATTCGCGCATCAGTTAGTAGTTCATTGGCTGTTGCTCCAGTTTAATACCAGACCAGGTAGCTCGGGATTCAGTTCTTATTTTCCTTGCAGGTTCGTTATTGGTTGAAAATCGTTCGGGGCGTGTCTAACCAACTATGGTCCAATAGAAGCACAAACACATATGTACATGTGAATGGATTTTACCTCAGATGAACCCGTGAAACTTCCGGGTCTCTACTAATCACTTTATTCATGCGCCGTCGAACTGAAATTGTGAAATTATTAGTAAAGTAAATATTTTACAAACTGCTCATTTTTCAAATTTGATGATAAAGAAACATAAAGTGAAATTTAAGTTGTCACAAAATGATTACCTTACACTATAAATTCTTTCCTCAATCGTTACCAACTTTACTGGGCGTATATCACTCAGTGCGCTCGTTAACATGTATGCGGGTAAGGGCAGTGGCTTTTTTTTCCTAAGGTTGATAACAAAAGTGCTCGCTTTATCGTGAACACTCTTTACCTCATGCTGTGAAAAAAACCCGTGTTGGCTGGACTGCCGATTGGCGAGTGTGTTACCAGGCGCTGATTGGCGTACGATGTTCCTACATGTTTCTGGCAAGTGACGCCATGTTGCTGGTGTCTGCAGCTATGTTTCGCGATGACAGGACAACGCGTATATGCTGGACAGGATTTAAATTTACGTCTTTAATTGCTAGATGGCCACGGTATTATGTTAGGAAGAGAGCCTCGTTTAACTTTTAATGTAGGGTTCCAACTTATGAACTTAGAGCTAGTGATTTTTGGCGAAAAAAAAAATGCGAAAACGCGGTAGACTTCAATACTATAAACACCCAACAGCAGTTTGTATATTGCACTTGGTTACTGTCTTCTTGAGAAGGCGTTGTCATTTTTGATCGGACCACTCAGAATTAGACAACATCGACACGGCTCCTACATGATTCGTATGCAGACAGCTAACACGTGTCAAAAAGTAATTCAGCCAATCAAGATACGTCAACGACCCTACAATGTTTTGCGATGTATCATTGCTTGAAATTTTTTCGCGGGATTTCACTACCCTTATTATGGTGCAGTTGATAAGTCAGTTATTGTATTGCTTTATTAGGCAAACGAAATAAAATATCAAATAACAGAAAGAAATTATACCAGTAGAATTCACAAGCATGCATCCTATAGAAGGTAATGAGTGTACATCCCACTTCCCCCCCCCCCCCAGTAGCATGTAATTACTGGCGTTGCATTTCGGTCGAAAATGTTTGAAAATTACTGAGTTAGAACTTTTCCTGTGACATGATTTACACGATATACATTATTTAATAACTTGGGGAACAGTTATAAATGGAAGTTTTCCTTTATTTACATTCCAGTCATAAAGTCTCCAACGTTATGAAAACAAAATTAGTGTAATTTCTCTTGTATGCTGATATTTTCCGAAGGAAAGAGACTCATGCTTTAGTGTTGCCTTCAAATACAATTTGAGCTGGGACGAACATTAGCACCACAAGACCTTTTGTGGCGGTGAAATGTGTATTTTCTGTTGTTTTCCCGATCTTTCGAAGAAAAACAAAAGTAAACTCGTCCTTCTTTAAGCGTGCTTTATTGACTGTGAATGATAGCGTGCTCAAAAATAATCGCGTTGTTCGGATGTCATGACAGCTGAGGTTTAGCACACAGCAGCCATCTTCCAAGGAGTAGTAAACCATGCACGTGGGCTTCAGAAGAGCAACGAGTGGATACGCGGGAGAGGTCGAGGAAAGTGCGTAACATTATATATAAACATATCAACTTCATAACAACGAAGATTGGTTTTATAATTCCACGTACCAGTGGCGTTTTAAGCATGGCAAAAAATTCTGAGGAGATGGAAGAAAAATTCAGTCTGTGCGCTGTCGGTTTTACTCGTTTAAAGTGAGCTCGTTGAGGGCCCCGCTTAGTTTGTCTTTTCTGCTCGTAACGTATTCTTCCAGGTCATGTAACATTAAGCATTGCCATGTACGTGTTGAAGTTGTTTGAATCACAAATATTTTACTCATAATACTGTCCCGTAAAACAAAAGAAACTTGCCAGTAATCAAATCAGACTTTAAATTGATACCGATGCAGTTCAAGAGAAAAAAAAATTCTCTATATCTTGTGAATATTTTATGGTTTCGCTACATGGTATCAATAATAACATGATATAAAATACCAATTAGGCATGTGAAAATTTACTTTTATCAACTGCTGGCTACTATGACCAGAAATTTATATCAAAAGTTAAAAGTTGAATACTAAAGAATCGATCAACAAATTTGACACATAGGCCTATGACTCATGACATTCTAATTACAAGAACAATTGTTATGAGCTGCAGCTTAATGTATTAACTTGGTGAAGTTTTAAAATATTTAGGAAAAAATATATATATATAAATTAAATTTTCCTATAACTCGTTTATTTATTTATTTTGAAGTCATTTTCCTTAACTGTTATACTATTCTGAGACTATAGTTTTATATCACAATGAAAAAGGAAAATTTATGCTAAAAAACTTCAAAAACAATTTTAGCCTTTTGAACGTCCTTAATACGTGAAACCACTTTCAAGAATCTATAGTAAGCAATGCTGTTCATAAGCCACTCGGTGTTTACATCAAAGGATGCACAGTTACAGCAAAGAATATTTTCCAAAAGTGGATTTCAGCAGTTCTGAACCAAGCGTGGCAGCTTCAAATCGACTGCCGCAACAAATCCTGACAGCGGCCGCCTACCAATACAGTTCGTAATACATTTCGTGAGTAGCCATATGCGGGCGAGGGTATCGACCAACTGAGCAAATCCTGTCTGCTTTGGGATTACCGAGTCACATACGACACACGCACGCTAGATGGGTTTGTTAGGGTCGTGCAAGGCCAGCCAACCCTCGTGTGGGTCAGGGCGAGAGATGACCCACGCGTTAACACACACGAGAGGCGCCGATTTGAGAATGCGCGTCGTTGCTGGATGGTTCGGCAGAAAAACAACGCCCCAGACACAGCGGAATGTTACACACATGTAACTTAAGAATTGAGTTGACATATTTGGGTGACTCTTAACAACGATGTCCTGAGAGCCGATGAGGGTGAAATGAGATGGGAATGGTGCAGCGGATTGCAAGGGCAAGGGAAACGGGAGATCTCTGAGAAAATCCGCCGATCGCAGTCATTGTCCGGCACGATTCCCACCTGCGAAAATCCGGGAGTGACCCGGCCGGGAATCGAACCCAGTTTGCCTGGGTGGGAGGCTAGCAGTCTAACCGCTAAGCCACAGCGGGAAAGGTTTTCTCTTGCAGGACTGTTTTTATTACGTTCGTTAGGGATTATAAAGGATGTTTGGTCTACTAAAATTGTGAAATAAAAGGCAAACGAGTGAAAAGAAAAAATAAATAGCACATGCAGTATCTATCAATATAATTGTTATAAATACAATACGTAAAAAATGCATGTTCGCCTAAACACTGGTAAGTTCACTATAATTCACAGGATAAAAAACCAACTATATAAGGTAAGTTTATTGCTGGGTGGTTGGCGCGGAGGGGAAAAAATCGGAGGGGGGGGGGGGGGAAGCGCTAATCACAATTTCTTCCCGGAGGCAAAGGAAAATTTGTTCCGTCACTGCTAAAACTAATATGTAGAGCCGTTGATTTTTCGCGAAAAAATCGGAGCTCACAGTAGACTTAAATAATATATAATATATACACTTCTGGACTGTTGCCGTACCTCCATTGTAGGCTGCACCAGCATTTGACCGAGCCACTCACGATCCCGTAACTCAAACATCGAACCTTCGTGATTCGTGAGCAAACAGTTAACATGAACCACAGCAAGATTTAGCCAATCAAAAATGCTGGATAACCTCGCAGTGATTTGAACTGTATCTTGTCTTGAAATCTTTTCGTGAAATATCGCTGCCCCTACTTATATTATTCTTTGAACGTGAATAAACAGAACATCCTGTTCGGTCTCATATAAATATACAAGCACAAGTGTTGCAGTCATGAAATATTTTGTACCGCTCTGTACTTGTGTCGAGCGTTCTTCTCACGTCGAGTAAACCACGTGCTGCGTGTTCCGTGTTGAAGTCGTTAAGCAGGAATCACATAGCTCCGACAAACACAGCACGGTACGACAAAAACCGCAACCATGACACCACATTTATATTTTCAATGTGACTGCTCGAATTTACAGACCCTGCAGTTTATTGACGCAACGCAAAGAGTAGAATATTTCGGAACCATTTAGAAGGCGCTGATTAATTACGTTGGTTTCAAGGGAAATTTGGAATGCATGATGGTGAAGAAGTGTTATCGCTAATGCATACGAAGGTAAAATTATTATTTTTAAGAGTTACATATAGTAATTGTCCACTTTTTTTTTCTTTTAAGTTGCGTATTTGCCATTGTAGGGAGAACTTGCCATACGACTGAATTTTGAAGGTTGTACACTATGTGCGCCGTGTCGCACGACACGACGAAAATAGAAATAATTTCTAATACAAAATCGCTGATCAAACGACAGAATATGTCGGGCTTACGTCAGATGTATCTTGTCGTTCATTTACGTCAGATGTATCTTGTCGTTCATTGGCTGTTTAGTTTTAAGTATCGTGTCGGGGCTGTCGTGTCTTTCTTGTCGGGACTATGCATCAACCACTCACAAACGAGAACTGCACAAATTTTGGCAAATCAGATTGCTCACAAGGACGACGCGCGAAACACCGACAGCTCTTTCCTTTCCATGTACAGTACTGGTCACAAATACGCGACATTGGCAGCATACCCACGATCGTGGACACTGGGGGGACTGAAAAGGTTTAGTTTAAAGATTCAGGTGTTCCAAGCAGGACAATTTTTAATATGTGCGGTGCCTGCACTTAGAAAAAGTTTTTGCTGAATCAAATGAAGTTTGTTTGGTGAAACCAAATTATAGGCTATTCACGGTAAAGTGAACATTTTTGAAGCCCTCTCATTTGCAATAATAGTCACTAAATATATTTTATGGTAGCCTTAGCCGTTAACTTTCGAGTACAATAAAATATATACACTGTGCTTATTACTGACATGGTTATGTTTATTTAACAACTTGGTGGAAGGATAAAAATTGGCCGATAGGAAAGAGTTACTAGGACTTCAAAAGTGCTCACTTTACCATGAACAGCCTATAATAGTCTGTATAGGGTCAATTAAATGTTTCGTTGTTGGAGCACCATTATTTTGTTGTTCTTATTTCGTTTCCACAAACTGTAATATTTGGTTTAGCGCAACTAAGGATTGGTATGGCTCTAAGTACATTATACTGTTTCGGTTATTATAAAAAGAAGTGAAAGCTCGGCCATGTTTCGAACCCGGGACATTTGCATCCGAAGTCGACGCACTAGGAACTTCAGTTAAATTGATCGCTGAGGATACGGGAATGTTATAAAATAAATACATATTCAAATATAGAACAATGTAAGCAAACAAATATTTAAAGTTTCAGGTCTTTACTTTTTAGTTTCCTTTTGGGGGGGTTAAAACATGTCTGGCCACATACAATCAAGTATATTGTTGTTTAGAACAAACAACCTTTCTTTCAGTGATAAGTAGAGACCTCAAGAATTCGCGGATTCATTTTGAGACAAGCTAGATTTGAAAGAATGTGTATTTATATGACTTTAGCCATTGGTCCACACGGTGTTTCACTCTTGCGGTGGCCCTCTTGCAGAACGCTGGCCCAATCGTTGCCTTCCACTGTGACAGCAGACAACTGATGTACAGTTGATGTATATGTATTTTTATATGAGACTGTGGAGTCTAGTCGGCAGGTCATTGAACTCGCGGATTTTTCAGGTCTCTAGTGATAAGTCGGCACAACACTTGTTTACTTGCCATAATTAACTATAGGCATTTAGTTGCCAGAATTAACTATAGGCATAGGCTAAGTGTACGCAGTAAAGATGCATATGGTGCAGCTGTACCCCCATTGCATTAAGTCATCAAAAAATACATACATAAGAATCTTGCTAGTTTTGTATATTCCTTAGACAGACTGCGTGTTTGAAACGATAGGTTTACTGTAGTGTAGACTATTCTGCTCCCATACTCCATGTATTTTAATTCAAATTTTTCATTATCTGATCCATATTTATAAAATATATCTTTAAACATAATTAAAAGGCTCTAAATTCAATAAAACCGTGAGCTATGGGGAAATGTAAATTGACCCTAAGTCCAGTTCAGGGTGGTTTTTGTTGAAGGATGGCCCTGTATAGCAAATAATTATTTAAAACACCCTGCATCTATAACTTGTACAGTACATAACGCTGTTAGTGTTAAAATAAATTAAAGCCCCAACACCTATGCACATGGAGTTAGGGACTTCTTCCATCAAACATGGTCATGTAACTGCCAGGTTATTTTTATCATCTGAATACCAAATGCCATTGTCTTGCTATTTTTCAGTTGAACTGTATGGTACGTCTACGTCCATACGTACTGACTCTAATGTTTTGGTTGTTAATCATTGTTTTTTTTATAAATATTAGATTAAAATATGTGTTATTCATAACTAACCAGTATATTTCCAATCTACTGCTAGCTCGTGTAGCTACCAGCGTCTGGTGAGTGTCTTAAAGACGTGTATGGGTATGAACATAAATTCGATGGTTTGGAAAGAGTTTTGAACTTGCAGTACTTAAACAAAACTGATAATGTACGGATCTAATTTATCAAGGGCAGCTTTGACCGTATCAATATGGTGTCGACCCTATGGTAGTGGCTGCCACACTCCCGCCGCAGAATATCCCAAGTTAGCATCCAACCACCGAGCCAGCCGTAGTCTACGGTGCATGTCACTTGCATGTATTTGTTGTATCTTGTAAGCCGTATGCATTAACCTCAAATCTTGCTGATTTTTAAGATAAGCGGTTGTAGCTGATAGATTAATAACCAACAACTTGGACTCAGTACGACTCAAGATGTTATGAGCGAATTACGGGTAATTAGAAAGTTCGAAGTCGTTAGCCTACATATAATCGCGATATTCCGTCATCAGTCTGTGTGTACATGCATGTATCGTACGGCACCAACTTCGAATGCTTAAAAATTGTTTGATTTTCGTCCCATTTTCATCTTCTATGAGCCTGCTTGCTAAATGTGCAAGCCTGCGTTAGAATTTTTTTTTTTAAATACATGTTATAAGAAAAACTCATGTACTTTTATATTGACCGTATATTTTCTGACAAATAGAACACCTACGTCAGACAACTCGTGAGTACAGCTTTCAAGTAAGCTTAAAGATTGCAGACATGAGTTTTCACAAGGGTGCATGGTCCCCCTCCCCTCAAAAATACCGAGCGAGATGGTGCAGTGATAACTCACTGGACTCACATTCGGGAGAACGTGGGTTCGATTCACGGTCCGACCATCCTGATTTCAATTTTACATGGTTTTCCGAAATCACTCCAGGCGATTGCTGGGATGGGTCCCTAACAAAGGCCACTACCGATTCCTCCCCATTCCTTCCCCAATCCCTCTTCCCTGTGCACTTGCACCGTTCCTAATGACCTCGCTGTCGACGAGACATTAAGCCCAATTACCTACCTACCCCAACAATATTTTAGTATGATGCTCTTTAATACCTTAATAAATTGTGCAGCAACAACAATCTTAATTAAGGCAAAATGTTACAGAAAAATTTTTGTCCTGTTACGCGTTTTCTTAAAATAGGGAAATACTACTCGATCGGGTGTAAGACTGCCCTCGTCTCTCTCTATACCTTTTCTACTGGTCTAATCTTTCTTAACTACTCCGAAACTACATTTCATTTAGGAACTGGAGAGTAAATAACTAGTGTTATTTTCAACTTGGAAATAATGAAAAATTATTTTCGAAAATAGTTAAACGAAAAACGAAACACATAGAATAAACAAAATAGTTCTAAATAAGTTCCGGATAACCCCCCCCCCCCCTTATCTCCTTTCCACCCTTTCTGCTGCCAAACGAAGCACTTCGGTCACATACCCTCAACAGCCTTCTTGTGACATCTACTGACTACGTCGATAGTACACTTGCGCGAGATATTTTCTTCGGGTAACATTTTCTAAACAGCGCTAGGCTGTATTAATCGGAGAATGAATGTGCTACCTTAAAGGGGCAGTGCCCGTCCCATCTTGGATTTATTTTCCTTCCACCGTAGCTTACATTGCAGTTCAAATATTTTGCAAACGAGGTGCTGCCAGGGCATAGGAGATATATTAACATGTATTTTCATGTCCACGACAATCTTCCGTTCGGTTTTTGTTGCACCTGTAACCGCAATGAAGCTTAGTGGAGAGATTTGGGCGGCCATTAACATCGTGGTCTTGGGAGTCAACGTGGGTGAAGCGAGGTGAGCGCGGAGCAGAGCCGGAATGATAGAGCGGCAGGGGGAGGGGAGGAGGAAAGGACTGTGCGCGAGTAAACCCGCCGACCAGCGACGTCGTCCGGCACGATATAGGCCGTTCACGGTAAAGTGAGCACTTTTTAAGGCCCGCCCAACAGCCATTAAACACTATTAAATATATTCCGTTGTAGCCTCACGCGTTAACTTTTGAGAGTAATAAAATGTATACATCCTGTTTATTAGACACATAGCAATGTTTATATTATAAAGTGGCAGAAATATGGAAATTGGCTGAAAGGAAAAATTTAGCAGGGCCTTTGAAAGTGGTCACTTTACTGTGAACAGCCTATACCCACGATACCCACGTGCGAGATTCTGGGAGCGGCTCCGCAAGGAATCGAACCCTGTTCGCCTTGGTGGAAGGCGAGTAGCATTACCACTTCACCACCGCGGCCCCATGCCCCACAAGAAAAAATATAACACTGAAACCGGTCCATCCTGGTTTCAGGAATTCTGCAAAGTAGTTGGGTATGTAATAATGGGGTTTGAATTTCACTATTAAGTCTTAACAGTAAGTTATAAAAAAATCAGTATAAAGAGAGACAACTTGACAAGGGTATCACCACTTTAAGCAAATATTCCCGAATACGTTCTGCATTTTCTTGCTAACCAGCAGCCTTTTGAAATTGTGGCCTATAGTTTGACTCGGACCTCAACGTGAGGCTACATTTGTAAAGTGTTTCAGCGGTAGTGGTCGCTCACTCCTATGCCACAGCAACACGGGTACAAACTGTTGACGCGAAAGTGAGCACTTTCTTTCGACTGTGCTTAAAAGTTTCTTCCATCCTATTAGTATCCTTTCGGCAATTGTTGGTGTAAAAATTAACATGTCGCTATTGAACGCAGATTATAGTTATCTGCTAGGCTACAGTAAAATATTAATTTGTTTGGTTATTATACTTGTTTGAAGGGCTTTAAAAAGTGCTCACTTTATGGTGAACAGCCTGTATATGGTTGCCTGATGCGGCGTTACCTGCCTTTGTGTTGACCACCCCTGGCGGCGGCTTTGTCTATTCCGGGTGAGGCTCAGAATGTTTGAATAAGGTAGTAGAACGGAACATTAAATCAATAGTTGGCAGCCTGTGCCGCCCATCCGAACAAAACACGCACACTCAAGTAAAATGGGAGATGGGGAGGGACGGAGACACGTGGAGAACCGAAGAAAAGGCATACATACGTATGAGTATAAATCAGAAATTTTCGCTAGTAAGTGACCTACAAGTTAGTATAAGGAGCGGATACAGAGAAAAAAAAGGAAGGGGAGAGGCGTAGCATAGGGTACTTAGACCCCCCCCCCCCAACCATTTTTCATCACCCCCTTCACAAAACATCCTCCGGGAAGTTCGTTCGGAACTGAGCTTCGCAGTTTATAGTATCGTTCAAATATAACTTTCCTGTTCAACATGTGGACAAAATGCCTGCAGTGTAGCATTCAAGGACTAATTAAGCACTTGTAAAAACCCCGCTGAGGATCTACATTTTTCCTAAGTTTGCATCCTTCCGCTGTCTTTACACTGTCTTGGACCTAACGACTTTATACGTCAATCTGGTGAAAATGTGAAATCTATCCAAAGACTGTTCACGATAAAGTAAGCACTTTTGAAATCAACTTTAGAAAAAAAATCACTGTGTAAGGTAACCATTTGCAATAACTTAAATTCTATCTTTCGATTCCTGTTTTTTTATGTATCGAATTGTAAAAATATGCAGATTTGTAAAATGGTTATTTTCTAATTATTTTACACTTTCGCTTGACCGCCGCTTGAATAAAGCGATGCGGCCCATGGCAATGATAATTTTACATAAGGCGGAAGAACACACAACGTGCATACAAGTAGATCTTAAGCAGGGCTTTCAAAAGTGCTCATTTTACCGTGAACAGCCTATAAATGTGTTTCTATTCTGCCAGCCCGTACTCTAGCGCCAATTAAGGAAAAATTAAACCATTTTACTCAGCTCGCTGTAAACTTAATTGGTAGCCGCCATGTTCGTGTGCACGGTAACATGTAGCGACTTTTTTTTCTCAAAGGTTGATATTATATGTGCTAACTTAATTGTAAATAGCTAGGGGCATCTGTTTTTCGCGAAAATTTTTCAGGACAAGTTGTGTTCCAGAGTATTTTACTTCACATCCGGTTTCGTGATTGGATCATTTGAATTGTTACGCGTCTTATCTGACTGCCCGCGAATCACGGACTGTCAGTATCGGATAAACTTAATTCTGATTGGCTTACTCGTGTAACAGACTGTCTTCACTCAAAGACAAGCGGTCAGTAGTGAAATGAAGACTGCAAGTGTGCACATATGATATTGAAGCTTAGTCTCCGCGTAAATATTTTCGCGAAAAACAGGTGGTCCTTGAATAGCCAATAGTCAGTTTTACCCAAAACTATACACAGAATGAAAGGAACTAAAGGGACAAATTTCCGGGGGTGATTCCTGTGAGGAAAAGGAACAAAAATGCCCATATCTACAATGTCTGGAAATGGACGGCGAGGCTGCAATAAAGCAAGCAGTACCGGTAGACATTGCATAGCATTACGTGTACCCAGGTTACAACAGATGTTCAAAGTGGCCTCCATGGGATGCAATACAAGTGTCCACATGTCGTATCACGGATTGCCTTACTGTTCCGAATGTTCCAGACTGTACCCGAATAGCGTCACAGGCTACACGGACACGCTGTTCAAGGGTCTACACATCATGAACTGGCTCCGCATACACAACACTTTTCAGATGCTCCCACAAATAAAAACAAAGGCGATTTAGGTCCGGTGATCGCGCAGGCCATGCAACAGAGCCTCGTCGTCCTATCCATCTGCTGGGGGAACTGTTGATGAGGTGTTGACGGACCGTATAGAGGAAATGGGCTGGTGCTCCATAATTAGGGACAGGTGTTTTTCGCGAAACGATTTCAATACCAGTTGTACTCCAAAACACTTTTATTCAAATGCACTTTCGTGGTTGGATGGTTTTAAATGTCTCGTGCCTCAAGTGTCAGCCCGCGAATCATGGTGTTCAGTATCGGAGTACTTTATTACGACTGGCCCAGTTGAATAAGAAGATGTCTTCTCACGTAGACACGTGGCCAATAACCAAAGGAAGTCGTGGTTGTGGCCGTAGGATATTGAAGTATAGTATGGCCATAAATATTTTCGCGAAAAACACCTGCCCCTATCCATCATGCATCATGCACATTACCTGTCGGATGGCCAACGGTATATTTTCAAGCAACGGTGGCAGGGTGTTCCGCAGGAAGCACACTGTGAGTCTTATGAGAGAATGATGTCGTTCAACGGTGCCATCTAACTTGGCAAATATGCATTTCTGGACATATGTTGATATTAACTTTTTTGTTCCTTTTCTGGCCAGGAATCATCTCCTGAAGTTTGTCCCTTTAGTTTCCATTCATCCTGTACAGAACGGGGGATTCGGTGCTAAATCCTTTACATTTTTTTTAATTGACTTGTCACTTTTATATGGGTGAAACAACAGCGTATTCCGCGAACTCCGGCAAAACGTCGCCACAACATTCGCCAATCAGCGCCTGGTAAACCTACTCGTCAACCCGACCAACAGGAGACATTACGCAGTATGCAGTAGCCAATCAAATGCAAGGCCCGTTCGCAGAGCCTGGTGCAGCCAATCAGAGAACGGGCAAGTCCACTCAAAGGAAGCGCCAAGCCATTTCGTTACTGTGTCAGTCTACTTGTCTATAGGTTGTTCACTGTAAACTGAGCACTTTTGAAAGCCCTGCTTAATAAGTTCTTGTATGCACGTTGCGTATTCTTCTGCCTTGTGTAAAATGTCCATTGCAATGGGCCTCATCACTTTATCCATGTGTCGGTCAAGTCAAACTCTGAAGTTATTAAGAAAGTAAATATTTTATAAAATACGCAAATTTTTACATTTTAAAGCATTGAAAAAAAACAGGAAGCGAAAGAAATAATTTCAGTTATCACAAGTTGTTACCTAACACTTTTTATTCGACGTTAAGATATGGCACTACTTTCCCTCCATCGCTACCTACTTTATTGGGCTCATGCCACTCAGTGAGCCCGTTATAATATATGCAGGTAGGAGCAGTGACTTCTTCCTAATGTGATCACTTAATCGTGAGAATCCTTTATACTCTGAGCCCGTTTCTTATAAAAGGCAATATCGAATTGAAAAGCGACGTATGTGACCGCGTGTATGTAGTAGTACAGAATGCCCTCAGATGAATTCGAACTTCTGCTGAAATCACGTAATTGTGGAATGGGGGTTGGCCACGATGAAGGGAGGCATTTTAAAATGCAATCACCACCACGCATCTATATCCAATGCAGCTGCACGCGTGTGCATGTATACAGGTTCTCCAGCCGTCTCCAGTCGAGCTTACACAGCAGATCGTGGAGTGCATGAGGGAATCGATAATAAAACAAGAGGACAAGGCGAAAAGAGAGGGAGAATGGGAATCCAGTAGAGCCCCTTCTCATTCGTTGGTTTCAGTGGTTTCTGTACTAGCTACCTGCTGTAAAATCAGACGGAGGTAAATTAAAACGGTATTATTAGACACCTGAAGAATTCGTGGATTCATTTTGAGACAAGCTAGAATTCAAAACACGTGTGTTTATATGACTTTAGCCATTGGTCCACACGGTGTTTCACACCTCTTCCAGAACGCTGGCCCAATCGCCACCTTCCACTGTGACAGCAGACAAACAATGTGCAGTTGATATTAGGTGTATTTGTATACAAAACTGTAGTCTCTATGCTGCAGGTCATTTAACTCGCGAATTTTTCAGGTCTTTAGGTACTATACGACGCTTATTTAGTTGAAAGGTTGCTCGTAGTGTCAAGCAAAGGAGTAAATTTACTCCAAAACACAGAAGGGGCAAAACACGAATGCAGTCAAAGTGAAGCACAATGAGGAACACCTGGTAACTGTAAGACAACAGCACATAGCTAGTGTCGTACAAAATTCGTGTTATTATTTCGTAACATGCTAGACCTCGACGTTCTATATTTAATTGAGCGCCGTTCGTGATTTCATTGGCTACTGGCAACTATACGACGTCATTTACCTGGGAATTGGTCGCTCAACCGTTGAGGTTTTATAGGCTAAAAGCTTTCCTGGGGTCCCAATACGAGTTGTTGGCACAAGTCATACGGGCCTACTACATCTTGGAGTTTAGTCTGCGGTTACAAAATAACACGAATTTTGCAGATTCCTACACATAACTAGGGCCATGTATTTTCCCCCGAAAAGATATATATGCTCATATACTTCAATATCCTACGTCCACGAGCACGACTTCTGTTGGTTATTGGCCGCGCGTCTGTGTTACAATAAATTTTCTTATTTGACTGGGCCAATCAGAATAAAGTACTCCGTTACTGAATGACCATGATTCGCGGGGAAGACACTTGGGGCACGCGACTTATAAAATCATCCAACCATGAAAGTGCATATGAACTAAAGTATTTTGGAATACAACAACTGGTCTTGAAATCTTTTCGCGAAAATCACGTGCCCCTACATATAGCGCTACAGAGTGGTTCCTTCAATGTAGACGTGCCCATTTCCTAATCGGCTGTGCGAGGCTGCGTAGCTGGTATCGTATCTGGCCAGTTACTGGATTCCTATTGGTCGGGTTGCCGATTGGAGAATGGGTTACCAGGCGGTGATTGGCGAACTGTGTTCCAACACGTCGCTGGCCAGTGCTGTCATTTCTGCTGGCGTGTGCAGTCGGAGATCACTTTATACTTCGAGATCTGCCGAGGTAATATCACGTCGTCTGAATTTAACTGAGTTGTATGGAGATTGCCGTGATATTTTCACATCCGCATTGTTAACAGACACGGGCGAGGAAATATTACTTCGCCTGCACTTTACATTAGGTTCTATGGAAATATTGCAACAGGCACAGAAACTGGCACGCGCCCAGAATAATTGGTAACGACTCAGGAAAAATAGTTTCACATCTGTGCATGCAGTAGCGACATTTTTCAAAGGTTAATTTCAAAAGTGCTAAATTAAATAGAATAGCCTGTAACTTGCATAATTCATGAAATACAGACAAATGAGTCCCAGCCCTCAAAACCATGCATACTGGGCGGGTTTACCCCATCCAGGACATGTGTTATAAAATGACGTCATAGAATAGTAGGGATATAGAAACGAAACAGGCTCTTAACACTTTAAGGGCCGGTTGCACCAACATCGCCCCAATCCAAGATCGAATGATCCTAGTTCCTAAACAGGATCCAGTTTGATCTTGGTTCGCACGTCACTCAGTGCGCCCGTTACGATATATGCACAGGCAGTAGCAGTGACGTTTTCTTAAGGTTGATTTCAAAAGTGCTCACTTTATCGTGAACAGCCTATACCTAGGGATAGGAAAATTTCGCGAATTCATTTCGGGACAAGATAGACGTCAAACACATACATAGTGGAGTCACCTTCGCAATTGGATCACAGTTTATTAGACCCGCCCTGCACGACTCTGAGACAATAGCAGACTTGCAAGGAAACACCTTGCGAATCCCATAACTGCCAAGTGTGTAGTAACAGCCAATGAACACACAGTTGAGGCTCCAGTATGCAGGGGACTGAGGAGTCTAGCCTACGGGTCATTGAACTCGGGAAATTTTCCTATCCCTACCTATACCCTCATCCACAAAAAAGTGTCCGAGGTATAAAGTAGGGGTGAAACCTATTCGCGTCTCAGGGCTGAACCCCTATCAAATTATGGGGTGCGGGTTTATGGACACTTTTGTTACCATAGAAACCACTCGCGGAAACTGCCTACTCTAAAAGGAGAGAAAACCTGCCGAAACACTGTGGAAAAATCCCTCTGTAAATATGACTTGCAAACCGGCATGCAATTTGATCAGTAGAAAAGTTCCACAGACACAGAAGTGGGCTACAGGGACGGACTGTAGAGTGGCAGGGGCCTACGGTAGAAATAATGGTGGATCCACACTTCAGTCTTTCTTGGGTCGAAAATGGGGAGGAGGATCTGCCAGGAGGTCCAGGAAAATGGAATACCAGTGAAAAAAATTTTAAATCCAAACCTTAAAAGCGGCTTTCTACGTTAATTTAGGGCTGCTGGAAATGTGAGACTATGTAATTATTTAGAATTCATCCAAATTTATTATTCTTACTTATTACTTTTCTTTCCAACTTTGCATCTGTCATTTCTTGTTTCTTCATCCAGGTCCTGTGACTGCTCGGTGTAAGTTCCAGCTCCCAACCCTGGACCGCTCGCCGCTGAGAAGGAATGTATAGCTGTTATAAAAAGGACCTGTGATAGCTAGACTGGACAGGAGATCTTAATTGCATTGCTAATGCTGTATTTGTTATTGCAATGAAATCGTCGTAAGATGTACCATATATCTGGCGGAAGTTTTGTTCCTGCCACACCCGTAGTTGCACCAGTCTTGTGCACGTTCGCGATCAAAATTAACTTCGACATTTCAACTGAAGTGGAAAATGAAATTTAAGAGGTTCACGTCATTTTAAAAAATTGTTCTAACTTCGATAAAAGTTCTTTTTGACAAGAGTACAATCTCAAACGAATGGCTAAGGTGAACAACACACATATAAAATTACTTACAAATAAACTTTTTTGGTATTAAGTTAAATACGAGAAAAAAATCCCCAAAAATGGCTATAGGCATATGACAAAGATATGCTTACACAAAAGTACAACCCCAAAAGACTTAGCTATCAGTTGAGCCCCATTTCAAAATGGAGAATATGTTCGAAATGCTCGTCTGATAACCGACCACTCGTGCATGAGAAAATATTGCTATTTATGCTGAAAAAGTGAACACGCGTTGTATAGCAGCAATTAAATGTATTCCAGTATGCATTTTTAAACATTTTATTCTAATATTAGAAAACTGTACCTTGTCCTAGTGGAGCCGCGGTGGCTGAGCGTTTAGCCTGCTTGACTGCCACCAAGGCGAACCAGGTTCAGTACCCAGTCGGATCACTCCAGGATTTTAGCAGGTGGTGGTCGGCGGGTTTTCTCTAGGATATCCCGTTTCCTCGGCGCATGCATTCCGGTACTGCTCCATCCTCACCTCATTTCACCCTCATAGGCTCTCAAGAACTCGTTGTTAAGAGCCGCTCAAAGTCAACTCAACTGTTGTCCTAGTTACAGTAGGTTTTTCTAGCGACTAGTGGCTGAAAAAGTAAATTACAGTTTATTTGCTCTCAACCTGCAGAACTATAAGTCGCCAAACAATCAGCAAGGCATATGAGAGGGTTTTAAAAAGTGGTACGAAAAACAAATGATTAGTTAAATAAAATTACTGAAAAAATGTTGAAGCTAGTAATGTAAAGAACGAGTAAGTTCCTGTAAATGTGTGTACGAACTCGTTCATCTTAAAAGGTCCACTGCACAACCACAGAGTAAAACGTGTGTGGGCGTACCAATTCATTAGATGTGATGGAAAATCGCGAAAATTCTTTGATCCAACATATCTTCTATAACTCTATAACTAGTTTATTCTTTCATGGTTGGATGAACACGGTTTCGACTCGGCTAAGTTGCTTACTGACCAATCACGAACATTTTCCCGTATAGGTCTAGTATCGGACTACTCATTGGTCCAGTAAAATGGGCTAGTACCTTCATACATACATGACAGCCAAAAAAAAAAAAAAAAAAAAAAGCTATTGGACATGTGTACAGTACATGGAATTCTAGCAAACAGTCAACTTTTCCCGCGATAAACCATCATCTCTACCATTCAGTGATTGGCTCTGAGTTGGGCCTTATGTCTCATTGGCTACCGCTCGCTGCGACAAGTACCGTATTGGCAGGGGCTGCCGGCTAGAGAGTAGACTACCAGGCGCCTATTGGCGAACAGCGTTTCGAAAGTTTTTGCTGGCTGGCGGCGCCATTTTGCTGGCGCGTGGGAATGCAGTTTGTGGGCCAAGTTGCTGTTTCACCTCCGTATTCTCAAGTGCTCTGTGACACGATATAGGGTTGCGGCCTCGTGTCCACGACTGGGATCGGCCGGCAGCTGTGTTGCCAAAATGGGAAACGGTCACTAACAGTGGCGTGTAGTGAGTTTACTTACAGTAGGCAATATAATAGCCCCACATGTTTGAGTGTTTCAGATAACATTTAATTAAATGCCATTGAAATATGATACACCACACACTTAACAATGCAATAAATTGTTTATAAAAGCCGGCTGTGGTTCCATATTCAATTTCTACTAAAAAACACAACTTCCTACTTTGATTACCCTCCACATGTATTTACCGTTTTATGATACCTAACATAAGGTATAAAAACGTAAAAAGGTAATAATAATTCAACTGAGTATTATTTATAGAGCATATTACAAATTATAAGAAAACTCCCGTTTTCCCGAACACTTCCTTCCACTTTCCAAGGAAAAAGGTAAGACTAGAAGACGCAAACAAAACGACCTGCGTACCCTGCCCGTGTCGTTGCCTGCGAGTTCGATTCATCGCTAGTCGCTCACGTTTGTGGAAATAATACTAGATAGCAGCACTATGCGTTTACACGAAAAATCTGTTTCTCGAATCGAAAACGGGAAACTTAGAATAAAATGTGTTTAAAGTTAAGGCGAAAACTATATAAGGTCAAACGTTTCCAATATGTATAGGGTAAGCATTGCTTACCTTGCGTCTATGGACTAAACGACACTGGCCTCTAGCGAGTTCGAGTACAGGTCGACTCACAACCATCCGTCAGTCGCTCGTCCGTCCGGAGTCACTTGTTTATTTGTCTGAATATTTCTCTTTTTAAATACACAAGGCAGTGAAGTTGTTTACTTTTTTACGTTTAACCTTTGAATTGAACTGAATACGACTTGTAAATTTTCAGAGGAAATACTGATAAATTATGTTAGGGGAAAAGGATATAATTATTACATTCATTATACACATGTCTCTGCGCGAGAAAGTTCGTGTTCTTGGGTGGTAACATTGAAAATTTTCCGGCCAGACGGATCGACGGGCGACGGATTGTTGTGAGTCGCTTTCAATTGACGGACGAAAAAAGTGACGGATGACTGGCTGACGGACGGCCGACTGACGTGCTCGATTGACCATGGCACTCCAAGAACGGCTCCTTCGCGTATCTCATCTGACACTAATGCTGTTAATGGTTGTTCTCGATAAAGTCAGCTCTTTTCAAATAAACCTTAGAAAAAAGTCACTGCCCATGCCTGCATATACTTCAACGAGCACACTGAGTGACATGCGTTCGGTAAAGTTGGCAACGACAGATGGAAAATAGTTCCATAATTTAACGTCAAATAAAAAGCGTTGGGTAACCATTTGTGATCATTTAAACTATTTATTTAGCTTTCTGTTTTTTTTAATGCATCAGTGTGTAGCAGTTTGCAGATTTTTAAAATGTTTACTTTTCTAATAATTTCACTGTTTAACTTGACCCGCACATGAATAAAGTGATGAGACCCATGGCAATGTTAGTTTCACATAAGACGGAAGAATACACAACGTGCATACAAGTAGATCTTGAGCAGGGTTTTCTAAAGTGGTCATTTCACCGTGAACAGCCTATACCGACCGACATGTCTATATTACGAATTTTTTAATGAGAATGTTGTCTCGCCGAGCGTATAGCTATTGCCGGGCATGGTTGCAAGTTGAATGTGTTGGTAACACTGACCAAGAGTGACTGCTGCCGGGCAGGCCGGTGTTTATTTTAGCCGTCTGCCGGGACGGAAGGAGGGGGGAAGGCCTGTCTACAATCAGGCGTTCCTGTGGACGTGGACGTGTCCGGAACTCGGCTTGAAGTGACGTCACATCGATGCAGTCCGAATATGGTCTACATAAGCGTTGTCCGAAGTGAGCTGTCAAAATTTGACACTAGGTCGCAGTAAATTGTTACGCAGTCATTTTTAAATTTGCTGAATTTTTTTAATTATTTTTTGTTTACGAGGTGGGTGATTTCAAATAAGTTCGCCAATTGGCATTCTATTTTATTATTTTAACTTTACAGCTTAAAAGTTTTAGCATTCTTATTAAATAGTTTAGACCGAACGTAGACGTCTCTAATTATTTATTAGCATTTCGTTATATTTGTTTTGAGAAAGTCCACCTTGCACGTCTATTGTTTACATTAATAATGTAAACATTCTACGAATGCACGCGAAAGTATTTGAAGTCTTCTTCTTTTTCTATCAGCTTTGGAAACAACTTGGAACAAAAGTCCAGGTTTCTGAATGCTTCAACTTGAGACACGGCAGCTTGGGACAGCGCCATGACGTCAGAGGGTCACGTGCACCAATCCAGGTTGGGATAGCGCAATTGTAGACAGACCCACAATCGACTTGGCTTAAGTAACATTACTTACACAGCATAGCAAGTGAAATCGTCTGTCTACGATCGGCGTTAACGTCAAAGAAAAAAAACCCTTTTCTAACCAATTAGAAGGAGCAGACGAAAAAACAATAATTTTTTTTATGCATAAGTTGGCTACAGCAGTTTTTATGACGTTCCACATTTTCGTTGGCCGACGTTAAAAACTCGGCGTAAGATACTCATAGATGACCATCCTAAGGGGGCCGCCTACCTGACGCGACATGGCACAAGAGCGAGCGAACGCTAAGGGCGACACTGGCACGCGTATCAAGTGCCGCATCGCCACTATGCGCGAAGCACTAAACTAGCGAGCAAGCTTTTCGTCGAACAGTTTTTTCTATGCGACTTTAAGCGGTGGCCATATTGTTTTACTAATGGAAACTCTGATGCAAAGTTCAATGCAGGAATGCTTCTAAGTTTCACGGAGATCCAGTCAGCACATTTTGACATACGACAGTCTGAAAAGGTTGCTTTTAGCCATGTTGGAGGGCTTCGAAATAGTGATTCTAATATGCGTAGTGCCATGAAAGCGACATTCCGTCATCGCCTGAAGTTCGTTTTCTTATCGAAAATTACCACATTGGGCGCACGTGGAATAGTTTCGTAAAAAAAAATAAGGATTTGCCAAGACACTGCAACACATTTCAAGCGGCTAGTAGGCAGCCCCCTTAACACCAAGTCACGCAAATAACGCGAAGCAAGTCACTTCTAACACCAGTTGGGGACGTTACCATCTCAAATATAGGTTTTTACTTCTTTATGCTATGCATGTTATGCGCGCCATGTCGATTGTAGACGGGGCCTTAGCCGGCCGCGGGTCAGGGGACGTCGGCCTCAGGACTGCAGATCATAGACTTAAGATGAAATCGCCGCTTATTCGTCTTCTGCGCATGTACCCAATATTGACCTACCCCAAAGGATCACAACTGTCAAAGTCACATGGTCATCAGTGATGAACGTGTATGTTTATATCTTAAATTTGTAAATGACAAACACTGTTCCATTAATAAAGAATATTTACCAGTTCGAATTTAACCAAAAAGCATAACAAATTGGTTACAGGAAGTTTAAAAACATCTCAAGATCACTTGTTTAGTAAGCAGTGTTCTAACCTCAAACCCAATCGACGCAATGTTTGCTAGCTGTATTGGTAGAAAAGCAGTTCAATGTTGGGACACGTAGATTGGTTCTGCGCAGGCAGCGAGATCAGTCTACCTCATTTCTAGTCTATGATGCAGGTCCCGCCGCCGAGTGCTCTTCTGAAAAGTGGTTTGGAACAGCGCCAGGTGGAGAGGAGAGTACTCAGGGAGAGCGCCGCATGATTCACGCTTGGATTCAATTCCACGCCCCCCCCCCCCCCCTTCTCGCCATATCAAAGTACGTCATCATCAAACTTCTGTTTGTTTCTTTTTGGTGGCCGTGTCCCGCGCGCCTCGCCTGCTGGTTAAAATACCCCAGAAGTTTTCCCTTCGGGGCAGGACACCCTCGCTTCTCCTACCACACACTACCGCTCCTTCGAACCGGGCTGACCCTCCTCCCCTCCTCTCCCCCCTTCTCCATCTAATCCCCGGTAAATCACACGTGTAGTTAAGCGTGTATTTCCAGCCGGCGGCGGTCGATTGCATTCCCGCGCCTCGTGGCGGGCGGTGAAGCGAAGGACGCGTGCTTGGGGCGGGCACCCAAGCCCCACGCAGGGAATGTACAGCATGGCGCGCGTCTCCTGTTTGAAGGACGCGTGCTTGGGGCGGGCACCCAAGCCCCACGCAGGAAATGTACAGCATGGCGCGCGTCTCCTGTTTGAAGGACGCGTGCTTGGGGCGGGCACCCAAGCCCCACGCAGGGAATGTACAGCATGGCGCGCGTCTCCTGTTTGAAGGACGCGTGCTTGGGGCGGGCACCCAAGCCCCACGCAGGAAATGTACAGCATGGCGCGCGTCTCCTGTTTGAAGGACGCGTGCTTGGGGCGGGCACCCAAGCCCCACGCAGGGAATGTACAGCATGGCGCGCGTCTCCTGTTTGAAGGACGCGTGCTTGGGGCGGGCACCCAATCCCCACGCAGGAAATGTACAGCATGGCGCGCGTCTCCTGTTTGAAGGACGCGTGCTTGGGGCGGGCACCCAAGCCCCACGCAGGAAATGTACAGCATGGCGCGCGTCTCCTGTTTGAAGGACGCGTGCTTGGGGCGGGCACCCAAGCCCCACGCAGGGAATGTACAGCATGGCGCGCGTCTCCTGTTTGAAGGACGCGTGCTTGGGGCGGGCACCCAAGCCCCACGCAGGAAATGTACAGCATGGCGCGCGTCTCCTGTTTGAAGGACGCGTGCTTGGGGCGGGCACCCAAGCCCCACGCAGGGAATGTACAGCATGGCGCGCGTCTCCTGTTTGAAGGACGCGTGCTTGGGGCGGGCACCCAAGCCCCACGCAGGGAATGTACAGCATGGCGCGCGTCTCCTGTTTGAAGGACGCGTGCTTGGGGCGGGCACCCAAGCCCCACGCAGGAAATGTACAGCATGGCGCGCGTCTCCTGTTTCCTCACAATTTAAAGCGGTAACTACAGGGTTCGGAAACGACTGTTTTACAGTTAAATAGATATCGTAAACAGAGGGCTACTTGCAGGTTTTCAACGACCACATTTACGATTCAACGATCTAATTTATGGATTGGCAACATACGTTTGACTTTCATTTATTTTCTTAAAAGGGATATACAATGAAATATATCATAGTTAAAAAAAAATTATAATAGACACGACTGCTTGCGGTGAGGCCCATATACAAACTAGAGAAGCCCCTTAAGCAGATTTACAATAACCCGACAGTCCGACAAAACAGCCCCGACACCGACGAAAATTTCTCATCAGCTAATCACGAGCAAGGTCACCCCGACAAAATCGCAGCCCGGACAGCTTGACAAAAGTAGATTATATTTCTAGTTTCGTCGGGCGTCGGACTGGTCGGCCTCGCTTGACAGCAGGAAAAAATATATAAACATAACCGTACAAAACAAAATTTCGTGCGGATTTCACTACCGTGGAAAAATTCCACAATAATATTTTTTCTGTGGCGACGGGGAAATTCGAACTGAGAAGTCGTGTCGGACTGTCGGAACATCCTCGTCGTGGCATTGTAAATCCAGCATAATACGTACTTAATTTAGTGCTTACGTTAACGTGGAATTTAAAGTCTCGAAACTACGGTCGCACGTGTAACTGAACATTAACTATCTGGAAATTTTAATGTAGAAATTATATTTTTGACGTTGGACATTATACTGCAAGAAAAATATGCGTCGAAATATCCTGAGTTCTTCGAAATGAATATATATATATATATATATATATATATATATATATATATATATATATATATATACACACATACATATATCTGGTAGAAAAAATGTACGTCATCTCGCATCGCTGCTGTTCTATACTGTAGCTATCGGCAATGTTCATTATTTTCAAATATAAGGCGAAAGAAAATGATTTCATTTCTTTTAGAAGCAGCAGTGGCAGTGATGTTGGCATTACCGCGCATGCGCAAGAGCATATAGGAACCGCGAGGAAAAAATAAATGTTAGTCCAGTTTGTCAAAGTAAGTATGCTGTAATCGCAGTTTTCGTTCGCATGGACGTAACGCCATTTTTTCAGAGAATATATACACACATATGTCTATATATATTTATTTATTTGTATAGTCCATTTGCGGTTACTTTCAAGATCTCTGAAGTCTTGATAAACTTCTACATTCAGGATATTCCTCTGCCTCATGCAAACGTAGCTTAAGGCCGGGCTACAATTGACATACAAAACACAGCACAAGCATAGTGGCCTAGCTACAACTGATATAACGATAATAATATTATTTTGTTTATGTTGCTACATTTGTATCGAAGAAATTAAGTTCTGTATAGTTGGTAAAGGTTTTTTGTAAAAAAATAAATTAATGTTTTCAAGTAATCTGAGACTTTTTTTAAAATTAGAAATTATTTTCATTTCAATTCATTACTATTAACATCACCTAAAAACGTTATAACACTTCCGTGGTTGCGATTATCCAGAAATAAACAAAAGAAAATATCTGCCCGAGGAATGAAGTCAAAACGCAAACTTTCTTGATTTGTAAATAAGTTTTTCATTTGATAATGTAGTATAAGTATCGGGGCTTCTGAGTGGCTGAATAATGACGCGATAGTAATAAGGAAAGTTAAAAACCAAGTTGAACTTTTCTTGTTACTATAACTATGCTTAGGTAAGTGCTTATCACTATGTGTGATTGTAGCCACTCGAACTGAAAGCAAGCAGCTTAACTCTTACGTATATCACTGTGTTGCGTTAGTGATGATGTGCTTGTAGCAATTGTAGCCCAGTCTTTAACCGAGTCTAGAAAATTACTCCAAAGGTATAACGCATCGCATTCTTGTGTACTAGGTGTAATAATATTTCGTATTTTGTATAAGAACTATTTCTTACTATGCATTACCAACACAAAGATTTTTTTCGCTTTTTTCACTTATGTTAACCATCAACGAGATATTACAATTAATAAATAAACTATAAGTAAAAGTTTGATTTAACAAATAATAAAATATTTTTACGGGAACGCTTGTGATGCATGGAATATTTAGGACACAATCAAAAACATCATACATTAATTTTTTTTTTTTTTTTTTTTTTCGTTTCAAAACGTGTAAAAAACCGCGAATAGGCTATAGTGTGTATTGTATCTTATTTACAAGTTTTCGGAACTGTTGTACTGCAGGTCTCGCAAACTAACACAAGCCACGTACTTAATAAAGTGTCTGATTCGAATACGTACAGGCCCCAAGTTACTACACTCTAAAACATGAATAAGTGATTTCAACTATAGGCTGTTCGCGGCAAAATGAGCACTTCTGATAGCCCTGATTAAGATCTACTAGTATGCCTGTTGTCTTATGTCCTTCCGTCTTATGTAAAATTAACTCCGCCGTGGGCTTTATCACTTTATTCATTCGTCCGTCAAGTGAAACTATGAAATTATAAGAAAAGTAAATATTTTACAAATCTGCTCATTTTTACACTTCGCTGCATTAAAAAAAAAAAAAACAGAAAGCTAAATAAATCATTTAAGTTATTGCAAATGGTTGCCTAACACTTTTTATTCGACGTTAAGATATGGAACTACTTTCCCTCCAACGTTACCAACTTAACTGGGCGCATTAACTTAGTTAAAATATACACTGGTGGAAAAAGTGACTTTTTCCTAAGGTTGATTTCAAAAGTGCTCACTTTATCGTGGTACCAGTACTCAGTTGAAGGCCATAACTGGTCTTGGTTACTTAAATTTAAAATAAATTTGGAAAATAGTCGAAACATAAAATTTTTCAAGTTATAAAAATTAAAAAAGGTTAAATTTTAAAATTACACAGGGTTAAAATTATATTTTGTTACAGTCTAAAAGAAAAGGTTACATTATAATTTTTAAATGTCGGAAGTTATAATTCCTCTGCCTCCACCCTTGAACCCTCGCCACGCCATCCTCTCCCTTTGTCGTGGACAGCCTTTTGTGGCGTTATTTTACTGAATCTTTAGTTAGCGAGCTGTTACGTACAGGTGAATCAGTGGGACGCACCGAGGTTTTACCGCCAGGCCAAAGCAGTCCGCTAGGAATTAGTAGAAACCACTGTTTAGTCAGTAAAAAAAAAAAAAAAAAAACAGTGACCAATGATCGGCAGAATTTTGAAGCGAAACAGTTTCAACAGATCTACAGTCAAATTTCGCGGATTTGGAGCAGTATCAACTGTTTCGATTTTTGAGTGAAGTGGATCCGGATGCCCAGTGCAGCCTTCGAAATGATTTCCGCATAACACACTGCTCTTCCTCACTTCTGAATGTTTTTCGACTAGAAATATGATCGATGCCTTTCTATAGTCTATTCGCGGGCTTTGCACACTCTTTGAATCAAACATTTGAAAAATCCCCCCATGCATTACGTGTTTGGTTGTTTCCGTAACATGTCGTGTATTACAAGCGTGTTATACTTGTGTTAACATAAAAATAGCAAATTTTTTTAAAATTTAACTTTCACTTATTTTTTATTTATAATACTTCATTTGTAAGAAATATGAGTGGAAAAAGTAATAAAATATGTGTGTTGGTAATACATATATGCTGTTCACGGTAAAATGAGCACTTTTGAAATCCCTGCATAAGATCTATTTGTATGCACGTTGTGTATTCCTCCGCATACGTAAAATTAACATTGTCATGGGCCTCATCACTTTATTCTTGCGTCGGTCAGGTGAAACTGGGGTTTTTAAAAAATATGTGTTTTACAAATATGGTAATTTTTACACTTCGATGCAATAAAAAAACAGAAAGTGAAATTAATAATTTAAGTTATCACAGATGGTTACATACCACATTTATTCGACATTAAGTTATGGAAGTATTTTTTTGTCTCTCGTTACCAACTTGACTGGGCGAATGTCACTCAAAGCGCCCGTTAAAATACATGCAGGCAGGGGCAGTGCATTTTTTCTAAGGTTGATTTCACAAGTGCTCACTTTATCCTTAACAACCTTTAGTAGGAACTACTTCTTATGCAAAATACTTTAAGACTTGAGTGAGCACGAATGTGGTGCGTAATAACTCCGGTGTAATTTTTTAGACCCGGTTAAGCTTTCTTCGTATGGGGAGGAGGAATATCTTGGAAGTAAAACTTTAGCAGGGCTCCATAGAGATTGGAAGTAACCGTAAATGAAATTTAGCCCATCCAGATGTCGTTGCACAATCTCTTCCCGGAAGGGACTAGTTATGCCAAGCCAGGCTTAAGCCAATGACTTGGGGGAGGAGAAAAGCGCGATTTGGCGAGAAAGATAAAGTTGAAACATGGGTCAGTACTTTTCGGCATGCTTCCTGGACGAATCTTTGTCGTGGGCGATTTGTTAATTGCATAATCGTGAGTTTGAATCTAAAAAAATTTGAATTTCGTATTACGATATGTTGATGTAATTGCTCAGATAATGGAGGTACTTTTGTTCTGCGCAGAAGTGGATGACCGATTTTTTAATGCAAAATTTTGGTATCAGAAAATGGAATAAAAATACTTTCAATGACACCAATGTTCGGAGGCACGCGACCCTCAAGTGGTCGAAATGTTTGATTAATTTCGACAATAATTTAAATCATGTGTAGTATCATAGTACCATGTCAAATAGAAGTCAAATGTTACATTCACACACACACACACATTATATATACTTATATATATATATATATATATATATATATATATATATATATATATATATATATATATATATATATATATATATAACACACACACACACACACACACACACACATACATAGGCGGAATTATAAATGCGATACACGGTGCTTAGTTTAAGTTCTACATAATTTTAATGTCATAAGAATAGTAAATTTTTCTTAAAGTTCTAATTTTTTCGTTAGTATTCTTAATCAAATTGGCATTTAGTTACAATGTAAATGCACTTATACGTCACTTGTAGTCATGTTATGTAAACTAGATTGGATTTTGTTCTTTTGGTTGCCGATTTACAAAATAGCCTATAGTTAGGTGGAAAGACACCTTAAAGTGCGAGAGGTACTCGGTTCGCATTCCTGGTAGGACCTGGATATGTGTTGTTTTTTAGGGTATACCTTGGGTTCTTAAGTTTAAAACTGCCCCTCATTTAACCTTCGAATATAAAGCGGGAAGAAAATAAGTATCAATCAAAATTATTTTCTTAGTCAAAATTATGGCTTTTTCAAATATTATGATAAATTATGTGTTTAATGTTCCTGCAACAAAAAAAAAGTAATTTATGATTATGTGTACCTACATAACATTTTAAAGTATAACACAAAGGCAATAACGACTATAGTTTAAATTATCTTAATTATTTTTGTACATTTCCTCTAAGTAAAAAGGTTTTGTTGAATAAAACTAAGTTTGTTTGGCGCAACCAAATTAATTGTTTGTATAGTGGTAATGAAATATTTTGTTTGTTTAAACCAAATTATTTTGTTGTTATTGCTATTATTGTGTTGCCCCGTACTGCAATGTTTTGTTCGCATAACTAAAGATTTGTTTGACTCTACGTACATTAAACCGTTTCCGTTATTATTTAAAAAAATAATGTGAAAACTCGAACGAGATTTGAACCCAGAACGTTTGCAATTTACGTCACACCGTAGTCACCTAAGGTAAAGTGTCTACTGACGAAACTCTAATGTTTTTTTTTCTTTCAAGTATTTGCAATTGGAATACTGAGCGACGCACGTAAATTAGTATATCATGTTTAACAGCTTTACGTTTTAGTTTCCTGTTGAACTTGTTTTATTAGGAAATGTCTACCATTGGTAGGCATCAATAAAGGCACTAATAAATACTGTTACCACCCTAACTGTCACAAAATTACAAACAAACTCTCGAGCTGTTTTTCGAGCGAAGGCAATCAAATGAAAGGTCAAGCAAATAATTTATATACCGTTGATTCGATAATTTTCCCTTCGGTGATTGGTTGTACTTAGACTGCCACATTGTACTATAGCCGGTATGAGATAAGCCTGAAAAAATACAGAGTGTCGTGTGTTGGTACGGCCCTTACATAGTACTGCCAGTCTGAAATAAAGTAGAGGAACTCTCGTGCAAAAGCTACCATGTGAGTATGTGGTGTCGATTACAGAGAAAAAAGATGACCTTTAGTAGGACTTCATTCAAAATTTCCAATAACATCAAAACTCGTGTACTTAGTTTTCCAATCTCAATATGGGTAAAATGTACCAGTATGAAAGCTTAAATTTAATGTTATACCACACCAGGTGTGCTGCCATCTCTTAGAAACACTGTACCCGGTCTGAGAGGGCTCGACTGTGTAGGACTTAACACCAGGTCGTTCACGTCGGGCAGGAACACAAAATAGTACACAATTTGTGCACTTAAACACTCCAAGAGAAAATGATTAAACAATGCAAAATAGTAAGTCATGTATAAGTAGAAGACTATGTATATAACACAGGAACCAGCCACAGAAATAATGCAGACGACACCGCGGGATGTATCTTTTAGTCCAGTTACTTTATTGAGTCGCTTATTATTTTCAGATTAATTTTTGTTATTAAAATTTTATTATTATCGGGACTATCTCCAGACAAATATCCTCGTGGAAAGTTGCAAAGCTAAAAAGAAAACAACACTCTCCTAATTACCATGTAACTGGCCGTACCTAGCCTGAAGTCCCGGGCCACGTAAAATTGTGGCCAGACACTGAAATTTTAAAAATTGACATATTGTTTAAATTAAAAAGAAATTATAATCAGTTCACTGCAAAATATATCTTCAGTGAGCCTAGATAGCGGTGATTGAGACATTACACTCAGTTTTTCCGTGGGCAAAGTCTTATACAGCTGGTTCAAATTACGTAGAAAATATAAGATGGCGTCGCCAATGAGAAATTTGACTGTTTTAGAACAAGTCTGGGCGGACGCTAAAAAATTAATTTACTTTTGTATTATTTACTACACTTATCTCAGCACGTAAATGGTGCTCTCGATGTTCACCAGCCCTCGGACGTATTGCAGATTTAAATTGGGTCGATAGATCTCGTAACTGTAGGACTTTCAAATCCAAATCTGGGCGGGTCCACGTGGAGGAATGCCATCTCTCTTACACGTATGAACCTGGCTATCTCCTATCAATCTGCCTAGCAATGGGACTCATACAGCACTCGCTAATTGCTGGTCACAAAGTGTATTAAAAGCTAGAACACCCTAACAATATTAGTAAAAGCCCTACTCGCCACCCCCCTTCGGGTGCGAGACCTATGTTAGACGTTCGGCAGTGATGATTGTCAGTTTGAGAGACAGCGAACGCTTCGCTCTTAAGGCTGAATTGGTCTTTCAGGGACCTAAACGTTCCAGCCAATAGTAGGCCAGGACTCGAACCTGGGGTCCAATAGGGATTAAGTAAATACCTTACAAACCCTACCCCCTCCAAAAATGTACGTTTATTAATTAAAAATAACAATAGAATATGAAAAATAGCTAAATACTTATCCTTAAAGAAGAATAAATTGCCACGTTACATCTAAGAAAAATATCCTATCAGAGTAAAATAATGAAAATTAATAAAACATTAAATCACGTGGAAATGCAGATTGCATTAAAATAACAGTGAAGTTATATAAAATTGCAGTATGCAAATAAAGAGAATTAGCATAAAATATTCATAAAATATAGTGTGTATAATGTTCGTTTTACAAGGGTTTCACCAGCACAGGTATTTTGTTTATTCTATGGTGTATTTTGTTAGATGGACAAAATCAATTTGGTATATTTTTAAGTTTTGTTTACCAACAAAAATATTTTTCCGGGAACACAAAATATATCTAGTTGGACTCATAAGAACAAGTATAGGTCATTCATGGTAAAGTGAGCACTTTTAAGGGCCTACCAACAGGTATTAACCACTAATAATTATATTTCATTACAGTTTTAGGCGTTAACTTTTGAGAGTCGAGAAATATAAACAGTATGTTCAATAGTCACACTGCAGTGTTTATATTAAAGAACGGCGCGAAGAAAGAAATTGGCGGAAAGGAAAAGTTTAGCAGGGCCTTAAAAAGTATTCATTTTACAGTGAATAGCCTGTACTTTTTCCGCTGGAACAAACATTTCCCTCGGCGTTAATGGATAACGTGTTGCACGAGATTGCTCAAAGACGTAGTATCTCAACATACGTAATGTTGGCAGCCGTCAAGCCCGAATTTATGAGCCGGTACATTGGGCACATGCCCAGAAGCGCAACGTCTTAGCAAAGAAAATTTACAAAAAAAAAAAAAAGAGACAAGTTTAATACAGAATCCTGAATAAATATTGTTATCAAGTAACGGTGGACAGTCGTCCATCCGTCAGTCAGTCATCCGTCTGTTTTCGTCCGACAGTTGACAGCGATTCACAACAATCCGTCGTCCATCAATCCTTCAGTACGGCAAAATTCCAGTGTGACAATTTTACATCGTGATATTTCTTTAGTTGAAGATATATTTTGGTTCGAAATACTTTTCAAAGAGAGAAATATTTTGGAGAAATATATATTTTTTTCACGTGATAAGAATTTATACTGAATTTTTTAACATTAAAAATTCCTGAATATACCACCAAAGATAAATAAACACAGATCCACCGCCTTGCATTTTATTTGAAAATGCGTATTCGCGTATAATGAGTGTCGTCAGAAGGCGCGGGCTCATCCGTCCGTCCGTTGCAAGTTACGATTTGGTAAATATGTGACGTATGGAAGGATAGAAAAAAAAGTTGCCCTGGGTTTCTTAACACTTTTTAATCATACCTTTGAAAAATCACCTTATTTATGACGTGCTTGATTATTTCTTAAACATGCCGTGTATCACAAGCGTGTTATACTTCTATTAACATAAAAGTACCTTATTTCTGATTCAATAGAAATTTTACTTGTATATATGTGTAAATTAGAATGTTTAGTATATAATTAATATAAATAAAAACATCGAGAAAACAGGTATGTTGGTAATGCCCGATAAGAAATAGTCCTTATCGCGCGAATGCGGTGCGCAGTCATTTTTGTTTTAATTTTCTAAACTCAATTAAGCTTCGTTGGCACGAGGCGGAGGAATATCCTGGAAGTATAACTTTAAGCAGCGCTTCAGAAAAGTTCGAAGTATTGATTTCAGCTGTTGGGGCCACGACTTGTAGATCTGAACTACGTACGTGGGGGGGGGGGGGGCAGGGTGCTGCTGACTTCGAAGCCAGTCTCCTGGCGGCAGTGACACATTTAGGGTGCCGTGGTCGGAGAGCCTGGGAAGGAGTATTTGTTTCCTGGCCCAGGGCTTGTTAAGTATTGAAGGCCAAGTCTGACGTGCAGTAACCTCTCGCCCTTCCCCCCCCCCCCCTCCCTTACCGGAACCTCACGAAGTCATGGCGGTCAAAATACGGCGGCGACAACGATGTGGCGCCACCTGCAGGTAAAATATTCATTGCACAAGTAGAAAGGACGGGAAGGGGGGGGGAAGCCAGGGGTGGTGGGACTACCCCCATTGTGGACGAAACTCGGACTCTCATTCGATTCCTGGAGGCACGAGGCGAAGGTCCTGGAAACTTGGCGGGCGCACGCGATGGTCGTTCGCCTACCACCAGCAACAGCACGCACCGGGTATAGTCCACTCACTGCAACTTCACACTTTTCTGAAGCCTTGCTAAAATTCTGCTTTCATAAGACGATTACGTTTCTTTCCTCTACATATCAATAAAAACATTATTATTCCGACTTGGAAAAAAAAATACAAGGAGGCTACAAACCTACGCACAGTATTTTGCGCTGATCACACAATCAAATAATAAATATTTTTAATAAGCAACAATAAATATCTATTTTCATCAGTGCTACCTGGACATGTAAATATTTCATTAAGAAACGTTTACTTTAAAAACGGCATTCCATTCCTCAGTTTAATTGGCCTACTATTATACAGTTAAACTATTTCTAATTACCTGTCGCCAACACAGCAGTGCTGACACTGCTTTGATTTTATATTTATTACGAAATAAACATTAGAATTGGTAGAAGTATCATTTATTAAAAAACTGGATACCCTATGTTAGTAACGCAACTAACACACTGAGGTCTGCACACATTTACTGGCACTTATGACACATTGGAAGTGAGTCACCTGTATCCACTACTGCAAGAACACCGGTTCTGTTGGTGTCTGTGTTAGAACCCACCATCGTCCTATTGGTCCATACCACACCCGACGCTACCCTGTACTTTAGAGCGTTAATTATTGGCTGGTCATCAACCAATGGAGAGCCGAGCTGATATCGACCCAATCAAATATCCTTTATAGTATAAAAGGAATTACAATCAATCACGTCATTTTGAGTGGCTATACAAAAAATAAATTCTATCGTTAGCAATATCATTGTTACTGCGCTGAGGTGTTCTTGTGATGTCGTGTTAAACACTAGCCGAACAAAGACTGTACACCCATGCGAGTTTTGTTCTAAACAACAAAGAAATTTTCAAATTGGCTGTGCTGGAGATACACTCGAGCAGAGCCTACAAAGTGTTAAATGTTTGTGGTATATGGTTTAATTAAAAAATAATAATATCCAAACGGGGGTGATTTTTCAAAGCTTTGTTTCAAAGAGTGTGAAGATGCCATGTACGGAATATACCGTCAAGTTTTTAAAAGAGGGTTCGGGGAGGGATAGGGATTCCCAATACCATTCAGTAGAGATGCAAGGAGCCGGGGCGCCCGTCTGCTGGCTACGGGTAGGGAAAGCCGTCTGCTATAGGCTGTTCACGGTAAACAGAACATTTTCGAAAGTCCTGCTTAAGATGTACCTGCTTGTATGAACATTATGCATTCTTCCACCACATTTAAAATTAACATACAATAACAATGGAACTCACCTGGTCGCTTTATTCATGCGTCGGTTAAGGGAAAGAGTAAAATTATTAGGTAAGTAAATATTTTATAAATGTGATAATCCTTACACTTATTTGTTTAAAAAAGCAGAGATCAAAAGAAATCATTCCAGTATTCACTGATATAATTCCATCCGTCCGTTAAGAGTGGGATGGTCCCCCGTGGGAACCCCACGTCCAAGGTCAAGAAGCGAGGGAGCGATATGGGTGACATTAACACACACGCCTAGTGCCTCATCGCTCCTACGTGCAAGGCTTGCAGTGTTTCCGGCGTAACGCTGTACTGTGCAAATTAGTTATCTAACAGTGGGGTTTCATTACACGCGATGTAAGACCACAGATTAAACTACGTACGTATCCTTGTACCTTACTCTTGCCGCATAAGGAAACTGCATAAGTCAAGTTTTAAATATGCTATATTTGACCACTTACTGGATTTTTTTTCTCCAAGAATACACTTGGCTAAAATATAAAAATAGGGGCATTGATAATAGTTTTTTTTTAAATTTTTTCTGCCAAAAAGTCGTATTTGTTCATTTACCGAGATACGTGTATTCGCGCAAACAACTATTTCACAAAAAAAAAAAAAATGCGGGGGTCCATCCCACTCTTAATCAACATTACTGGCCGCATGGCAGTCGTGTACCAGTTAAAATATACGCTGGTAGAGACACTGACTTTTTCGAAGGTTAATTTCAAAAGAGCCCAATTAATTGTGAGTAGCCTACAGCTGCTAGCCTAGTTCTGAATGACCCGAAAAACGAATATAAATCTTCTTATCAAAAGGCCACTCACGTCTGTATCTTGATTCAGTGCCAAAAGTGTAATGACGTGTGACCGTGTTAGTTAACGACATATGTATTTTTTTACGAAACCAATATTTTACTTAAGCTATTAAAACAAGTGTACATTTTATTTGTCTTTAATAATTCTTGCGTGGTTTCATGTTAATTTTTTTTTCATTTCATTATAAACTCTTTCGTATTAAACTATTAAATTTAGAGTATCATGTCTATTTATGTACATTTATTTTCGTTTATGCATAAATATAGTTTATTTTCATGGTCCAGAGTCTGTGTTCATATATTTTTAGGGTGTGCGTAGATATGTCCGAAATTTTCTTTATTCTATGGAAGCATGCGTGTTTTCACCATTTCGTATGTTTCCGAGCCGGTACCATTTGTCTAATGACTTCTGTAAAATCGAATACCTCTTTATTGATTCTTGGTTGGATGGGATTGAGCACTGTTGTCATCGCTTGTTTCCTATTAGTTCAAACTAACCCAGGCCGTGCCAAACATACAGTAGTCCAATGAAAAATACGATACAAATGCACGCGTGTTTAAAGTTTACCCCGTCTTCAAGAAATAATGCAAATTCCTTCAGATCTCCAGGTATGCATATACGTAGTGCTCATAAATTTAACATGGTCAAATTAATACAAGTGGTAGAAGCGAAGAAAATATTTCATTCCTAAACACTCGCCATTGCCGGAAATACTGTATCTTATTGTATATTTTTGCGTCGAACCCAGCGAGGTGGCATCGTGGTAACACGCTGGTGGACCTGAGCTCGATTCCCGGCCGACCATCCTGATTTCGGTTTACCAAGGACAAGGATTTACCGAAATGCTAGGTTGGTTCCGTGCCACAGATATTGTTGACCTCTTCCCTTCCCGATGCTGATTGTCTGAGTCACTGACTCCGTCTCTAAGGAGTTATATGTCGACGAGAAGTTAAGCAACAACAAAAGAGACAGATCACAGTACGTTGGAGAAATTTTTCACCCAGCGCCTGCCAGTAAGCAACCACTAGCATATTAGAGCCGTGTTAGTTGCATGTCTTCAAGGCGCTACAGCAATTCTACCGACGTGCAGATAGGTTGGCTGTGAAGTCATTATATTAGAGGCGGAGCAAGATGGCCAGATAAGTAAGAGGAGCGGAAGTAGTCAACGACGCCCTGCAGTAAGTAACCATCCTAGCGTTCGCCAAGAGATATTTCGGGACACCGGGGTAAACCGAAATCAAGGTGGCCGGGCTGAGAATCTAACCAGATCCTCTTGAATGTGACTTTATTGTGGCACTACTGCGCCACCTCGCTCGCTATAGCCTGTTCGCCGTTTCTTAACACTTTTTAAATCAAACTTTCGAAAAATCAGCTTATGTTTGCTGTGTTTAGTTACTTTCTAAATACGCCATGTATCACAAGCGTTAATACCTCTGTTAAAACCAAATTATCTAATTTTTCGTTAAATTGAAGTTTGACCAATATTTTATTTATAAATTAAGTTTAATTAATATGTATAAAAAATTGATAAGACATGTATGCTGGTAACATCTAGTAAGAAATCGTTCTCATGCAAAATATAATTACAACTGAATGCGCGCGAATTCTGTGCGTTGTCCTTTGGTTTAATTCTGTGGACTTATTTAAGCTTAGTTTGTACGATGCGGAGGAATAGTGTGGAAGTAGAACTTTAGCAGAGCTTCAGAAAAGTGTGACGTAACCATGAATGGATTATATCTGCCATTATACTGGCGTAGGTTGTATGCAGAATCGTCGGTCGATGGCGCGGCTGCCTTGCACCTGCATGACGGGAGACTCCTGCGCCGTCATATGCTCTGGACTTGCTGTTCCATGGTGCATATACTAAAATGCGTATCTGGCTGTTTAGCCCGAGTGAAGTACTCCATTATAGCCAAGGTACAGATGCACCCCGCACTTCAAGACAACAAAAGTTTAAATGTGTGCAGTCTAGCTCGTTAATAGCTGTATCACAAAGTCGATAAGTACGCATAGACGAAATAGCACAACGGTTCCTTTGATGTTGGCGTACCCATTCTCTGATTGGTGGCTTCACGAGGTTCTGGGAATGGGCCATGTGCCTGATTGGCTACTGCATGCTGTGAAAGATGCCCTATTGGCCGGGGCTGCCGGATGGCGAGTAGGTTACCAGGTGCTCATTGGCTAACGGCGCGGCGTCACAACGTCTAGCTGGCCAGCGACGCCATTTTGCTGATGTGAGAGACTGGAGTTCGTAGTATAAGAGACTGTTTTCACGTCTGCAATCTTATTTAAAGGCTGTTCACGATAAAATGAGCACTTTTGAAATCAACCTTAGAAAAAGTCTCTGCCCATATGTGCATATATTTTAACGGGTGAAATGAATGACACGTGCTTAATAAAGTTGGTAACGATCGAGGGGAACGTAGTTCCATATATTAACGTCGAAAAAAAGTGTTAGGTAACCATTTGTGATAACTTTAATTATTTCTCTCTCTTTCTGTATTTTTTATTGCATCGAAGTGTAAAAAAAAATTAGCAGATTTGTACAATATTTACTTTTGTAATAATTTCACAGTTTCACTTGACCGACGCATGAATAAAGTGATGAGTACCGTGGCGATGTTAATCTTACATGAGGCGGAAGAACACACAACGTGTACACAAGTAGATCTTAAGCAGGGCTTTCAAACGTGCTCATTTTACTGTGAACAGCCTATACACTTTGGTTGCATCGTGTCTCTAATGCTGTCTCCCCGCGGCATAACCACGAATGTTTATATGAATTTCATTACTGCTTTACTCTCTGCATGGCCTGAATCCCACACTGCTTATGTTTGTCAGGGGTCGCCTATCGGCGTAGGCGCTGCACAACGCATTTTCGATACACACTTGACGTTACACGCTTCCATTTACGTGTATGGGTCCATAAATGAAATATAATTATTTTCTTCCGTTGTGTTGTCCTTACCAGTTCGACTACTGAATTCCCTTGTGTTACTGTACATAACTTAAGAATTAACATAGATTTATGAGTAACATAATGATATCAAACTTGTCAGATCATCACTATTTTACAACTAAGCGAAATATCTGTAAAGTAATTGCAGCTCAGCCCGACTACAAAATGTGTTGAGTGGCGATGAGTGACTCGTTCGGGGTTGTTTTTTTTTTTTTATTCCATAGGACTATTCACACGCAAGTCTCGCTGTCTGCAGCTACACCAATGAAAAGTTATTTATAGTCTGTTCGCGATTTCTTCACACTTTCTGATTTAAAACTTCGAATCCTTACTTCTCCCCCCCCCCCCCCCTTTTCCTTGTATGGTGTGATTGGTTGTTTCCTAGATATGTCAAGTAGCACAAGCATTTTACACTTCCGAAAAAATAAAAAATATTTTATTTTTTGTTAAATTGATCTTCTGCTTATATTTTATATATAAATTACATTATTTATTTTGTAATTATAATAAATAAAAACAGAGAAAATAAGTGTGTTGGTAATGAATAGTAACAAATAGTTCTTATGCTGAATATGTATTATTTAAGTGAGTGCGCACGAACGCGGTGCATTGCCCTTTGGTGTAATTGTTAGACTAAGGTAAGCTTTGTTTGCGTGAGGCGGACGAATATCCTGAAAGTACACCTTTAGCAGGGCTTCAGAAAAGTTAGAAGTTACCGCGAACCCACTATAGCCAGTTCCACATCAGACCAGTTAACACAGCATCCGAAGCTCGTTTCTTTGTAAGCGTGTAATCGAATCATATACCTACAGTGCGTGTATTGTGTACCGTGATGTAATTGCCAATGTAAGTTACGAGTAGAAATAACCGTAGAACAGTTTTTTTCCTTCAAATCAGCTCACAAAATTTCCACATCCCTTATAATCTGACCTCCTCGACACTCGAGCGTGACGTCTGCAGATGATTCGAGTCCCTGCGTCGAACTTTAGATCTGTGTTGTACGACATAGAATGTGCGGTGTTATTGCTCCCGCAGCCTCCGTACAGCGTTCCACAGCGACTCTAGTGGCTGCCGTGTCCAGGCCATAGACTAAAGATGAGGTAGACCGTTTATTCGTCTTCTGCACATATACCCGACATTGATATACCACAATCATACGCAACTGTCAAAGTCAAATGGAAAACAGTGAAGGACGTGTTTGTTTGTATCTTAATTTTTAAGTGACATGCACTATTATATTAATAAAATACTTTTACCAATTTGAATTTAGTAGAACTGCAATACAAATTGGTTATAGGAGATATACATACATCTCTAAAGCACTTGTTTACAAATCAGCTTCCTAACCTAAAATCCAAACCATGCCGTTTACGCTAGACGTGTTGGCAGAAAAGTAGTTCAATTTTGGGACACGGAGATTGTTTGTGCGCAGCCAGCGAGATCGGTCTACCTCATCTTTAGCCTATGGTCCAGACCAATCACCTAGTAGGATCATTTTAGAGCTCTCCGGGCGTCTCTCAAAGTGGATACAGCACTCTATAAATTATTTGTAAACTTACCATATCGGTGTATACGTAAAGTAACAAATTGAGAATGGTGAAATATTTCCCCATACAGCCATGGCATTGTTCCTACAGTTGCACAGGAAAGAGTAAAATGCGTGGGAAAGTTCACAACTTTGTATAGTAGCGGTGCTAAACATTCCCATATTTTCAGCCTGATGCGTAGCACTATTTTCAACCACTGTGTAGGTTAAAAACTTCCATTACTGTTTAGGAATTGTACCAGAAAATTTTATAGTGTACCTTAGAGGCGCTCAGGCATAGTCCCATTGTTGGTAGCTTCGCGCCACCTGTCTTTCGACCGAGGGTATGAACCAGCGGCCCGTACCTGCGGTTCCTCTTGTACCGAGCCGGGAATCTTGGGACGACGACGCAATCTCAGCAGGCTAAAACTAACTTGTTCCACGAAGGCCCTTCGGAACAGCCTGTAACAGGAACGCAACACAGGAAATAAATTATTCTTATGAGGGTAATGTAAACTGCTGTGACCCTCCGAATTTTAACACTTTCAGCCTCCTCTTTAATTTATATTTTCAGATGCATTAAAAAAAATTGCATCTGTGCTATACTTTACGCGCGACAGCACTTGTCTAAGCCAGTGTGATGTAGGTCTTTATGTACGGATCTAGTAATATGAACCACGAACAACATTCGACAGTAGAGCGATTCACGAATGAGTTACCCTCAGGGAAGATCATTATAATCCATGCACGGTTACTTCGCAATTCTCTGTAGCACTGCCAAAGTCCAGGAAATTCCTCTGCCTCTTGCAAGCTAAGTTTAATTATGTCTAGAAAATTTCACCTAAGGACGACGCGTCCAATTCGTGTGCACTCGGTTGTAATAATATTTTGCACGAAAAATATTTCTTACCAGGCGCTACCAACACACGTGTTTTCTCATTGTTTTTGTTCATATTTATTATAGATGAAATATTGTTATTTATAAATAAACCGTAGGTAAAACTTAAATTTAACGAAAAATAAGATACTTTCATGTTAACGCTTGTGATACATGACATATTTAGAAAATAAGTAAATACGTGACACATGGGGTGATTTTTTCAAAGGTTTAATTTTAAATATGTGAAGAAACCGCGAATGGACTATAGGCACTGAGCAACGCTGTGTACACTGCCGACCAAAAATAACCTTCCCGTGCGTTTATATACACAACTCTGAATGTGTTAATTTTCAAGGTTGGACTTTAAGGATGTCTTAAAGGTGCAAAAATAATTGTTCCGTGTAGAGCATTTGCAATATATTCCCACTTTTTGAATTAAACCTTTTAAAAATTGCCCCATGTATGGCGTATTTAGTTGTTTCCTAAATATTTCGCGCACCTCTGTTAACGTAAATATATTTTGTTTTTGATTTTAGTAAATTTTTACTTATATTTGATGAATTATTTATGTTACAGTTATAATTACCGTGGTTAAGAAAATAGAGAAAATATATCTGTTGTTAATACCTAGTAAGAAGTAGTTTTCATGCAAAATATTATTGAACCGAGTGTGCACCAGAGAAGTGCGCTGTCCATACGATGTAATTTTCTATACGTATATAAGCTTCGTTTGCACGAAGCGGAAGAATGTCCTGAAAGCAAACTTCAGCAGGGCTTAAAAAATGTTGGAAGTAACCGTGAATGATCTAAAAACGAGCAAGTATTTTTCAAGTTATTTCTTTTCTGAGATGCTTACCGCCAGGCTGGAAACACGAATGTGGTCGTTACAAGCCCAGCTCCTTCAACTCCCTGTCCCATTCGCATGTTACTTCAGCCAGTAGAGCGACAGCCATCCAACTCGGCATTGTGGCGGTAGGGGGGGAGTTCGATCCTTGGCGCCATCAGATGCTTATTTTAGGCAGCTTTGTCCGCCCTCAAGCAGCGGTGTACAGTAGTGAGTATATACAGGAGTCTTTCTCTGGGGCCACAGGCGGCAGAAACATTAAGCATTCAGTGTTCCGCCTGCCTCGCACCGGAACTGCGTTACAGTGTGTTTGAAATTCAAGTTGTTTTACGAAACGATTAAACGTGCCCCCAGTATGTTTACCTGCGGAAAAAACATCATAGCCCAGACAAGGAAGGAATGATACTTTAAAGTTACTACGCGAGTTGTAAATACTATTTTAGAGCCCTCGTGTCTTTAAACTGCCGTATCTTAAACATACTAGCTGGACACTAGTCAAACTACGATAAGAGCCTGTGTTGAACTTGGCTACAGACTTTTGATCAATAAAATTATAGAGTCACCTCCGAAAGTCCCATCGTCAGAGATCTGCAAAATCCGCGTTATTAGGGAACGCCAATGTATCCCGACATTTTTTCTGAAGTTGGCTGTCTTCCACCTGAAACTACTAGCAGGCCTCTCTGAAACAATAATGTTGGCTGTTGGCGACAGTACTAATCATATGAGTGCAGAATTACAGATTGCTTCTACTCCACAGCACATTTCAAAAATTGAGGGAACCACTATCACAAACGTTCCAATAGGGCCTACTGAAAGTGGCCTTTAAAATGTCTGTAAAGAGTTTGCCACGGGTAGCTCTACTGAAGTCTCCTGCATTGCTTGTCTTAGGAATGTGTCCACCCCTGCAAAGTGTTCTGTTTCGGCAGAAGTAACTAGGCCACTCCCAAAAACTAGTCATCCACTAAAGAGGCGCAGAAATCCATAACTCTCTCAAATACTCACATTGTTGCCATATGCTAAAATATGTCAATACAAACTGCAATAAAAATAGGCGTAACTTAAATAAAACGACCGTAACCTCAAAACCATTAAGCTCGCAGACCAAAGGCGTTGTAGAAAAACACAAATCGACTTTAGATGGTGAGAAAGATATTGCAATCTCTAGTAAGGTCGAGTATCTATGTGGTGGATGGGGTGCAATGTACGAAGAGCCTCCATCTGTGGACTGGATTATGTGCAACGAATGCAGACCATGGGGGGGGGGGGACCCTGTATTGATTGTATCAGAAAAGGCTTTTTATTAAGGTAGTAGATACCAATATGACTCTTACCCCACTGTAATAAGATTCTTGCCCCACATTTGGGGCAAGTTTCCTAATAGTGTAACGTGTTCCATTTGTATTTGAAGTTATTACAAATGAACTAAAATTTCAGTTGTTGAATACAATTATACCAGAGGATGGACCCATGGAATCCTCGGGATAAGCCACCATCGGTGACGCAGATAACCGTACGAATTAGTATTTATGGTACAGTGTCGTCTGGGTACTCCGGCACGTGCTCGCTCGCACATCCTGTCCTGCAGTTGCAAACTTAAGACTTAAGAATTAAGACTTATGACTTATAATTTAAGATTTAAGACTAGGGTGTAGGTTCGAAGGGCCTAACTTCCCATTGGATGAAAGCGTGGCTTAGAAAGACAACCCTCCCCCAAATCCCATGAAAATCGGTCGAAAAATGCGCCTTCCACGAACCTTAATTATCGAGCACAAATACGCCTCCGCCCGGAAAAAAGGGGGGGGGGGGTAATTGGCAACTATAACTCGTCCTCTTCCTCATGGGACACTATCGAGCCCCCCTAATAATTTATTTACTGCCAAAAACAGGGTGGGGGCCCCCCACCCTGTTTTTGGCCGTAAATTGTATGACGCCGAAAACTTTCGTTCTTGATGTGACGTGATGAGATTTGGGCGGCTCTTAAAGGCGAGGTCTTGAGAACCGATGAGGGTGGACGAGATGAGTATGGGGCAGCACCGGAATGAAAGGGCGGTGGAAACGGGGGATTCCCGAGAAAACCCACCGACCAACGGTTTCGTCCGGCACGATACCCACTTGCGAAAATCCGGTGACCCGGCCGAGACTTTCGTTCTTGATCATTGTATATAGACACAATTCATTGTCGGAGCGTATAGGCTACACGTAGTTTTTGCAACAGACACAATCGACTACTGTTTTATAAGTGCGGGCTCTTGCCCCACATTAAACAATGTGTGCCAAAATGTTTAAGAAGCTCATGTTTTTTCCTTTATTAAAATCGTGGACAGAATATTTTTGATCGCAATATGTAAACTTGTGTGTTGTAAGCGGAAAAATTTTGAGGATGGAGAAGGGTTGAAACTCTTACTGTGCTTCTTGAGCCTGAATATACCCGGAAAGGGGCACCCCCTCCTCTTTCCCTTTTCTTCCTGTAGTTTAATGCAGGGGCGCAGCTACAGAGAGAAATTGGGTGTGGGGGGGGGGGTCCCCTATAACCTCTTTTGCCCCACCCTAAGGTTATCAAAGATTAGTATTAAATTTTATTTTAAATCACCCTTTGACGTTTATGAAAATATGTAATTGATGTAAAGTATAACGCGTTTTATTAAACTGTGAAGTAATTTTCCTCCTAGTATTCCCACGTAACCTTCCTCCATTCACTTCAGTCAGTGTAATTCCTCTCTCACAGAGAAACTTCTGGTTGCGCCACTATTTGACATAACCCTGTGAATCTAACTAGGGCCTAATTCGTTAATATTTATGATCTCAGAATGAATGCCCTGGACGTTTCGAGATACCGCGAATATAGGGTTTCTCATTTCCGAGGCATGAAGCCATGGTAAGTCGCGGTTCCTCCAGATCCCGCCGTTGCAAGGACTTGCCGGTGTAATACAGTAGAGAGAGTACATTGTTCGGACTGTTTAAACGTTACGATCAGACGTTTCTCAAGCGGCGTTCTCTGTTATCTGAACGAGAATCGAGCACAGTTGTTCCGGATAAACGAATTGTATGGCAGAGGTTACTTTCTCTCCCCTCAACAACAGTTTTCTCTTTCTCTCACTCCCCTCTATCTGTTCACGGAAGAAGGGAAGTGGGCGAACGGATGAT
Organism: Dryococelus australis; assembly: GCA_029891345.1. Taxonomy (NCBI): domain Eukaryota; kingdom Metazoa; phylum Arthropoda; class Insecta; order Phasmatodea; family Phasmatidae; genus Dryococelus; species Dryococelus australis. The sequence goes on along the minus strand of CM057001.1, from coordinate 89,265,867 downwards.
ACCAGACGTGGGAGGCAGGGACAAGGAGATTATGTGCCGCACAAAGGACCCGCGAGTGTTTCCGAGCTTTGTATTGAATGGGATTACCTGGGCGACTACAAAGGAGGTGGCCGAAATAATTTACCCAAAATCTGCATCGCGCAGGGTACAGTTCATAAAAAAAACTGTGAAATAAGGGCTTTAGGTGCGCAACGAGAGAGAAAATGGTGCGCTCTCACAAGGGAATTTCCGTCGGGATCGCGACCTCCGTGGTTTTGTAGGTGGCAATGCTTTTCACCAGATGAACACGGTTAAATTTAACGCTAAAACTGTCTGTTTCGCGTTAGAAAAGTGTCAAATTGAAGAGCACGCACGCGATTATCTGTTGTTGGTGTTTGCATCAGTTACGCGCTTAAACTTTTTCATCTAAGCTGTAGCGTTTTTATTCACGCTGTTGACTATGGAAAACTGAAAACTCCGGAAATGTTGTTCACAGTTATAAAATACAAGCCAGGCCTTCCCCCCTCCCCCTCAAATATTCCCCTTTGGTGCGATGTCATTCTATTGATCGTCGGAGTTGGAAGTTATCCAAGAAGCAACACGAATATGAAATATGGGAGGACTCTCATCATAAAACAGAGCAATAAATATTAACTACGGGTTATTTATCCACAGTTGTGGCTGTTTCCGTAGCAGTGTTGTTTTGGGTGTCCGGTCGAGTTCGACTCGAAGCCACGAATGAGTGAAAAATGAAAATTATTATTGAGTCTGTCACCCTTAGCTACTTTGTATTTACCCAAAACAAGTCAAAATTTACTATACCATCTCTCTAATTTATAGACGAAAATTAAATCTCCATTGGACCTGTCTTCATGTTTCTTGCGATATGCTATTCCGGGAAATCAAAGAATCAAATGCAACCCTAAACAGATATGTGGTACACACTATAATAAGTAAAATTTGTATTTTATAAGTCCCTCTGACAGAGAATTTTCATTTACGAGATATGTCAGTAGTAGTAGGAAAGGGCCTGTCCTACTTCACTTTTAATTCATAGGATTATTGATTTGATATCAAATTAATTGAAAGGGGTAGTCAAAATAGGTTAAAATTTAATCCGATTTTAATCCGATCAAAAAAATTCTTCACCCATACTTAATAAAATTAAAAATCTCTTAATCCGATCACAAATAGAAAGGGTTAAATTTATTGAAAGGGTTAATTATTTCTTTATTTTTCTTGTGCTTCTTTCTTTCTTTTTGTTTAGGGGAGGGGGGTATCAGGAGCTCTATACGATGTCGACGGTGTGGTGTCCTGGAGGCGATTGACCAGGGTGGTGGGTTGCCATTTCTTGTATAGGTGTAGAGTTTAGTGCAAGAGTGGGCTAAGGCTAGCTAATAATCTCTAATTTTTATAATTTTGATGTGTTTGGAGGGATGTTGGTGGTAGATAGGTGATTTTTACGAATATATTTTAAACACGAGGGAAACTCACGAGTGTTTAAACGATTTCTAAGAGTGGCCTAAGTGTAAATTTAATGGTTTTGGGGGGGGGGGGGTATAATTCGTAGACGGTGGTGGGAGATAGACGACATTGAAATATGCGATTTACATGTTAAATAATCTGTTTTCAGAATGCAATTAAACATTAGCGAAATTCAGAGTGTTATACATATGAATAAATTACATGCATCGAATCGGAAATTTCAAACGACTTCCTGAATAATAAGTGGAATTACATGAGTCTAAACGTAACGTGAGTCTCGAGTTTAGAAATATAATTTACATAAGAGAGAATTTTAACATCTAGTGTCGACAAGTGCAAACTCACTAAACGAAACTACACAAAGCAAAGTCGTTAAACGAGTTCTACATATGAATTAAATGAATGAATAACACGAGAGACGAGTATAGTGAACAACTACTGTCTTTAAACGAACTCCAGCTAGTCAGTATGAATAAATAACATGTATAAATTACACGATTCAGCCTGGATAATATCTTACGGCAAAAAGATCTGAACACAATTTAAACCAGACACCACAACGTACGTCTATTCTGATAAGTAAAATATATAACGACAGAAAATCTTACCCCAAATGATTTGTTTCAAAATAACCAACTTGTGTAGAGTTTAATCCCACATCACTTTATATGTAATGGAAAAAATGTACAAACATCCTCGAAGAGAAAATTATTTTTTTAAATATCGGACGTACTACAAATTTCTGTAAATAGAGCACATTTGTTAACACAAACTGTACTTTTAAACTCCTAGGAATTTTCGTCTAGCGAACACAGAAAAACACGTAATGAAATGGCTTCCCAAAATCGCACATCCGTCCACCTCGGAGGTCACTTGAAGAATGTGTGGATGCTGCGAGGTACGCCTGCTTATATATACTGGAGCTTGATGGCGAGTTGAAATATACAAGCTACTATCAATGAGTTATTAACCAAGAACAATTTAATCATGTTTTCCTGAATGTTAAACGTTTCACATAACATTTTTTTTTTAACTTACCCCGCTGCCATGTTTGAAATTCACAATTTCACTTCCCTGGGAAAAAATAATAATTTACTCACATTATTTAACGACGTATCCAGAGAACTGGTTTACCACTGCGAATAAATGTTCTTATCATAAGAAGTCGTATTTTTAAATAATTCACTTTTAACAAGAAATAAAATTTTCCATAGAAGATTAGAGCGAGATTCGTGTCGAAGCCGACGGTATCTCGGTTTAACTATGATGAAGATTAATTTAAAAATGGAAATGGCACATATTTAACGAGAAAATATAATCACGATGTAACCGAACAATTTGAGTATACAATCTTGTATGAAGAAAAACGATGAAATCAATATTAAGTTACTTATTACAAACTCAGCATATAGATCCAAAAAGAAAATAATAAGTTTACACATGCAAATTTATATTTTCCGATAAATTAAAAAATATTTCACACTAAAGTTTATGAATACTGTGAACGAGGTGTGAACCCCAGAGCAAATAATATTGCTTAACGAAAACTATGGCTATCACCGAGAGATGGTGCAGGTGCGTAGTTTGAGCTGCCTTCAAGGGGTAGCTCGGTAATAGCTAATTCTGTAATGATATTTTTTTTCCTGCAGACTGAAATCCTTGCATTTTGTAAAATATCTTGTCATAGCTGTAGTTCGACATCTGCTGACTCAATTAATTATTTTCATCAGCTTATCTCTTACATTGTAACTTGCTAATCTGTCGTGAATTATAAGAGCGTAAGCTTGTGTATTTGCTGGAATTGGTTATTTGGAATAATTTCAATTCATGACTCAATCGCGCCATTGGTAATTCTGTCGTCTTGCTCGCTTACATCAAACTCAAATAACATTCTTCTGATTTTAAATGATTTGGGCAGACTTTGGGCAGTTGACACTATCTTGAGAAATTACCAAAACCATTTGACGATCGCAGACAGCAGGGGGCAGCACGACTTACCAGGGTTGAAGAGGGGAAGGGGGTGCAAGATGTTTCTTGTCCTCATGGTCCACAGACGCATAGCCTCAGCTATCCCAGTTGCCGCCATTTTCATCGCTCACCAACGCTTGTGTGAGACGGGCATGCTACTCTGTGTGAAAATTTTTTAATTTGTCGGAAAATATAAACTGTCGTGTGGTAACTAATTTTTTTTCTTTTTGGATCTATATGCTGAGTTTGTAATAAGTAACTTAATATTGATTTCATCGTTTTTCTTCATACAAGATTGTATACTCAAATTGTTCGGTTACATCGTGATTATATTTTCTCGTTAAATATGTGCCATTTCCATTTTTAAATTAATCTTCATCATAGTTAAACCGAGATACCGTCGGCTTCGACACGAATCTCGCGCTAATCTTCTATGGAAAATTTTATTTCTTGTTAAAAGTGAATTATTTAAAAATACAGCTTCTTATGATAAGAACATTTATTCGCAGTGGTAAACCAGTTCTCTGGATACGTCGTTAAATAATGTGAGTAAATTATTATTTTTTCCCAGGGAAGTGAAATTGTGAATTTCAAACATGGCAGCGGGGTAAGTTAAAAAAAAAATGTTATGTGAAACGTTTAACATTCAGGAAAACATGATTAAATTGTTCTTGGTTAATAACTCATTGATAGTAGCTTGTATATTTCAACTCGCCATCAAGCTCCAGTATATATAAGCAGGCGTACCTCGCAGCATCCACACATTCTTCAAGTGACCTCCGAGGTGGACGGAGGTGCGATTTTGGGAAGCCATTTCATTACGTGTTTTTCTGTGTTCGCTAGACGAAAATTCCTAGGAGTTTAAAAGTACAGTTTGTGTTAACAAATGTGCTCTATTTACAGAAATTTGTAGTACGTCCGATATTTAAAAAAATAATTTTATCTTAGAGGATGTTTGTACATTTTTTCATTACATATAAAGTGATGTGGGATTAAACTCTACACAAGTTGGTTATTTTGAAACAAATTATTTGGGGTAAGATTTTCTGTCGTTATATATTTTACTTATCAGAATAGACGTACGTTATGGTGTCTGGTTTAAATTGTGTTCAGAGCTTTTTGCCGTAAGATATTATCCAGGCTGAATCGTGTAATTTATACATGTTATTTATTCATACTGACTAGCTGGAGTTCGTTTAAAGACAGTAGTTGTTCACTATACTCGTCTCTCGTGTTATTCATTCATTTAATTCATATGTAGAACTCGTTTAACGACTTTGCTTTGTGTAGTTTCGTTTAGTGAGTTTGCACTTGTCGACACTAGATGTTAAAATTCTCTCTTATGTAAATTATATTTCTAAACTCGAGACTCACGTTACGTTTAGACTCATGTAATTCCACTTATTATTCAGGAAGTCGTTTGAAATTTCCGATTCGATGCATGTAATTTATTCATATGTATAACACTCTGAATTTCGCTAATGTTTAATTGCATTCTGAAAACAGATTATTTAACATGTAAATCGCATATTTCAATGTCGTCTATCTCCCACCACCGTCTACGAATTATATCCCCCCCCCCAAAAAAAAACATTAAATTTACACTTAGGCCACTCTTAGAAATCGTTTAAACACTCGTGAGTTTCCCTCGTGTTTAAAATATATTCGTAAAAATCGCCTATCTACCACCAACATCCCTCCAAACACATCAAAATTATAAAAATTAGAGATTATTAGCTAGCCTTAGCCCACTCTTGTACTAAACTCTACACCTATACAAGAAATGGCAACCCACCACCCTGGTCAATCGCCTCCAGGACACCACACCGTCGACATCGTATAGATCTCCTGCTACCCCCTCCCCTACACAAAAAGAAACAAAGAAGCACAAGAAAAATAAAGAAATAATTAACCCTTTTAATAAATTTAACCCTTCCTATTTGTGATCGGATTAAGAGATTTTTAATTTTAATAAGTATGGGTGAAGAATTTTTCGATCGGATTAAGAACGGATGTAGAGTTTTTTGATGGCATTAAAATCTGTTTAAAATTGAACCCTCTTTTGATTAACTCTTTCAGTTAATTTGATATCAAATCGATAATTCGATTAATCAAAATTGAAGTAGTACGGCTACGGGCCCGCCCCTACTACTGTCAGTAAACAATAATATTAATAAAACTATCATAACGTCGATCAAATTTCCTCACTAAAATTTTTATGAATTTAGCGAAATTCAGAGAGTAAAGTCTAGTGAATATCAGAACACAGAACACAAAAACAGTTAAGAAGCGCCGAGTTTTTGAGGAACTAATGATCATTGTATATAGTTTTAAGTCTACCTTGTCTCAAATGAATTAGCGAAATTTCTGGGTCTCTTGTCATGGTGTTCATTCTTGTTATGTCATTTTAGAAAGAAAAAAAAAGCGTACTCTTCATGAGATAATGCTGCAAAAAAAGTCTCTTATCCAGCGAGATGTTCGCTTTTTTTTTTGCACTGATCAAAGAAGTGACACAGAATTTCCGGATTGTTTTTTTTTAATTCATGAAACAAAAAATTCTCTTTATAATCTGTAAAAACGCTTTCTTTGCTGCAACGCATGATTTGTTGCCGCAAAGAAAAACTTGTCTCAATATGAACCTATACGTAAAGTGTCTTAAACGGCACGATGTGTGACTACGGCTTTATGATTATACTCATACACTTAAGTTAACACTTGTTTTTTAACTTTTGAGTAGTCGGGTTTTAGTTTTTTATAACTTTATTTTTTATTTATAAACTTTTTCTACCTACACAAATATGAGTTGACAATTATCACGCTTAGCCTACATACTATTATTAATCTTAATGTGTAATTATCGTAAAACATGAATGACACATTATTCCAAAAAAGTAAGCCCCGGATAAAATGCTTGCGTGAGCTAACTTTCCCTATGTTGCCATCTAGTTTGTCACGGCGACCAGCTTGAATTGTCTTGAGTGTGACATATTCTACGACACTCGGGTTATCAAAACGAATCGATAGACACCTCATTTATCAAAATCGGTGTCATAGGTACGATGCTACAGTTGAACATCCGAAATACATACATCGTGTTAAAATCATAAACCCTTCCTTTGCTTCGCCGTAGATGGGTAAAGAATACTATGGTGACTGCGAGAACATAGTTTTTTTCTTCTAATTACAATAACCACAACTGTTTACATTGAGATCCATATTGTAACTAGGGAGAGCGGATAAGATCTATTTGTCAAGCGTCCAACAAATCTCTCAACGCATTCGTACAGTTTTGTCGTCGATCACTGCAAACGAAGTGTTGCGTGCGGGAGAAAAGTAAAAAATTCCCCCCTAAAGATAATAAAAAGCGAGTCGTGATTCTCAGTTACACGAGCGGGGGAAATTGACCCGTAATCAAATTCGACGTGGCTCGTGGGAAACCCAAACAGCCACCGACTTCTTGCGTGTTTGTTTCGCCGTGAAAGCATTCCGTGTCAATTGACGCGCTCCATCTGCCTTCAACTGTTTTGTTTGTCTAGCGTCGCGTGTCGGGGGAACTGCAAACAAAGCTTCCCGAGGTTATTAAACACAAACAAGTCTTCCCTCGGAACCATCTTGTAATGTCCTCCCCCTCCCCCCTCTATCATCCTTTCACCATCCTACCGTTTCCCTGCAGTGCAAACACTACCACTCGCTTAAAACTGGTTTTCGAACGATCGTACGAATGTGTGATAGACGTGCAATAAGACGTATGCGTTGTTAAAGCTCAAGTTATGTCACTGCACGAGAGTTATAATTGCAATTAGAGACGTTTCTTTCAAACGATCTTGTTCGTCCGGCATTATGGTGACCTGAGGTAGCTTCTTAGAGCGTTGGCCGTCATTTGTTTTTAGTACTTGTCACGTGACTTAAGCACATATAAGTGATCATTTAATTTAGCTTGGGTTTCAACATTAAATATACACGTATCACAAGCAAAGTAATATGGCAAGACGTGCTGTATACTAGCTGCTACCCACGTATTCACCCGCGTGCAAACATCAAACCTTAATTATAGTGACTAAGTGCTCAATATTAATTAGATTTAGATAAAATTTGGTATAAAGGTAGACTTTATTCTGGATTAGCACATAGGGTACTTTTAATCCAGGAAAACCGAACATTTCTTTAAGGAATATGAAAACCGACCACCAACCAGCGCCTACTCAAATAGTTGGTGGCATATTTTATATATTACCTAAGGAACTGTTCGTTTTTCCGGGATGAAATGTACCCTATATACTAATCCAGAATATAATCTACCCCGGCACCAAATTTCATCCAAATCCGTGGAGCTGTTACGACGTAATTCAATAACAGCAAACATTCACACTTTCGCATTTATAATATTATTACTATTAAGATTAGGATATTTGACTGGAGAGGATTGATCGACTCTTATCAACGAGGTCTTAACAAAGGCGTCCACACAAGGTGGGCCAGATGGGTCATGAACCCCTACCCCCCTCCCCAATTCTTTTCAATAAATACAGCTATTTTGACAACACACAGTTGTTACCGACCAACTAATTGCTGTCATAAACAAGTGGTGCAATCAACCTTAGAACATTGTTGAAATTTCTTGCGTATAGTACAACGTTAAAAAATACATGATAATAATTATGGGAACAATATATTTGTCTGCGATACACATCAAGAAATAATTTACAGAAAAAAAATTTAATGTGTCATGTTTTCAAGACACAGCCTTACCTGTGAATGTAACTGGCATTTCATGATTCGGTTAATTTAGTCTATACGATGTTAGCTTCATCAGATTTTTACCTGAACACACTCCTTCGTAATTTTGCTCAATACACCAAATATGTACAAGTCACGTTACTAAACGTAATTTTCATACAATCGTAAACAAATCTTGTCTCCGCACGAAGCCGAGGGATCGGAGCTACTCTCATATCACACAGATGCGCAGTGCGTGCGAAACGGAACGTTCCAAATGGCACCATCAGTCTCAGTATGTTCAATAAATGATTTTTTTGACGATTTCTGCGTGAACTGCAGGTAAGGATAATTCAAAAGACTTGTAATGTTACTCAAAAATTATGTGCATATATGTGTGTACACTCATAAAATAATTAATGAAATTCTCATATCGGTTTACATTATATGAAATTTATCTGCCTCCCCCCCCCCTTTTTTCCCTTTCCAGAACGGAAATTTGTAGGCACGCCTATGGATCTTGATATAACAGTAATGTCTTAGTTATACGACATGAATATTTACCATATACCGTATACATTTTCAGATGTGTTATATATCCTGTTGGAGGACAAAAATAAATTTCCCATTAACCATGAGTAAAGGCTGTTCACAATAAAGTGGGCACTATTGAAATCAACCTTATAAACAAGTCACCGCCTCTGCCTGCATATATTTTAACGGACGCACCTGGTCACATGTGCCCAGTAAAGTTGGTAATGATGGGTGGAAAGTAGTTCCACATCTTAAAGTCGAATCAAAAGTGTTAGATAACTATTTGTGATGTCTTAAATTATTTATTTCGCTTTCTGTTTTTCTACTGCGCGGAAGTGTAAAAAAGACCAGTTTTGTATAATAATTACTTTTCTAATAATTCCACAGTTTCGCTTGACCGACGCATGAATAAAAAGATGAGGCCCATGGCAATGTTAATTCTACATAAGGCAAAAGAATACACAACACGCATACAAGTAGATACTAAGCAGGGCTTTCGAAAGTGCTCATTTTACCGTGAACAGCTTATAAATCATTGTAGTTTTGTGTACCTGATCCTGTCACTACAAATTATTATTATTATTTTTTGGCCACGAAATATTTTTCACGATGCCATGCAAGTATTTTTAATACCTTCCCTTGTAGAGAACGAACGTGTGAAATGTCACCATATGCTGTTACAGACTTTTTAAATTCCTACTTAAGAACTACTTGTGTACACATAGTGTATTCTTTCGCACTGTAGCAAAGATTTTACTACAGAAAAAAAAATTAGTTTTATGCGGTCAAAAATTCCATTTAGTTGCGCAACAAAATATTTTGTTGGGTAAATAAACCTTGAAAAGCAACAATTTTTTATTCATCTAACAAAATACACGCTTGAATTGACAAAATTCTGTGTTACGCCAAAAGAAATTAGACTGTCAACAAAATATTTAGGCCTAGTTGAATTAGTTGTACATTTTTTTTGCCCACTCATTTTACTATCGTCTTTCGAAAAAGCAGCTCGAGAGTCTGTTAGTATAGTAACAGCGTTTGTTAGTGCGTTTATTGATGCTTAATTATGGCGTAAACATACTGATGCGGTTGTCAGTTAAGGCGACACCACAACTTAAAGTTTGTCAAAAGATAACAGAAGTAACATGCTACTATAAGCTGTTCACGGTATACTGAGTACTTTTGAAAACCCTGCTTAAGATCTACTTGTATACGTGTTATGTATTCTTTCGCCTCATGTAAAATTAACATTGCCATGGGCCTCATCACTTTATTCATGCGTCGGTCAAGCAAAACTGTGGAATTATTAGAAAAGTAATTATTATACAAAACTAATCATTTTTACACTTCCGTGAATAAAAAAAGAACATAAATTGAAATAAATAATTTAAGACATCACAAATGGTTTCCCAACACTTTTTATTCGAATTAAGATGTGGAATTATTTTCCATCCATCACTACCAACTTTGCTGGGCGCATGTCACTCAGTGTGTCCGTTATGCGTCCGTTAAAATATATGCAGGCAGGGGCAGTGACATTTTTCTAAGGTTGATTTAAAAAGTGCTCAGTTTACCGTGAACAGCCTTCACTTCCCTTTTAATATCAAATAAACACCGTTACCATTGCTCAGGAGTGGTAAAAGGCCTGAAGAGTTTGACAGGTGGAAACGAGCATTCCGATGACCCATGAGGGATTGCTCGAGTAAAGGCTTTAATGTTTAAAGTCAGGGCATATCCGATTGGCGAGGGGGTAGGTTTAACTAAGAAAACCGGCAGAAAGCCTCGTGAGACCAAGAAAGAAGGCACAAGGCACTAAGGCAGAAGAGGAGAAAGTGCCTGACACTGTCTTACTCATCCGAGTACAGTTGCGGTATGGGAGGATGGAGTGTGTGCCGGACTTCGGGCTGTTAAACCTAATGCTCGTGCTGACCTAGTCCCTGGGCTAGCTGCCGCTGACCGCCTTTCTCCCGAGCGCTGCGTGGAAACTATAAAGTAAAGATGTAAAACTTGAACAATTTATCTGCGCACGTTAGGCCTATCCAGTATTTGAAATGTATGTATTTGAGAACATTCCAACTTCATCTGTAAAGGCTGTTCACGATAAGTTTGCACTTTTGAAATCAACCTTAGAAAAAAGTCACTGCTCCAACCTGAATATACACCATCTACCAAAAAGTAACTGGGCACCCGTGAAGATAGGTAATTCAATACTTCAGTTGACTTTGATTTACGGCCTTCGGCGTAGGACCGCTGATGTTTGTCCGTGGTAGCATGAACACAGAGGCCTATTGTAACATTCTGGATAATGAAATGCTCCCAACATTGTGGCGTTTTTACGGAATGGACCCATGTTACTTCCAGAATTACAATGCCAGGTGCCATGTTTCAAGGGCTACTATGCAGTGGTACGCCGACAACAATGTTCGCCGATAGGACTGGTCCGCCCAGAGCCCCGACCTCAACCCTATAGAAAATCTTTGGGACGAATTGGATCGCCGGGTGAGGGCTCGTCAGGCGCGCCCAAAATCCATTGCTCAACTCATGGAATGGTTGGAAGAGGAATGGCGACGAATCCCCATGGATGTCCTGCAGACACTCGTAGAGAGCATGCCAGACAGGGTGGCTGCTGTTATAGCCGCAAGAGGTGGCCCTACGAGATTCTAACGGGGTGACAACCACCGAGCAAACATTGTGGACAGGTGCCCAATTACTTTTTGGTAGATAGTGTATTTTATCGGGCGAACTGTCGGAAAAAAGTGATAGGTAACCATTTTAGATGACTTCAATTACTTACTTTGTTTTCTGTTTTTTTTTTTAATGCATCGAAATGTAAAAATGAGCAGATCTGTAAAATATTTACTTTCTAAAAATTTTACGGTTTCGCTTGGTCGACGCATGAATGATGAGAGATATGACAATGCTAATCTTACATAGGGCGAAAGAATACGCAACGTTCATGCAAGTAGATTTTAAGCACGGCTTTCAAAAGTGCTCATTTTACCGTGAACAGCATATAGTCACTTTTATCTGAGGTTGGTGGGGCGTGAGCGATGTGGGTTCGAATCACGGTCGAGCCACCAGTTTTTTTTTTTTTTTTTTATGTATACCCAAACTGTTCTATGTACGTAGAGTAAAACAAATCTTCCGTTGCACCAACCAAATCTTTATTTGGGGCAACTGAATACGGACAACAAAATAATTTGTTTTCAACAACAAAATATTTAATTGTCCATATAGAAACAAATTATTCGGTTGATCAACAAAAATTTTTGTTTGATTCATCAAAATGTTTTTCTCAGTGCACCCTATGTTAAAATGCTTATTTCCACAGCCCTGATTACTTTTCAGACGTGTTGTTCAAGCGAAACTGTGAAATTATTATAAAGGTAAATATCTTAACAATTTTTGTTGTTCTTACATGCATAATATTAAAAAAAAAAAAAAAAACAGACCAAAAGAAATCAATTCAGTTTACCGAACACTTTAAATTCAACGTTAAGATATGGAACTATTTTCCTTCCGTCCTTACCAACTTTACTGGGCACGTACCATCTAGCGAGCCCCTTAAAATATATGCAGGTAGAGGCGGTGATATGTTTCGAAGGTTAGCTTTTAAAGTGCTCGGTTAACCGTGAACGGTGTATAGTTGTTAAACGCCATTCAAATCAGATTTCCCAATAACAACGACATTGAAGATAGACCTGCGACTTTGTGAATCCTCTGCTGAATATTTCCTCAAATGGTCGCGCATGAGAAATAGATCTGTTTGACTTAAGAAAATTTAATTTCGCCAGAAGTAGCCTAGATAGGTTATGTCGGTTCAGGGACAACGCGATCCCGGATGGGAGCTCGGCGCTGTTCCTGCTCTATCATTCCGATCGGCAGGTGGCCATCTTAGAAGCTAGTGACCATTGACCTTTGGCCGTTGACCTTTGACTTTAACTTTTGGGGTCAAATGTAAAATGTCAACTGCCAACGGCCAAAGTTCAGCGGTCACTGGCTTCCAATATGGCCGCTGGCTGATCGGAATGATAGAGCAGGAACAGCTCCGAGTTCCATTCCGTAACATATCTAGTATCAAAGGCAACTAATTCCAGAAAAATCTATTTGAATTATATAATTTGGGTATACGTAGAGTTTGTTACAATGCAGTGATTTAATTTATCTTTATATAAACTCTTTTCTTTATTGCAAGTAACTTAGAGACTAGCAGCTGGACATATGTTGCTCGGTGAAAACTATTTTTATTAGCTTGTAACATCTGGCCCATAGCATGAATATACATAAGTTAATGGACATGCAGACTACATACGAGATAGACTTATTTCCACCTCCTGCCCACTGCCCCAAACGTTGACCCACCCACCGCCAACAGAATTGCCAAAAATCACATTGTCAGTAGTAATGAACGTGTTTGTTTACGTTAGAATTTTCAACTAAGCCGCCTTTTTTTAAGAATAAAATTCTTTGAGTAACATTTTTGTGTAATTGATTGTAAAATACTTATGTTTTATAGATCTTGTTTACATTTGTATTGTAAATTGATTTGTTCCATCTATACATAAGTTAGTCACCCGACCGCGTGTGTCTGTGTATTCGGCTAAGGCTTCTAAACTACTCGATGGATTTTGATGAAGTTTTCACAATCATTTAGAAAATTCCTTGAGGAAGGTTTAGGTGTATAACACATTAATATTTAATGTAAGGAAAGTAGAGAAATGTCGATGTTTTATAATAAAGTCCGAAAAAGCTGCTTTTCGGGCGCTTACGGTAGCTAAACCATAAGAGATACAGCCAATTAATGTACTACATAATTGCAGACTAAAAATGTCTACAAAGAGTCCGCGACACCATGTGTTTATCTAGTAAGGATGACCCACAGTAGCCAATTATGTCTTATAAAATTTTATTAAAAATACAAATTTGTGAATAACACAGTATTAATCCTGATCAAATAAAAAAAATGTTAGTTACACCATGTAATTTTAGGAGCAAGCACAGATTTATTAATTACGCGCAACAACGCCCTATTTGTAAATCGCACCCGAGCGAGGCCGGGGCGGGTCGCTAGTATTTCATAATTGAGATCTAAGGATCGTAAATAAACGAATCAATCATTATAACTTGGATATAATCAAATTGCATTTAAACTATGTAAGGGAAAGTGAACAAACATTTCAAAGCACTTACTTAAACAAGCAGTCTTCTATTATCAAATCCTATCAACGTTTGTTTCGGTAGTGTAATTGTAAAATTAAAATCATTTCAAAGTTGTAATACGCGGAGAGTGATTAATGAGCATTTCGCATGCGCACTCTACCCCATATTCTGTCGTACGAATGTGCACGCAGTCCTCTGTGTCCTGCATAAAATCAGTAGTTTCCCGGTGTGATTTTTGAAAGTTATTCCAGGTGCTGGAAAACTAGAACTCACAGTGCGTTAGTAGTATATTTTTGTTTGTTTTTTTTCAATACACGTATATATTTAGACTCGGTTGTACTATAAAAATAACTGCTAGCATGTCATACGGAATTAACAGTAACTTGAGCACTTTTGAAACCCCGGTTGCGTTTATTCGTTTTACGCATTGTGCATCATTCTGCCTCGTATAAAAATAAACTTTTCCATTTAGTATGTTCGTGGTTTCTTCACACTTTTAGAGTAAAACCTTTGAAAAACACCATATATATGACGTATTTAAATATTTCCTAAATATGCCATGTATCAAGAGTTTTAATAATTTTGTTAACATCTTATTTTTGTTACATTGAAGTTTCACCTATATTTTATTTATACATTATAATATATAATTTATAAAAAAAAAAGTATAAAAACTCTGTATTAGTAGCACCTAGTAACAAATAGTTATCATACAAAATATTATTACAACGGAGTGCGCACGAATGCGGCGCGTTGTCCATTGGTGTAATTTTCCAGACTTAGCTAAGCTTGGTTGGCAAGAGGCCGAGGAATATCCTGGAAGTAGAACTTTATCAGGGCTTCAGAAAAGTGTGAAGTAACCGTGAATGGATTATAGCCGTAATGATTTGCTATAATCCACTAAAACAAACTAGTGCATTAGAATCCACATAAGCACCTGCGGGCAGTCATCGCTGCCACCCACCAGCTGCCCCTGGGAAGGGGGGGGGGGAGCATTGCGCTGATCACCACACATGCGCGTGTCAAAGAGAACCAATTATTCACCAATTATCTTAGGTTAAATTGCAAAAAATTATTTTAAAATATAAAAATACATTCCCATTCAATATTCCAGCTTAGTTGGGAGTGTTGTTAGATTGGGGTGATATGTTAAATATTTATGGGTGAAAACCCGTTTTGCAGTAATGATGGCCGCCAAAAATGCACGTGCAGTGCCTAAGCCTTGGGCGGCCAAACACTCGTGAATTCACACGTCGATCTGGTGACAATGTGAATTTGTTAAATACTTAAACAGGTTACTAGTATTGCAGTTCTTATCTAATGTAAATAAGAACTAGCCCTATTTCACCGTACATCAGTTAAAAATGTTATTTTTTAAACACAACGTAAAAATGTATAGCTACTTCTCTTAATTCGTTTCAAACGTTACTATGGACCTTCCAGTGCATGTCATAGGCAGGGATTTTCTTTTTCAGAAGCTGGTGCCGAAAGTGTTGAAATAACCGTGGATCGTGTGATTTCGTGCTAACGCGTGTCTTTACTTTATATATATATAATAATAATAAAAAACCTGAAAATAGTTATCTCCAATACGTTAAAAAAATGTTTTTTATTGGCTGATACAATTTTGATTTGGCTTAACTGTTTGCAGACGAACCATAAACTTTTTGGTGTATTAGGATTCTCATTGGCTCAGTAATTGTAAAAACATCGTCATGCACAGATCACTACCAATTAACGAAAGAAAAATGTCAGATAAATACACAGTACGCTGAGAGTTACCCATCAGTCAGTTTTGTTTTAGCGAAAACTCACTGAGTCTTCTCATTTTAGTTTCATCCGTGACGCAATAGTTTTTATTTTATGGTTTCTTCTAAGACTGTAGGTTAATCGAAGCTGGTTTACACTAAACTTAAACTTATCTATAAACAGCATACACGCACGTATACAAACATACATACCTAACATACATACAGTACATACACGTAAAAGGCTGTTCACGATACATTGATCACTTAAGAAACTAACCTTAAAAAAAAGTCACTGCCTTTGCATGCATCTATTTTAATGGGCGCACTGAGTGACATTCGCCCAGTAAAGTTGGTAACGATGGATGGAAAATAATTCCATATCATAACGCCGAATAAAAAGTGATAGGTAACCGTTTCTAATAATTTAAAATTATTTCTTTCGCTTTCTTGTTTTTTTAATGCATCGAAGTGTGAAAATGTGTAAATTTGTAAAGTATTTACTTTCTTAATAGTTCCACAAGTTCATTTGACCGACGCATGAATAAAGTGATGGGGCCCACGGCAATGTTAATTTTACATAAAGCGGAGGAATACACAACGTGTATACAAGTAGATCTTAAGCAGGGCTTTCAAAAGTGCTTATTTTACCGTGAACAGTCTATACATACATATGTACACACATACGTTCACACCTGTACCTAACCCAGGACTCGAACTCGTGACTCCTCGTACGTTAATATCTACCTCACACGCTATATTGAATCACTGATTTGCAGCTCATTTCTGTTGTTTAGGGGACACTAAAACTACACGTATCTGCGGCAATACACATTAATCCTCAGAACAAACATAAATTCTGAACTTTTGTCAAGTGAATATGACGTAATTAGCTTAGCATGATAATTATTAATAGAATCTTGCCGTTTCGCAAATACCCGATAACGCGAGAATAAAATTTGGCGATCACGTTCGAAGGCATTTCTGGAATATTTTTAATAATAAGAATTATTTAGTTATTTAGATGAAAAATATGTTATGGCCCAGAAAGGAAAATGTTTAACGTAGTTGATGAGATAGATCTTAATCTGGCGTCTCGGCCAACTACGGTACGAAAGTTGCCGTTACGTAAACTTCATACGTTTGCGTCGGATATTATTCAGGAGCGCCCACGCATCTAAGAGCAGAAATAACCTGACAGCCCAATACATCGCAACTGTCGGTACGTAAGCATTGGAATATTTCGTGTGTTCAGTGATCTCCTCCCTACATCCAGCAGTTCTACGTATACTCGAACCTCAACATCTGTCCTTTAGCTGCTGCTCCGGTACGCAGTCCTTTTCAACCGATCCTCATTCACTTCCCCCGTTTATCCTGGGCCGATTTATCCCTTGCAAACAGCAAGCGGGGCGGGAGTTGTCGTGGCACGAAGTGAAAGCAGGGTCCTCCTGCCTGTCGGAATATCGTCGACTCCTCCACACCCGGATAGTGATGCTCGGCAGTGGCATTTATTCCACAGACGCAAGGTAAGCAATGATTACCCTGAACACATTGGAAATGTTCGACACTTTATAGTTTTCGCCTTAAATTTAAATTTAAACACATTAAGTTCTGAGTTTCCCGTTTCCGATTCGAGGAACAGAGTTTTCGTAACTCCCGCATTGCACACGCATAGTGCTGCTATCTAGTATTTATTTCCACAAACGGTAGCGACTAGCGATGAATCGAACTCGCAAGCGAGTTACCCTGCCGCGTTCCTTCGGCAGAAAGCATGCGTTCTGTTTGCGTCCTCCAGTTCTCATTTACCTTGGAAAGTGGACGAAAGTGTTCGGGGAAACGGACGTTTTCTTATGATTTGTAATACGCTCTGTAAATAATATTCAATTCAATTATTATTAAATTCATTTCGTTTCTGTTTTTAAAACTAATGTTAGGTATTGCAAAACGGTAAATATTTGTGGAGGGTAAGCAAAGTTGGAAGTTGCGTTTGTTAGCAGAAGTTAAACATGGAAACCCAGCCCGGCACTAGAAAATGTTATCTAAAACACTGAAATATGTGGGTCTATTATATGTCTTACACTGTAAAAAAAACTCACTACACTGACGCTCGCGTAGTTATTCGGTTCCCGACAAGTGGGGAAGTGAGTGAGAATCGCGTCCTAGGCATAGGTTGTACACTGTTACCTCAAACTTTTATGAAGCCTTGCTGAAGTTCTATTTCCAGGATATTTCCCGTGTCATGCAACCACGGCTTAACTAAGTTCAGAAAATTACACCAAAGGGATACCACGCCGGACTCGTGTGCACTCAGTTTAATATTATTTCCCGTAAGAACTATTTCTTACTAGGCTTTGCCAGCACGCCATTTATTCATATGAATTATTAATGAAATATTATATTTTATAAACAGAATATACGTAAAAGTTCAATTTAACTAAAAATGAGGTACTTATATATTCACACAATTATAAAACGCTTCTAATAATCTACATTTATAGGAAACAACCAAACACGTCACACATAGGATAATTTTTCGAAGGTTAGATTCAAAAATGTATGAAGAAACCGCGAACAGATTATAGCATGAGAGATTCTTTGCTTATTTCTCTGCGTGTTTATTGTCGACTCGCTTTCTTGGCAATGTTTTTTAATTTTCGAAGCTATACTGGATTTCGTATACGTTCACTAAATTTCGACAGACATTGTGACCAACCTACACACTATCTAAACAGTAAATGCTCTCGTTTTCAGATTATTTTATCAGCTGCTAAAGTGTTGCGGGTTGTATGTTTGATGGTTATGGAAGATAAAGGTACTCAGTACTAAAATTGCAATTTAAAACCTTAATCATACTTAAAAAATGTATATTTTAAATTAAGTTTGTAAAGTAATATGCAATTTGTTTTTTGCTTTTAGTAAATCGGCTTTGAAAATATTGTTACACGTCGGCTGCTCTGCAGCGCTTTCCTTGCCCCTTCCGGCTATAAAGTGCGAAATAGTGTGTCAAGGGCAGAGTAATAACCCGTGAAGAGCGCGGAGATTTACAAATGTTTGCCGCCGCGCATCCCAGATAAGCCTATACGGACTCATATGCTCACATCCTCGAGCGGATAGAATTTCTGGAGTTATCACTGCAAGAATGTTCTGGTCATAGCCGTAGCCTCTCGTAGCGATATTCGGGATGCGGGGAACATTCTAGATCGGGACAGCGCTAGGGGTGCGTGTTAAGCAAGGCGCGCATGGACTGCGTTTAGCAGTGCAGATATCTGGCCGCGCGCGGCGACGATGTAATGTGGAAATAAAGTAAGTGAGCACACGAGCTACTAAAAACAGCTCGCCATCTTATTTAAAAAAAAAAAACCAAGCAGAAAATGGCTGTGTGTGCTCTATTAATTTGTGTTAGACAAAAGGGTTAAGGAGGGGGGGGATGATGATTCGTCCATTAACAAGCTAAAGATTATTGAAAGGGCAATTTCACTGTATATATGAAAACTAATATATAAATTCAATATGTTGGATACTTCAAAATGAGTCAAACCTCGTTCAACGCACTATTGCATTTGATAAGACCTCGCATTACACACTGAATAAAAACTAAAGATATTGTGAGTATAAAATTGAAGAGATTATGGAGGATAGAAACTGAAGTAATTATTTTAAGGATAAAACTGAAGAAATTATTTCTGGGCTATTTAATGTTAAACGTGGCTGTAAATTGAACTGGGGTAGCTACACAAGAATGTATGCACTATTATCTAAAGTATTATTTCTACTTTAAAAACAAAAGTTAAATTTTGTACAAATATAAGCTTATTATTTAGTTTTTTCCCCACCCATACATTTTGTACGGGGTAAACATGTTATCTTGCGACGGGCCTCCGAGATTACAGTCTGGAGTTTAGAAGGTTGTGCGACCTTAAAGCAGGTTTCACACGATACAAGATGAGTGCCAAACTTGCGCGAGATGCCGACCTTGCACGAGAATTTCTTGCACAAGTTTGTGTGCAAGGCACATCTTGCACGAAATGAGGAGATAGAGCAGGTCCTATTTTTCTCGTGCAAGGCGATGCAAGTTGCGATCATATTGGTCCTTATATGCTGGTCATGTAACGTGTTGTAAACGCAACCAAAGAGTAAAAGAAAATCATAATCTGAGGTGTGCGAAGAGGAATACAGGGAAATAAAAACATTGCTGGAAAATAACTTTAAAGCGTGAATTGAAGTTTAAAACAGTTCGCTGAGAATAACACAAAAACAATTATATTTTGGAGGGATAGCTTTGAAACAAATAACTTGTTGAAGTAAGCAACTTCATATTTTGTATTATAATACTTTAGCTGTTTGGTACTTACCAGGGCTATCAGCTAATTTTGATGCGAGACGGTATTCATCTTATTTATCTGCGTGTGACTCGTTTCGCATGCAATTTAGTTGGCATTCTCGTACGAAATCTTGCGCGAAATGCATCTTGCATCGTGTGAATCCTGCTTAAGCACCAGATTTACGAAGACAGCGAAGCGATGAGCCAGCAGAGCAATGGGTGGC
The DNA here is from genome assembly GCA_029891345.1 of Dryococelus australis. Classification (NCBI taxonomy): domain Eukaryota; kingdom Metazoa; phylum Arthropoda; class Insecta; order Phasmatodea; family Phasmatidae; genus Dryococelus; species Dryococelus australis. The sequence goes on along the minus strand of CM057001.1, from coordinate 89,245,735 downwards.
GGCAGTAGTGACCAGCAGGAGTTGAGTCTGCGGACTGCGAGCATCGCTACAGTGAAGGGTGTGACGGACGGGTGGGATAGTGAACTGGATGCGTGAGTGATAGCCATTTGAAATTATGGCAATAGACAGTCGGATTAAATACATGTAAATAATTAATAAGTGTGAATTAAGTGACTAACCAGTGTGAAGATCACGATAAGGATTTTAATTACAACTGAGATTCGCATTAAACATTGCGGTCACATTAACAAGTTTTAGTAGTAGATATAAGTAGTTTGATGTTGTTTTATGTGTATTCTATAGCATAAATAAAAAAATAGTTCTTTTGTTTTTATTGAGACCCCCATCCCTCACGAACTCGTATAAACGCCATTAGCAACTGTAATAATATGAATAAATGCTGGCATCCATGGTCGCAGATACAATTCGAGTCTGACAGGGGACGCGTTAATATTTAATATGAGGGGAATTTCTAACATATACGAGTTTACTGTTTCATAAACTGGGTTCATTTACATTACCAGAACTACTGTTGGAATTAATTTAATGTATAGTTTAATATATCTGGTAAATTTCGTCGATTTATAATATCCGTGGTTAAAACAATTTTCCGTATTGCAAAGGGACAATAACTCGCCATCTCCTGCGGGCCTCTATCGCAGTTCCGATCTGGCTACGCCCATGCAAAAATAGGCTTCTATCAAAACGTTACCGGCGCAGCAACATGGGGCGAGGTCATCCGCCAACAAGGACGACCGGAAGTCTTGCTGTGTCGCTTGTGTACACTCACGTGTATCCCGTGGCCGCTGCCGGCCAGCTTTCGGGTGCCTCCCCAATCCGCAAACGAGACAAAAGGTTATCAGCGCTCTGGTCATCGCGCTAGAGCGCCGAGGTAAATAACCCTCGCGGTCATTTTGGACGTGCGTCATAGTGGCCTGCCCGGCGATCGGCATTGATTCCCCCCCCCCCCCTTGTTATCTTCCCCTAACAGAACCTCTTCCACACAAACTCTCGCCGGCCCCGTCCCCCGCGTCATGTGGAGCTCTGGCGGCGTCAGCAGTGACGTCACGTCTATCGACTCCAATTGAAAAATTAATAACGCCGGGGGAGATTCACAGCTCGCACGCAGGGCCTGGCCTCAATAACGTTTAATGGTTCTCTCCTACCACCCCGGCGGCGGATTGCTTAACCTAGATTTAGGATGTGGCCAATAATAGAAGCGCCGAAGAGTGTTTGCGATGTGGGGAACTCCCCCCCCCCCCCTTTTTTTTTTTCCACCTACACACTGACGTACGGGAGACACGCGGAAGCAAATAATCTATTATCAAGGTCTCTGTCGAGCCATTACTTATCATTAGGATTTAAGTCAGGACTCGTCGTGCACGGGCGCTTTCTGTGTGGCCAAACGGTTCTCGGTAGCGCACCACAAGCAAGCCCTATTATGAGAATGAGCATCACTCAACATTGATTCAAACTTGCAATTACATTTTTTCCCCCGAAAAAAAAAAAAGTTTCAGAAACATGAATTTCTGTGCTCGAAATATATAGCCAGTTCGTGGTTGATTATTTTTAAAAGCCCTAATAAAGATATTTTTTCTGCCTTTTTTTATACTTTCGCTGTACATAACAACAATGTTGATATAGGCCCGGTTACAACATTCATGTGTCGACCAAGTGAATGGAGTGGAGAGGTTTGGGCGGTCCCAAGAACTGACGAGTGCGAAGCGTTGTGGGTATGGAGTAATGTCGGAACGCATGGACGGGGGAAACGGGAGATCCCCGAGAAAACCCACCTACCAGCGGCACCGTCCGGCACTATTCCCACATGCGAAAATCCGGGAGCGACCCACCGGAATTCGAACCCGGTTCGTCAAGGTGGGGGGGGCGAGCAGTCTAACCACTATCAAACCAACATGTCTCTTGTCAACATTGGGCAAAGTATATCAAAGGATAATATATAGTAAAATTATATCAGAAATAGAAAAAACGCTTCACGATAACCAATTTGGATTCAGAGAAAAAAAACCGGACAGACATTAAATAAGGTACTAAATTTAATAGAAACAAGTAAAACAAAATATTTTATTGGCATTTCAATAGACGTAAGAAACGCATTTTCAACAGTGGAAAAAGTGGAAATAAATTTTATGGGACTATTTGAATAACCGGAACATAAAAGTACAATATAATCAGATAACGTTAAAAAGGTAAATAAATCGCGGCTGTCCACAAGGATCTGTAATAGGGCCAAGTCTATGGAATTTAGTAATAAATTATTACATAGTACCAAACAATAATGAGGATTCAAAAATTGTGGTATTCGCGGAAGATTGAATAATTTTGATAGAAGGTAATACGAGAAAGGAAATAGAAGAACGGACAAAAAAAAATGGATAAAACTTTAATATGGATGAAAGAGAAAAAACTTAAACTATCAGTAGAGAAAACAGTTGCCATAATTTTAAAAGGTAAGTCAGATAAAAGACCGCCAGTGATAAAGTATGACAAACAAACAATAAAAGTTAAAAAGGGAATAGTATACTTGGGCATTTTTTACGATAATAGATTAAGTTTTGTCCCACATGTTAAATATATAACCGAAAAAGTTAAGAATAAATTTTTAAAATTAAAACAAACGGTATGGAATATCAAAAATTTTAATAACAAAAATAATAAAATATTATATCAGGCATTATACAGTAATTTATGCTATATGCCAGCACATGTTACAAAATTATAATTGAAAATACGCACATTAAACGAATACCACGAGCATCACAAAGATATTTATTGATAAAAATAATGAATTTAGCACCAACAACATCATATGTATCCGCGATAACAGTTAGTAAAGAAATCCCAATAGACTATAGCATAAAAGATAGAAATATGATATATCAAATCAAAAATGAAGTAGACGAAATAGAATACAGCGGAAATACATATAATAAGATAGTAGAGCACAATAATATTTGGAGTGAAAAAAATATAAATAATCAACCTATTAGTTTAAAAGAATTAAATAAAGAAACCTATAAACTAAGTGTTATAGATGGGCAAACAGAGTAAGATGCCATAGAAACCGGCCTAAATACTAAAAACTATATTAAAAATATACAACAATGGTACGAAAGTAAAAGTGATATAAATGATAGTGTGTTGAAAGTAATAACGGAACAATGTCAAATTAAAGAACATTTAGCTAAAATAAATAAAATAGAAGACGACAGTTGTCAATGTGAAAAGGGAGCCCAGACGGTATACCATATTCTGTACTTGTATGACATGTTTAAAGAAGAAAGGAAAGAATTAGAACAGAAATTACGACCTTTTAATGACAAATGGCAATTTCAAAAATACAATATATATGACAAGGAAATTGTAGAGATAATAAATGAAAGTATTAGTAGAATATATAATTTGGTAAAAACTATGAATGATGATTTAAATGAGTAGCCTAGGGAGCGGATGACAGTGCTGGGACTAAGGGAATTATTGAGTGAGTGTTTGTGTTTGTCTAATGTTTTATCGTTTGAATAAAATAAAATTATAAATAACTTTCTTTTTTAGATAAGTAATAATTTTCAGTAAATATTAAAAATCGAAAAGCTCCAAACATGAAAAGTTATAAAGAAGAACACAAGATCGAAATGAATGCAAGAAGAATTGAAGGAAATGTGGAGAAAAATAGAAGAACAAGAAGGAGGAAGAGAAGAAAAAGAAGAGAAAGAAGAAGAGGAAAGAAAATGAGGAGAACAGAGAAGGAAAGTAGAACAGGAGAGAGAAAAAGAGGAGGAGAAGCAGCAAGAAAGAGAAGAAGAAAGACAAAATCTGAAACGGATGAAAGAAGAACGGAAGGAACTGCGAAGAAGAAAATATAAATGAAGGAAAGATGTGATATGTGATAAGATGTTGGTTGATGTCTGTGTATGTGTCTATTTTAAAAAAAAAGGGGGGGGGGCGCCCGTAGAAGCGGAGCTCCATTCCCTCGTCCGCCGGGAAACGAAGGCCTGGGTGCCCAGAAGGGGTACTTCAATGTCCTGGATGATGTTTAGGTTGGAGCAGAACGGTGGGCGAGGGGGAAAAAATAAAAAGAACGAAACAGAATAGTACAGACAGAGAGGGGGCTGGGGGCCTTCGGGTTCGTGGGCGGGGCCATTCGACCGTTGGGTGCCATGCCGGACCGGTCGAAAGGCTGGTTAGCTGTGTGCGGGCCCGACGGCGTCTGGTCGCGTGGGCGGATTCGTGGGAATCCCGGTCCCTGGGCTGTTCCGGCCAGGGCGGGGGAACGGGGGGCGGCTAAAAGGATACCCGTCGGGGAGCTGTCTCGGTCGGGGCAGAATAGCTCACCACAAAAAAAATTGTTAATTGTTAATATATATAACTTATATACTGTTTGTTAAATTGTAGTAGTTATTATAGAATTGAACAACCTGGATGGCTGTACTGTTAATTAGAGTTAATGAAATAAATTAAAAAAAAAATGTCTAACCACTACACCAACGTGGCCCTTGCTGACGGAAAGACTATACGACAGTGATCATAGGGGCTAAGAGGCAAGTGTTGAGTGGGCAAGAGTCGGCTTTAGTGCGCATGCGTTTCGAGGCCTCGAACTCACAATAAGCTGCTGCGATATAGTTGTTTGTGCGAATACGCGTATCTCTGTAAATAAATGATCTGGAAAGATGACTTTTCGCCAGAAAATGAAAAAAAAAAAAAATTATCTATGTCCCTATCTTTTTACTTTTATCACATTAAGCGTGTTCATGTAGCAAAAATTTCGTGAAAATGGTCAAACATCGCGTTTATAAAGCTCGCCGATGCAGTTTCATTAAGTATTAAGAGAAAAGTGCGGTTATACGAACGTAGTTTAATCCATAGAGTAAAGAAGGTGTATACCGTTTAATCTATGGGCTTCTATAGCGTGTAATAAAGTCCCACTGTCACAGATCTAATTAGCACAGTGCAGCATTTTGATGGAAACACTGCACGCTTTGTGCGTAAAAGCGATGAGTCGCTAGAGATGCGTGTTAGGCAAGGTGCTCAAAGACTGTGTTTAGCAGTGTGGATATCTGGCCGCGTCGGCGATGTGTCCGTGGAAATAAAGTGAGTGAGTACACGAGCTGCAGAAAATGGCTGTGTGTGATCTATTTATTCGTGTTAGATAATAGGGAAAAGGAGGGGGGATGTGGATTCGTCCATTAACAAGTCAAAGATAACTTAAAGGTAATTTCACAGTGTATATGAAGTCTAATGTATAAATATTGTACGTTGGGTACTTCAGAATGAGTCAAACCTCGTTCGACGCACTGTTGCGTATGATAAGACCTCACATTACACACTGAATAAAAACTAATGAGATTGTGAGGATAAACCGGAAGTGATTATTGAGGATGGAAACTGAAGTAATTGTTTTAATGATAGATCTGGAGAAATCATTTTGGGTCCAATTAATCGAGGAAAAATTAACGTAAACCTGTTGAATATAAACTTGACTGTAAATTTAACTGTGGTAGCTACACATAAAGTATGTACTCTTATCTAAAGTGTTATTTATCCTTTAAAAAGGTTAAATATTGCACAAATATAAATTTTTTACTTTGCTTTCTTCCACACACACCTTTTGTAATGTGTAAACTTTTATATTGCAGTGTATTAAATACTTTAAAGAACATTTAAGGGATTCTAATCTACTTAATAGTAGTTACAATAATCATAGCACAAGATAGAAAAGTTTGTTAGGTAATCAGTATGTCATGCTTAGTAAAAACACACAACAAAACTGTGAATAAATTGGTAGACATTTTAAGTTTTTAAGTAAATTACCTTTAGGTTTTCGAGGTGTTTCAGTTGGACATTTCAATAGCAATATGTAAAAATGACTGAAAAGAAAATCATTCTACAGTATTGAAGGATGTTCAGCTGAAATCGATGATCTTAAATTTTAAGAATGATTATGTTATGTATTAATTATACGTAGCTTTAATTTAAAAACTGATATTATTAAATATGTGTATTTTGTTTATAATTATAATATACCCTAATAAAAATTTTTTCATAAACTATAAGCCTGCGAAAAAGAGTGGATGATTTTGGAATTTAATAATAAGGAAATTAATTAATTGCTTGATCATCCATTTTACAACATGAACGAATTTGTATCAGTGCTGAATCGTGAAACAAAATGTGTTGTTCTTTTATGAAAAATATGAGACAAATCGTATTACAATGAAAATTATTTAGTAACAAATAAGTAAACCACTGGTCCCGCATTCGGTAAGACCTGGGTTTCGAATCTCGGTCCGGCAATCCTGATTTTGGTATTCCAGAATCTCTCCAGTCAAGTGCTTAAATGATTCCTTCTCCACTTCCTTGAGCGGATATTACGCGATACCTGCTGCCGTACTTGGTTCTTGTACAAGCTTCTATAAGCCGTGGCGTACGAGCCGGTATACCAGCCGCTATATGAGCCGCCATGGAAGATTCATATTACACGACAGCAGTTCGCGTACTAGCATTTGGCACTCTCAGTGGATGCGCAGTGTGATATGAACCCCATTCGTAGAACTGCTACCAGTTAGTAATTTGCGTAGGCCTATGAAAAAAAACTAGCTAGCACATGTTAATATTGCTATATTACTGTTTACCTTTTACATAAATTGATTGCTTACTAATATAGTTTCATTCATTTTCTTGAATATGTGGTGAATTCACTAAGAGTAGGAGTGTGGTATTTTATTAATATTGACGAAAATTACTGACCGGTTGCAAAATATAGTTTTTTCTTTACGTACCGGGATATTATCCGCATGTAAAATTTAATGAAAAAAAAAAGTTTGGGTCCGGTGGAGTTTCGAACTCACGCCCAAAAGTTACACGAACAGAGCGAACACCACGACTTAACCACTGTACTACCAAGTTCACTCATAATTATATTTGTTTATATATTATAGATAAAATCAGATTTTAATTATTTTCTTTATGCAGTAGGTAATGTTTTAAGTATTTAAAATGACTGTAAGCAGTAATTGAAAGTTGCCATAACCAATATTATTCGCCGTCGTTATATCTTTAATATATTTGAAAGAGTTTCAACCTCACGGATGTAATATCAAGATGGAGGCTTCCTTTTTCGGTTTCTTCATCAACTCGTTTCAAGTAGTGGCCAAGGGGAGCGCCCTACGCTCTGAAACTGCAATATGATTGGCCAGGTACGAGAGCCTGTATGAAACCTGCCACGGAAAATAGGACAGGTCCAATTACCAAACCTGTGATGAAATCTGGCAGCGCCAGGCGAAAAATGCCATGACGGGTGCCGTACAGGCCGGTATAACGGCAGCTATGGCAGACCTTGCACAAACTTTTACGAAATCTGGTACCATGTAATATGACCATTACTCTGTAGGGTTGTCCTACCACGACCTCGTGGCTTTTAGAGGAGACTTAAAACACCTAATACAAATTCATATTTCTATCACTTTAGGTATTCAGATAAATGTTATTTGTGTGTGTATATATATATATGGCCTTTCTGCCTCTGTCATGATCTCCTCTGTTTCAAAGAATTCAGAATCAGTAGCCATTTCTCTGGAAATAAAAGTCCTTGTGTGCACACCAAACTTCACTGAAACCGTTTAATTATCCGCTCGTGCGCGCGCAACTACTGAATGCCAGCTACTTCATTCCTCGCGGCGGCCAGCGCTCCTCCTGCAGAATAGAACACGTTGCGTTTTTAAAACCGCCGCGGAAAACTATCCGCTCGTGCGGTCAGTTCCATTTCAAGTGGCGTGTTCTATTCCAAGCTATTGAATTACCGCGTCGGCCATGCGGCTGTCAATCGTTCGTGGGCGTGTCACCTTAGTGTCGCCCGTATTGCTCCCTCGCTTCTTGACCTTGAATGCTCAGCTACGTAGTCCCCTTAATAGAAGTATGCACTGAAACATTTTCTCTGAAATCGTTGTTTGCGTGAACATGCATATATTGGCACATAAAACTACTGGAAATACGACATTTTGCCTGAAAAGGTAAAATAACAAAATACAATGATCTGTGTCTTTATATTATTACTTTTATCATAGTGTTACAAAAATGCCTACGGGGTGCATCTGAGTTCGTGATTGATGGAGGTCTTAACAAAAGTAAAAGAACATAATTTGTTTTCTAATTTATTCACACAGCTTTTATTTGCAGCATTAAATTATCTATCTACACTATTACACATTCTATTTCTCAGTGAACGCAATTTTTAATGTCTATTTTGACTCTAACGTCGTTCTTAATGCCTCATACGCATACTCATCATTCACTCACGTATCTAGTCCGATAGTACAGCCTGCCAGCCGCACTCTCACTGCCTGATACTCGCAGTCACAGATTTCCCTTCCTCTGGTCACTTTCTCGCCGCTCGTCGTCTATCGCTGAAACTCAGCCACTCATCCATTCAACAACTGCTGGCAGGAGGCCCGACGCCCTTTTTATAGCCACTGGCCTTGACCTGGATGGTTCGCAACACCCCGAGACTGCCTGAGAGACACGAGGTCAGTAATCCAGAGCATTCTTCAGAGGTCTCGACATCCGATACCCAACGTAGGGAGAGGCACGCGCCCTGATAGGAACAACAGGCACTTTTTGTAAACATTCTTTTGTGAAAAGCCGCTACGTCTCCGATTGCAACTGATATCATACGCGGCTATTAATCATATAACTGCTTTGTCCTTCGCTTGCGCTAGTTCGCGCGTAACAAAGCAGCGAGCGCATAACACTTTTGTGTGTATTCACGGAGACATAAAATTCGTGGAAATGGGAAAATATATTTTTTTATCATGCCTATACAATTCCTTAAGCGGCAAGAAAAATGTGCGACTATGCGCACGTAATTTAATACGTGGGCTTTTATCACGTGTAATAGAGTCCCGCTGTTTCAGATCTAATGTTCACAGAACAGCACCACGACGGAAACACTGCACGCCTTGCGCGTAGGAGCGATGAGGTGCGAAGGTTGAGTTAAGTTGAGTTGAGTTGAGGTTAATACTGTGCTGTGTTCGTAAGTGAACCCCTATTTTTTTTATCAAAATTTAAAAGACAAAAATGGTTACTGTGGGTCATCCTTAAAACATCAACATATGCTGCCGCAGATTTTTTGTAGGGCGTTTTGAGATCTACAATTCTGTAGTACGTTAATTTGTCGTGTCTCGTATGGTTTAGTCAGCGTAAAGCGCCCGAAAAGAAGCCTTTTCCGACTTTATTATAAAACGTCGACATTTTTCTACTATCCTTACATCGAATACTAACGTATTATTTACCTGAACTTTCCTCAAAAAGTGCTCTAAATGATGGTAAAATCCGCATCAAAATCCATCAAGTAGTTCAGAAGCCTTAGCCGAATACACAGATACACGCGGCCGGGCAACTTTGTTTTAAACAATGTATAGATAACGCGCGTTTCCCCTGTAGTTATGCACGCCGTATGACAGAATGGACGGACGGGCATCTAAAAAGCAGCCCGGGAAACAAAAGCGGTCAAGGTTCCAGCTTAAACACACCAACACAAGCTACCCATCAATCAATGCAGCGTGGACCCGCGGTCCTGGAGGTCTCTGTAATCAATCTGTCGTCGGAAGGACCCTCCCCCCCCCCCCCGGTTTTTTCGCGTTCCGACGAAGCCGGATTACCGCGTCCACGCCGGATAATTCATCTTCCTCCCGGACACACACAACACACACGCACACTGCACTGCCAGATTGATAATGGTCCTGAAGATTGCTGATCCTCTCGGTCCGCTGCCACCGCGCCCGGGTTGGACGACGGCATCCTTGCAAGTAACTGGATACATGCCCTTCCTCTGCTACGCGCTAAGTTTCCCATTGGCCGCCCAGCGGCGTATGTTTAGCACGCCAGGCCATGATTACGATGCCTTCACGTTGCACGTAATACGCATCACGCTTCACTTTCACGTGTAAGTAAAACGTGATCTTTTATTATTTTTGGGTATAGGTTATTCACGGTTATCTGATCACTTTTGAAATCAACCTTTGAGAAATGCCATTGGCCCTACCACCACATACTTCAACCGACGCGCCGACCTACATGCTCCCAGCAAAGTTCGTAACGACGAAGGAAAGTAGTCCCATGTCATCGTTGAATTAAAAGTGTTATAGGTAATAATTTGTAAATACTGAAATTATTTATTTTGTGTTCTGCTATTTTAATGCACAAAAGTGTAAAAATTGGCACATTTATAAAATACTTACTTTTCTAATAATCCCACCGCTTCACTTGACCAACGTTCGAATAAAATAATTAGGCCTATAGCAAAATTAATTTTACATATGGCGGAGGAATACACAATGTGCTTACAAGTAGATCTTAAGCAGGGCTTTCAAAAGTGCTCAGTCTACCATGAAAAATATACACAGATGTGAAATGGTAGCGTGTAGTGCGAACTCCAGCTCCACACGCCAGCAAAATGGCCTTACCGGCTAGCAATATCGCGTAACGTCGTTTATAGGTTGTTCACGGTAAAATGAGCTCTTTTGAGAGCCCTGCTTAAGATCTACTTGTATGCACCCTGTCTCTTCTTCAGCCCTATGTAAAATTAACATTACCATGGGCCTTAGCACTTTATTCATGTGTCGGTCAAGCGAAACTGTAAAATTATCAGGAAAGTGAATATTCTACAAATCTGCTCGTTTTTACATTTCGACTTATAAAAAAAACAGAAAGCGAAATAAATAGTTTAAAGTTATCACATTTTATTACCTTAGCACTTTTTATTCGACTTTAAGATATGGAACTAATTTCCATCCATCGTTACCAACTTTACTGGGCGAATGTCACTCAGCGCGCCCATTAAAATATATGCATGCAAAGGCAGTGACTTTTTTCTAACGTTCATTTCTAAAGTACTCTTTATCGTGAACAACCTCTACCAATCAGCTCTTGGAGACTAAAGGCTCTCTTACACGATCAAATTTGTCTTCAAATTCTGACCTTGCTGCGTCCTAAACCAAGGGCGTGGTAAGGCAGGATTTGCATAAGACCTAGCAAAACCAATCATAACACTAATAATGGCAGAAGTCATGCAAAAAACCATTTTTCTATACAGTGTAAGGGTAAGTTGAATGTTTGAAACGATTTGTAATAGAAACAAAGAAGTAGTAATTTAATATATTTTAAGAGTGTTCTTCCAATTTTGCTTTCACGTTTCACAAGTATTACAAATGGAAAACTTTCTTTGGTTATTATTCTTACATTTCATATTGGAGGTTAACATTATTATTTTTCCTTTCCCTTTATATTTATATTTAAAAACATTTACATAAAACCCAGGTTGCCAAAATTATAAAATAAAATGCAACCAGATTCAGGTATCAATACTTTCGCTGGTATTCAGTTAATACTTATACATTTTCCATAGAGGTCATATTTATGCTCCTTACTGGCCATGTTGATAAGTAAATACAAACTGCAAAAGGATCATCACAAAATATATTGAGCAGATGACCCCAAATTACCATGATTACAAAATGGCTGCTATTTTTCTGCGGCAACTACATGTACCAATTACAATTTACATTATTACATCATTTTTAATTCCTACACCAGGAAAAACCACTTTCGGTAACACATTACTGGTCATCAAACAATAGTTATGTTCTAATTTACTCGCAATCCCAAGTGTATGGGAGCAACTGCTAAGCAATGCCAGCCTTAACTCCAGCGAGTAAATATGATTTTTGCACAAACCCTAAACTTCGTAAAGTTTCTCTTAAAAATGTCATACAAAAAGTAAGTTCGCATAGCTCCTATTTGATAACAAAGGCCAAGACCATAATCAACGATTATTGGTAAATGTTTGCAAAAGTTTACAAATGTTTGCCAAGGTTTGCAATAGTTTACAAGTGTTTTAAAATGTTAAAAAATGCTTGCAAAAGTTTACCCATGGTTTCTAGTGATTACCACCACTTTACGTCTTGGTGACGATATAGCCACTAAACTCTGGTTACAAAAAGTAACAGTATAGCATTTTTGGCTGAAAGGCCAATATTTCGCAAAATTTAAAAAACTTTAAATTATTTTTCCGGTCATCATGGCCCCTGCCTAACGTCGAAGTGACGTAAGTGACCTATTCGCTATCGATGCCATCCCGCAGCATGACCTCGCCCGTGCCTTTCACAACTTTTGGTGTCGTCTGCACACCTGCCTCGAGGTCAATGACGGCCACTTCCAGCACCTACTCTAGGTATTTTGTTGTCACACTGGTGACTGGACTGTATTTCCTTATTCCCTCGATCCTTTACACACATCCCACGGGGCCTTTTTTAAAGGACTCACCATGTGTATCTTAAGCAGGGCTTTCCGAAGTGCTCATTTTACCGTGAACATCCTTTAGCTTTGCCAGCGAGACCGATTTACTGGAGTGTGGGGCTGGTGTTGGCGGTATAACTGGCGTTGTTTCGCCTCCGTATCCGTAAGCATACTATAGTCCATTCACGGATACTTTCAACTTTTCAGAAGCCCTGCTAAAGTTCTACTTTCATGAATATTACTCCGCCTAATGCAAACAAAGCTTAAGTGAGACTATAAAATTGCACCAGAGGGACATCGCACCGCATCCAGCGCACTTAGTGTAATACTATTTTGCATAAGAACTGTTTCTTACTATAGGCTCTACCAACACACCTATGTTATATCCTCTGCTTTATTCATATTAATAAAGATAAAATTATATAATTTATAAATATTATATAACTAACATATCAGTTCAACTAAAAATAAGGTACTTTTTTTTAATGAAGTATAAAACGCTTGAGATACTTGACATATATAGGAAACAAAAAAGCATGTCATGGATGGTCTGATTTTTCTATATATAGTGTATTCGCGGTTTCTTCTCCCTTTTTCAAATAAATCTTTGAGAAATCTCCCCATATAGCCTATGACGTGTTTAGTTATTTAAATACATATGCCATATATCAAAAGCGTTTTATACTTGTGTTCATAAAAGTTACTCCTTTTTCTGTTAAATTTAAATGTTATTCATATTTTATCTATAAATTATAATGCTTCATTTATAAATAATTTGAATAAAAGTGAGAAAACATGTGTGGGTAGCGCCTAGTGAGAAATAGTTCTTATACAAAATATCATTGCAACTGAGTGCGCACGAATGCGGTGTCCTGTCTGTCTAGTGTAACTTCCTAGACTTAGTTACTTAGTTTGCACGAGGCGGAGGAATATCTTGGAAGTATAACTTTGGCAGGGCTTCAGAAAAGTCTGAAGTAACCGTGAATGGACTATAGATTTCATGTTTAAAATGTGTATATGCTGCTCACGATAAAATTAGCACTTTTGAAAGCCCTGCTTAAGATCTACTTGTATGCACGTTGTGTATTCTTCCACGTTATGTAAAAATATCGTTGCCATGAGTCTCATCACTTTATCCATCCGTCGGTTAAGTGAAACTGTGAAATTGTTAGAAAAGTAAAAATTTATAAATATGTTATTTTTACGCACGGAGCAACAGAAACCGTAAGAAATAATTTAAATCATCATAAATGGTTACCTAACACTGTTCATTCGACGCTAACATATGGAACTACTTTCCATCCATCGTTACCAACTTGGTGCATGTCGCTCAGTGCGCCAGTTAAAATATACGTAAGCACCGGCAGTGACTTTATTCTAAGGTCGTCTTCAAAAGTGCTCACTTGATCGTGAACAGACTGTATACTACTGTGCGAGGGCGCTGCTGTGGCCGGAGCGCCGCGGACTGAAGCGGATGTCGTCCGGGATGTGTTTGTTTGCGCGGGTCAGTTCCCTCGCTTGTTCAGGCGGCGCTGAGCAACACGGCCCCGGATGCGGCGTCCGCCTGCCCTACCGCCTCACGACCTGCGGACGGACATCTCCGGGCGACGCAGTTACCATAGACTAAAGATGAGGCAGACTGACCTCGCTGGCTGCGCACAACCACTCTCCGTGTTCTAACCATGGAGGTAATAGATGATGGAGTGGCAACAACCTATCTTCTCCACGTTTATCACGTGAAGCCGATGTCTTGTCTGACTCCTTTCATCTGCGCATGCGCAGACCGATTGTTTACGTCAGCCGCCATATTATGAGTGGCAAAAGTTACATAGTAGGCAATGTAAAACATGCACCATTTTGCCATTACTAGCCCTGTCCTTGTCTTTCATTATCGGCTTCACTTTCATGTCTCGGATTCCACTCCATAGACTAATACCTCCATGGTTCCAACATTGAATTCATTGAATTGCTCACCTGCCTACACGTCTAGCAAAATTGGCGTGGGTTGGGTTTGAGGTTAGTACACTGGTTAGTAAACAAGTGCTTTTGAGATGTTTTTATACTTCCTCTAATAAATTTGTAATGCTTTTTGATTACATCCAAACAGGTCAAAGTATTTTATTTGTATAATAGTGCTTGTCACTTAAAAATTAAGAGTAAACATACACGTTCATCACTGTTAACCACGTGACGTTTACAGTTGCGTATGATTGGGGTAGGTCAATGTTGGGTATATGAGCAGAAGACGAATAAGCGGTCTACCTCATCTTTAGTCTATGGCAGTTATCCCTACGCGGCCTATAGTCTATTCGCGGCTTCTTCATACTTTCGAATCAGACCTGTGAAAAAAAAAAAAAACAGTCCGTGAACGACATGTACGGTTTTTGTCTAAACTGTCATAGGATCACAAGCGTTTCATACGTGTGTTGACGTAAGTGTAAATTATTTTTGGTTAATTTGAATTTTTACTTACGTTATATATATATATATATATATATATATATATATATATATATATATAAGAAGTATCAAAATGCCGATTCGAGCGCAGTCCCCAGTTATCAGAAAACCAACGGTAAACGAAATGCTCGAGCCATCAGAAAACTATCAGAAAAAATTCCTCTTAATTTTATGATCCAAAACATCAAATGACGATTCGAGCGCAACAGCAAAAAAAAAGTGGCCTAAAAAGTTGCGTTTGGGAGCAGTTGCAAAAAAGTGGCTCAAAAATGAATGTGTTTAAGATTTGTCGTCTTGTCTGAATACGCAAAGAAAATTAGCATTGTCTCTTATAAGCTGCTTAGGTACTTTTGAGTATCTGAGCTAAATAGAAACAACATCTTTGTGTCTACCGCAAGTAAAGTAATTCCTTACCATATTTTGATTTTCAAGTATATCATCGAAGACAACTACAGACTCTTTATGACATTCATTTACATCAACCATTTCTTCATTTGATGGAAAGAAGTATGCTATCGGTTCATTAAATAATTTTGATGCTACATCTATATCTTTCTTTAAATTGATATATTTTGGTTGATCCAGGCTTTTTGAACACACATAGAGAGTACCAAAGTCCAACCATCCCTGAACATTGAACATATATAACATTATCTATCATTAAGTGTAGTTTTTCCACAGTTACTAGAACCCACCATCAAATATATAATATTATTAGGTAATAATTCTCCACGACGTTTTGTCGATGCAGTTTTGTCTGGTATTCTTATTTTAATATCCCAGTTTACATGTTTCTTGCTCATTTATTAATAGATTTTTTAAATAATATACTAAATGAGTAAAGTATTTAAACTAACAGATAATAAATCAGTGTTGAAGAAGAGACTTCATTACCCTTTAGAGATAGAGGGACACTCATTGGCTTTAGTTCAGTTCTATACTACTTATCTAATGCATTACACTATCTCTGGTAGAAATAAGCTATATTTTGTGGGTGAGAATGATATGGAATCAGCAATTGATATTCCAGTTGGTCAATATAGCTTAAAAGATCTTGAAAAAACTATAAAAGCAATTTTTTCAGTTAGTGTAGATTAAATGGGTGGGAAAGAAAATGATATATCTTTCGAACTGGATAAAGTAACAAACAGAGTGAAAGTAAAATGTACGCTTAAATTACAGTTTGGAAAACGGGGTTCTATAGGAAAACTTTTGGGTTTCGTAGAAAATAAAACTCTGAAAGCAAATGTGGACCATTATGGCGATACAATTCCAAAATTTGCTCCATTTGAAACAATAAATATACACTGTAATATAGTAAATGGTATGATATTAAAACATGATGAAAATAATCATAGAGAAACTAGCATAATTGCCACTTTTAAACCAAGAACAATATTTGGATTTGGCGACCCGATTTATTCCGAACCAGCTTATCCATTATTTTTTCCAGTGCAAACAAATCAAGTTAATGAA
The DNA here is from genome assembly GCA_029891345.1 of Dryococelus australis. NCBI lineage: Eukaryota > Metazoa > Arthropoda > Insecta > Phasmatodea > Phasmatidae > Dryococelus > Dryococelus australis. The sequence continues at coordinate 89,229,493 of CM057001.1, read as the reverse complement.
ATAATAGTTGAAATTAAGGATGAAAAGGTAAGTTAATTAACTTTGATTTGTCCGAAAGAACAGTGGTATTAGAGATGAGACCTTAGATATTTTTTTGGGTTGGAAGTAATCATAATCTATAATAACGTTAATAGTTTTTAAAGTATTGAAGTTTCATGTGAAAAAGATGAATAATATTTCTATAGAAAGTGCAATGACAGATTTAGAAAAAGAATTCAATGTTTCGGCTATTTTAATATGTCGAATTTGGAGATGTGTATCTAAAATTTTAATTGGACTATGATGTAGCACATTGCCGAAGTCAGAGCGATAATTGTGTTTTAATGATTGGATAACCATTAAAACTTTATAGAGATATGAGCACAAATAAAAATCAACTGATGTCTAATTATACGAGACCATCATTTACTCTGTACAAAACCGAATAGAATGCATTAGTTTAACACCACAATCTACCATTTCATCATATGCAAAACTTATACCTCCACGATTAACATCATTTAAAACTTTTTCACTGAAAATCTGAACATATCTGTCTGGTAAGGTTACTTTAAAATTTCCAGAAGCAATTACCACTTTGTATCCATACCGTGTATCATTTATTTCAGCATGGTCTATGGGATAGGACTGTCCAATTGTAAGTTCGGAAAGTTCCTTAAATTGTTTGGTTCCGTTTAATATATTTAGCAACTGATCCATCTTTATTATATACAACCTTTTATTTTTACGCATTCAAATTTCTTGAGCCGCTCTTTTTTTTAGGCTGCTGCTCCCAAACGCAACTTTTTGTAGTCACTTTTTTGCGGCTGCGCTCGAATCGGCAGTTGATGTTTTGGATCAGAAAATTAAGATGAATTTTTTCTGATGGTTTTCTGATCGCTCGAGCATTTAATTCACCATTGGTTTTCTGATAACTGGGGGCCGCGCTCGAATCGGCATTTGATGTTAATGCCTAGTAATAAATAATTGTTATGCAAAATATTATTAAAGACTGTTCACGATAAAGTGAGCACTTTAGAAATGATCTTCAGTAAAAAGTCACTGGCCCTGCCTGCATATATTATAACGGCCGCACTGAGCGACATTCGTCAGTAAAGTGAAGCTGCACGGTAAAAAAAAATTCTGGTAAACTTCCTAAACTGTGATGGAAGTTTTTAATCTATACAATGTATGGAAATAATACTACACGTCAAGCTGCAGCTACAGGAATGTTTAGCGTTACGCATTTGACTGTCTCCTGAGCAAATGTAGGAACGCTACAATGAATGTATAGGGGAAATTGTTACCATTCCCGCTTTCTCACTAAGCGTATACACTGGTATGGCAAATTTCCGAATAATTTCTTAGCGTGTGTGATACAATTATACAAGAAAATTAAATATTTGGTATTTCAAGTCTGCATGTAAATATTCCCATTAATGAGTATCGGGACCAAATAATAAAACACAAAAGTGGTCTGCTTGGTTGAATACTAGATAAACACTAGGAACTGGTATGATACGATATTGTACAGTACGAGTACCGTCTAACGGGTATCATTGTCCGGTTATATTTTCTGTTTTGCAAGTGTACTAGTGTAATTTTCTGAGCTCGATCCGCACGATGGCGTGCCGCGAGGGCTTCATCTTTTGCTTGATTACGATAAGTAATTTTGTCTGCGTAATTTTTGTTTCATAACTTTTTTGTTCACCCCCGCAACCGGCTTGACCCTTCCATCGAAAGTAGGCCCGTGAGCCTTTTCTCCAGTGTGGTAACTTTTGTGTCCACCTCGAGCTGGGACAGACGTGCAGTGTATGGGTCGCGGGCTGGATCGTGTTACTGTGGAATGCCATCGCGGCGTTCGTTTGCGTGATACACGACACCTCGCCTTAGACACTACGCCTAGAATAGTGGGAACTGCACGGTAATTAGTTACACGTGTGTGAATGCTTATCGTCGGCACTATAGGAGATATTTAAAATGCCCTACATAAGCACGAACACATGCATCAACCCGCCGTTGCATGGACACACGGATGCGTTGATGAATTCCTGGAAATTTCGTGATTGTTTCGCAGTCCGCCACAATACTGTTGCGGAGGGTGCCCACATCCTCCACTGGGGTTGCGTACACAAGTGTCTTTAAATGCCTCCACAAATAAAAGTCTAGTGGATTCAAATCAGGGCTTGGTATGGGGCTGCCAATTCCAACTGCGATGGCATTCCACAGTTACATAATCCAGCCCGCGGGCCATACGCTGTACGCTATGTATTACGGGCTGTAGTAAAGATACGAAGCGTTTGCGGACCTATGTTCATATAACTTTTTCCCATCCTCCAGTTGTTAGGAATGTTTCCCCGCAGTATTAACATGCAATTTTGCAACATTCTGTATAATAGTTTCCCATGTTTCCGACCAGTATGAGCTACAGCAATGTGAGAAAGCCGTTTTTTTTTTTTTTTTTTTTTTTCAGTTACATTGAAGGGTTTGGGAATAGTATTTGTAATGTACAGGGCTTATTAAGAGTTTTCTTTTCGTACATTGGTATCATGCGGACACGTTAAGTGGTTTCGTAGAAAAACACGGATTTGAAACCCGCTGCGACGCAATTCGTGCCGAGTATTCGGCGCCCTTAATTTCACCCTAGTGCTTGCACTTGGCGTATTCCACGGCCGACAGCGAAACAGAACGGCTTTGTGGTTATTCGACATCGCCGTGAGAGGACTGTGCACTCGAAGCTTGAATTGCGTTGCAGAATATCTATAACACAGTATTTTTGTGGAACCGATTTACGTGCATCGTATGTAGGCCTACTGATGTACGAAAATAAATAAACTTGAGACTAGGTGCGAAGACTACTTTCAAGACACCATGCACGTTACAAATAATACTTCCGAGATCTCCGGCGTAGCTAAAAACTGCATTTTTTTTTTCACTGTACCTTCCCTTAAAATCTACTGATCAGAAACACTTAAAACTAGTATAGGGGTATGTCGTGTGGCATACATGTCTACAGACTTTGCAATAATAAAACTGTTCACGATAAAGCGAACACTTTTGAAAACAACCTTAGAAAAAAGTCACTGCTCCTACCTGCATATATTTCAACGGGCGCACTGAGTGAAATGCTCCCAATAAAGTTGGTAACGATGAAAGGGAAAGTAGTTCCATATCTTAACGTCGAATAAAAATTATTAAGTAACCATTTGTGATGACTTAAATTATTTCTATCTCTTTCTGTTTTTTTAATGCGTCGAAGTGTAAAAATTAGCAGTTTTTTTTTAAATATTAATTTCCTAATAATTTTACAGTTTCACTTTACTGACGCATGAAAAACGCGATGAGGCCCATGGCAATGACAATTTTACATAAGGTGGAAGAACACACAACGTGCATACAATTAGATCTTAAGCAGGGCTTTCAAAAGTGCTCATTTTACCGCTATAACCGCTTGTAGCATTAGTTATAGTAGTACAACGGGAACATTAAACCTTGCGTATAGGTGCGCCGGGGTGATAGGTACGAGGTTTGGTGTCGCCCTTATTCGCTCACTTGCTTCTGTGCATCGAATGGCCGAGACGTACAAATGTATAAATATATGTTTTTAGGCACTGTAATCTGAACTGTTAATAAAGAATAGAGAAGTGAGCCTCATCTCGAATATAATAGGCAAAATTGTTAAGATCCATCGTGCTGATGACAGTTGCAAATTTTGTCAATTTCTTGGAGGTGCAGCCTGCTTTCATGCCATATACGTCGATCTAAGGCCGTGTTACATGACAAAGAAACTTACATTTAAAAGCAGTAAACCCTGTTACAGCTTAACTGAGATTTGAACCCTGAACCAGGCCCGTGCACAGGATTTTAAAATTTAAAGTTGTGTTCTGGTACGGATAAACCTATATCAATTCTGCCTTTAGTTTCGAAATGAACATAGTTCTCTGGTACAACCCCAGTGATAAAATTGTTTGAGAGATATCCAAATAGCATCACTTTTTAAAAGATTAAAATTGAGATTGGCACTGATTGTTTACAATTTTTAAGATATTATTTAGTTGTATTTTATTTCTTGCAAATTAATGGGAGTGGTTTCACACTAAGACCTCTCACACAGGCCTGTCCCTAACATAATGGTATGTAGACCTAAGTAAACGCCTTGCTGTATTTGGCCATAAAGGTCGCTACCGTAATAGCTTAGGCTATAATGATTAGTAGCCGGGCACTATTTGTGTGCATTCTTTTCCCACTCTTTTTCTAGCCACATGTGTAGGACATATTCTTAAATATATTTTAGGCATAATTCTTGCTGTATATTATTGTTTACATATCAAGGAAAAAAAAACAAAATTATTGAAGCTAAATTTTGAAGTAAGAAAGGGGACATAAAGTACTCAAATCAGTTATGCTTGCCAGCCGACTTCACATTGTAAAACTGTAAGAACATCCAATATTTATTTATTCTCGTCGAAAATTTCTGCCTCGAGCAAAAAAAAAAAAAAAAACTCCAAACTGTGTTACACAGATTTTACAGATAATAAAGTAAACTGAATGTAAATTTATAGAATGCACTAATTTTGTAACCTTTTCCCTACATTTACGTTTTCCCTCCACACTTTATGTTCTTTGAACGTCGTCATTTCCCCAAGTAACTTGAATGCTCAAACCAACCAAACTGAATTACACTGAATAAGTTCCACATCTGAGCTGGTTGTAAAATACGTGTTTCCAGTACGTGGCACGTTCTTTGAAAAATGCAGTACGCGCGTCCTGTTTCCAGTACGTGGCACGTTCTTTGAAAAATGCAGTACACTCGCTTCCTGTTTCCAGTACGTGGTACGTTCTTTGAAAAATGCAGTACTCGCTTCCTGTTTCCAGTACGTGGCACGTTCTTTGAAAATGCAGTACACTTGCTTCCTGTTTCCAGTACGTGGCACGTTCTTCGAAAATGCAGTACACTCGCTTCCTGTTTCCAGTACGTGGCACGTTCTTTGAAAAATGCAGTACTCGCTTCCTGTTTCCAGTACGTGGCACGTTCTTTGAAAAATGCAGTACTCGCTTCCTGTTTCCAGTACGTGGCACGTTCTTTGAAAAATGCAATACTCGCTTCCTGTTTCCAGTACGTGGCACGTTCTTTGAAAAATGCAGTACTCGCTTCCTGTTTCCAGTACGTGGCACGTTCTTGAAAATGCAGTACTCGCTTCCTGTTTCCAGTACGTGGCACGTTCTTTGAAAATGCAGTACTCGCTTCATGTTTCCAGTACGTGGCACGTTCTTTGAAAATGCAGTACTCGCTTCCTGTTTGCAGTACGTGGCACGTTCTTTGAAAAATGCAGTACGCGCTTCCTGTTTCAGTTTCATTATCGACGACGTTGACGGTGACATTCCCGAGGAAGACACGGAGGACCAGCGTGGTCGGTCAGAGTCACCCGCTTCAGGCGACCCTAGCGGCGTGCCCCAGCAACAGGACGAAGCTGCCCGCGTCGAACAGATCAAGGTTTGTATCACAGCTGTAGGCTGTTCGCGGTGAAATGAGCACTTTTGAAAGTCCCCCGCTTAACTTCTACTTGTATGCACGTTGTGTATTCTTGCGCCGTGAACATGTGCAATTAATATTGCCACGGCCTGATCACTTTATTCGTGCGTCGGTCGAGGGAAACTGTAAATATTTTAGGTAAGCAAGAATATTTTATTCGTGTTTTTATTCTGATGTAGGCTGTTCACGGTAAAGTGAGTACTTTTTAAGGCACTTATAAATTTTTCCATTCATCCAATTTTCATCTCCCTGCTACTTTTTGCTATAAACACTGCAATGTGTCCAATAAACACAGTGTATATATTTCACTACCATAAAAATTTAATGCCTGAGGCTGCAATAAGATATATTTATTAGTGGTTAATGCCTGTTGGGAGGGCTTTAAAAAGTGGTCACTTTATCGTGAACAGCCTATACTTATATCAATTAGAAACAAAAAGAAATAACATCACGTGAAACTATTTTCTTTTAGTCGTTGCCAACTTTACTGGTCGCGTGACATTCAGTGTACCAGTTAAAATGTACGCAGGTAAGGACAGTGATATTTTTCAAAGGTTAATTTCAAAAGTGCTCATTTTATCGTGAACGGCCTTTACTTGACCAGTGATGCTACTAGGAGTTTATTTTTGTGTGGACACGGAGAAGCTACACGTATATCAGTAAAGAATTGAGGTTATTCCCAAAGGTGTAGGAAGCAGATTTTCCAGAGGATTAGAGCACGCGATAAAAGTTTGTTGATTCCCGTAGATTAGTAATTATGTTAGACTACTGGTACTTTAATTGAATCTCAATTAGCCTTAGAAAGTCGTAATAATATACTGCCTCGTATCCTACATGGTACACTCTTGAAAATACTATATAATGACTCAAATACTTTTGATAAAATGTTTTACAAATATTGTAGTCAACAATAAAAGAAAGTAATATATTGGATAGGTAACAACTTTAACTCAGAAATGAATTTTTTAACTCAATTATTGAAAAATCAAATGTAAGTGACACTTTATTTACAAAAAAATATTACTATGCATTGTGTGGAGGATACCTCCCTATGCTTATTATCGTACTGACAGGGGGGAAATATGTTCGCTTTATATTGTAGTGTACTTATAAGCTTGCATTTCCTAGTGAGACTTGTATCATCCTGAATGCATACCTTAAAATATGTTCAATATTGAAGTAGGAGTAAAAGTATAAACTGAACTCTATCCTATTTAAAGAGATGATAAGAATGTTACAGTAACCCCAGTATAAGTAAGATTTGGGGATCTATGGAGGTCACTGTAATTTTAGCGCGGGCCTGAACCCCACGATTCCTACACCCATGATTACTCTGAGCTTAAGTTATATTACAAAAAAAAAAAAAACTGAAGTAAAGTCCTGTGTGTTTTTGCATTGTAAATTTTCACACGCATGCAACAAGGAAGCCAAAACAATGATGGTTCACACGCAATGCCTATCAAAGTGGTCCAGAAACCATTGTAATATGAAGGCTCGGTTGTCTCCAAAACACTTTGTGCATGATCATGTGATGAAAAACACTAACTTTGGCGGAACCGTGATGGCGGAGCGATTAGCACGCTGGCCTCCCACCAAGGCGAACCGGGCTCAATACCCGGCCGGGTCACCGGACTTTCGCAAGTGGGAATCGTGCCGGTTGATGCCGTTGGTCAGCGAGCCTTCTCGGGATCTCCCGCCTCCCCCGCCCCTCATTCTGGCGCCACTCCATATTCACTTCAATCACCCTCATCGGCTCTCAAGACCTCGCTGCTAAGAGCCGCCCAATTCTCTTCACTTGAATAACTTTAGTTTTTTTTTTCTTTCATTTCTACCTCGTTTGACCTTTATTTCAGTGCTGATGATCCGATCTAACTGAACAATGCCTTTCTCACATTACAGTATTGAAAATTTTTATGCAGTTTTTAATGTACACAATAAAACCATCACTATAAGAGTGACAGGAATAGCGGCATCTCTTAACCTATTAACTTCAAAGACAAAAACATCGTCTTCAACTATTAAGGGGGGGGGGGGGGACAAGACTTTTAGGTGCTCTTCTTAAGACACTTTGGCTTCCCTTATAAATTTCATTTTTGTGGTCAAAACCTTAATTACGTGCTGCTTAAAAGATAGAGAACAGTCTATAACCCCCCCCCCCTAAACGGGGCGAAGACATCTGAAAATATAAGAAATGTATTATTTTAAGAGATTGTTTACAAAATGTCAATGCATCTTTGTGTGAACAAAAGCAGTTTGCATACCCATTTACTCTCATTCTGGTGCCCTTTACTTAATGTAGGGAGGGGCAATGAATTACACCCACCCCTCGTATTTAACCACTGGTCACATGTAGCCGGGACCGCGTGGTGTAGTGGTTAGATTACTTGCCCCTCAACAAGGCGAACCGGGTTCGATTCCCGGCGGGGCTGCCCCTGGATTTTCGCATGTGGGAATCGTGCCGGACGACGTCGCTGGTCGGCGGGTTTTCTCGGGGATCTCAAGTTTCCCCCGCCCTTGCATTCCGGCGCTGCTCCACACTCACCTCGCTTCATCCTCACCGCCTCCCAAGACCTCAATGTTTAGAGCCGCCCAGCTACTCACTCACTCAAATGTAGCCTTAAACATGCTGGTTGTATATTATTTAATGAAAACAGGTGACACTTGGCACGCGAAATTAACTGAGAGGTAACTGGAGTTAAATGTATAGTGGATGGAAACGGTAATCATTTTGTGATCTCTCAGTTTTTCTTGCCATGGAATAAGTGAATAACTGAACCTTTACTTTTGACATACACCAACTAATTTTCTAAATCAAAACAGTTTCTCTTTTAATTAAAAGTTTCCATACGTTTTTAAATTCTATGCTTTTATTTCATTGTTGGCAATAAATGCTGATGCTTTTATGTATTTTCCTTTTAACTTAGATTGCTTTTAGATTAACCGTATTAGCATTATCCCATAGTATTCTACGAATATTATTTCAAGCATGTTTGCAGGTCTGCATTTTTTAGTTGAGTAGAGTAGAACATTGGTAGACATTCCATACAGTTGTAGAAAACAAAGATATGTAGGTTAGTGTCCAGTTGGAACTCTTCAAATGGAAGGTTCACAGTGGCTCAGCGGTTAGTACGCTCGCCTCCCACCAAGGCGAATCGGGTTCAATCCCCGGCCAAGTCACCGGATTTTCGCAAGTTGGAATCGTGCTGGACGATGCCGTTTGGTTGGCGGGTTTTCTCGGGGTTCTCCAGATTCCCCCGCCCCCTCATTCCGGCGCCGCTCCATATTCATTTCAATCACCCTCATCGGCTCTTAAGACCTCGCTGTTAAGAGCCGCCCAAATCTCTTCACTCACTCTTCGAGTGAAGGAGCGATCAGCTTAATCTTCAAGGCAGTCTTCGGAAATTGTTGGTAGCTGAGATCAAACCAATTATCTCAGCGCCTTGATAACTAGTCTCTTCTCGGGTACTGCAGACTGCATAACGTAGATGTCGAATGGGTTACAGCCGACGAGACGAACAGGGGCACAGCCTCCTTATCTACAGTCCATTCACGACTGGAACAGACTTACGAAAATCAACCGTTGAAAAAATATCCTAGCCATTAGCTGCATGCATAGCTAGTGAAAATAGTGGCGCACCCGCCACTATTTTTACTAGCTAATGGCTAGGATGTTTTTTCAAAGGTTGATTTTCATAAGTCTGTTCCAGTCGTGAATGAACTGTAGCAGTCTCGCTGGGCGGCTTGGCAGAAGACGTCAGTAGAGCGAGACTAAATCCACACGGCTCGGTCGGAAAGCAGGAATAAAACAATAAGGGGGAATTAAAAAAGACAAACAAGAAAACCAAAGGAACAAAGGTATAGATACACACGTGCGTTAATAAAGGTCAATCTATCACCACAGCTGCGGCAAAAAAAAAAAAAAAAAACGTACAAACACTAAATTATTAATTTCGTGGCACTGCACACACCGCTCGTTAGCTATACCACGATATTGCTATATTTTGTGTGCATTGTTATATTGATTTATAAAGACGGTTCAGGGTAAAATGAGTACTTTTGAGAGCCCTGCTTAGGATATACTTGTATGCATGTTGCGTATTTTTCAGCCTTATGTAAAATTAACATTTCCATGGGTCTCATCACTTTATACATACGTAGGTCAAGTCAAAATGTGAAATTATTAGGAAAGTAAATATTTTACCAAAATGCTTATTTTTACACTTCAATGCATTAAAAAACCAGAAAGCTAAATAAATAATTTAAGTTATCACAAATGGTTACCTAACATATTTTTATTCGACGTTAAGATATGGAACTACGTTCCATACATCGTTACCAACTCTACTGGGCGCATGTTACTCGGTGCGCCCGTTAAAATATATGCAGGCAGGGGCAGTGACTTTTTCTAAGGTTCATTTCAAAAGTGCTCACTTTATCTTGAACAACCTTTATATGCCTTTTGCCAATGTATTCTTCTCTTCAGTATTATTGTACACAAGCGTCATTAAAATAATGTTAAATTCTGACTTGACTCATGCCAATTAGTGGCGATACGTCTCAGCTGGTTTTTCGGTTGACTCCTGTTAGCTGATATGGAAGATTTCATGTGTAACTCCAAAAGCCAACACTGGCTCATTTTTTTAAATTTTATTATTTTTTCTGTCCCAGTTTTGTCGTATTGTTGATTTTCTTCAACTCACATCAAAGTATTGCAGAGGTGTATTTCATTATTAATGGTTCAGCTAGTCATTCTTTCTCAAACACCAAATGTAACTCATCTGCCAAGATCTCTTGTCTGCGAAATAAGTTGATCTAGATATTAACGTTCACCGAGCAATTCCCTTGGCCTGGTCAGCATGAGTGTAAAAGAAACAATCAGGGGCTGTTTCCATGTGATCTCCCAACATATTTACAAATTGAAAAACACAAACTAAGAGAACAAAGGGAAACAAAATTGAGATGCTGTACCACACTCAAAATGCACGTCGTTCACACATAATTACCATGTATTTATTTTCCTGCTTGTAATGTTCACGTAATATTATATATATATATATATATATATATATATATATATATATATATATATATATATATATATATATATATATATAGTACTTTTTTCCACATATGTCTCTAATATGATTTTAATTTTTGTTTGCATTTTATTTATTATTAATAGTTTTTTTTATTTCACACATAGCATATTTTAATTTAGCTGTAAGGTGGCGATATTATTATATTTAAAGTAGAAGAATAGCTAGTTTTCAGTTTTGTATTTATTTTTCATATAAATTATTTTATTTTATTTTTCGGTCTTTTGTTGTGAATGTTTCTAATTTTATTTAATTTTTGTACCCGTTTTGAGACATTATACTCTAGGTATTTTAAGCAGTTAGGCCGTTGAAAGTGGATCGTAAGGGGTTTTGAAGGGTCTTAGCTTCCCACTGGCCCACAGGTTCTAATCCTGACTTGAGATTGGCTGGAATGGTATGCCCCTTTAAGATAGCTCCAGTCAATCGAGCTTAACGCTTTCTCTTCCATCAGCATCCATCACGATTATATGTAGGCTAGGAGCCTCGCCTCGCTGGGTGTACGATGTTTATTTAGATTTTAGGTTGTTTATATACTTCCCCCAACTACAGTTTAAGTATTTTGTCACCAGCATTAAGCGAGAGCCGAGTTTTTCTCCTTTTTGCTAGGTCTAGTGGTATAGAAGGTAGAAGTAAATTAGCTATGTTAACGTGTAGAAGAGCAACGACTCCACGTTTAAGCACCGTGTCCTACATCCCACTTTCATACGAGAACGTTACTAGAACTTTCATACGTTTGCAAAAATAAAAATGATCTTCGAATCGAGTGCATCGAAACGTCACACCAGATGAGCTTTTATAAGTATGGTCTACAGGTGGTACTTCACAGCGTCAGCCAATATTTGTTCTAGAAGTTTTGGTACCGACGCCATCTTGTAATTTCAAGTACATAGCATCCCACCTTGTTTTTGCTCATGGTAAACTAGAGAAGATTTTTATGACCTCACAGATCTTAATATTTTTGATTTTTGAGAAACAGTAACACTTTGAACACATAATATTTTTTTTTATGACAACGGCAAGATATGAACATGTTAGCATTGGGATCAGTTCAGGTAGATACGGCCACTTTCAGCTGCAATGGGATTTTTCATGTACTGTTCCTTAGCTTTTTCTGATTGCTATCAGGTTCTTAAAGTACTTTTTTCTGAAAATATTACAGAGAAATAATTTGACAAAAGCTGAATTAAAGTACTAATACCAAGCTAACTGCGTCCGTTGTTGGTTGCTTTCATGAAGAGTTGCATTACCAGGTGGCCAATTTTCTATTGAATTCATGCTAATTAATTTTGAATATGTTTTAATACTGATTCTGTTTGGTCATGCACACAAATGGTGTACAGAAGTGTCGGTCTGCTGAACGAAGCGTGAGATACAGTAAGTGGTTCTCCTATTCTGCCTAGGCTTGGTTCCGGGCAAATGACAACTCCTGCCTGGGTTTACCACACACTGACCTATAGTTATTCGCAACTGTATGTTTTTATCATTTTTCTACACCTCACACTACATGTGTATACTGATTGTGGCCAGCAATAAGAAATGTTCTTTGAGTCAAGAACGTAGTAAAGGTCAACGAAAGCATCACACACTCACTCATATGTGAATACTTAATTGGCTACAACAGTTGCTCTACACAGTGTCAAAATTGTGTTATCTGTATAAGTAGAGGCCGGAAGAATTCGCGGATTAATTCAGAGACAAGCTAGAATTCAAAACACGCGTGTTTAAATCAGTTTAACCATTGTTCCACACGGAGTTTGACACCTACTGGAGAACGCCGGCCCAATCGTCGCCTTCCACTGTGACAAAAGACGACCAATGTATCGTTAATATCGGCATATTTGTACATGAGACTGTAGAGTCAAGCCTGCAGAAACTCTCGCATTTTGCAGGTCTCTATGTATAAGTGCAAGAGCTGCATCAATCAGGGTTCATAATACTGCACTGTCACGCAGTCATAGGTGCCATTACGAAGGGGCATGACTACTGACTGTGTACACATTTTGCGCAGTACAACCACCACACCTGCACTACTGCACACATTACTACTGCACATTACAATGCTATACAATAAATAACCCCTGAATTCCTTACACAAATTATACTGCTCTCCAACTCCAGTCAATCACTAGTATCTACAATCATGACTGCTCTTAGTACAGGCTGTTCACGATAAAGTGAGCACTTTTGAAAGCCCTTGCCTAAGATCTACTTACATGCACGTTGTGTATTCTTACGCCTTATGTAAGATTAACATTGCCATGAGACTCGTCACTTTACTCATGCGTCGGTCAAGTGAAACTGTGAAGTTATTAGAAAAGTAGACATGTAATAAATCTGCTAAATTTTACACTCTGAGGCGTTAAAAAGAACAGAAAGGGTACAAAATAATTTAAATTATCACAGATTTTCACCTAACCCTTTTTATTCGACGTTAAAATATGTAACTATTTTCCCTCCATCGTTACCAACTTTACCGGGCGCATGTCACTCAGGGCGCCCGTTAAAATATACGCACGCAAGGGCAGTGACTTTTTTCTAAAGTTGATTTCAAAAGTGCTCACTTTATCGTGAACAGGCTTTACGGATTTCAGACTACCTACCTACTGTCTATTTGTGGTTACTCCCAACTTTTCTGAATCCCTGCTTAAGTTCTGCTTTCAGGCATTTCTTCTGCCTCATTCAAGCAAAGATTGGAAAATTACACATAAGGTACAATGCAACACATTCGTGCGCACTCAGTTTAGTAATATTTTGCATGAGAACTATTTCTTACGAGGCATTACCAACATACCTATTTTATAACTTATAAATTTATAATTTATAAATAAAATTTTCATTTAATAAAAATAAGGTGTTTTTATGTTAACAGAAGTATAACGATTTTGTGAACTTGACATATTTAGGAAACAACAAAACACGTCACACATTTAGTGACTTTTCAAAGGTTTGATTTAAAAAAGTGCGAAGCTACTGTGAATAGACTATAACAGACATAGTCCCAATGTCACGAAAATAAAATAACTTTATTTAATATCTACATATATTTATATTTAACATAGGTCACAAATTTTTATCATGTTAACACCAGGAGGAAAATGTACCAAAACTGCAAATAATAAAACATGATTTTACATTGTGTCTATAATTAGATTTTTGCTTTCCTTTCTCTATTTCTGTCCTATTGCAGTGTAATCTCGATACGAAGTGTACAAAAGGGCTTGAAATTTTATAAAGGCTGTTCACAATAAAGTGAGTACTTTAGAAATGAACCTTTAAAAAAAATATCACTGTCTCTGAATGCATATATTTTAATAGGCGCAGTGAGTGACGTTTGCCCAGTAAAGTTGGTAACGATGGATGGAAAATAGTTCCTTATCTACACGTCGAATAAAAAGTGTTAGATAACCATCGAAGTGTAAAAACGAACAGATTTGTATAATAATAACTTTCGTAATAATTTCAAGTATAAACAGTTTATACTGTAATTTAATACTTATAAATACGTAATACTGAACAAGCTAAGGGAGCACCAGCGGATTATAGTGGGTATGTGTTGGTCCACAGGTGGAGGCAGAGAGTCGCAAGAACGAGTTTGCCAAGCTCCTGGAGGAGCACGCCCAGGTCGTGAAGGAGTTGAAGAAGATGGAGGACGAGCCTCTGCAGTCGTGAAGTGCAGTGCGCTACTGCAGCTGACGACGGAACTCACTGTGGGACATTGTGTGGGTGCCCCCTTCTTCGCTAGCTTTGCCAAAATTATGTTACGTCATTAACAGTGATACCTTGTCGAGTAACAGAATGTTTTCCACTGGTCGATACCATCAGATGAGAGTGTCTAGTGTAAGTTGGGTAAAACGAATGTTTCAAACAAGTGTTTTGGGATGAAAAAATTATATTTTTTGTTTATACTTGTTACCTTAGTCTTAAAAATGTTTTTGTTTTCTAAACTTGTAACTTGCCTTGATCCCTACCATTTTTAGTTTGTGTTTTAAGTTACAGATTTGATGTTGCAATGGCTTGTTAGGATACATTTAGTATCATTTTATGAAGAGTAAATTATTTAACTGCTGTCGTGTTTCTTCCCCACTGTAAACAATTAGAAAGTATAACGGCGTTCTAACTGTAACAATTTAAGAATGCTCACGACTCCGTTAGGTATTTGCACCCTGTCAAGCAAAACATTTTAACAGATTACCGGTGACAGAAATTATGCAGCGAAAGTAATACATTCAAGATGGTGGGGACCAATCACCCGTAACGTTTCATTTTCATGGCATACTAATATATTATTTTAATAGTGCTAACATGAGTGAAATTTGGATACATGTCTCCGAATAAGAAAAGTATTTTTACAATTGGTACATAAAAAAGGGGTCCATTTATATGCGCGATGTGCCAAAACATTAATATTTCATGACAAGAACATACACCACATGTCCTAAAATAAAATAAAAAAATTAAAAAAAAGTAGAAATCTTTAACATGAAATAATTATTTCTTTGGAATTAAAACTGTCATTTGTGAAGAATGTTTACTTGAGAAATTATATTTGTAAACATGTTTGTAAATGTAGGTATACCCAAAAGATTTGGAATGTAAATAAATTTATTATGTTGGCAAAAATATTGTTAAATATTTTTCTTCTAGTGATTTAATTCCATTAATATTTTTCTTTTACAGTATCACCAGCATGAAAGAAAAGAGCTATTTAAGTTTTTCCACTCATCCTAAAATACTTTGAGTTATATTACTGCAATATACTTTTAAAACACTCAAATACAAAACTTCTACAACCTTACAAGGGACCGTGCACTTTCAGCCAAATATGCCTACATCAACATTTGCTTCCATTTAAATTAAACTACAGCAGAATCATAATTTGAATAGTATTTGCAAATATTACTTACAAAAACAAACCATTTTTAAAAATTAGTATATATGACATTTTGCCCCTAAGGACTTTTAAATACTAATAAATTCAGAAAGTACAAATCTACGAAGAAATTTGTGTTCCATAAATATAGTAACGAAAGTAAAATAGTGTTTTTGGGATCTACAGCTATAGAGTTATAATACTGGAAAATCATCATTCTTGTAGATAGTACATGAATATTACATACAAAATTAATTTAGATATGGTGGAAATAGACAGCTAGGTTACTAATTACATTTTAAAAAGGAGACAACCCACTCACAGGGCAGTACTTTTGGACAGAGAGAGAGAGAGGGGGGAGAGAGGGGATATATTTGTGTGTGTGTGTATATATATATATATATATATATATATATATATATATATATATATATATATATATATATATATACATGGTATGTAGGTACCGTGTTTATGTAGACGTCGCTGGTCGTCACATCGAGCCCTTCTTGTAAGTGGACCCTGAAGGAAAAAAAAAAACATACAGTATGTTGCAGACGTGGGAAAGGTCAACATGTCACGTGGTGGTGTTATGTTTGTCGCGGGGAAACGGTACGTTTCCGCACCTAAGTTCCTATGTAAAACGTAACCGTCTTGGTCTCCACTACAAGCCCTTACATTGTGTAATGGTGTTTTAGACACATACTGTATATCCACAAGTACTTCCCTGTGAGTATTTGTATTTTTTATGTGCTCCTTAAAATGTACTTAAATTGAATTTATTTTATTTTAATTACTTTTGGATAAATATTCTTATAATACAATTTTTGTATGAATGAATAATGTGAAATGTAAAGAAATTAATTTTACTTTTTAGAGAGAGTAAAACAGATACAAGAAAAATTCAAACAATATCAGGCAAACGAACCGGCACAGGAGAGAAAAAGGCACGGGATGGGAGCAGGCATGATAGCATGAGTGCCTAAAGTGTAAAACAGTTATCAGGGAAAAACAACAGATTGTCCTTATGACAAGATTCCAATAGAGCTCACACGGAAAAAGATACAGGTAGTGTCTGTGCAATAGGCTCCCAATGAGCTTGCAGGGAATAATAATTATAATGACCTCTATGCACCATAGGCTCTAGAATAGCTTGCAAGGAAAAAGAGGCAGATAGTCTCTCTGCACCAGGAACCGAAAGAGCTCGCAGGGAAAACGAGGCTGATATTCTCTCTGCACCAGGCACCTGCGACAATCTTACATGAACACTGAAAATATCGGGTTGAAAATCTATATATTTGCTCTATAATAAACATGGGCTCAACAATATCTCAACGAGGCATGTAAAATTAAAACCAGATACACACACACACGTGCTCCCTCAAAAGTTGCATACAGCTGGTCGTGCGGCGGCAGAAAAGGTACAATCGCTACACAAAGTTTTAATTTTGCCTTCCATCGATAAAGGCCCCAAGTGGCAATACCTTAAGCTACAAATAATTCACAAAGTGAGCACTATGTCACCATCAATTTTTGTTCATCTTTATACTCTTTCCCCATACAAGTGGGGCATGGCAAGTATTACGAGACTTGACAAAACAGCATTGAATCAATCGAATCTATTGACCTTGAATATTAACACTACATGAAAATCCATAAGCAGCTCGCACATAAATTTAGGGTAGCACGATGATCAAATTTGAATACCGCGCAGGGTATTAATTAGAAATATTTCACTTTAACCTGTTACCTCGTAACGCAATGATTGAATGCATTAGAATCCAATATCAATCTTCTATAAAGAATAAATGATTAAAGCCCTTGGAATTATGTAGCGGGACTACAGCAATAATGACTAGAATAGCTTTTCCGAATTGGCTTATTCTCTGGTACAGATTTTTACCTCTGAGAAAAATTTGATTTCAATGGCAGCTGCGACAGATATTTTAATTACTTACGATCACACCTAAAATATGGGCTTAGCATTCCAATACACACATATTAAATTGAATCCAAATAAAATATATTTCGAATCTGCCAAAAACCCTAAAATACCAGCGAGCTCAGCGATCCAAATCCAGTACCGGGTCCAAAAGCCCTCCATACGAAACAAGCCATAAACTGAAATAATTCAATGGTAAATTAAAAAAAAAAAAACAGAGTATGCGTTAATGAACACGCAGCCAGGCAAATAAAAAAACCTCAATTCAAAATCGCTGCGCAAAATCTGGCCTACAGTGCGTCGTGGCTGAGACTCGAGACACCAGAAAATTGGGCAAGTTAATAGGACAGAGGCAGCAACCAATTGACACATCAAACAACTCATATTCTGAAAACTCTAACCTTCTCACTATATTCAACATTATTTGAGCACGTCATTTGCAGCTTGTCCCCCTAAGCAATGCTCCAGTTGCTCGATAGCAAACTTCATAAACGAGACTACAGCTAACACTTTTGCCAGCAAAAAGGGAAACACTCTCGCATTCTCTGCCACGACTCACCTTAAATGTTTAGTAGAACACAACGGAAAATAACCATGGTCACTCCTGCAAGGGTTGAAGACCCACGCCACCGTCTAAAACGTAGTTAGTAACAACCTCTCCACAAACGTACATCATGATCGCTAAATGTACCAATGGTTGATGAGCTCTCGCTGGTCGCGGCTGCCAGTGACGTGAAGTATAGCCGAAAGTAAGGTAGAATAGGAAGAGGGAAAGTCGTTTAATGCCTTAAGACGCTCGTCTACCTAGAGCTTTTTCCCGCATTTGAAGCCGAGAGGCGAGGGACCGTTAAAGGCGACACTGCCACACGCATCAGGTCCACCATCGCCGCTAAGCGCAGGGCTCTGAACTGGCGTGCAGTGTTCTCGTCGTGCTGCGTGTACCCATGGGACTTTCAGCGGTGACCCTATTATTTTATTGATGTAAAGTGTACACGAAGGTTCAGTGCATGCCCCTTGGCTAGTTTAGTATGGATCTGAGACGTACATTTTGAGATACAGCTCTTTGCAAAAACCGTTTTTAGCCATTTTGGCGTGCTCTGAAATGGTGTTTCTAATTAACGTAAGATCTTAAAAACACTCAACGGTCGTTTCTGAAGATATTACCAGCTCCCTGTAAGGGTTCATCTGAAATCAGTTCTTTGGTACCACCATGCCATTCATGCAGATATTGTAACAAGACATTTACATATGCATACGATGCAAGGAGACATGCACAATGTTCATGTAAGAAGAGTATCATTCGTAAGGCATATCGATGTGTAAGTGTCGAAGAACGTATATGCGGGTTGATGCTTTAAAAAGGCATTTGAAACTGCGTAAGTCGCAATCAACGATTTAAATAGTCATTTAAAACTTCGTTACAGAAAGAATATGGGGACTGCTCACGATGAACAACCTCAAGGTTATTCTACACCTGCGAAGCCTAATGTTAATGTCTTCTTCCTGATGGACCCTACCATTAGTAAATCATGTAGAGTTGGGAACGAGTGGGTACTATCCACTTAACGAATAGGCACATACCGATTTCACTCATCCCACTACAGCATAATTTAATCTATGACCAGCAGAATGTAGGTATATATTGCTGAAACAGAACTGCAGAGGAAACTTTGTAAGTTACAAAAAAAAAAAAAAAAAAAAACTTGCTCTCAAGCTAACACTAATAGTACCCTCGCCAGAATGTCATGGCAATGTGGTATAAAACAAGCCGGAATAGGCCGGCCAGCTCAGTTGCTATTGAGACCACGGAGAGAGAACATCGGCTGCGAGTAACGTGTTCTTATTCGATAGTGGTACAAGAAAGTTATTTGTGATGCTACTGTAAGAACATCTTTTCTACAATAACCAGCTGCAGACAACATGAAACCGGTTGTTATCATAATCCAGACGGTACTATGTTTACATGTGAACAGTGTAAATCACAGTTTGCCCGACATGGTAACTTGAGATGACATCTTGCAACTGTAAGGGTTGCCCTGCACTGCCTGCCAAGCGAATATTAGCAAAGAAACATGCGGGTTCATCTACAAATGCCGAAGCTAGTTCATTGCTTCAGCCAATACATCTATGTAACTAGTGTGACAAGGTATTTATAAGAGCATATGATGCTAGGAGACATGAAGACAGTACTTGTGTGAGGAACGCTATTCGTAGGGCATGTCAGTTTGATAAGTGTCGAAGAAGGTATGTAGGTGACGCTGATTTAAGTAGTCATTTGAAACTTTGTAAAGGAGAGACCACTGATAAACAACCTCAAGAATATTCACCATCTATGCACCTTAATTTAATGGCTATGCACCTTAATTTAATGGCTTTTTCCTGAAGCGATCTGCATTCACGGGGCTCTTGAAATATTCGGTTGCGCCGATTATGTCAACCACACCGCACAATGTTTTTTTTTCCTGACAAGTATGAGCCCTAATATAATAAACCAACTTATCGACGAGGTAGAACAAAATGGTCATGCCAAATATAATATGTGGCTGGACTGTAGCTATGCAAAACCAGAGCCTCACGACGATTGATATTGTACCAGAACCTTCAAGACTTCGGCTGTAGCTGTATCGCATTCATCTGCAGCAGAAGACGCGATTGTCGATAGTATACGCAATATATGTCAAGAGGAAGAAGAAATGGTGGCCAAGGGTTCGGGTTGGACCCTGGCTTCGGTAAAAGTTATAGAGTTGAGAACTAGTGGGTACTGCCAACTTCGCAAATAGACACAGATGTTCCCTCACTATGGAGAAGAAGATGTCAACATAGCTTCGACTTCAGCCGTTAGAAGGAGAGGTATAACTACTCCATCAACAGTCATTCACACACAATTGCTAAACTGACTTGTACGACATCGGTACTGTAAGGAGTCATCCGTGAGGAGACACCATCGAGGAGTCATCCGTGAGGAGTCTGCACTATGTAGTAGTACATGTGTGTTTGTGTTCGCACATATGCTTGAAGAGGATGCAATCGAGTACAACTACGTGTGAAACTTCCCCGATCGATCATCAATTACGTGGTAAACAATGCAGTTACTGTGACAAGTACTTCAGTAAAAGTTGCAATGCTCGTCGTCACGAACAGAGCGACTGTACAAAGGCACCCACCTCTAAAATACACACATGTGATATATGTGGTGGGGTGGGCCATTTGGTAGAGGTGATAATCTAAAGAGACGTACTGGTACGAGTAAAGGTACCGTACCTTTGCTTTACACGAGAAGGCACAAGTCCAGTCTTCCTGCTGAGCCAACATGTACACCCATATCATTACATGGACCTGCATGGTGCTTCAAACTGGTGTGTGAAGAAGGAACTACGAATGTTGCACAGCGTGAAACATACAGATAATCAGAAGTTGTGATCAATGCCCCTGCACAGCTAACATGTAGAGTGAAAAACGAAGAAGATGCTACTCAGGATGTTGAGAACGACACCGTGACTTCCAAGTCTGCTGGTGATGACGACGTGCCGACATTTACAAAGCGAACGTATGTTGCTGAGACCTACTCAATGCAGAAGAAGAACATATAAGTAATCATATATCGTACACCTTCTGCGAAGAGTGACGCGCGAAGTCTGACTACTCGGAAGACACCAATGATCTTGTTGACAGACTACGATGGTTGGTTTCATTGCAGAGATGTGGATACTTGGCTGTCATCAGAGAATTAAATTATATTACTGATGAACTCAGAGCTGGAGGCTTTATTGGATTATATATATACATGTGCATGTGTGTGCGTGCGATTTGGTTGCGTGTACAATAAATATAAACATCAATAGTATATTTTTTCTCGTTTTTTTTTTAATTCCTGCAATCTAATAAATGAACCTACCGCTGTGTGGTAGCCCTTCGGACCGCCAGAACAGTATGTCATATTCATCATTTACACTGTGTTCCATGACAAGTGTTTGGCAGAACTATGGTACTAAATGCTGGTGATCTAAAAAATGATACACTCTCACGTCTGTCATAGTTCGAATGAGCCAGAGAGCTCGTGTGACTGCGTATATACCCTCGTTTTATGCATATATGAAATACTTATGCAACATGGGTAACACACCTACAAGGCAACAGGAACAATATTTGCCAAGTGTATAACCTACACTACTCACACAAGGAACCGGAGTTTCAATCCAGCACCTTAGACCTCTCAGCCTACCTGACAATTTGTATTAGTAAGGAAATTACAAGGCTTATTGAATGTTATACTATATGTGTGATGTGGTTACTTCCTAATTTGAGCGATGGTAAGGTTGAATATGATACAATACATGATGTACTCACCTTTTATGTTGGAGGAGGCTGGCATCGTCGGAACAGAAGTAATGGCTGAGTATTCATCGAAGCACAGATGTACGCTATGTACAGAGAGCATATGACTACCCTTCACTTAGTACATTAAAGTCTCGGTACACGACTAACCACGAGTGCATGTCACGCCTGGACACACAGTGGTGGTGGTGGTCGTGGTGGTGGTGGGGGACAGAGTATGGCTACGAAAGTTCGGTGCTTGGGTAAAGTATGACTCTGTGTATAATTACGGACATGAAAGGCCGTAGGCTCGCTACACGAGTGCACAGAGACTGCCTCTAAATACATACAATGAAGGTTCGGTGTGCAGGCTCGGTACACAAGTGTGGGTAGGTCCATGAAGACATTGTATGACTACCTGTAAGTAAGTGTTAGTTGGTGTATGTCCACTGTTAATTGAGTCTCGATACAAACACAAGTGGATCAACTCGTGAATCTGACAGGTATCCAGGTGGTTGACCGATGGTGTAAATGCATTACTTTAATTGAAACCATACTTAATCTTCCAGGCGAAGTGCAGCCAATTGGTACACTCTAGGGCGGATCCACTCACTCTTAGAGTTCCCGCTCTCGACACACCCGTATATATACTACCCCTTCCCTAAGACCACTTCTCAATGCCACTTTTACATACCGAGTGCCATCTATACATAGCACGCACCATCAATTCTAAAAATGCTCTTTCCCAATGGCACAAATAATTTAAGCCTGTCACAGCAGCCCACCTCCTGATAGCCTGTGAACTTACAACACACTCATGTTTGGCAGGAAACGTACCACCAGGCTTCCCACTGTAAAAGAAGCTAAAAAAAATACACATAGTCTTGCCTTACTCTTTCGTGACTGAACCTCCGCCACATCCTCCCCCTTAAAACTAAACATACTCAAAACATACAAAATACCCATCACTGATTACACCCTTTAACACTGCTTACATGCACCTTTTGCATCCTGAATGGGTTCTGTGGATCTTCCACAAGAAGCGTCACTGGAGTGAGGAAAGAGAGTCAATTTTATAACGGCCTACCCATTTAGAGGATAGCTTAGCTGCAAAGTAATCTATCTTTGAGGATAAGAAACGGGCTTCAACGAACACTAAATCACCTACTTTAAAAGAGACTTCCCCTTTTGTCAAATTATACCTTTTCCTCAACACCCCATGATACCCTTCCGATTTCCCGTCAGTTCCTTCCACAACTTCTCCATATCCTTTATTTCCACGGAATCCCACTCAGGGCCATTTTATGACCATGCATTTAACAAAGGCTGCAGCAACCTCAGCCCAAAAACAACTCAGCTGGGACATGATTGGTGGCTTAACTGACTATGTTATTAAAACATAACCCTAAATAAGACAACACTTCATCCCACTTCCTCTGCGACCCCTGCTAAAAATTCTGGTTATATCACTCCACAACATTAGCTTGAGGGTAGTATGGTGATGTGCAAACCAACTTGACTCCCCAGCTAAATAACAAGTCTTCCATCTCCCATGAACTAAAGTAAGCCGCATTATCGCAAACCATGTAGGCCTAACGAAACAACCTCATGCTCAGCACCTTACATATGTCAACCGATTTTACAGATGGCAGCGCTTGGGGAAAAAAAAAACACACACACACACACACAAACTTAGTAAAACTATCCAACCCCACAAGAGTGCAAACAAAATCCGAAACACTACTAGGCAAAGGACCCTCTATCTATGTCAATATACACACATTCCCAAGGAAACCTTGCAACTGACATTGCATACTTCCCCACTACTTGGGTATTTCGGGCCTTAGCAAATTGAAATTGGCACTCCTCACATACATGAACCCAATCTTCTATCTCCTTCCTCATCACAGGGCCAAACGAGAAGTTCTTGAATTAGTTTAATAGTTTGATCCCGCCCTACATAACCCCCAATCATAGAATCATGTTAATACTTAAAAATAGTCTTCCTTAGGTCCGAGGGAGCAAAACGACAAACATTCCTCCGTCACATCCTTTCCCCAGTAACCCCATGAAAAAACTATACTCACTTTCCCCTGATTTAATGTCACTCAAGATAGCCTGGCATTCAGAAGCGGATTGTTGGCAAGTTGAAAGGTTTTGAAATAACTTATAAAAGAACTGCAACACATTAACAAAATGTAGGTCCTGTTTTACTTCAACAACATCCTCCTGTTCCTCAAACACATCACATTCCCATTCATCATCTTCCTTTGCACTATCAAACTCACCACTTTCCACGCCTCCAAGTTCCAGCACAGAATCCCAGTCAGAAAGCATCAAAGTACCCACCAAAATCACAATCCTGCAGCACTATATTCAGTTTCAGATCTGGCACCCTTCTCGCCCTAGTTCTGTCGGTAGTACACCCAACCCCTACGTGCCCCGACTACACTGATATACCCTTCTCAAGGGCGAATTAAAGTGGCAGTAAAACCACAGCCCAAAAAAGCACACATCATAAAGATCCAAAGACATTTAGAAAAGTAACCCCTTTGCAAGTAGCGGAGTTGAGCATCAATATGAAAGAGGAGACCCCACCCATTCACCAATTTACAACACATGATATTGCACTTAGTCTTTTTATTAACTTTTGTTACTAATTTCTTTGAATTGCAAATTCACACCAGAAAATACAACTATCATCACAATTGACTATATATGCTTTATGAAATGCTACACTTCAAAATGCCTAACAAGAAATATATTGAGACACATTTAGCATTTCTTTAAAAATTCTCAATTAGATGTCGCCTCAAACTACAATTGATTAAAATGGTGATCCAAACAACTTGTGTAAAAACACTGGGTTACCAAAATACCACACTTAAAATTTGACCTGGCCACACAGTCAGAGCTTTTTCCAAGGGTGATCCAGAGATGATCTCCTTCGCAGTTGGTCTGGGGTTAGTCTGGACTAAGGGTGGACTAACTATATCATATTCATGAACCCCGATCAGAGTGGGAGCAACTTTAGTAGAAGGATCATCAAAATACACTGTTGCCAAGCTTTCCGCGCATGCACATTACAGATTTTTCGTCTCAAATGAAACGTTAATTTCTACTCATGTCAAAATAGAAACTAGATAGCGCTAAGCTTAATATAACTTATTTAAAATAAAAGTGTTTTTCCTTTTCAAATTGAACAGTTATTTGTAATAAGTGTTAATCCACGCAAGAACAAGTAAAATATAATCTGTTGTATTGTGTGCTGATTGAAAATAAAAGTAGAAGTTTTGTGAATATACATATATACAAAGTAATTTTTGGTAGCAAAAGGTTATATGGAAGGTCTCGACATGTATATGATTTTGATTATTTCCTTTCAAAAGTGATGTTCTCGATAGTATGCTGAGTATTTTCTGCCCAGCTCATGTAAACATATCACATTATTCACACAGAATAATTTTCAATCTCTTTTTACACTCATACACAATATTTTGCTAAGCGAGAATAGCAATTTCGTTATTTTTTACTACATTGTCACTTTATTCATTTTAACATTGTTTTTATGACTATCATATATTGTAACATGGGCTGTTTTCATTTTATTGTGTCAATATTGTCTTTATGATGATATTAAATGAGTATTGTAATGCTAAATACATTACAAAAAGACATTTAAAAGTGGTCAAAATTCTACAACCCAGACAAGATTCGACCTCGCATCCTTCAGCATATCAACCCATTATAACACTTTTTTTTATTCATTTGACATTGTCATGACATTTTTGATATTGACGAAGCTCTAGTGAGGCCGTCCTGCTGACAGATTCCCAGTGCGACAAGCGAACTGAAAATCTGCCGCGTCAGGGAACACCGGGGCGCGAACTTGTGACCCTCCGACTACAAGTCGGCCACCCTACCCCTGAGCTATGGAGGTAGACCACTAAGCTACCACATTCTACTTACAAATAAATACTTTACTGTATATATTCGCAAAGATTGATTTATATTAAAAATCTCTTTGAACGTATTAATATGTCTCCTAAGAAAAGAATCTGTTTTCAGAGAAGGCATTTGATTGACACAAAAATTAACACACATTGCTGTAGTTACAAACTCATGTTTTATTAAGCTTATAAGGTATATTTCCTTTAAATTATTATTCACGGGACATTTCATTCATTAGGTCAGAATATTTTTGCATACAGATCGACAGAATCTGCTTTAAAGGTATTTTTTATGTTTTGTAAACTTTATGTAGCTTTCACTGGCATGTAATATTAACAAAACTGTCATATTTTATGTTCGCCATGTTTCTTTTAGACCTTAATACCTAGTTAATCCTACCTTCAGTCCGGACTTAAAAGTTAGGCCGAATTAAAGAAGCAAGATGATCATCGGACTAACAATAAAAATGCTCTCTGAATACTAAAAATATTGGTCGGAGGATGATCTTTCCTTAGTCCGGACTAAAAACGACTATGAATAAGGCCCATAGAATATAAGGTCAACCATGTAACTTTGAGTATTTTACAATTTTTTATGTTCTCGCCACATTTGCAACACAAGGCCAGCTGACTAGATGACTGATATAAATATATAACTGGGAGAACTCCTGGCCATCCAAATATACAACGGCCAATAAATGTACAGTTGACTTACAACTTTCCTGACCATTCAACTATACAAAGGCAAATTATTGAAAAATTACTATAACTTGAAAAACAATTAAGTCCTTCAGAGTACTTATTTTTCATACTGAAAAATCTTCAAAGTCACTCTCATTGTCATTTAACAAGACCAAGGCCATTAATGACTCTACTATAAAAAGCATATTTAAAATCTTAGAGAAAACTTCTCAAATCTTGCAACTTTCCCATCCTGGAAACTACTAGCAAAGTTATCCTACAAGAACCCCGAAAATAACTGAAGGCTCTATGATTGCCAAGGGCAGGCGAGCACTCTACTATTTATACTCTGGCGGATCATTCCTCTCCAGTCAGTTTGATCGGGGTGGCGCTGCAGAGGGGGTTGATGTAGTCACCAGCCGGCTTGGAGATCGAGATGCGGCAGATCGTACTGGTAGAGCCATCTGGCTGCATGCATAGGTGCCTTGGATGCATAGTCTCAGTGGCCAGTGATAACACAATCTTCGGGCTGGAATGTTCATTCTTGCCATCTGTAGATACAGATGCGTTTAAAGGGGGGTAGGGGGGGTGTCATGGGGTCATGACCCCCCAAAACCTTAAGACAATTTTTTTTGTCATGGAAAAATATTTGTGAATTTGCCATAAAGCTGATCACATTTTAACATTTCTTGAACAGTTATTAGTAATGCATCATAAACTATATTTATTTGAGAGCACTCTCTTAATATTTTATCACTTTTGTTTATTAACATGACAACAGTGAATGCCACCAGCACATGGCGGAAGAATGAACTACTAAACTACGCGATACAATATTGATACTATTTATAGAATACTGTTTGTCAATTCCCACGCAGGTGTGATGAATGCTGTGACTTAAACTCGCAACTAACTCGCACATTTGCATGGCACATCCGAGTAATTCACAAAATAACGAGTCCTCCCTGGACGCTGCTAGAATGGCCTATTATTATTTTCTTTTAAAGTTCATTTTTGGCAAGGTTACTCAACTCCATCAAGTTGCTTCTGCTGATAGTCAGAGCCACATTCTCTCTTAGTCAGAAAACTCCTGGGGTTAAATACCCCAAACACAATACATCCCTGGAGGGGAGTAAATCCCTTGAACCAATCACATGGCACGGAACTCTTTACACCATACTACTAGGGAAGGGGAAAATGATTAATATTTTTATTTTAACACTTCCGCCCAGTAACACACTTTTAAATTCACCCAATCACAGTCCGTCATTTGGGGTCATATGGCTACAAGCTGGGTGCGAAAATGCCCAAGCGCTGACGTCACACTGTAGGTAGAAATTCTCAGAAGTCGGGGAGGCGACAGCCGCCGCAACGCAGACCTAATTTCCTGGAAGTGGATTGTGCAGTGTGTGCTAATTGGCTATCAATGCCACGTGATGGGTGACAGCAGTGCAGCAGCGGCTGCCACCTTCAATAGCCCCGTGCAGTAGCCGGCCGTTGGGCAGGTATAGTACACGGGTTCGTTACGACCGCTTTCGTCCGCACTGGGCGTATGTAGCAGACGACTCAGCTACCGCCAAGATCTTACGTTGTTCACGGAACTGCAAGTTGGTGTCATGGTAGAGTAGATTCTTAGCGTAGTTAGTAGAATTCTTAACTCCGGGCTGCAAAAATACATGCTCCCCAAGCAAGCACGTACTTTATTTCCGGACTCATTTGGTGAAGTTGGGCATAGAGCGTGACGTACGTAGCTAATTGAGGTGCTCGGCGTCTCAACACCATAAGCCAACGACACTAAATTACAACAACCAACCAAAATATAGAGATCCCAGCCTTCACCAACTAAGACTCCTTGCCTGCAGCTCCCTCTTCACCCAAAGTAGACCTTCCAGCATCAATGACACTTCCTAACTTGCGTATTAGGACAAACTTTCATCACAGGCCCCTCTCCCTTATAAACACCAGTTTTTTGAGGTTAAGGGCAAAACTCCCTTCTATGTCCTTCCTGGCAGCAATTAATACCGACTATTCTCGACAGCCCTACTTTTGAGATCTCTTGTGACTCTACCACACCTACTGAAAAAAAATAATGGAAGAATGCCCTTGTTAGAATAGTAGCAGTTGTGTGGTGAAATATCTGTGCATTCGTAGTCTTCCTTTTTGTGTGACAATCAGATGCTCAGGTAACCTCACAATGATAATTACCTAGGAATTTGGAATTACTTGCTCACTTTGATCCCTTTTCCACATTTCCCACATTGGACAGTTTAACAGCACAACTGTCTTTGTTGTACTCACAACTATCTTTTTCAAGTACAACAAATTTTTTTTGTAACAATTCACACGTGCCTCTTATTGAGTTACACCTAACGACTACGACTCATCCTAACGTGTTATTACCAACCCAAGAAGGCAACCATAGATAGCTACAGGATTGGTTCCTGTGGAGGGACAGTTACAGACACTTGGTATTCCTGATGGTTCCAGACCCGACTTTATCGCACTACTAACGTAGTTCTACGTAACTCGAGGAAGTGTTAAATCCAACACATTCACGAGTGCATAGAGGATCGCTCCCAGCCTAGTGGGCGGTTCCAGCACATGAAATAAACATTTTTCCAAGCGGCCGCAGTAACACGTTAGCCTCCCCAACGCACCTGGCAGACAGAGTGTAGCAACACCAGCGAAGCTTTCCGAAGATGGCCGAATGCCGCCGAGCACCCGAGACCATATAGCTGAGAGTAGATTCTCCTACCCCGCTCGCTCCAGGCAGACATTACAGTCCCGACTCCAGCCTAGGCATGGGCAGGCCGACTGCACTATGAAAGGCAGTGCGCAGCCGAAGACGCCAGTTACCTTCTCCAGTAACTCAACCTCAACACTTCTGTGCTGGGGTGCTCTACTGCCTACCAGGTCTTCTAGAATTATAGCAGCCACCAGAGGCTTGTACCACCAACAGCTTACCAGAAGCTCTTCATGTCCGAAGCCTGCAAGACTTCACTCCACACTTCTGTTGTCGATCCTCCTGGTTCAGCAGCCACCGCTATTTGCTGGTGAGTGGCAACTACACCCACTACCCTTTCAGTGTGGGTCCTTCTTAAAGTCTCTTCTAGACAACCCCAGGTTAGAGTAACTGTGTCAGAGTTATTTTCATAGCCGTCGAAGCCATTATCATCTTGAGTAGTTTAGGAGCAGGTCACCTCCACCTGTATAGTATAGCTTACTTCCGTTCACATTTAGCATAGAAGTGAGTGTACATGTCAATATATTTATTATTTATAATAAATACACTTTTGTTCCTATTCCGAGCGTAATTTTTTTCTAGAGGTATTCCCTTTCCGAGTGCTAGATACTAGACCCTTGCGCAGAACAAGCAGGATACCGGGTTTAACGGTATGAGCCATAGAGCAGGACTGCAGATCCCCTTCAGGAATCTGTATGTCTCATGTCTGTATGTCACCACTTTCGACGGCCACTCGTTCTATGGACTCAGCTGTATAGAAAAGTAGAGCCACAACCACTAGGTACTCATCCAAGAGAGGCAGGACAGCCACTCCAGGTTGTACTGCTGCCGGAGTGCTGGCAGGAGTATTTACTTGGGTCTGGAGACCCGACCTGTGTTGGACCATAACCAGCAGTAGTAGGAAGATGGCCCACACGACCCACCACTCCATGATCGTGCACCAGTGGTGCAGGACTGATTGGAGTACAGGGTTTGCACCATCAACTACTGTTGGTTATACACTTACCTAGGTCACTGTCGACTGCTTGCACCTATCAAGGGGACAGTAAGTACCAACTCTGCTTCTATGTCATTTGGAGAAAGGCACAGAGCTCAAAGGGAGGAATGGAAGACAAAGTTTATTGCTGCTAAACGAGTGTGTGCCAGTAACCTCTCTGCACCTAGTGGAGACACCCCTCGGGCAGAGCTCAAGCCGCCACATGCCTGGAGAGACCTCCTCCTCCTCCAGTCTCTCATGCCCTGGTAATTGGTACTGACACGAGGCCCAGCATAGCCAACACATTCTTCGGAGCACTGAAGCCGCAGAGTGGAGAAGGAAGTACCATATCATAATGTACTGTAACACAACATCCAGCACTACGACGGAGACCACATTGGAGCCAAAGAAGAAGGTACCCAAATACCCTGGTAAGTCTGCCCTACCTAAACGGGCTAGTGTACCGGTAAGACATATTGCAGTACTGTCCACACCTGATTTTGTGCCAAGTCACTAACCTACACGACCAGTATTAACATCCAGTAGGAAACTCCCTCAGAATAAATAATGTGTTAAAACCAGAGCATGCCTGACCTAGCGCAAATCATAACCACATTGACCAAGTCTCAATAAGTTTAAAGCGACATGCGTCTCAATAAAGTAACTTTTCAACAATTAACTTTATTTTGTACCTTTCAATGGTAAATCTACACAGAGTAAAATGGTTTTTAACTGTAACAAATAGACATAAGAAACAATAAAAATCAATCTTTTATGAAAAAAAACATATATTTTATTAAAAATACACAAGCAAGCTTTACAACATCTAACAGACAATGCACAATAACAACATGAGTAGTGTTAACAATTTTGTATGCAAAACAAATTAAAAATATATTAGTCATTATTCATATGTATATATATATAATATATGTACAATAGTTACATCTGTGTAGCTTAAAAAATGTATAAGGCGGGTATGTAATTATCACTTTGATGTTATTTCAAAACAATATGCATTAGAAAAAAGTTCACAGGGAATGACAGTGACTAACATATTAATTATTTAGCTACCAAATATAATCTAGATTACTTAACATTTGTATAAAGCGGCTACAAGATCACTAAAAAATAAAAAAATAAAAAAAAGGTACTATTAAATATTTCTAAAACTAAAGAAGTGAAACTGTTAGCAGCACTTTACAATTATGAAGGTTAACATGCTCATTCTTTAAAAGATAAATTCAAGTGCACTTAGAAAACCAACCACTTAAGATATTCATGGGGGGAAAAATTGATTGGAAAAAAGGAGGGATGTCCCATCTCCTCCTTCCAATCCATCTTCTTTTCCAGGGAAAGAAAAGATTTGGAAAAATGAATTACTTCAAGTATTAGTTATAGAATAAAAATATAGAGAAAATCATTAAATCATTTTCTAAGGGACAAAAAATCGCCCCAAGGTCTTGCATGTGATTGAAAAATTGGAGTACTGTATAGCCGTACAAAAAAAAAGTACTGCTTTTATTTCAGATGATATTGGAATAAAAAAATCATTTTCCCCTAAATATATTTAGAAATTTGTCAGCGTATAGTACAGTTTAATGATTTAAAAGGGGAGAGAGGGGGAGAAAAGGTGATGAAGGGGGGGGGGGTAGGGGGAGAGGGAGGTGAGAGAGGAGGAGAAAGAAGAGGACGAGGAAAAAAATTCATAAACAAAATAACCTTCATCCTGCATGTGCAAAATGTAAACATGTTGGCGTTCGGCCATGAGAAAATAATTTCTCTGCTGTAGAAGAGAAAGATATCTTATGTAGTTCACATGCCCACTGTGGCACTACAAGTGCAACATTGATATGATGCCATTTTGTGCAACATGTTGATGTGGTTTTGCTTTTTCAAGTCACATTACCATCTGTGGAACAGTAATCGCGCAATGGATATAAACATTGCACCATAATACAAATTTTCTCTCACAGTTTTTGTAGGGGAGAAATTAAGTCGGAATTTATTGTGTGTGTACGGATTTGTAACTTAATATTTACAGGAATACAAAAATTCAGTGCAGCCTATACACGCACACAGCCTACACATGCCAAAATACGGTATATTACAGTGATATAGGTCTGGTATAGTGCAACTTGGGTGAAAGCTGTTCAACTGGATCCTGTTAGTGAGAGGCAAGAGATGCACGATGCTTTGTTGTGACAAAAAACTTCTAGTGTTCCTACATTCTGCTCGTTTAACTTCACGAAAAAAATTTTGCCTCCCCCTCTGCCAACACCCTTTTTGGTGACTGGAAGTGTGACAATTAAATGATTAGGACAAAAACCACACACACACACTGGAATAACTGAACCATGAGTTTATTGATGCCAGAATAATCAGGCATATAGCAATGGTAACATTAGACAATATTTTGCATTTTTTTAGAATGTGAATTCTTTTCGGCAGCACACTTGTCAAGTTTACTGTATCACACACAAAGCTAAGTAAAAGCATTTGAGGAAATAAAAAATGGCACACTGCACAAGTAAACCAAGCACAACACATGCTTTATATATATAAACCACACCCCCACAAACCCCCCCCCCCCCCCCCCCCACACCCACATGCATGCATTCACGCACATTCCACCCTCGGTCTGAACCAATTTAGGACAGTGCATTTCATCTAAATTCAATAAATTTTGACAGACATTGTGACTAACCTGCACTGCATGTAAACAGTATATACCCTCATTTGCAAAGCGATGTGTCAGCTGATGGTTGTTGCGGGATGTGTGTTATGTTGGAGATCTTTGAGATGATTACGGAAAAAAAAAAAATTGTACTTGGTATTAAAAATTATAATTTAGAACTTTAATGATAATGTCAATACTTGTGATGCGGAAAGAGGAAAAAGGACCTGTCTTGTCAGATAAGGCTGTGTCTCAATTGTAAGTATTTACATACTTGTTAAGTATATACATTTTTGTACTTGCCATTGTGTGTACTTACCCTGACTACTGGGACAGGCTTTTTCTGACTATACTTGACTCGTCACACAACCTGGCGTAAATAACATGAACCACTTGAATGTAAACACGTGTTTTATCATTCTGAGGTAACAACTCTACGGTTTTTGCTATAAATAAACATTTTGTGTTCTATATTGGTTGTCTTTGGCTGCATTTATATGTTTTTGGCGTTGTTGCACAGAAATAACAATAATGCATTTGTCGTGCGTAACAGTGTTAACAGTTCGGTTATTATAAACACTGATGCTTGATGCTCTGCACCTCTCTTGACATATACTCGACTTCACCCCATCTGAACACAGTTTCATTTTGCCTGGGCAAATCCCAACAATACTGAAGAGGCTGGATACATGGCTACAGGGTACTCCTTCGCAATGTTGGATGATATTACAGATATGCAGTACAGCTTGTACTGTTCACCCTACTCTCCAGCCAGGCATCATGTCAACACCCCCCCAAGTGAAATTGTACTACCGGCCAAGACACCGAGCCAGTCACCCAAGATCATAGTTCTATCGTAAGTCAAGGGAGGGCAGCACGCACCTTGCAGACAAGATAAGGGATGAAATCCGCCGCATCAGTGATCCCCCCATGCAGCAGACAATAACTGCCAAACTTAGGGGAGGAGGTTATCTCCTTCACCCCTCGCCTACCCCAGCCTCAGGAGAAATCAGTATAAAAGGCCCTGCGAGACCCACAGAAGTCAGCCTGTGTTTCCTCCACCACTCTCTTCAGGGCCAGAGGAAGCCACCGGTGGTTCGCGCTCTCTGATATGCCCGCAAATCCCACTGCTTTCTTCAAGCCTACCATTGACATCAATCGCTCCAGACGCCTCTTCTGCATCAGCGACAGACCCTCCTGCTTCTGGATGACTGGACCATAAGCAACAGAAAACTTCAACACTACCCCTTTGGTAGTCAACCTTTTTTGGTCCCTTAACGACAACAGGCAGATAGTTAGAGCCAGTGATAATACACTACCTAGCAGCATTATCACCTTGTTTCCCCATCAGGTTTAGAACCAGATGGCCTTCACCTGCCTTTATGTAGTTTAAAACATCAGTGTTAATTCAGGTTAATATAGGAGGTAGTACACGGCCACCATATTTTATTCTCACTGAATATAACATGTTTCTAAACTAACTTTCTGTGTACTAATTTTCTGAGTGTCACTATGTTGTTTCCCTGAGTAAATATTAGCCCGTCAGAGTGAAGCCATCACAAAATAAAACAGGTGAGAATTGCAGCCAGCCACAGTAGCCTGAGTACTGGAGTAAAGTTGTCAGTTTTCAGTACCTGCCGTTGGATTTGTAGTGTTTGTTTACAAATATAATTTTTTGGATTTGTAGTGTTTGTTTACAAACATAATTTTTTAAACTGACTAACAGCTGTGGCAGAGGGATACATTGTGGCTGCACTACTTTTCTAGAACTGTCAAAATTTATTGAAGTGGAGAATACAAGCGTAAAGCATACAAAAACACGCACGCACACACAGGCAGGAAAATGCTGCTAAATGTTTCAAGCAGCACATCACAAAAAAAAAAAAATAATAAAAAAATTATATTCCACTTGAGGTGCGTAGGAAAGCATTATTATGGGGAATGTGGGGAGGAGCAGCAACATGTTTGCGGTACATTAAAAATGCATGTGCAACACATGTAAAAAAACAGGTAAATCAAAGTTTAAGATACAGATGTGAAGTTGATGCACATGTGAATGGAGGAAAGTTTCCACCAAATGAGTTGAAACAATTTTTTAACACGTGCAATAAATTATGGTGCAACAAAGTGAGAATCAAAAAGATGTTAGTCATAAATTACTGAGACAATGATTCACACAACAAAAACAAGTTTCGCTGTCATTTTTAAAAAGATATATTACTTATGTATGTAAACAACTACAAAATTTCAGACATCATATATAAATTTTAACAGTAACAAACATTCTGCAAAAATACAAATTCGGACTCCTTTATTCCAGAAGTAACTGTTCACAGTCCACTGCTGAGGTTGAGAGGTTACTCCATGAATACAAAATACAACAGCATGGCAACTGGCTTAACGGGTAGCAATAGCAAGTGTGCTACCCTTAAAATAGACTACTAGTGAGAGTGAAGAAACTATCAATTTTTTAAGAGCAACTGGAGTTACTTGTAAACTGAAAAATAACTGGAAATTTTTGATAAACATAGTTATCCACTCTTTGAAATTGCTTAAAATATTTACTTCTAGCATGCTATCTAAAGATATCACATTTTTGTTTTCTAGTATGCAACATGCAGTTTCTTTACATTATTTAATGTAATGACCATATAGAGAAAGATACACAATGACAAACAAATGTAAAATACTATATACATGTTACCACACTAGGCCCCAAAATTTGGTGAATATAAGCGCACATTAAAAACATTGAAAAGAATAAAAATTTCATTGAACCCCTCATTTCTAAGCCCTTCTCTGACTGGGAATAACATGTGGATTGTCGCCTCGGGCGAATTTGCATTTCCAAGACGGCAGTTAAAAAAAGAAGACAGAAAATCAAAAGACGCTAGTAGCTGCTGTCACTTTTACGAAAATAACGTTCGTGAAGAATAATCAAAGTCTGAAATTTTTTATGTATAGAATTTAAATAATAATGAAAATTAAAGTATTGGCTTTCTCGTGGTACATTATTGACGTACGCTTAAGTGAGTGTTTTTTAACAAACGTTTTGAGGGTCAATGTGTGTTTACTATAAAGTTCGGATTTTAACCATATGAAGCCGTGAAGCAATTTTCTACGTCATTCTCGCATTTACTTACAGGGTACGTATTTACTACTCGAGTTATATACATTAAGCTGGTCGAATCTTGGAAGGAATGTTAGCTTGATATTTTTGGGCAGTCACAATACCCGCCCAGTATTCCAGGTATTTCCAGTACCTGAAATACTGCCCGAAATTTCGGGTACCCAACCATCACTACTATTTTGGTGACTATAATACAGATTCCCTTTTCATCTTGTAAATGTCTTGTTCATCAGAACGAACTCATCAAAATATTAATTAGTTGTAAAGTTTGAAATACAGGCTGCAAAGGTTGAAAATATGTAAGCAACAAAAATATTAAAAAGACATATGTATGCCCATATTTATGATTACATTTGTGAACTTCACAATAATAAGCTGCTCCTTTGCCCCATCAGCGAGCGCTGAGAGCCTTGGGGCAAGTCCTAAGCGGCATACATCATTCCAAGTGGCTACAGGATTGATCCATGAGCTGAACAATTAGAGACAAAAAAAATAATTAACGTGATTAATTATTTAAATTGTACTGTCCCCCCAAACTTCAACGTGCGGTCACCACCCTCTCGACAGAAATTGTTTTACCCAACGAGCCTCGGAACAGCCGACAGCCGAGAAGGAGGTTATAAGAGTCACCACAGGATTGCGGCACCCTTGCACCCAGTGATGTCACTGCAGCAGAGCCTTGAGCAGAGGTAGTAAACCTGTCATCAGCCTCAACCCAGGGTGATAAGGAATGTGGGACACTGCCGCCAGAGCCACGAAGTGAAGATTTTGGACTATATAAGGAAGCTCAAAATAGCTCAAAATTGGCCCGCCGGCCGCAATGGTTGGGGGCCTCTCCTGGGTCTGGACAAAATCTCCTCCCCCAGCTTGCAAAGGCTCTACCAGCTCCAGCTGTACCACCACCAGCAGCTTGCATAAGGCTTATCAGAGGTAATCTTGACGTCCTCACCCTGCACACTTTACCCAAAGTCTTTTCCTTGACTCCACGGTAGCAAGCCGTTGTGACGTCTCCTCTGGACAACCACCCATTAAGAAAGTAACTCGCTGTGAATTACGACGATACTAGGACTAGCTAATTGGGGTTAAAGTTTCATTCAGGTTTGCCTTTACCTGAAGTACCTACGTAAATCAAATTACATTCTAGATTATACAAGAACCGGGATTCTCCAGTTTGTCCTTGGCGTTAATAAACATTTTGGCAAAGGTAATTTTTAGTTGACTTTGTCTTGCTTACCCATCTCATTTAATATTTAACTTAATGTGTTTACAGATCGGCTCATTTTTCGTAATTAAATTCCACACTGCGGAATAGGTGCGAGTGGGCAGAATCCTCAGGATCCAGAGTCTGAAGAAGATGGCAGTCCAAAAGAACGTATTGAGATTCCTGGGAGCGTCCGGTACGCCCATGCCTCACTCCAACTCTAGCTTGCCATTTTCCCCCCCCCCCCCCCCCCCAATGCCTCAGGAGTGTCTGAATAAGACATTTCCAGCAGGACTGAACATAGGCAGCAAAAGGGGAAGAGTGCTCTATTAAAAAGCCCTGTTTTGAGAAGGTATATTCCTTTTCGCATATTAACATGGTATTATTTACCAAAGCTTCAGATGACTAAGGACATGGGCTACCTAGCAGAAACTGACGCAAAGCGTGACGAGCCCTTTGGCGCGAATTACGAATTATTGCAACATAATATCGTCATGCTAGTGGACTCCCCTCGCGATGTCGCACCCCCATTTCTAGTACCCGAAGTTAAAGTTCCAACACAGCATCCCATTTCTCCGACTGCTGTATGTTAACACAAATATAAACTAGACTCTCACCTTGGTGTCTGTTGGCCGTGGTCCGACTACGAGTACATGAGCTACTACCAACCGACTACACCCGTACTTGTTGTAACACTGCCTACCCCTAACCCGATCATTGACACCAAGTCACCCACTACATGTACGATTCATACAGAAGCATGGAAGGTGATCAAATTGCTTTACTTCCCAAAACCACCCCTAAAGTCAGGATAGCTACCCCACAACTAAACTTTGTTCCCAGTCCTAACCCTACTAGACCAGCTTCTTTTGGACGCCCGGGTAGTGAACGGGAACCTGAGATAAACCAATCTTCCAAAGCACGATCCACATCAATTTCATTACCATATTCGCTACCACACACTGCAACCTAATAACTTCTTAGTTAATTGGGATAGCTGGCATCCCCCTTATTTGCAACCATCACGGTGAGTAAGCTTGCACTTCCTGGGCGGAGATGTTTGTAATCCGACTCACCTTGGGGTTTGATTCCCCTCCACACTGATATAGCCCTTCCACTAGGCAGTACCCAAACGACCCCAATGTGGGCAAACCACGACCCGTCAGGCAGAAAGGAACCCCACGAGAAGTGAATACACAGCCGAAGGGTTGTAATTAATATTTAGGAGGGTAATCAGCATTCTCAGTGTCTTGTATCGGATGGAAGTACCTTCCCCACCACGACACAAGACCCTGAATTTAAAGCAACACCTTAAAAAATTTTTTTTTTTTAAATTGGAGTGCATCAACTGGCACCCAACGTGGGGTGTACACCTCCATGTAGTTTAGCCTTGGGAGCTAGGATCACGCCAGATACCCCTCCCCCTTTTCTATAAGCCTCCTTGCAGAGGAGCACGTTACTCGACTTCGGGGAGTTGAAGTAAACACCCCGTAGCGCTCAACCTCAATAGCACCATGTATAACTCTGAGGAGAGTTTATTGAACCCTCAGATAGGATTAACAGAAGCTAATACCGAAGAGACTCAAAATGCTCAGTGTCCCGTGTCGATGTGTGATGGAACAGGAATAAGTGTTATTATCCTGTGTACCTATTATCAAAGACAATACCATCCATTACACGTTTCTCAGATGGGAAGACACACCACGATTTACTGACAGCCTGCTCCCTTCCCATCCTTCTCAATCAACTGCAAGAAAGAAGACAGACAAGAGACTAGAGGGTGCCCACCGCAGTCCTTAGAAATAGCTGGGACGGCAGCTTAATGGAAAGTGCACGTAGTCAAGTGTAGAAACAGTCCCCTGGACGCTCGAGAGTGTCGGCGCTGCTAAAGCTTAAACAGATTTTTACTGATTCCAGTACAAACTGATATGTGCTTGCCAATACAGCTCACTATACATAGTTGAGAGGGAAAAAATTAACGCAAATAATTTTTGCAACCAGAGTTGTTTTCTTATATCTTAGATCATTTGTGCGAAGGAGGTAAAATAATGTGTTTCTTTAACATTTCTGATATAACTTGGTCAGAATTTCCTGTTCTATACTTGATGCATATGATGATATTGTGCATATCTTGGAAACACGTAGCCCTAGTTTTATTTTTTTTTATTTTGTAATAGAACCAACCTTTCAAGGTGGTGCTTCAAATTATTTTGGGTTTACAATTAAAAAATTATGAATTTAAATTTATTCAGTAACTACAGTTCTCATGCAGAGAAGGTCATCTGGATTTACGATTCACAGTTCTCCAAGTCCAGCCAACGAAAACTAATGGCAATTTCTATTATGTCTGCTAGAGTAAATTGTGGTTTTACTGATTAATAATATATACTGTTTCACAAGCCTGTCCTTTTTACTTTTGTTCGATAACTATTCGTAGCATAATGTTGAATATAAGATGACTATTTACAAGCAGATCATTCTTCTGATGCAATCCCTCCTCCTTTTTTTTTTTTTTTTTTTTTTTTTTTTTCAATTCTGGGTCTTGTGTCGTGGCGGGGAAAGTGCCCACGAGTACCCGCGCATCATTCATCCAAGCAGCTCGAGAAAGAACCGAGCTGATCTGCAGCTACAAGAATCAAGACACCAGCAGACAGCCACAGCACCTCGCCCAATGTCCCAGAGCAGCCGCCTACAGATGTCATCACCTCCCGAGTGGCCCTACTGCATGCAAGAAACACAAGTCACGTTCTGGGGCGCTACAAGGAGACATTGAGGAGGGTGCCTACAACATTCTGATAGCCCCCACTATCATTACTATGCAACGAAAGAGAGGACGACCGTCGAAGCGACGTCTCTACAAGCACCATCGACCCACACCTGCATCACCTAAGGGCTGATGCCAACATGTTTGGAGTTTCAAGTGTGATGTCAGATGTATCTACGAGGAGCCAGAGAACTGCTGCCATGAATTACAATACAGTCCAATATCGTGTAAGAGTGACATTGAAGAAGGCTTTGAGAGTATCTGTTGCAAAGTTGAAAAAGGCTACCTCACACCTAATACAAATCGGGATGAAAGCAGGATGTTGGGCATATCGACATCTTCCGTGAAGAAATGCAACATAAACAATCTCCAGTGTACATTGGAGATGGAGATGAAGAAGGAAGACAAACAGAGGCGGCAGAAGGAACGGGCAGAAGGAGCATGTCGCAAAAGAGAAATCATGCTGAATGTTAAGGCCATGAAGAAGGAAAAGAAGAAAAAGAAGTGGCAAAAGGTGGCAGTGCGAGCAGAAGATGCATATGATGCAAACATGTGACGAGAAGCAGCTGGTCAATAGGCAGCAGCTGCAACAGAAGCTGGAGGAAGTGCACGAGCTGCGCCAGCAGGAAGAGGCCACACATCTGAATTTTTTACTGTTTTCGCTCTTTCATCTTATGATTCAGATTCGAAAATGAGTGTTACAATTCTGATTCTTTGTAATATGTTTATGTAAAAGCCTTGCATTAATGTGTGTTTCAAAATTGGCAGCATCATGTAAATGGTTCCTGCAGACACTTACAAATTTTAGTTTTGTGTAGAGTTTACTGTGTTATTTGTGCCATTATATAAACTGTACAAAATTGTCTCTAATGTTGTAGTGTTTGCATATGTAATATGTTTTCATTTTAATACGTGATGTAAATAATTATTTAAGCGTCGACAATGGCAATGAAGTTGTGAAAGGAAGCAAGAAATGTTTTGTGAGAGTGAGACATGTTCCATACAGTTGTATTGTTCTGTGTGATGCTGCTGTATTTATTGCTTGAACTATTGTAAATATTATTTGACATGTATTTATAACTTGATAAGCTGTAAATTATGCTACACATTTTTCTGAAGTGCTGTGAAATTTCTATTATGTCTGTTAAAGTAAATTGTGGTTTTACTGATTAATAATATATCCTGTTTCACAAATATATTTTCCTAATTTTCATTCATATAAAATGTACATTATTTGGGTATTATAATGTGCAGTGGATTTTGATCATCACAGTCGCAAGAATTTTTCTTGTACATTGTAGATGGTTGTCAGTAAATAAATGTTGACACGTTCATTTGTTTAAACTTTTATTGTGTACTACAAGTATGCATACTGAAATGTTTGCAAAGTGTTTGACAAATGTATTTACCAATGTGCCACTGACCAAAGATAATTTAAAAAAAAGTAAATCTTTCATAGAAATTTTAACAAGAAATACAATGAAGAAGGGAGTGCATCAACTGGTGCCCAACATGGGGCAAACCACGACCCGCCAGGCAAAAAAAGAACCCCATGAGAAGTGAATACGCCACTGAAGGGTTGTAATTAATATTCAGGAGGGTAACCAGCACACTCAGTGCCTCGTGTCGGACGGAAGTACCTTCCCCGCCATGACGACACAAGAACCAGAATTGAAAGCAACACTTAAAAAAGGTCATATATACACACACACACATTAACCAAAAGTTAAGTGGACAGGCTTGTCATTAGTTTTCATTGGCTGAACTTGGAAAATTCAAGTCAATTGTGAATTGTAAATTCAGATGACATTCTGTGCGTGAGTACTGTAATTACTGAATAAATTTAAATTCATAATTTTTAAATTGTAAACCCAAATTAATTTGAAGCACCACCTTGAAAGGTTGGCTCTATTACAAAATTAAAAAAATACAACTAGGGCTACGTGTTTCCAAGATATGCACAATAACATCATATGCATCAAGTATAGAACAGGAAATTCTGACCAAGTTACATCAGAAATGTTAAAGAAACACCTTTTATCTCCTTCACAATAATGATCTAAGATCTAAGAAAACAACAACACTGGTAGCAAAAATAATTTGCGCTGATTTTTTCCATCTCAACTATGCTGTATCGGCAAACACATATCCCTTTGTACTGGAATTAACAAAAATCTGTTTCAGCTAAACACTACAATCAACACGGAAGTATAATGACACTAAGTTGCAGTTGATTCACAAGTACAAATGACTGCATTTCACAACCAATTTTTGGGGCCACACAACATAAAATACTGTAAAAAAATTATTATAGTATTATTTCATACTACTCTGCATTACCACTATACAGAGCAGTAAATGTTGTATATCTGTACTGGGAAAATGTAAAATACAAAATTATTTTAAGCAGTGATCAGTCATCACAATTGGTATTAGTGTGCAACTAATTTCTGATAAATGCATAAAACTATGGGCTACAAAGAATTAAACTAACTGTAGTTGAAAAGATGGCACATTTGTTAACACACCATATTTTTTCTTTAATCTTTGGTTATATTCTGTCTTCCTATACATGCTGCATTAGGTTTATCATTAAATCAGCATAAGATCTGTATTTTGAGTTCTGTTGTGCATGATTACCACAAAATGTACATTTAAATGCCTGCACAGCAACAATGAAAAATACAATACTATGCAAACAGTTTTATCCATGCTTCAGTTAACAGTTTTTCATTTCTCCATGCAGCCTTGTAGAAATTATTCAACAGTTATTTTCTTTAGGTATTAGTTGATTCCGATTATTGGTTTCGCTGGTTCTTAATATTGAGAACCAGGACCGAAAACTGGTGTCAAATTCTCTGTTCCACTATGACCAAAACAGTACACACACTAGTTATTTACACAAGTACCTGAAGTGGTAAATTAATTACCTACCACTATGTTCATAATAATTATATTTTCATGTTTAAAAATTGTTAACATCTTGAGATTTTAAAAGTACAACAAAATTGTATTGAGTTCTAACAGTGTATTTCTTGTACGTAAACAAAAATAAAAAGCGTCCATAAATGTTGTATACAGCTGTTACGTGCAACATGTACAAAATAGACAACATTATGGTGGACAATAGAAAATGATGCGCTCGCAGCAGGAACTAGAGGAACCATTTAATAACAAGAAGTTTAATGCCACTTGGCAATACTGTTTAGCTCTGGTAACCATGATCGTAAATAACTAACTTCGAGGTTATGTGCTAAATGCACATGTTAAAATTATTAACACTGCAGACGTTTGTGTTCAAGTAGTAGAGAGAAAAAAATAAAATAATACAGTGTAGGGTATTTAATTATCAAGTAGAAAACCACAAAAGTTGCTTATCCATTTACTTGTGTGCTGTATTACTGGATAAAGAACCTTCTCTTAGATAGTAAACTTGTGCAAAATACTAGTCTTGAATATATTTCTTAGGCATGAATAAAAATTATTTTCATTTGTTTTGCATTTTGGCATTATATTTCTGTTTTAAACCAACCAGACACATAATATGAAAGGTAAACCTGAAACTGTTACGAAATGTTATGATATTAAATACTCGGAACAGACCAATTCCTTATTCTTTTAAACAAAAAAAACTTTTTTAAGTTTAAGAGCAGTTGGTGTGATTACCAGCCAAAACAGCTTTCATAATCAATTACAAGACAATTTTTCTCTGCTCCAAGTTTACAATGAAGATCAAATTCGCTTTCAGTAAGAAAATTGGTTACTGAGTCATAACGAAATAAAAATTTATTGTTTTGTGCATTCACTTGACAGTTCTTATTATATTTCTAAAATAACCCCACAAATTTGTATGAAATGATTTTCCTTTAAAGTTCTTCAGCAGTTTTATAATAGTGTTTATTCCTTCATCCAGCGGCCAACTCGCGCAACTTATTTTTGATTTGTACGTAACAAATATTTCTTTAAGTTTCTTAATACTGTAATGACAAATGA
Organism: Dryococelus australis; assembly: GCA_029891345.1. NCBI lineage: Eukaryota > Metazoa > Arthropoda > Insecta > Phasmatodea > Phasmatidae > Dryococelus > Dryococelus australis. The sequence continues at coordinate 89,185,644 of CM057001.1, read as the reverse complement.
TGGACCACACAAGTGGGATTTCGTGATTTAAAATGAGTTTATTTGATAATGTTCAGCAAAATATTTAAAGAGGAACAGAGGAAAATGAAAAAAAGCTATTAACATTTTAAAATTTTTGGTTACCCTTCATTAAAGTTGAACTATCATAAAATGATTTTTAGTTTTCATGAACATTGTAAACAAAAAGTCACATTCACAAAACCCTAATTACTATTTGGAGTACCATGAGATGGTATACCAATTATGAGAAATTTAAGGCGGCAGATGCAGAAATACCAGCAACTATGGATACCATGGTTCTCAATACAAATTTACTAATCCAAGTTTATCCTGTTCCCAATTAACATGGATAATTTGGAGTATATTGTACAATGTTTAAATAAATAATAAACTGACTCTACCCTTCTATTCATCACCCCCCCCCCCCCCCCTTCTTCTGTATCATTCACATGTGAAGTTACATTTCTCTTGTTATGTGCAGTATTATTACAAAATTAATTCTAAATATTATGTTATGTTAATTGTGTTGAAAAGCAAGAACTGACATTAATTGGAGCTGCATTTGAACAAAAGCTGGTACATAAAAGTCTTTGAAGTAACCAGTATTTAATCCACCCCAAAAACATGACCTCCAAATTATTCTATATTAATAAATATTATTAATTTTAATAAAAAAATGTTGTTTCCTTTCAGTAATTTTTTTATATATTTTAAAAACCTCCACTAGTGTAGCAATCTCACCACATTGTAATAAAATAACAAAATTAAACTTTCTGTGATGCGTAAAATGCGACTAGCTTAACATATTAAGTAACTTCATTTTCACCTATAAAACCGAAAATGATTGCTTAAAAAAATTTAACAACATATAAACATCTTTGAACAATTAAAAAAACAATATAAATGACCAGCATTACTACAAAGTAAAATTCAGTGTAAAAGAATTAAGATCTAATAAATATTTGTTGATAGTAAAATTTGTATTAATCCAATCATGAAACATGCTACTGTATAAGTTTTATAAACTTAATTAAAACTAATACCAGTTTACCTAAATATTTTAAAATTCTAGATTGGAAAATTACACAAACAAGCAAAAAAATTACACTTAATTAGCAATATATGATGCCAATGTAGTGGACTGGTATGGTAAGACAACACCAAGGAGATGGAACAAGAAAATGCGAAATTAAACATGAATGCACAGAGTTCATGCTCAGTTCAACAAGTTAGCAGAGCAAAAGGATGACCTTCAAGGCCGATATCATGATCAATGCTATGAGGAACAAGTCGACAGTCTTTTCAGTAGCACCCCTGCTCAGCCAGTCCTAGGTCCGGCATTCCCTCAACTGCGAGCTTAGGAGCATGATCTTCTGGCTCAGTCGACAGTTCTGATCCTTCAGCGAGCAGATAACGTCCGCCTGCTTCTCCAATAAGTCCTGCAGCTGACTGCTACGCTCTCTGCAAAACAATGTCCATCATCAGGCACATGCAAGTCTCCACTAAAACCCACCTAAGTCAACATCCCACTTCTAGGTTCCATTGTGTCACGTAAATGACAGACATTTCCGTTTGCCTAGTAATAAAGAAGAGACTTCTGAATTCATGCTTGCATTACTCAAGAAATCCTTCCTGAAACTTAAATGTACATAATAAAACATGACAAGGCACTGGGGAAGTACAGACTGGTAAGTTGAAAGAGAATCTGGAAAATATAATTACTTTAGACACAAAAACCAATTACATGTTATAGGTACATTTTACCTAAAAACATTTGAACAAATTTATGTAATAACTAATTTGAATATTGCCACTACATATATACACTTAATGGCTAAATGGTTATTTTAAATAACAAATCTTTATGCCTTTCATTGTTGCAGAGCTCAAATGATTGGCTAGGGCAAAAGAGAGTAAAAAAGGCAACACCTAAAAGTAAAAGATTAATTAAAAAAAGGTACTGATGTATGACGTCCTGTGGGCAAATGAGGAACATCACAAACGCCACGTGCTTTGGAGGGTGCTAGATCAGACACAACCGGGGATTATGTTTGGACTTTAGTCCTTGCACGGTACTGGTGTGCGACCATTGTACAGTACTGGCTTGGTTGCTTTGCTGCACAGGGAACGAAATTGGGTACTGCAAGTATGGTTTTACGTTTCGGTGGGACCATTCTCACTAGATTGCCTGGGCGACGTGACCTGCACAGGTGGCTGTATTTCGGACCGTGGTGCGACCGGTTTGACCCCTGAATCTGCTGTGCTGGTCGGTATGTACTAGCAGGAACTGGATAATGCCGGAGCTGGCTGGCTGATTGGGGTCCCCCAAAACCACAGGTTATATAGGTCAAGTGACATGGCTTGTCCGTTCAAGTATGTCAAGATTACTGGGCATGGTGTGCCATCGACTCTGAAAGGTGGTGTAAAGAGAGCTGGTTCGTAGGCTGGAGAGTGGAGAGAAGGGCCTCTCTAAGCGGTGTACAGTTTGCGTCTGTTCCAGGGGACTGAGGTGCTCGAGACCGGCGGAGGTGCGACTAGGCTCCTGCTGATAGAGACAGTCTCAGGCCTTTCGACCCTCTTACTGGTACCACTACGAGAGGAGAAGTGCATGAGGAGAGAGTATCTACGATCAGATCGTACGGAAGTGAAGTAGGTAACGCTGTGGACCTACTCGGGTGTAAAACCACATACCGTGTCCACCAACCCAATGCGGTATCTGGCACCAGAAGCACGGTGGACATTAAGAATCAGGTCTCACTGGCTGACTGTCCCAATATGTAGGTTAGTTTCTCTTGAGAACCAGTCTCCTCAACTCTGGGAAATACTCCCTCCGGCACCAGAAGTGCGGTGGTGAGAGCAAACACCAAGCTGACAAGCTAACCCCAAGAGGAGTAATACCGTGTGTCGGGGCTCTACCGTACCGTACACTGTGGTGCACAGAAAGGGTGGCCGTCCAGTATGCATGTGTGTACTCTACTGATGTGTTTTGGTGGTTCAGAATAAATTTTCCAGTTACCTGCTGTCCCTCAGACAGGGCTGATGTCTACAGGGAGAGGTTCTATGGCTACGGGAAAGATACCCTTAAATGGATTAAAAGCTTGTTTATTAGATTTGAAGGATATAAACAAGGTGGTGTGTCTACTTCCTATCAAAGGGAGCTTAACGGAAGCTGACTATGCATTCACAGGTGAAGGTGACCTGTTCCTAGTCTAGTAGGGTAGGTAGACAAAGTGCTATGAAAATATACTTGCTACGCTACGTGTTGCCCTGAAGGGGCCGGAAGTGTGTAAGTATTTGACGACGTTAGATGACGACTGGCGAGAACTGGTAGAACAGTAGGAATCCTCTGCACGAGGAGTGCGGTGAAGATGGAGGTAGAGGAGGGTCTTCAGCACCAGGAGCGTGGTGAAGACCAGGAGAGGAGCTGAACGTTCGTTCAGCACCAGGAGTGTGGTGAAGGAACAGAACAGACTGGTGTTCCAAGGGTCAGGCCCCTATTCCTCTAGCCCTTGATCATGGTGTGGAGGGGTTAGTGCAGTTCTTGATCCTCTGGGTGTGTGATGTCAATGGCCGGCACTAGATAGGGCTGCATGTGGTGATCATACTAGTGGTGCTATCTGGAGCTTTGCTTTAGTACTTAGATGATCTCAATGCATAGTCTCAGTGGCTCAGTCAGTGAACAGAACAAGTCTTCGACATGGAGCGTCCGTCTTTGCCGTGGGTAAACAGTTGAGTCTAGGATGAACCAAACTCCATTGATATGTGCGACTGAGTGATGCACACTGATGACAAATTTAATAATAGTGATGAAAGGACGTCGTGCATCCGTACATATGTTTATAAGCGTAGATTTATTCTCCAATGGATTGTTGGTTATGAATGAGTCTGATGCAGGGCACATGACACTACACCTGGGCTAACTGTCACACTTCCTGGGTTGATAAGTGTAGACTTATTCTCCACTGGATTGTTGGTTATGAATGAGTCTGATGCAGTGAACATGACACAACACCTGGGCTAACTGTCACACTTCCTGGGTCTAGGTCTTTAGAACTCCTTTGGGGTGGGGGGTGTTACAGAACCCCCCCCCCCCCCTTCTTTAAGTGCAAGGCATAGACATGACCTGCATTGGCAGGCCCAGCTTTCAACAAGGAAAGGTGCTTCAAAGGGGGAACCCCCATTGAAACAGATGTATTCAGACTTAATGAGGGACTACCTTGCAGAGGGGCATATGGAGGTGTACATTTCAGAATTGCAGTCCTCACCTACGTATTACATCTCACATCATTGTGGATCAAACCTGAAAGCACAACCACAAAACTTTGTGATGTGTTTGATGCATCTTCAAATAGCTCAACAGGTGTGTTGCTTAATGATGTTCTCTCTTGACTGGACCCAGGTTGCAATTGCAACATCATTGATGTGTTGCTGAAGGTCACGCTGCATGTCATAGCCATCAGGATTTTCAGCGTATTGTGTGGCACTTTGATGACAGGGATCTGGTGGAGGGTTACCGTTTAAAAACTGTGACATATAGCGTCTCTACCGCTCCATACTCGGCACTTCGCACCTTGCAGCAGCTGGCTGAGGATGAGAAAGAGCTACTTCCTGTTGCATGTGCTGAAGTAAAACATGTATGTTGATGACGTGGTCACTGGCTCTGATTATATTGGTTCTGCTTTGGCCCTACAAAGGGAGTTGATTTCATTGTTCGCTGTTGGTGAGTTTAAATTGCTAAGTTTGTCAGCAACCATCCTGCCTTGCTTGACTGGTTGCCAGTGGAAGATGTTTAGGTCCCAGAAGCCATGTCATTGGATCAAGAGAGTCATGTTGTAAAGGTGTTAGGGCTGCAATGGAATACAAGTATTGATTGCTGCTCATACAAGATACAGCCTAGTTGCAAAGAGACCACAAAGAGAAACATCTTGTCAGAAATGGCAACGATTTTTGATCGTCTTGAGTGGCTCTCTCCTCTCACCATGTTTTCGAAGCACCTCATCAAGACTCTCTGGCTGGAGAAACTTGACTGGGATGCAAAACCCCCAGGTAATATTGCCGAGAAACGGAGCCAGTTCAACAGTGAGCTACCACTGCCTGAATCAGTTATTGCCCGACAAGTATTTGGTCCTGCAGGATCCTAGTACGAAATGCATGGCTTCTCTGATAGCTCAGAGATTGGCTACTCTGCAATGGTTTATTTACGCCTCACCACACCTACAGGAGTCACCACACATTTAGTCGCTGGCAAGTTAAAAGTTGCTCCAGTCAAGGTTCAGTCTATCCCACGGTTGGAGCTTTATTGTTAGCTTGTCTACTTCATCATGTGGTACAGTTGTTCACCCCTGCCTTCACCTTGTCATCTATCAGTGCCTGGACAGACTCGCAGATTGTTCTTTCTTGGGTGAACTTGTCCCCTCACCAACTGAAAACTTTTGTCGCCAACAGGCTGAGTGAGATCCAGGAGGTCACCCGTCCATCCTGGTGGAAGCATGTCCCATCAGAGACCAATCCTGCGGATTGTGTTTCCTGAGGGCTCTTGCCCTCTCAGCAAGTAGGGCATCCACTGTGGTGGACCGGTCCAGCATGGTAATGGGAACCACCTGCTCAGTGGCCCTCCTGTTCTGAAACTTTATTCACTGACCTAGTTCTGCTTGAGCAGAAGGTTAAGGTTTTGGGAACATTTGTTTCAGTTGACAAGTTTGACAATCTATCACACTTTAGCAGTTTGACAAAGTTGCTTTGAGTAATGTCATTGGTGCTGTGTTTTATTCACAATTGCCGTAACTCTCATGCAAATTGTCTAACTGGGCATTTTACCCCTCGTGAGTTAGACAACTCCTTAACGTTCTATTGTTGCATGTGCAGGCTGTGTCATTCAAAAGAAGGGCTTGCCTCTGTGCAGGGTAAACATCTTTCTCCCTCTATCCAAAAACTTGGTCTCTTTGTTGATGAAACAGGCCTGTTGTGGGTGGGTGCTCTGACCTCCCCGTCGATCACAAGCATCCAGTGATGCTCCTCAAGACCCAGGTGTTGACTGACTTTATCATTGGACACTATCATGAAAGGAACCAGAACTCTGATATTCGTACTTTGCAGGGTATTCTGAGAGAAATTTAGGGAAATTTTTTGACCCTCTCAGGTAAACATGCCATCACCCTGCGATTGCACTATTGTGTGCACTGTTGGAGGGCAAAACCATCATCGTGCACACCTCTAATGGGTAGTCTGCCTGCCATGAGATTCAACAGGTGAAGCCATTTGCTAAGGTAGGGGTGGATTATGCAGGGCCCATTCTGATAAGGGCCAGCAAGACTCGCAAACCATCTGTGTTGAAGGCCTATCTTTGCATATTCATTTGTTATGCCACCAAGGCTGTCCTAGTGGAAGTTGCCTCTGATCTATCCACTGATTTTTTCCTGGCTGCCTACAAATGTTTTGTTTCTTGTCGCGGAAGGTCTTCAGAGATTTACAGTGACTGTGGGACAAACTTTGTCAGGGCCCACAACTACCTGATGGAACTCCAGCAGCTTCTGACTCTGTCCTCTCACCAGAAAAAGTTTGTCAATGCTTTCACACCCCTTGGAGTGACATAGCACTTCAACCCACCTGCTGCCCCACACTTTAGAGGCTTGTGGGAGGCCAAAGTCAAATCCTTCAAAACCCACTTGGTATGTGTCATTGGGGAACAAATCATAACCCTTGAGGAGTTGTACACTGTCGTTGTGCAGATGGAAGCTGTCCTGAACTCCAGACCCATGTGTCCTCTAAGTTTGGACCCCAATGACTGTCGCCCTTACCCCAGGATACTTCCTGACACTAAGTCCCTTGTCACTGTGCCAGAACTCAACCACAAAAACGTGAGCCTAAACCAGCTTCAGTGCTGGCAGCTGATCGAGCGGCTGCACCAAGACGTCTGGCAGCGTTGGTACTGGGAGTATCTCCATACTCTCTAGCAACGCTCTAAGTGGCAGAAACCAGCAGTAAGCATCGCTCCCAATCAACTTGTGTTGATCAAGAACGACAGAATCCCTCCTTTGCAGTGGCATCTTGCACGTGTGCAAAAACTTCATCCAGGAGAAGATGGTATTACGTGGGCCGCTACAGTGCACACTACCAATGTACTCCAGTGGTAGGCGTCCAGTTGTTAAATTGTGCCAATTACCTAAAAAGTGCTAATTTTATTGAAATTCTTGGCATTTCAATGGAGGAGGTATGTTTGAACTTGTAACTTTGTAAACATGGATTGGATTGAATTTTAGATCAGTAGTAATTTAACAGCAAAGCTTTATGTAGTTTATTTTACTGACCCCTTAATACTTGTGTGGGACTCATTTCAAAATTCCCGCACGCCTGCCTTGGTGCGCATTCTTCATTTGTGAATGCTATCTCAAGGGTTGGCAGTCCTGAGCTACAGGAAGAAGTGCAGGTTTGTGTTGGATATCATGGTGGTAAGTTGAGTCATGAGCAGCTGCCGCCAGTTGGTCGTTTTCTCGCTGAAATTCGTTATACAGTTTACTAAAGGTAATTTAGTTTTAGTAGTGTTAAATTCGCCATAACAGACCACCTCAACTGATTTTGTCCCTTTGCGGATACCTAGCAGACCAGCCCCATACAAACGCCCTGGTAGCATAAGGGAAGCTGACTAGGTGCTACCCAGGGCAGTAATTGGTTCACCTCATTTCGTTACGTAACCATCCCCATTTATTTCATTTTATTTTATTAGTGACAGCTGGCGTCACATCTCGACAGCCTTTACGGTGAGTAAGGTCTAGCTCCCTGGGAGGGAAACCTATTTGCTCAAACTCACCCTGGAGTTTGATTCCCCTCCATCTTTTCTCAGCACTTCATCCAGCCGGTGCCCCGCTAGATCCCCCAAACGTGGGCAGATTCTCGGCCCGCCAGGCAAAACACCACCCAGACATTATTACACAGCAGAAAGGCAAAAAACGTCACATCCCGGAGGGAATCAGCACCCTCATCCGCCTTGATTAGCCTCCCCCCCTTACCTGTTTAGAACCGGGGAGGCAATAGTATGGCATTTTATGCCCAGAGTGTGGCATGCGTTGCGTACCCCGTAAATAGACGCGAGTGAGTGTTCATAAATTAAACATGAATATGGCATGTACTGCAGGTATTTTGAGGTTATACATGTACAAAAGAAAATAGAACAGTAAGTGAATCTACTGAGTTTCAGAAATTATATTTGTGAACAGTTTTTCTCTCCCTCCCATATAGTTAAACGAATACAAACAAGTCTGCTCACAGATGAACATTTAAAATTTACAGTGAGAATTGTTTCGCAACATGTATTTGACAAGATTTTGAACATTTGGGAGCCAACAAAAGGTGCAAGACTCCTATTAGTGGATGTATTGTTTTTTCCACCACCTATTTTAGTTACATAGGTTTAAAATTTGGTATGAGATCCTCAATACCGCGATACCTCGATACTTTATAGTATCGAGTATCGCATGAGAATATCCAAAGGTATAGAACATCAACACCAATTTTTCATATCATAATTATGGTACGAGTGTACCATAACGTTCGGAAAGTGTACGATAATGTCAAAAAATTGTACCATATATTCTGTACTATGTACAATAATTTCAAAAATAACACCATAATATTGGTACAAAAGTACCATAATATACCATATTCTATTCATAGTATAATAATCACACAACTGGGAGCACCTTGAGATTTTTTAGGCAAACAATACATACTACAGTTATGATTTTTGACATTTGCTTTTATGGTACATACTTGAGGTACAATAAAAACAGATTGAGAGGTTGTGAGTAAGCACCGATAGGTGCAAGTGAGCAAATTGAGTAGTTACTGTACATCCAATACATACTACAATTATATGCTGCACCTAAATTTTTAATTTAATTCATTTTTATCACATTAATCACTTTTATAGTATAAATATTTTAGGTACAATAAAAGTAGGTAGAGAATTGTGAGTGAGCGCTGAACAAATACTGTATTTACTCGTGAATAGCGCATCCTTTTTCCCCAAAATAAAGGAAAAAATTTCTGGGGTGCACACTTTACAAGGGAAAAAAAGGTCGGGAAGGGGGGGGGGGGGGGGGGGTAACCATAAATAGTCCGGGGGGGGGGGGTCTGTTGTCTCGCCTCTCGCTCTTACATCAATCCTCTCCCTTCTCTCTCTCTCTCAGCAACCCTTCAGTTATGTGTAGGTCACAACGCCACACCCCCCTTCCACAGCACCCCTAATGGCATCCTGTCATGCCGGCAAACCATAGCTGCCACGTGTTTACGGCCCCCTCCCCTTGTAATACCACCCAGATGTTGGTCCATAATTCCGCCATCCCTCTTTGTTTCCATGGCAGAGGCTAGCAAGTCATGTTCAATTGCGGGGCAGGGGGGGCTTTTTTTAGAGAAGGGTAGTGCGACATTCTAGCATGGCAAAAAAAGGGAGCCAGTCACTACTGAAAGGAGAAAGATAAAAAAAGAAAATGAAGCCGGAAATGTTGAGTAGTAGAAACGTAAGAGTTCCGGAATTTTTTTATTTTGGCTTTTTGCACCCAAGTTAGTTAATTAAAGTATTTTCCAAACATATCACAATCACTACACATTAATGTAAAAAAGAAAAATTAGTTCCATACTTTGGTGCAATTTTATTTTTAAAAAGATTTTCCCTGGAACTTGCAAAAATCATGTTGCGCACTATACATGAGTAAATACGGTAATACACTCACTTCCTGGGCATTCTGTGTTTTCAGAATGACACTATGTGCACAGGTGACAAGCTGACAGTGAAATACAGTGTAGCATGTGTAACAGCAGCATTTACCACAAAACCCTCAGCCATATAAAGATTATTAATATTATAACAGCTGATAATCTCACACACACACAACAAAGAAAAACACTTTATTTGCCGTCCTTATTACTGAATACAAGCATTAAACCAAAACTGAAAATAAAGATACAATATATCTGCCTGAACCACCTGAATGATATGCAGCTTACAGAAACTTTTATGTCAGAGAAAAGCAGCTGCTTCTGTTTGCCATCATTTGAAACGTAATCAACGTTGAAGACAAAAAGAAGAACACACATCCCCACTGAGCACAAAATCCACAATCTCCCTACTGCTGTATCTCTGTCCCATTTTTTTAATTTGCTACCTCCTCTCTTTTATTCCTCACTTTCCACCCTTCTTTATTTCCCAGAATGCAGCTTCACCGAGCAACAGGACAAAAGCCAAGCATGTACAAGGAGAGTGAATAGGCCGTAGGGAATTGAATGGGAAGAAAGGGATGCCATTAATTCCTTCCTTTTGTGTTCGTCAGAGAAGTAAAGAAAGTTAGTGATTTTCTTTTGATTTTTGCAGACATTTGCAGATTAAAAATGAAAACATTTACATGTATCGTAACTCTAAAAAACATGATGCTGCAGACGTTTTTGCTAGGGATGGGCCGATACCACATTTTGCAGATAAAGATTCTCAGCTGCTAATGTCAAAGGTTACAGTGATGCCGATACCAGTTTTGATGAGCACAATCATAAGTCCCAATATTTGGAAATACTTTTTATAACTTAAATTTAAGTATTCAATTTTGCGAAAACTTTAAGCACTTGGTATTAGGTATCTACAGCATAGAAGTGAAATACAACACTAATTTTAATAATAAACAATAAGATAGACAGTTTAACTGGGCAAATAAGTGATTTAACAGTCAAGGAAAATTGTTAACAGATGATAGAGCATTCATTACAAACTGAGTTCATTAACGTCAACCATCAAAACTTCAGGTAATCGAATGCTGACTTTAATTGTAGATCTGAGAAATACCATACAAAACCTCAAGATGCATGATCGTTTACACAAACCGCCTAAATATGTAATTAAAATTAACTAACAATTTAATATTAAATATTCACTTGATATTAGGCGAGAATTTTTTTATTAATATTAACATTTTAGCTGGTAAAATTCCAGAATAGGGACTTTTTTGAAAATCTGAAAAATAATACCTGGATATGTTAGATATAATTATTAGTAATCATAATTACAAGGAATTTCCCAGGGGCGACAAATAGTTTTCTGTAAAGAAAATTAAAATGTGATTAGAAGGAGGGTTATGAAGATTGCTGTGTTTATGCTATAAAACACGTATAATTTTCGTAGAATATATTTATAACGGGTCAAATAATTGTATTACTTGTAAGAATACAGTTAGAAACAAATCTTTACTGTATAAAATGTAGTTTTCAGGGTATATTTATGTGACGGCGCTGAGGTTATACAGGTAAACAACACATCAAACAATATTGGAACAATTCATGTAATTTCCACTTTTAAGTTACTCGAGTCTTATCTTATCTATATTCACGAGACGATAGTACTACATAAAGTATTACTAGTAGAATAATATTCATGGGGTAAATCATTTAAAGCGACGATCATGACGGTGTTTATAAAGGTGCTGTATAATGCCATGTGTGCAATACCAATGGACAATTGGACAGGATGACATAACAGTTGGAATTTTGGGAAGTTGACTATCGTTAGAGTAGCATATTTGTGTGTCTTTTCGTACATTGGTATTTATGAGTTGTTTGATATGTTAATCTAATAATTGTGCGAAATTACGAGTGTGTGCTTAATATAGCTTGGCAAAAGTGAAATAAAATATTTGTGCTGTGATTAGTGTCTGTGTAGTGGTGTCAAGTGGATCAAAGTTGTCTCGTGCATTATTGGCATTTGAATCTGTGAGTTTTAAAACAAATATAATGAAAACTTTAATTTAATCACAAAAATATGGTAACTTGCAAAACGAGCTAACTGAACAATTTATCTAAATTGACAATATTACCAAAACAAGGTACAAATATGATAGTGGGGCGGGCCATGAAGATTAGGGAAATTGTGGGGTAAAATAAGTGAAAAAAATGTACATAATGTAATATTATTTCACAAAAATACATTAAATTGCAAAAAGACTTAACCAAATATTACCTAAATTAACAATATTACTAATAAAAACTACAAACATGATAGTGGGGAGGGCTATGAAGATCAGGGAAATTGTGGGGTTAAAAAAAAAAATGCACGTTTATATGTTAAATTTTACCCCACAGTTTCCCTTCAGCTCATAGCCCTCCCCACTATCATATTTCTAAACTATACTGGTAACATTGTCAATTTAGGTAATGTTCAGTTCTATCTTTTTGTAACTACACATGTTTTCATGATACGTTACATTACAATAATATTATAAATAGCAGGAAAATATGTTAAATTGCAACACACACACATTATTTTCAAGAGCAAATGGATTACGCATGAAAATCATTTCTGACGAAACTCCCAAGCTTCGCTGATGTGTGACGCATTTCTCCACTACCTAAAGAAGAAAGCAGGCGAGCCAGAGTCCCAGTGCCAGAAGGGGAGCAAACCCCCAAAACAGTGATTCAAGGCACGCCGACAAATTTTTTTTTTTAAAGCAGTGATGCATTGCACATTAACAAAGCTTGGAGTTTCCCCAGAAATGATTTTCAAGTGTAGCCCCTTCACAGGGAAAAATACTATACAAGCATAGTCAAACATTATGGACAGAGCTACAGTCCCAGCACCAGCAAGGGAGTAAATCTCCAAAACAGTGATTCAAGGCACACCTGCAATTTTTCTTTAAAGGCGACGCAAAGCGTCACACCAACAAAGCTTGGAGTTTCCCCATAAATTATTTTCATGTGTGGTCCAATTGCACTGAGAAATAATGTGTGCGTATTTCTCAATTCAACATATTTTTGTGCTATTTGTATTATTACTGTAATATTGTACCGTATCATGACGACGCAGGACGTCTTCTACACCATTAATAAACAACTGCTACTCATCAGTGCAACTGCATCCCTGGCAGTTTGTCTATAGAGTCACAATACCGCCGCCTACAAGATTATTGTATCCACGGGGCCGGGACAGACGTCCAAATAATAATTTATTATTTCGCCCGATGAGCCACCAACACCGTGCAAGAGGTCCGAGGCAAGTAGAGCAGTGTGCCATGGGATGCAGCCACACGCAAGATGCCTAGGTCCCACTGCATTCCACTACGCCGCACGCACAAAGGATCTAAGCGCTGGGTTTATATCTACTAACCCCCTTTCCAGACGCCCTTTGCCAGTGAAGGAAGGGATGGCCAAGGAGTATATAAGGAGATGCATCCCGGCCTCTGGAACATCAGTTCTGCTTCAGTTCTCTACTGCCTCTCCTGAGCTCTCATTGCTCCAACTATTGGTGCAGAGGCTCAAACCTCTCCTAGTACTTCACCACTAACCTTGTGGGGCCAAAGATCCTCTCCTACGCTACCTAAGGAAGAACCAGTGGCATCAACAGCTTTACACTAAGACATGTTCTGTCCCTTACGGACACTCAGAGAGTAGAGCTCGCCACCAAGGTTTATTTGTATGCAACATCCACAAGCTATTGCCTCTACTATAAAATTTTTTGCACAGGGCACCTTCCCCTGTTTCAGATAGGGTGTTTTACCTTCCGCCTAGCCCATGTGGAATTAGGAGATAGCACCTCTGCCATCTGTGTTTATTTCCTTAGGGTCAATAAACACTGATCTTACCATATCTCTTGACTTTCACTCCAAGCTCCTTCCTTGTGTCATATCGGAGCTGGAGGGAGGACTTAGCAGGAGACCTGGTTTTGCAGTACCGAACATACGCGCACAACACAACCACACATCTTTGGAAGGCCACCCATTCTTTGCCCCGGCAGTGAATGGTAGAGCCACAACACTAGAATACAATCTCTTGGAAGTTGACTTGTTGGCTTGAAGTTGCCCCCCACCTCACCACTCACTTCATGGTGTCGAGGAGGGGATCTTCTTGGAGTCCGGGGAGACCAGTGACCACTGGATGCTCACCACACCAGTATTGGAACGCCACCTGTTCCTTGCACCAAGTGGGAGGAACGGTAGAGCCACGACACTAGGTACGCTCTCTGTGCAGTTCCTGCAAACATCACCCTACAGCTTGAACCTTCTCCACCTGGTGGAAGAGTCTAGAGTGACGCAGTGTTAGCAGCAGTAATTTGCACCTACAATTAAGACACATACATGTCAACTGCCTACCCTCCCACAGCCCCGATTTTTGTGTCTACTGCCTTACATCCATAGGGGTGGAGTTGAGAGACTGGCCAAGAAGGCGAGAGTTATCTACAAAAATCCACAGGGGTTACGTATCCTTCCTAGCGGGTTCAAACTGCTCAATCCACGTGAGCAGGTTGCATTGCTGTTACGTCTCACCCTACCTTCGCCCACCAACACGGCAGTGGATTTGTTTGAACCACCCACCAAGGTAGCGGAAGGATATCACCCTATAATGCAGGAGGCATTGTTTGGCGACAGGTCCACCAACGCACCGGAACTGCAACCTAGCACTACACCCGCACACACCACCCCTCAGTCGAGTGCTACCCAGGTAGTGGGCTAGGGGCAACACCACCACGCCGCCCTGCTGTACCACAACCTAAACCCGCTCCACACTGGGTGAAACTTGCTGAACCTGACTTCCTACCCAGAACTGTATAACCGCCTTGGGACGTGACTCGCCTAGCGTCGAGTAAGTCACCCAGGACACGGACAGTCAACCAGCCGGGACTGTCACGCTTCAAGGAAAACATGTTTAGTTGCAAAAATGTTGAACTGAACATTACCTAAATTTACAATGTTACCAATACAATTTAGAAATACTATGTAGTGTCCAAAAACAAATAATGCACACAATCTTAGGTGAATGTAGACTACTAACAGGAAATACGGTAAAATGTAAAACAACGGGCACAAACTATCGAAAAACAATTGTTCCGAATATATATCGAGTTTCGGACAGAATATCTGATTGATGGATGAGGTAAATTAATGCTTTATGAACTGTAGCATGCCCGGTTATTTAACATTGTGTTAAATAAATTAATACTGCTAACTGGTGAATAAAAATCTGTGAATAATGTTCCGATCCCGCCGCTGATGATAGTCATGGTATTAGAATCGGTAATCGGCCCATGCCTAGTTTTTGCACACAAAAAATGAAAAAATTTACACATGCTTGAAATACAAGAAAATGTGATGCTATCGTTACAGCAAGTAAGTGCTGATGCGCGTCGTCTCTCTCTCGAGTTAAGTGGTTAGAGTACTGACTGCAATCCTTAGCTCTGTAGCCGATCCTTCTACGGCGTATTCTCGAATGGTTTGGCCTCGTGGGTCATGGTAGGTTCCCAAGGGGCCACTTAGGGGGAAGGATTGTTCCTGAGAGGAGGAGAATCAAACCCCAGGGTGAGTTTAACCGTGATTGCCTCCCATCCGGGGAGTACAATACTTCTCACTGAAAGGGTTGCCAAAATACAGGATGCCAGCAGTCCCGAGGTACGTGTCGTGTTTACTGATTCAGCAACGGCAGTGGTGGGAGTGGGATATCCCCTCGGTGGGGTTGACTATCCGTTGTAGCCATGTAATACGACAGCTGGAGAAGTAATTTAAGGGGGGTGGAAGTTACGCGGGATTTAGGGGTAACTTTAGGCGGTAGTCTGACACGGATCACCCTCCCGGAAACGAGACGGATCGTACACATACTCTGTGGGTTCTTACTCTTATCTTCCTTAAGAGGTGTTACGATTGCGGCAGGCAAGGATGTCCCCAGCTGGAGGTAGCTTATGTGATCTAGGTCTTCCCACAGCCAACAAATACATAAGTACGCATCAGCTCAGATGTGTGAACAAGCGAGAAGCTGGTTGAAATTGGTCATGGGTTAGCCTTCGGATTCGTCGGTAGGGGTGTGTTTAGCTAACCTCTTTATGCCGATTACGGTTCTGAATACCACATTTCCTACTATGTATTTAGACCAACCTTCTGTCCTTCCTGCAGACATACATTCCTGGAGGTGTGTCTTCTTCAAATGCCCGAGGCACTGACAGCGAGATATGCAGTTTGGTAGTAGGGTGCCACTGAGGGTACGCAAGGAAGCACCGGAAACCCAGGAGCAGCGGAATATCTTTTCGGACTCAAAGTCTTATTCAAGCCCCGTCTCCTGTGGAGTTCGGCACACCTCACGACTTTTCCTCAGTGGGGTTTCAATACATACAAAAACCCTTCAATAAAAAAAGAAAGTAACACAGTGATCGGGGAAATATATCTAAAAGAAAAGTAGTCAACAATTTATAAGTTTGACGTAATATTTATTATTACGTTGGAAGACAGCGGGGAATCCTGGTTGGATTTTACAAAATTTAAAAAAATTCTAACTTAGTTAGAAGATTACTCGGGCAAAGGTAAGCATGGAAAAGAAAATAACAAAATACTCTGGTCTGAGAATTATTATATTCTACGCAATTTACAGCGTAACGTCCCGAGGGGTAGGTGTCCAGAAGGGAACGTCGCAACGACCTGCTACTGTGGAGTCACAGGAGTGACTGGGGTAAAAGGGTTAAGGGATTTGCACATCGAGGTTACCTCTGGAGTGACGTGCCGGCTCTAGCAGTTGGCTGGTGCAGGAGCGTTCGCAAGCTGTTGGAGACAATGAGCCTTCTGCAATTTGCTGGATGGGTTGAGCATTCGCAAGCTGCAGGAAAGGTGGAGGTCTTGGTCAGACAAGGGAGAGAGCTCGCAGACCTATTCGGCAGGCGTATCCGTGCCTCCTTATGTAGTCGAAAATCCCAGCATCAGGGCTCTTCCAGGGGTGAGGGGGATGATACCCTTTATCCACAAGTGTTGGTTATCATAGGGATCACTCTGAGTTGAGGCTGCTGACAAGTTTACAACCTCTGCTCGAGACTCGGCGGGTGTGACGTCACGGGGCAGCAGGGGTGCTGCGATCCTGTGGTATCGGTTTAAACTTCCTTCTCCGTTATCTTTGAGCAGTGGCTCGTCGGGTAAAACAATCTTGATTCAAGGGGGTGGCAACCGCATATCAAAATCTAGATGGGCAGTACAATTTATAATTAAACAAGTTAATTATTTTCATGTCCAAAGTTGTCCAACGCGTGGAGTAAATTCTGTCGGCATATGAATAGTAGTCTGCCACTGTTGCGACTTGCCCCGAGCTCTTGCTAGCTCGTTTGTGGGGTGAAGTCACCCGTAGGGTGCGCAGGCATACTGCGCAGCAGTGTGGCATGCATCAGTACACAAAAAGTACTCACTTAAAAAAAGTATACTAACAGTTTATTTAATATAGAACGGAGAGGTGATTTCAAAATTATCTATATAGCGAACGTGTTGTTATGACGCAGTTCTATAACACCAGCTGGGCTGCAAGACCATGCAGATAACTACCAGAACATTACAGAATTTCGCTGCCATTTTCAGGTTGATTATCTTGGCTTCTGGGCTGGAGTAGCATCTTGCTGCTTTCATGTACTGAATTTTCAATGTACATAGACATCTTCAGTGTCTCTTGATCTAGACTGAGACACTATAAACTTACGATATCTACTGCAAGGTATGGAGAAACGCTGATTCATGATATCATTAAAGCATGACTACAGTCTGGAAATGAAGACAAAAAAGGAACTACCAGTTGCATCTCACGTATCCATCTGTGGCAGCAGCACGTCAAAGGGATAAAGAGTTCCTCATGAGTGCAATGGGATCAACCTGACATCAGAAGAGAGATACCAGGAGGTTAACACCTTCTACACTTTATCCACCAAAACATACATACCTGTAACCAACTTCACCACTGCCATAGGTGTTCTGAATCAAACTAATCATCCATTCATCTCTTTGAACATCTGCAGTAGGCTTCTTCCTGTTGAACCGCAGAACCCTTGCTGAAAAACAGTAATTCTAATGAAAAGTTCTACAAATTGGCACTTACATAAAATGTGCACAGAGGAAATTAAATAAATCCATTCAACTTCAAAAAGTACAGTACGGTACATCCAATTTCCTCAGAATAACAGTGTGATTTTACATAGAAGCAAAAAATATTTCAAAGATACTTTTCTGTGAAGCAAAAAGTACAAGACTGGAAAGCGAGGGAGGGCAGATTATAATAATAATAGTTTAATTTTAAGTCATTTAACTACACATCTACTGTTCAATTTTAAGTTGACACCATTAAAATTAAATTTGATAATTGTAATCGGTTGTTTTTAACTGGCATTAATTAAAACAAATGACCTATAAATTTTTAAATAATTACTTAGAACAACACTCATTAAAAAAATTTCAATGTTTAAACCAATGCTAATTTTGAAAGAGTTGAGAAAAGTGAAATTTTATTCTAGAGTTGAAATCACTTGAAAAAATTTAAATGTTCTGAAACATTCATTACTACTGTGATATATGTTTCAATTTCATGCACGAGAACCTTTAAGCCTGTTGTCATAACAATTTTGAAGTAATGATTATTTGCAGCTTCGTAAAGTGAATAGGTTCCAGGTTTGTATATTGATACTATCACAAGGAATGGAAAAACTTATCCATAGAAACTCGTAACTAATTGCATGAAAAACTAATACTTTAAATACATTTGTACTCACACAAATAGAAGGCAATGCTAAAACTCAGTGCTAACACCTCAACAGCGATGACAATGCAGAGATACCCAAAAGGAGTGAAAAAGCTGGTTTCCGACCTGCATTGCTGCCGGAAGTCCGAGTACACCTGCTGAAATACTGTGTCCACCACCAGGAGTACTGCGCTCCCTGCAAAATTATATCAGCCATGCAGTTAAGGGAATAACAACCCAGTACTTACAGCTAAGCTACCCATACACAAATATATATGAGTTAAGATTACAAGTAGGCCACTAGGATATCAAAATACATAAAAGGACAGGAATTCAAGTACTCACAGCCTAGTACTTGTCGACTGGCACACACACAAAGAAAGACAACACACTGTTCACGCGGCTGAACGATTGTAACAGTTTCGCTGGCTAGGCCAGCTATATCAGGTGGTGAGTTGTAGACACTGCAATATGGTGGAAGGGCATTGTTGGTAGTAAACCTAGTGACCAGGTGGCAAAATATGGTGCGGCAGGAAAACTGAACATTTTCCGGTACAGCTTATGAATGTGGTATGGAGCTGTGATTATCTTATGTTGAGGTTTGGCGGCTGCCTATATTTTGCTATAAATTGACGAGTTAATTCCCAGCGTCTGAGTTCTGAGCTATTGCTTGAAGGTTGTAGGGCTCTCACAACTCTAGTAGTACAGAAGGAATGAAAATCTTTGTTGTGTGATGCTGCATGTGCTGCAACTGGTTTGTCTTGTAGGTTGTGGGTGTGACTAGCTATCGCTTGTCAAGAGATGTAGGGTTACCAACTCTCCTGTATTGTACAGGATTTCCTGCATCCGGGGACTGAAAGAAATATCCTTTCTGTACATACCACAGGAGATCATTTATCCCATATTTAAGATTTCGTCAAAACTAAACTGAATATCAATAAAACAGTGTCAGAAATTTACCACTTCCATGATTACAGATATGTTTACTTTGATGCTCTAACTCAATGACAACAGATATTGACAGGTGGCATTCATCAACAAGTGTGTTTATGGAAATAGCACTTGCCTAAATGTGTACAGTATTTTTTCTTCACATGCGTGTTGGTGTCATCTGTTTTAAAGCCAATTAAATCAGATATCCAAATCACATTGATTTATGTCTATATGTTGTTGCAACTAACATTTTGTTATGCTCAAAGGAAATTTTGACATATATAATATTGACATTACAGATAATATTTAAAACCCTTTTTTTATAACGATTTTCCTTGATAATTTTTACAGACATCAGGTGTGAGTCAATTTGTCGGAAGTGTCTCTTATGGCCAATCTGGAAAAGTTGGTACCCCTAAATAGAAATAATAAAAAATACTGTAAATTAAATTGAGGTTAACAAAAAATTGAATTCAAGAATAACATGGCACAATGAATTTAACATGGTATTTACACAAATACGTGAAATCACAGCCATTGTCTACATTTTGAAATGGGATACGATACATCATAAATCATAATCCTTTCAGCAATTTCTTTACAATGTTTGTGATTCTAAGAAAAGTTCTGAAAGTAAGTTCTGCACACAATTCTTGCATGGAAATACCTACATTTTAAGGTGTCATGACTGCCGCAAGATTTTATTTCCAATACCTTTTCTTGCACAGC
Source organism: Dryococelus australis (assembly GCA_029891345.1). Taxonomy (NCBI): domain Eukaryota; kingdom Metazoa; phylum Arthropoda; class Insecta; order Phasmatodea; family Phasmatidae; genus Dryococelus; species Dryococelus australis. The sequence continues at coordinate 89,165,487 of CM057001.1, read as the reverse complement.
TTATCTGCACTAATTATTTTTATTTTACAAGAAACATTAAATTTCATTACACATCTATCGAATAACAACTTCATAAGGGACGTCAAAAATTTCTAAAAAATTCTTCATTTTAACTTTTGATTTGATAGAAAAAATATTGTTCTTTATAATAAGGACTGTCCTCTTCTGAAGCTAACAGCACTGCACAGGTAGACAACGCACTAATTTTACAGCACTTTTACATACACTGTATTAATATCACAATTTAAAATCGGCAGATCATGATAGTTTCCTCATTCACATTATTCAAAATTAACTTGGAAATAGTCTATGATTGTTAAAGTATTTGAGAATTAAAGCAAATTGGATACTGTTAATTTTACTGAATAAGTAAGAAACTCAAAACACTGGTTCATTTATATATGTCATCAGGGAAATACAGACTTTAATTTTGATGGAAATGGCTTGTGATGAATCAAAGGAAATATGCTTTTGTTTCTGTCTCCCTAAGGAGTGTTTCTGCACATCGATACATATTTTGAAAATTTAATCGTACAATTATTTCTTTCTTGTGATTTGTGGCTTTTGTTGTGTAATTAGTAATTAAAAAAGGCAATGTTGTTAGTCAATGTAAGGGTACAAGTTGAACATAAAGTATTCCCGACAGACCCCTACCTGGATTTTAAATTTATGTTTATGCCTCTATATAAATGAATTTGAAACAATTAATTATTTAGATTAGTTAGTTGCATATGAAAATAAGAAAGAAGTACTAATATACTGTTTAATTTTAATTAGCAGAGTAATGAGCAAAAGCACCACTGTATATTTTAAATCAGGTTTGTTGGAATTATTTTCTTTCATCCATGAAGGTGCTAGGAGCAAGTGATTCCTATACTGTTAATGTTAGATAGACTCTTTAAAACAAGCAAAAACTGTTGTTGTGTACAAATAGAATTTTTGCAGTGTTAGAAAAGGCATGACTATCCATTGTGTGTACTGGAAGAATATTTCATTTGTAAACTCGTGAATCATCTTGGATTTTAATATAAGTCAACTTGATCTGGAAGCGTTGACGTTGGAATATGGAACAGATGATATATGTGATTATTAATAGGCCATAGCAAGAAGCCTTATATGTTCCATTTGGAAATCAGGATATATATCTTACGAGCAGAGCAATGATAATGTAAAATATTTTATATGCATGAACTGTACTTATGTCATCAAAAGAAATGGTACTTCACATGTTACTTTGAAATGCATTGAAACTAAATGCCTAGTAGATACGGAGGACATAAAGAGTCTTAAAAGCATTGCAACTTAATGAAGGAAATCATGGAAGTTAATCACCAAACTACCACCAGTTTGGGCAAATATTATTAATGCTTCATTTCCTGAAATACCATTTAATTTGGTGGAGTTGTATAATAATTTGGTTTATATTGTTTATGTGCTAAAGTAGTATGTATGTTTTATCACTTTTTTAATTGTTTGAATAAGTGTTATGTTTTTTGTATATGTTACGGATAATGTCATGGAAATTAAATACTCTTGGTTCTTAAGAGGCTGAAATGTCAGATTCTCTTAGTGTTGGCTTGGTGATTTAGTGTTTGAGTGTTCTGAATGTTAAGTAGGAAATAGTATTTAATATGGTTCTAGAGGTTGAATCAGACATTTGATTTACCAATATAAACAAAGTCACAGTTGAGTATTACACATACACATAAAGAAAATTCCACATATTATAGAATTTTGACTTACTCAATGAGTAGAGTCTTTACACATGTGATAAACAAATATAGTTTAAATTCTCTAATATACATGTTATGGAATCTTGACCCATCAACGTGGTGGCTGGGTACAAAGATAATACGCTCCTATAACATTGGACCCTTGGCAGAGAAATTTTTGACTCCCAACGAGAAGGCCTGAATTACAGTGCAAATAGTAATATTTTGGAGTAAGGGAATATATAATTAATGAATACTTTTAGGAGGCAATATTTCCTTCATAGTACCATGGAGGAATCAACCAATACTGTGCCACACTTATAAATGAAGTAGTTGAAAACACAGAGAACACGAACAGTGATGCATTAGTAAATAATACAGTATAAAATATTTCTAACCATACAGTTAATGTGACAGAAACCACAGCATCTAATATGGATGTAGTACACAGTGATGCAGAAATGTTAGCATCTATTATGCAATATCTCCAGTTATTTTGAAAAGATATGGAGCAAAATCAGTACGAATTGAAGCAAAATCAGAATAAGTTAGAAAATAATTTTGAAACTAGAATAGATGAATTGCAGTCAGACATTCAGTCTATAAATCATAATTTTACAGTAACACAAAATACTGTTATAGAACTAAACAGTTGAAAGTTTAACCCAAATGCAAAATACGCAAACAGAATTGGTTGCCCATTTAAGTGAAAAATTTGATAGGTTTGACATTAGGGTGGATGAAAAAATAACTCACTCTATTGAACAAACCAAATCACAAATTGTTTAGGTCAGAAACGGTTTGCAAAACGTACAAAGTTCGTTAGAGACTACCATTAAGAAACTGCAAATAAATTTTGAAAACTCTTACAATTCTATTGAAATAAAGATGACTGACTTGGGAACTCTATTAACTACCACTGAAAATAAGCTCATACAGGTACCTACAGTTTCAGTCAACACTAGTTTAATTAAAAATGTTGATTACTGACAAATTTTGAACAACATATTGATGATGGTCTGTGGCAAGCTGAATGTACATTTCAAAAGGCTAGGCAAAAATATGAATAACAGTATGGCTTCTTGAACAAAAAACTTAGTTTAGTTAACAAACAGCTAAGTCAAGTTCGTATTCCTACAACTACTGAGATGCTATCACAAACTGCAAATAGTGCATCACGCGAACCTACACCATCTGGTGGTGTGAATTCACATATTATTTATGAATCTGTCACTAATCCTACAGCAGTGTTGCTTCACTATCTGGCCAAGCAATGGTCAGAGAGTATGCCCACATTTTCCGGAAATACCTTTGAAAACCCCGTATGTTTGGGCTTGAGTTTAAAATCTATATCATTTTACTGGTGGGAAATGATTAAAGAACATACTCTTTTGAACAATTTAAAATATTTTTCTAGAACAGTATTGGAACGCAAAAATTCAATGCAACTTGAGAGCTAGGCTACATTTAGATAAGTATAACCCTAGACGAGGTAAATCATTAGAGCAGCATTTTACCAAAATGCTTAAACGTACCCGACACCTCAATGCTCCCATGGGAGATGAAGAGTTCAGAGAGGTCTTATCTCAACTTCCAATCCGATACCAGGATAGATGGACGGATTAAACTTTTATCAATCTTTATAATTTCCAATATCAAATTTTGAAGATCGATCAATCAGAGAGACAAAAATCAGTCACGAATAGGGAGGTTGATCAAACTGATCCACCTTATACACCACCCCTATATTCACAGCCTGAGGTCCAGTAAACCCTTCTCACTCAAATTTCACCGTCAGTAATACAAAAGTAAACGCAATAAGTTAGATCAGGACAGAGGTTCAAACAAACCTAATTTTGAACACGAAAATCAGAGACAGGAATATAAAAAATTATTATTATTACAAAAAGAAAGAGAGATTGCCCCGGGTTATTGCAGGAAAAAGAATTCCAATAACTCGCAGAATAACAGTGGAAACGATGGGTTTCCAAAACCAAATGCATATGTGCATGCAAATGGATCAGTTCATGTATTACCTAACTGTCAGAACAATTATAATACTATTTCTTATCAAAATCGCTCAATTTCTTCTCCAAATAAATCAAAGGAAAATAATACAGAATCTTGTCAACTTCAACATGTAGATGTTATTCAACCTAATCTAGGTATACCAATAGCAACTCCTACGCCTACACCGAATTTTGACATGATACAGCAATCTTTTTCTCCATGACAAGTGATGCCTAAATTTTCTGAACCTCCTCCTTTCCTGCAACCACGATATACAGTTAAAAAATACTCAGCAAGGGTATTTTCAAAGAAATGAGCCTTTAAGCCCATTGGCACCAAATACTCATCCTTCTACTCAAGGAAATCTGTGTACAAGAAAGTTTGGTGGTGAAGGTCTCAGAGTGCTGACCCAGAGAGAATACTTTGAGGGGACAACTTTTGAAGAAAACAACTCGAAATTAACGTGTATAGCTGATCATCCAGGCAAATGCAAAAACATTGCTAACATAATTTAAACTATTCATAACAGAAATAGGGAAACCTGAATGCATTTTATTTGACAAAGGAAGCCAGTTTACTGGATAGATATGGTAGGGAGAGCTAGACTAGGTAGACATTGTTCCGACTATTGTCTCTGTCAAGACACCCTCAGAGCAACCCAGTAAAACGAAGCATGAAAACCCTGGGTACAATGCTTAGAATTTACTGCCATTAATCTCAGCAGAGTTGACGAGACAGGATACCACTTATAGAAATAGTTATGAATCACACGGTACACATATCCATGGACTATACGCCATGTGAAGTTCTCACAAGTCAGCGTTCAGAAACCATATGGAAAGACCTACTGCCAGAAATCACTGTGGATTCTAATACCAAAGACCCAGAGAAGATCCACTGTGAAGTACAAGAATTGGTAAATAAACGTTTATTTTCCACTGCAGAGAGCTGAAAAAGATACTATAAAACAAGCAAGAGATGTAGCTTTGAAACAGATGATCTAGTACTTAGACAAACTAATCCGGTAACATATTTTTGGTCTCAAGTCGCCAAAAAGTTATTCCTTATGTCCAAAGGACCTTTTCATGGCATAAAGGGAATACGTGGGAATTGCTACGAATTGGCTACTATGGATGGGAAGTCTATTGTTCACTACAATTTGACACAACTGAAACCTTACTAGAAAACCAGTCTCTGATAGTTTCCTAGATCTCAGTATATGCAAGTTAGAAACTGTACAGCTGAGTTGAGACTATGACCATTAGTCACCTATATTCTGTCCAAGTGACAAATTTTACGTGCCTGACTGGATTATTGTTTAAAAGTCTGATTGATGTGAGAAATCTTCATTGTTTTGTACGACTAAGGTATTATGTTGTGATTATATTAATGTTCTTAAGTGTTTTACATCTTAGATCATGTGTCTAGTGTATTCATTTCTTGTGTCTATGTTTATTTGAGTTATTGCATCATTTGTTGCTGTATTTAGAAGATTTCAAAATTTTAATCGCATAATTGGATACAGATTTATCAGCTACACGCTTACGTAATTAAAGTGAACTAAAAATGGTGCAAGAATAATTGGGAAACTTTAAAACGAATGTACATTTAAACTGGAGTTGATGTAAAGTGGGTAAAGCCTAAGTGTAGATAAAATCAATGTAAAGCTAATCTCCGTATTACACTCACCAAAACAGAAGTATGCATCTTTAAGGAAATATTTTAAAATATGAAACCAATTACCAAGGATCATTTATAATGTCATACACGCCTGATGTTTATGTACTTAAATTATGGAAATGACATAATTAATGCCACATTCTGTATTAAGAGCCACCTAAATTTCTTCACTCACTCTCTCAAAAATCACAACTTAGAACTTACACAGACAAACAATGTAGAATGGCATCTGGGATCGTGTGTACATCTTGCGGAAAAAACTCATGGTAGCCATTTACTCTCAAAAGATTGTGTTTGTTCTTGATGTGATGATGTATAATCTATAAATCAAAATAATATATACAAGCAGTAAATATCTTGCATTCAATAAAGATAATATACAAATTCCTTTGCACAAAATTTTCAAATGTAACAAAAATATGATACATAATAAAACGGTGTTCCAGAAACATGAGTAAAACTGTGACATGTGATTATACAAAAACAATGAAGTACAATTTTTTTTTTATTTGCTCCAAATTACAAAATTTGTCTACATGTTGAATACTGTTCAACACTTAAATAACCCAATTCCTAAAGGTTTGAGTATTTAGTATATGTAAATTTCAATTTTTGGCCACTTACAAAATAACAAAAAACTTTCCAAAATATTTTTTCACAGTATTACTGTAACTATTGAATCAATCTGTACCAGTAGATATTGAATCAATCTGTATCACAAAATACTAAAACTAAAATACAAAACATTTTACCTACATACAGTACAAAATGTTTACTCAATGATTATGTAATTAATGTGTTTATTGAATGTAAACCGAGATAGTTACCATATTTGAAAAAATGTTATGCACACATAATTGCACATTATTCTCACTACATTATAAATGGAAAAAATATATTATTTCATATTCCTAATTAAAAGCAGTAAAGCACATGAGTCAAAAGGAAAAGTATGTCCTGAAGCAACAGCACCTGGCACAGGAGCCAGAGCCAGTCAGTATGAAACAAAATTTAATAAACCAACTTACAGAAGAGATTGAAACACAAGGGTCTCTAATATAATATATGACTGGAATGTATCTACTCGAAAACAGAACCTAACCAGGATGAACTTTGCAGAATGGTATTCAAGACTCAGAATGTACCATTCTGTAATGTAAACGACATAAAAAACGAGTGTAGATGATAATATACAAAAGGTATGTTGCGAGGAAGAAGAAATGATGATAAAGGGTTCGGACTAGGCACTTAATTCGGTGGATCATCTGCAGCTGAGAACAAGTGCATACCAACATCTTATGAAATAATGTGATGTCCTCTAATTGCCTTTGAAAAAATCATCGCAAAGAAATGTTTGTATGTACTATTTTGTAAATAAAAAATATGTATTAAATATGTTCCATTTTATTTACTTTATAAAATCCTGTCCGGTTCATAGAAAAATTATTTGAAATTAAAATTATATAAAAAAAAAAAATTACATTTAAGAATAAAAGAAATAAAAAATTACATATGGCAGTTCACATACTTTGCAGGAATGGTCAAAGTCACCATTCGGCACAGGCCAATAGCGGGTGACATAATCGAGAAATTAAGGCCACCTATGTGTTGAAAATAGAATCTAATATGGAGGGTGCTGACAGCACAACCTATACTAATAAATAAATAAATTAATTAATTAAAAAAGAAAGACTCGCCTGGTGGGTGAACTGATACACTAGCATCATCTAGGTGTTGAAAACATATTAAATCCAATATGGTAGTTGAACAAAGGTGAGAGACAACCTCCAGTAATGCATAAACAAATAACAAATCAAAAAAACCAAGATGGTGGCATACAATATAATGATTATAGGTGAGGAAGTCAGTCGTCCGCTGGGTGTGGTGCTGGGGGGACCTTCGGAAATGTATTTTTCTCAAATAAATTTTTCTAATTTCTTGGAATTTTTTTTTTAATTTTTAATAAACTCTTATGAATTTTTTGGGTTAAAGTTCATTCAGGGTCATGGGGTCAAGGTCACCTGCATCCACTATTGTGGTAGTAGCCAGTAACATCATATGCGTGCTGACTTTTATGGGTTTATTCTAGAGTTTTTGTTCTCTAGGTCATGGGGTCGAGGTCACCTGCATCCAATATGGTGGTGGTAGCCAGTAAAGTAATATGCTTGCTGACTTGAGTCCAGCTCTTCTGACTCGGAGTCACAAATTCTCCTCGCCTATTCTGGGAAAAATGATACTTTTTTTTTTTGAGAGAGAAAACAGGAAATTTTGAGGGATAAAAGGGAAATTCCAGCATGGGCCGGCCGGCTCCGGCTCCTGTGCCAGGTGTTGTTGCACCCGAACATACTTTTCCCTTCTACTCACATATAATTTCAACAACACAGATTGTGCATGGAAACTTGTCCTGAAACTTCAAAACACAACAAATTATTTTAGAACATTATATACAGATGTTTTCCTTATTTCTTCAGTACTGCAGGTACCATAATACACAGCCCAAGAAGTAACAGGCTTATTCTTCAAACACTAAATATCTTTCTTTTTTTATAATAATATAGATCTTGTGTAATAAATTAAATCACTGCTGTATAAACCAAAGTTCTAAATAAAGTACCTAATTCTTAAAGTGGTGTTTCCTTGCTGGTTTTAAGTGAATACATAGTAATGTGTGGCAAGGTAAGTGTAATGAAAGGATGAACATCCCTTAACATCTTGAATTTATGTTTGTTTCACCATAGCCTACTTCTCAGATCAAATATTTGAAAACAAGAGCTGTCAGGGTATTGGGTATATCTTAACAGATATTTTTAGGTCAACAATATTTTGCCCATATTTTTTGTTGCATCTATAACCGTAAGAAGAATTAACTTATTACTTATTATTTTTCAATCTCACATGAATAAATACAGCTTGAAATAAGTCAAGTAAATTTTCAGGAATCCTGTACAGTAATTTTGTATGCAATATAATAAAGTTTGAAATTTAATACTAAATCTTAGTGCTGGATATAGGCATTCTTGTTGGAATGGAGCGGGGAGGGTTAGCCCTACCTTTTACATTTCTAATTCTAAAGTTAGATTTTTTTATTAAAATATTTATATCAGAACATGAATGTCAAGCTTAGGAAACTTGTGTTTTGTGTGTTGTATGTGCCGGAAATAACAAGTAAAAATATTACAAAGATATTTGTTAGTGGAAAAGCAAATCCAAAAATGGAATATATTTTGTAGAAGTAATAGTAAATATTATCAGAAAGTTATTTGAAGCACTAAAAATTGCCTTATAAAAGCATCTACAATAACTGGTATTTCATATCTTTCTTAAAATGGCACATACCTATTTATTCCATGATAACTACTTAGTCTGAACTTTCCGAAACATATGTTACCGAAACTGTATTTTTGACTGACGATATAAACACAATGACAGCTTCTACTTATCAAATGTGGCAAAGAAAGGCAATTTAATAATACACAAATATTTGTAAGCAATATATAACATTTGACACACAATTAAATAAGCAACAACTGTGTCACTGCGGCATTGACTACTCACTTCCCCCTTCCCCTTGATGAAACTAGATCACTTATAGCATCAATCAGCCCCTATTCCCTTTTTCCTACCCACATGAAACCGATAGGCGATGGACGGGCAGTCAGCTGCAGAAAGTCTGTTTATTTTTGTCTTTTCTCCGCAGTAAAAGATTTGTGGCCTTTTTGATGTCAGTCACCAAAGGAATCAACAAAATACATGTTTAAAAGTATTTTTAGTTGATAAATATTATAACGACGCAGGAACATGTTTATGAACTTGCATTGTAAATTAAAATTTTTTTTTCATGTACACTACATCATTGTGTGTTTTTTTTACCTGCAAGGTCATGCTTGCCGCCCCTTAGATATACTGCCCGGGGCAGGTACTCTCACCTTGCCGTCCCTTAGATACAATCCTGCTAAATCTTAATAGTATAAATCTTAACACTAAGTTATAAAGATAAGGCTATTGGGGCAGAATAACCAAATTGTATACACCTTCCTAAACACAAATAGCCATTTTCCTTATGGAGGTGTGAAAAGAGCCAAAGTCACACCCCTAACAGCAAGAGACATGGACTATCTAAAACGGGTGATGAAAGAGATTGATGGACATTACAAAATGTTTCTAGTTGAACAAGTTCTTGTTAAACAGTTTGCATACTTTTCAGGAGGCACGCATTAAGGCCAATGGAATAACTGATATGTTTAGCTACTTATATCATTATGGACCAACATTATCAAGTCATCTGACTCACCAATGAAATGCACCAGTAGGCAGCGTGGATGTACAGCACTATGAAATATGGATCACACTTTTGGCTGTCATACGGCCAAACAAACAACAGGGAAACTGCAAGGATCAGCAGCCCAATCTGAAAAAATCACAAATTTATGAGCTAAAAAAAGCAAATAAACCCAAAACTTTGCAGTCACGAACACAAAAAATGTGTGTACAAATGGAGTTGAAAATATTTCAAGTCCTGTTCAGATATTTTTTTATAAACTGTGCCTACTCATAGGTGCTGAACACATGTCAGTGAATATATGAATAAATGGCTTTGGAGCAAAAGTACACAAAGCACAAAATGAAATATGCAAACCTATATTTTTTTGCATTCATCTGAACACTACACTACACTACACATCTACACTTTGAGTAACTTAATCCTGAAAACTTCAGTGACAATAAAGTTATCTTACACACATCGTAGAAAATGCCAATAGTGTTAATGTAATTTACCATTTTCTATCACACAAATGCATAGTTCCAAGTTAAAAATAATTAATAATATTGTGGCACGTTTGAAAAAAAAAACCTCTTTATTTACTACTTTATTAAAAAAGAAGCTTGTACAAATTTACTAAACATTTTTCTGTCATGACTTTTGTGGTATAATTTTTGCAGAAGTGTGGACTTTTTCATATACAGAATGCTCCAAAATTTATGTTACAACGCTCTAGGGCTGGTAGTACACCTTAAATGGAACAACTTCTGCACGTAAACAAGGGGGTAGAAACAATTAGTTACTTTGCTAGAGGGTGTGAGAGTATTACAGTAGGCAACCTGCAATGCACAACATGATATGCGCTTTGAAGTATGTAATGTCATTCAATAACTGCCAGAAATGACACTGAGGTGAGAATTTGCAGTAATTATTTTGCATTGTTGGTGGTTTTTTTTTTTTAGTTTTGTGGTGTTTATTGAGATGTAGTTGTTTACAAAATACGTTTCACTCTTGACACATTTTACACTAAGTTACAGATACAGTTCAACATGGCAGCCACCTTCTAGGATGCACAATTGAGAAAGACGGAGAATGCTTTCTTTAGTCACTGCTACTACATCTTGAGTAGCCTGAATGTGTGTAGAAGCATGGATTCGCGCAATGAGGGTAATTTCTGAATCCATGGAAGTTTCGTACACTAGTGACATGGGCGGCGGAACCAGTGAGTCAGAGGGGTCAAATGACCCCCTAATAATCTGCTGTGAGGGTCAGGTTCTCAAAAGGAATACTACATTATGCACAGAATAATTAAGTAGAAAACACTGACTGTGTACCACAACGTGCTTTGCACTACACCAGTTTGTATTTCACCTACTTAACGTGTACTTTCTTTTACGTAAATAATAACCATAAACCAACTAACCATATGCCACTACTCTAAAGCCAAAAGTTTACAGAAACACATTTAATAAATAACATTAACGTTGGCAAACAGCTTCTGACCGAAGTCCACTAAAGAGACCAAATTTACATGCAGTATAGTAGCATTTCTGCGGCCGACACGTGTGTTATCGCTCTGCTGGATCACCTTACATTCCCCACCCACTGCAACTCAATACTCTTCCTTTCAACCTGCAACGGCTACACAGACTGTAAACATACACTCCACAGAAGCTGGCAACCTGTAACTGGCAGCACTGCACTGTGGGCCTGTTCCATCCATCAGATTCAACTGTATGTTTATTTTTGTTATAATTTCTTCTTTGTTCGTGGCAGGTGGTAACCTGGCCTGTGACAAGCTGACATTTGCTCGAGTAGTGCGTTGAACTGGCAGTCAATACTGTGCCATCTGCCAGTGTCTTTTAATGTTTGTTTTGTTGTATATTTTATTCCGGCTCCGAACTCTTGTGCATGCTTATATAATTAATGAAGACGTAGTCATAGACCAATAGACCATACAAAGAAAAGACAACAGCAACAGGTAACTGATTTCTTTCAAAGAAGATATAAATGTGTTGAAAATCGCGACGATAGTGCTAGTGATGTAAATATTAGTGATAGTGAGTGTAAATATTTCTGCAGTGAAGATAAGGGTGCAGTACTTATAAATGATTGTAAACCAGACCCAGCCAGCATTAGCAGTAACAATAGTAAAAGTGATGCTGTGAGTATTCGTGATTGTGAATCTACATCTTTGTGTGCTGAAGATACGGGTGCCGTTCTTCTAAGTGATTCTAAATCAGACATAGCCATCGCAGACATAATTGGAACTTCAAGTTCACCTACTGTAAGTGGTAACTGTACAACTTTATCCCAGCCTTTAAGTATACAGTATCCAAAAAAAAATTATAAGTAGCTTGTTCTTTTAAAACAGAATGGTACAAGAAATAGCCCTGGCTTCATTGGGATGATACATTAGAAACTGTAAAATGTTTTGTTTGTTTGTGAGCTAAAGAGCTTAACTTAAAAGTTATCATTGCTGGATTTTTCAATTGGAAAAAAGCTTTGAGAAATTTTTGTATCATGAAAATAGTGAATCTCACAAAGGTTCTGAAGAAGCTCTTTTAGCTTTCAATCAAAAGCCAGTTTCAGCTAGGTCATCTGCCCAAGTTAGCAAGGAAATGGAAAAAGCTCAGAAAGCTCTCATTACAATTGTTTCAAGTATCAAATTCTTAGCTACTCATGGTCTTCCTTTAAGAGGCAAACAAGAAAAGGAGGGTAATTGTATGAGCTACTTGAATTAAGAGGAAATGAAACACCTGACATTAAAGATTGGTTGTTCAAACAGCATAACCAGCTTTCCCATGATATCCGGAATGAAATACTGCAATTATTGTCTTTAACAGTAGTGCTCAATTTGAATCAATACATTAAAATCAATCAATATTTTGCTCTTACTGTAGATGAGACGACCGATAATTCAACAAAAGAACAAGTTTCCATTTTCTTGTGACATGTGAATGATGATTTTGATGTATTTGAAGATTTCATTGGGTTGTATAAGACATCCTCAACTACGGGAGACACTTTAACAGCTACTATTGAAGATATTTTGTTGAGGCTAGACCTACCTATAGTAGACTCTCAAGGTCAAAGAACTATTTATGTACATTGCTACAGCCATTCTTTAAACTTAGCTCTCATACATGCTTCTAGCACCGTACCTGAAATTTAGAATGTTTTGGAAAATGTTCATACACTTGTGAATTTTTTTAATGAATCTGCCAAAAGAACTGCTATTTTCCTCAATTACAAAGCAGATAATGATCCGGCTTTGGCAAAAAAATACTACACTGAAACCTCTGAGTCTTCCAAGATCAAGTCTTTGAACGCAGTGAATTCTCAATATTAAACAATACTAAGTGTACTTGACAGCTTGAAATCCAAAGAGTCTGTTGCAAATGGATTGTCTGCTTTCTTTGAGAAAATCAGCAGTTTATTTTACCTCGAACTGTCAGTAATAGTTTTTGGTATTACAGAGGAACTTGCTAGAAATCTGCAAACCTCAAATATCAGCATCACATCCGCCTTGAGGCAAACTGAAATGGTTACGGGGCATCTTACTGACCTTAGAACAGAGGAAAAGTTCACTGAGTTGTAGGAGAAAGTTAAGAAATGAGGGGAAGATATAGATTTACAGCCAGTTAGCCTCCCTCATGTCCAAAACCTCCAAAGTGCTTAGAACACAACATAAATGCATCACCACCAGTACAATATTCAAACCCCGAGCAGTTCTTGAGACCAAAGTACTTTGCAGTTATCGGCAGCATTAAAGGGGAAATTGAATCATGTTTTCAACATCCAGGAGTAGCTATTTATAAGACAGTTGAAAATGTTCTTGTAAAGTCATAGAATGGGGAGGTGGAAAACATTAGAGATCAAGTGCTACAAATTTGCGAGCACTTGAAGGGAGATTTGAATGTAGAGAGGTTTACAAGGCAATTGGTTATGTTGACAGAACTTACTGCTGGTAGGAAAATAAATAGTGTTCATGATGTGTTAGATTCCACAAGAAAAGAGAACAGCCACAAACCCAAAGATTATTTTCAGGAGTGTGTACTTGTTTAAAGCTGCTGCTTGTTTTACCAGCAAAACTGGCAACAGCTGAAAGAACTTTCTCCACCCTAACACGTTTGAAAACATGGCTGCATTCAACAATGACTCAAGAACGTCAATCACATAGCTGTATTGGCTGTACATCAGGATCTGGCAAAAGACGTTTCCAACATGGATATTGCCAACAAATTAATTTCTTCAAAAGAATCAAGAAAATTAGTTTTTGGCCACATCCACATGTAAACTGTGTTTAATGCACAAAAATTATAAATTTTTTTATTAATATTTAAAGACACAACTGAGCATTATTTTCAAATAGGATTTATTTAAAATTTGAAATTTTTCTACTTGATGGTGTATTGGTGCAGTATTTATAGAATTTGTATAATCTGATTTCTGATATTTGTTTATAACCGTTAATCAACATCAGTTTCAGTAAACATGTTAAAAAAATGATGTGTACACCCGTACATGTATTATGCAAGCTTTGAGTAAGTATTAATATTAAAGACGTTAGTAGATTTTTCTTCCTGTGATGCCGTGATACTTCCTAGTTCTTATTTCAATTTTTATATTGCACAATGCATATGGAAAAATCCCCCCCCCCCCAATCATGATTTTTGACCTTGACCCCTTAATTACGAATACCTTCCACCGCCTCTGACTAGCGACTTCATGTAGCCCCAAAGAAAGAATCCCATCTTGGTGGGATCTGGGGATCGTGACAGTCAAGCGATGGAACTATATAACCGTTTCTGACCTCGTGCTTAAACGCAAAAGTTGTTCCAGCCCTAGAGTGCTGTAACGCAAATCTTTGAATCAAAATGTCTTCAGCCAAACTTTCTTGATATTTATTCCACAGAATTAAAGATTAACATTAACATCGCTGATGTTGTTTTCGGTGAAATAAACCCTTTGCCTGTTTTTTTAAATGAACAGCAAGGTGGGTGATTGTAGGTGCCCATTCATCCACACTAAACGATAAAATCCCCATACTGCTTCTGAGCTGCAGATGTAGCGCCCGGATTGGTATTTTTCTCAACTTCGCTTGGTGATTGTATGCTGAACATAGCTTGATCAATCCCTTTATTAATGTATTTAGTAACACAGCGGATTGATTTTACCAAACTGCACAGTTCAACGTTGATGTGGATGTCAAAAATTTTTAGAAGTAAAGGATTGTATGGAACAACCCACCAATTTCATGGTTTTGTACAGTGGCAGTCTGCCCACCTTCATCAAGTGACAGTCAATGATATTTAGGGTATCCATCGTCTCCAGTGGATGTTTGACTCTGAAATGACATTGGGAATTTTTTAATATACCTACCCTCACACATACACGGAGAACGTGTGTTACAATTTCGTACAAGATAGGTGACTGCTGAAATGATGGTATCAATTTGATCAAGCCTAATCTTCTAATCTTATTTACTAACCATAACAGCAGATGGACATGTGGTAAACCATATTTCTATCACTCAAAGGTGTACATATGGAACTGAAGTGGATCAAATATGTGGGCTTTGTTTATGAGGAATAGGAGTTTCTGAACTTGTAAATGGAATATTCTATTCATTATAGTGTATCTGTCTTGTGGAATTGAATTGGCGTGGATATTTTCTTTGATTTCTACCCAGTTCAGATTTCATGTTTTAGTTATAAAAATATCAAGTTTGCGTGATGCCTGACAAAAGTCATTGCCTCTTGCGTTTTTTCATGGAGATATTTGGGTCCACCCATGAACGATGAAGGTAGTATAATCAGTTGCCCAATTTCGCTGCTGTGTTCATTCAATTGTAAGGCATCCTACAGATGAACATAATTTTCTGCTTGTAATTTAGTTTGGTTGTTATGGATACAAGCAAATCGTTCTGATTGAATTTTTGCACATTGATTGACTAAGCATTGGTTCGTTAACATTCCATATCTGAGTATGGGGTTAAAATTATTAAATATTGTCATTATAGGGTAGCAATAGTAGTTCATGCATGAAACCACATTATATAGCGGAGCTCCAGTAACCGGATCAACTTGGGGATCATTGATGGTATATCCGTCATTGCTCCAACATAGCATCTGTGCAGCTGTGATATTTTTTGCAGATTATCGTCGCGGCTGTGCAATAAAATTCAATTTTATCAACTGTTGTCAAGCTATCACAACTGCTACTTGATTCGTGGACGGAGCAATATAACGGCCACCATGTTCACCAACGAGCACTTTATTTGCATGGATAATGATGAAGTCCGGTGTGCCTGGTCGAACACTCTCGATAGCAGTTTTGAAAGACTGTATGTAGTTGTGCGAATGTAACATGTCTTGTAAGGATCTTACCAAGGCACTATCTAATAGTTGCAGGAACATGTTACATCATGTTGATGCTTGTGTTTCAGGATCAGAGATTTATGATCACTGGGCCAATAGGGACTCAAGCTACCTGCTAAATTATAGACTTGCCCTTGAATTTTGAATGTACGCATAAAGTCCCACTTGACGGCCTGCATACTCCTAAATTACATCATTTGAAACATGTTGTTGTATCGGTGTATATTGAGCATAAATTGTTTAGACATAGGATGACCACCCGTAAGAAGTGAGTTTAATGGTTCAGGTGGAGGAAGAATTTCCTCTCATTTAACTTTTCCCTGTAAGCAACACATACCTTTTGATTCATCCTTCCATTTCAGAGCAGAACAATGATAACAAGAAAACAGACATTGTATCTATTGAAACCGTAGGGTCATTTTTATAATCTATGGAAGAATTTTACTTCATGGCAGAATACACTTTATCTGACCACAAATTAGAATTGTCTGTAGATTAAACTTGCATTACATGTCTGCAGGTAATTTGTCTATTCTGACTAGCAAATCAACTGTTCCTTTCAACAGATGATTCTCTAGCTTTCTGTGTTCTATGTCTATCACTGAATGCAATAGGGCAAAGTGCAGATCACAGCGCACTTTATAGAGAGCAGGCTGCGGCGCCATGCTCGCTCAACAGTTGTAATTATTTTGTTGCACATAATTAATAAATATGTGCTAACACCTAAAAGGTAACTAACATATTTAATTGGATATGGATTAATACTGTGTTATTCAAAAAGTCTTTGTAAATGAAACCCTATCTTTAAAGACAAAAATTATTACTGTGGGTTATCCTTAAAAGATAAAACATATGCTGTCACAGACTTTTTTGTAACATATGCTGTCATGGACTTTTTTGCACACCTTTATGAGATTTACAATTCTGTAGTATATTAATTTGGTGTATCTCTTATGGTTTAGTCAGTGTAAGCCATGTAAGCACCCGAAAAGCAGCTTTCTCCAACTTGATTAGAAAACATCAACATTTCTCTACTATCCTAAAATTAAATATTAATGTATTATACATCTAAACCTTCCTCAAGAAATTCTCTAAATGATGGTAATTACTGCATCAAAATCCATCAAGTAATTTAGAAGCCTTAGATGAATGCACACACACATGTGGCTGGGCGACTGTTTTATACTATGCATAGATGACACACAAGCAAATTATCTATGATGCTATCACTAATTTGAATGTATTATTTAACATTCATGCAAAACTTACAGTAACAATATACTGGGAACAGTCAGAATATTTACAGCGTTAAATGATACTGGTGGTATCACATCTGTGAAAAATTTACTGGTGACCAGTAAATTGCATAAGTGAAAGCAAATTTTTTTTTTCGGAACTGTAGGAAGATTTGTGTAGTTTGCTGAAAACAATAGAACTGGAACTGTGACATGAAAACAAATTTCTGTATGAAAGGTGAAATAAAGACTTAAGTAACTTAAAACACGCAGTGACAGCTACCGACTTCATCATTACCCATGAAACATTTACTTACTGCAATAAAAAGCTGGATGGCTGACACTATAACTGTGTCAAGTGTCTGGAACTTTCTAACTTCTGTAGTTCCAATGATAGGTTCAAGTTGTTGTGCATCATCTTCAATACTGAGAGATGCATCATTGAAAAACACACCACCCTATTGACACACAAAAAATCACTTCAAAATATAGCCATTAAACTATTCCTTACAAAAATTTTTCATTGCAAGCAATTCCAAAACACAAACATGCTATTGGCAAAATATAATTTTATATTTTATTTTTAATTACCAGTATGCATTTTTTAAAATTAAATAAAGTAATAATTACTTTTCCCCTCCAAAATACAAAAAACTAAATCAAAAGTTAAAAACTTTTAATTCTCATTAAGTAAAACATGTTCGCTATTATCTTAAATACAGATTTCAAAACTGCATAGAAAAGAAAAAGTAAAATTTTTGCTATACTACCAATTGAACTGAATGTGCTTCAGATAGTCCACAGTCCTGAACACTCTAAGTAAGAATGATTATGCTGCAGTTGCTCATTATGAGTATACTGTAATGGCTGTGTCCCATTAAAGATCATTTGAAGCTAGTTAAATCTTAAATTTATTTTATCAATGCAAATATTTTTCATTCTCTTTACAGGCTCATCTTTAATGATGTATACAGAACAATTTTGAAATTTAATTAAAAATTTATTAATAACTTACTGTTAGTGAAAAATATACGATATGCTTCAAATAACACGTAACCCCCACCCCACCACCCAATTTCCGCAATGGTTGCCAATCACAAAATGTGATTTTCACTAAATGATAAAGTTAGATGGGTCAGTAGCATGGGGTAGTGAATCTGTGTTCACATCTGTAAGTAAACAATGCCAAACAACAAAAACTGCGCCAATGGAAATATCATCTGACTCATCATTAGGATTTAATGAAAACGATTTCCAGCAGCATGTAAATTTTTATAGGTTTTCTTTGATGTATGCATAAATTTACTAAATATGCACTACTGGGCGATAGAGAATTCGCGTCAGGCCCCGCACGCGGAACACCAGTGACAGTGGAGTGTGAATGTGTGGTGTGGAATCGTTGGAGACTACGTCATTGTGCTATACTTCATTCAAGGGACATTGACCGGCTGTACTTACGTCCACTTTCTCAACAAGACCCTATCATCACTTCTGGAAGACATACTGTTGGTGCAAGTAACATTTTATATTAGTTTTACTTGAGACAGTTCTGCATGCTGTATGTGACTGTCACACTAGCGGTGTGTGGTGGTAAACGGCAGTTACACGAAGTAATGGTGGGACGGGTCATATTATTTTTGTGTGCTCAAACATTTTGGTCCTCCAGAAAATAATATTATCAGTGCGTGATAAGTGATGCAGTATCCTCAAAGTAATACTATATACAGCAAAATGCTGTTTGAGCTGTAGTAAAATATGTGACTTAGTGGCACCAAGTATATTGACTGCAAGAGCTCGGGACGTTAAACTGAGATTTCAAGCGGATCATAAATTGTATTGCTGTGTATGGTACAGAGTGATTGTTTTTGTGACGCAAGAAGTGCACAAAATTTCACATAGAGAAGCGGCAACAGTTCACTACTGGTAGGAGAACAAGGCAGCGGCACAAATGCCGGAGTTGCAACACACAATTATTTTCTTTCTAGAGAGCAAAGCAGACGAAATGTATGAAGAGTCGCTTCAAGATGAGTCTAAGTTAGAGGACTTCGAAATAATCTTCCAGGAGGTTATTGACAAACAAAATGAGTTACTGGCAAATGTTTGTACGTTGTGTGCTATCCCACCAGCAGAGGACAAAATTGACATTAATGAGGTTAAGGAACAGTTTGCGGCTTACGAGATTGTGTTTCGCGAACTACGTAAAATGTACATAAAATTGGTATTAAAAAAAGTTAGGTTAGGTTTTATGGGGCACTACTCATGAGATGCAAGCTGCTTTTTTGCCGCAAGCATCAATGTTGCCAGCATTACCACTGCCTGTTTTTAGTGGTAACCATGCAGAATGGAAGGGATTTGTGGAATTATTCAATTCCATGGTTAGCCATGTTTCCCACTTACCAAAGGTGTAAAATCTCATTATTTGTGAATCCGAAGTCAGAGATGACAGTGCAGTTGTGATGTGTGCAGCAGAAGGGAGGCAAGTTGCCACTCAAGTTTCCGCTGTGTTGTTAAAGACTGCATTATTACTGGTGAAGGATGGGGCAGGACACTTCCAGGTGGTTCATGCATTGCTAGACGGGGCCTCTCGGTCCTCCTATATCACAGAGGCTTGCGTACAATGACCGAGTCTCAGGCAATATCAAACTGAAATCAACATTGCTCGTGTCGGTGACGTGGTTCCAGAAACAAGAGGGGCAGTTGTGTGTGAGATTGGTTCTCTTCAGTCACCAGAGACATGCCTTTTGTACCAAATGCAGTTGGAGGTCTCAAGCATCTGGATGGGCTGCCACTGGCTGATCCACAGTTTGCCACCACCCAGTGTAATAGACATGTTGCTGTCTGCAGAGATAGTTGCAGATGTGACGACAGGACCCCAAGATCACAGGACAGCCACATGCCTTCCATACCAGGTTTGGATGGGTGTTGGCAGGTAATGCACCATGTGTACAGGCTGCCCAGCAAGCGTTGTCATTTCTGGTACGTACTGATTTGTCCCTTGATGTTGCCCTGAAAAATGTCTGGGAAACTGAAGACCTACCTAGGAAAACTTTAATGTCAGTTGAAGACCAATGATGTGAGCAGTACATCCAGGATACCCACACGTGTGACAGTTACGGCAGGTATGTGTTGCGGCTTCCTTTTGCAGCCACAGATGTCACACTTTGTGATTCTTATGGTAGTGCATTTAAGTGACTGCAGGGACTGGAGCATAGGTTATATAGATCACCAGAGTTGCTTAAACAATAAAGGCAGTTCAGGGACAAGTACAAGAGCTTAGGGTACATTTCGCAGATTGGAACGCTAACAGTTGGTACCAATGGGAAGGCTTATGTATTCTTAAGATTAGAGGGCATATCTGAGTTAGTGAGGCATGGAGGTATTAATAAAAATAAAAGAATTGAATTAAATTTTTTAATCATTTATAATGCTATAAAAATAAACACAGCTGTTATCAGCTGTTATTTGCAAATGTTAAAATACCTATGTATATTATTAATATTTGTCACACTACAGTGAGCACAATATTTAAAGTCAATCACAAACCTAATTAAAGTCTTTATATTGGCAACAGCAATTTAATACACACTTTTATTATTTACACATATTCAATACAACTGTCTACTGCCATCATTCCAAATGCCTGTCGCTCACACACTCAGTTCAATAGTTTTGCCAGTCTGACTCATTCTCCACTATATTGATGCTCGCAGTCTGCAGACGTCACTCATTGCTTCGTCGCTTTGCTGGTTCTGCACCCCTGGTGCATAAGACCATACTAGTCTCCAGACTCTGGACTTTAAGACTATTAACTCGGTGGCCCTCTGTGCTTGTATAGATTCGTAGGCCTGCTACAGTGTCATGTCCAATGAAATGATAGGGTCACCACTAAGTACCATAGTTACAGCTGTATGATGGGAAAACTGAAAGTGAATTCACAACTTTGGTTTAGAGACAATATCACTTTAGATGTGCCAGCCAGCATCACCTATTGCACTTCATTGATTTTTGCCTCACACACACAAACACACCTCTCACTAGACAGCAGCCTTACCAAAAAAATAAGTACTATGTAAGAGAGAATAACAGTATAAATAAATAAGATGAAAGGAGAAATGGTAAGCAAAACTGGCAGGTTGAATGAGAGGTCAGATCAGAGTACCAGGTAATAAAAAAAAATACATGAAAAATCAGAGCAGGTAACAAATTAGCTTCACAAACTAGTGCAAAGACACTGAAAATTCAGGTGATTGTCAATTTTTTACTTTCTTTTCTAGTGGAACTTTGATGCTGATAAAAACCAAGTTACAGTAGCTAACTTCAATATTACAGCTTACGACAAAAAATGGCAGGAAATGGACTGTAAAATCAGAGCCCCCACAACTTCAAACATAAATTTAGCAAAAACTACATTGTGCACTAAACTACAGAAATGAATGAACCATTTGGAACTGCTTTTTTAAGAAAGATACAAGACCACATGTATGGCAAATTCAATTCAAGGATAACAGGTGCCATGCGAAGAACAAGTTATGCAACAAACCAGTTTTCCACTGGATTATTCAATCAATGAATAACCTACTTGTTAAACCACAGAAAGTGGCAAAGCTTACCAAAAAAAAAATATATCTATCTATCTATCTATCTCTATCTCTCTCTCTCATATTTCACACACAAACCTTTCTGAAAATCTTATACTACATTAATTTGTAATTTATCTCAATACAGAGAAAACATGTGTACTCCAACGAAATGCCTCTTCACATTCAGCAAGTAATAATTTTATGTACTGCAGCAAATTAACATTATGTTCTTACAAAAGTATACTGATATCTCTATAATGTAATATATTCTGTGAGTAGTAACCTGCTAGTGAATATTTTCTTTTCATATTCCATGTTAATTTTTTTTTATATCTGGTAAAAAAAAAACTAAAACATAGTCCCTGTAATGATGGTAAAAAAAATTCACTCTTAGGGTTTAACAATATTTTTTTAAAACTAAATTTATAATACTTTAAATACATAAACTAATTTGCGCTAAGACCAAACTCCACTTTGGATAGTGATGCATAGTTTCATGATGTACATAAGATGTGTTTAGGGACATGTAGCAATTTCCTTGAGACTTGTGGTATGTGCTCGGGCTACATAAAGGAATACTGTAATTAGTGGTCAATGTCCCCCTTCCCCTTGTGCCTCGGCGCCAAGGGGGTACGGCAAGTGAATAGGAGTCACATGTAACTGGCACTCCTGTCTCGTACCAAATTCGTGCCTTGCACAAACTAAATCGGCGACGACCCTCAGCTCTCCTCTAAACACGTCTATCGGTTACTATGGCTTGATGCAGAAGGAAGCCTTCACAAACTTAAGCTTGTCTCTTTCTTTACAACAATTACTGTGATTCAGATCCTTACCTCTTAGGCAAACACACATTCAAGTAAAACTTCTTTGCAAAAACTGTTCACTGACTCACAAGATAAATGTATATTACAGCGTATTTGAGAAAAGTTAACTTCAGCTAAGTATTGAATTTTTTAATGTTTGCAGAATTTAACACATGCTCATCTCAGTATCTAAGCTGGATTCTACCTTGTTCAAATCAAAACATCATAATGTCAGAATATACGTAAACAAACTAGTAAATATTATTTTTAATATCTGGAAGGCATAAAAGAAATCAAATTTAAAATCAAAATAAAATATGTTTCTAAAAGACAACATTTCTAAAATAAACATTAAATATTCAAGCATAACAACAAATCACTTTACTATACTGTCACAATGGTCCACTGGGGTACATACCACGGAGGATGGCGTAACGTAATGTTACAAAGTCTTTTTACGAAGGCACATGTTCAGTTATATGTGTGCTACCTTTCTCTGAGAGCTGACAAATTGATTTTATTTTCATTCTGCAATAATAATTTAGGACTAATGTGTCCTTTTATGCACATTAGACCTACATCATGAATGTCATGCTGATTTCTGTTACAGCGTGAGAACTTCAGTGTTTTTCTTAACAACACTGGTGATTGTATATATTTTTTAGTTTTGTTTTAACAACTCACAATCACCAGACATTTAGGATGTCCACCACATACACAAACGCACCCACGTGTAATTGAATCGGCAACCTCTGTAGTGCCTTAAAGTAAACATTTAGAAAATCTGGCTTAGCATACACTCATTTCATAAGTTGGCCAAAGAGAACCATTTTCGAACATTTAATTTCCCATACTTGGGAAGTCAAGAAACTAAACATGTATTTTAATTTCATTAAAATGTACAAGACGTACGAAGCATGCAGTAAACAGACTGAATCTTTCACTCACTCCTGTTGATGTAGTACTGAAACTTCTTGACAAACTGACCATTTTTACGCTACACTATAAAATTTGAAAATAAAGCAATTTCCATAAGGTAAATACACAGTTCACCCACATTCCCGCACATAAGATAGTCGTCTTTACTCAATCTTTTCCTTGCCAGTTCAGGATTTGCGGGAGCTGACTCGCGATTAACGGTTGCTAGTAGTTGTTAACGAATAAAAAAGTTACAATCAAGCTCGCAATGTTTATGATCATTTCTACTACAAACAGGGCCAACAACTTTTGTAAAACCAACCAAAATTTCGTATATACGTTTTCGACTACAAATTTCCCAAAATGAGATAACACTCATGAACGTATTTACTCCGAACAAATTTTTCAGTCAAAACTGCTTCCAATACGTGTAGACAAATTACATTATACAGTAAAGACATCATATAACGTCATAGAGACCGCCATATTTGACTTTAAAAAAAGGTTGATGGTTTCAGATTGACGGGGTGGAATGCAATGAAACAGTCATTTATGAAAAGGTGGCGTGAAGGATATCGCCTCTAAGTTAGGCGACAATTGACGGGAGTCGAATTGTCGAAAGCTGTAGGAATTCGCCACACACTTGGGCAAGCCAATAGAGGCTCTGTGGGGTCTTGGAAATGGCTCAGGTTGAATTTTGACGCGGTGAAGAGTGAGGTCTGTGGAATTTTGGAATTAACCAACCAGGCGCCTGGTGTCCTAAGCGACGACACCATGATGATGGATGATGATGTAACACGATGACTCATGGTGATCTCGGGGTGCTGCGGGCCATACGCCCGGATAAAAATTCCAGTTGAATTGTTGACTTCTGCCCTCTCTGCTGCTGTAGTTGTAAAGGAGCTATTGTTGGATACTTGATAAATAGTAATAAATGGGCTGATTACACACTATGCTGTTGTAGTGAATTTTGGTCGCAAACTTAGAAATACTTTACGACTCGCAATGTCAATTATAAGGGCTATCCACACGCCATGCAGATACGATGCAATGTGACACTTTATACATGCTTACGTTAAATATTGCTGAAAACACTTAATGAAGGCAGGTATTGTTACGGCCCGTCCCTTAAATGCCTTGCAGCGACCGAAATAACATACACACAGATCAGTTCTCAGAGTATTTAACTGGTTGAACTATACCTTCTCTCAGGAAGACACTTTACATGCAGAAAATAACTTAACCTGTCATCGCGGTTACGCTGATAAAAATTGCCTATGTAATACACATGGAATTATGGTGCTTTATGCTTCCCCGGGCAATGCAAAACCACGGGGAAGAGAGGGTGGAGTACCGGGCAGCTGAAACGAAAATAGTTCCTAGAAAATAATGCTATTGTAGTGAAATGATCAGTACAAAATAGCTGCATGCCGCCCGGTTCGCTGAAAAAACATGGAGCTCACAGACACATGTAACTACCCTCGCCGATGCTGGACGCTTACTGACATCTCACCCCGACACAAGAACAGGCGAAGAAGTCCTGCACGGAAAGGTAGGAAACTACTTCTTGCACTTACACAAGGCAATTGCTAGGGGTTATATCTTGTTTCTTTTATGGCATACATTTTTAGCGTGTGTAATAACAAAACATAAACTGATCATTACGGCAAAACATATTTATTATCGATTAAAATCCAATTCAGCATAACCATGAATTTATATTATATTTATTATATATTTATATTATGTATAATAATCATATATTTGTTACTGCTGTTATTAGCATATTTGGTAACGCTACCATGTTTTCTCGTAAAAGAGTGAAGTTTGAATTTGGTGACCAGATTTGGTTGAATTGCAAGCTGGTTGGTACCACTGGTGACATGCATATTCATGGTCAACTTTTGTCTCTAATCACTTTAATTTCAATAGACATTAAATATACCGGAACTGTTGTTCTTCTACCCTCCCGAGACATCACCCTTCTTTTCCAACAGTGCTTGCATCGCCTGGGGAAGAATAATACTGCACTTAACCAATTTATAGGCTTCGCGCCATTTTCTAGTCTCATCTTACCTGCAGGTTGAAGACCGGAAGTGTTTTTGTAGTTCAAGTGTAGGCCACATAGCCTTGTTTAATAAGTAAGCAATTACCCATTGAGAACAGTTCATGAGGCATTTATTTCGTGGCCTTCAGGCTCTTCAGGGGACGGGCCCTAAAAAGACTCGTAACATTCCCAAGTGTATAACTATGTATTTTATTCGCAAGGTTTAATGACCAAGTATCGTGTGTGTAAAACATAAGGTGTGTGACTAAAAAATGACTTGTCCGAACGTGTGACAGACTCCTACTGCCTTTCTGACATTTTGACAGTCGTCAGAATGGGCCCAACTTAGTTGCTAAACTTGGAAATCCACAAATCCAATTTTAATTTTTCCAAATTGTCTTCAAAATTTTCCTGCCAAACTTTTCTGAATTTACCCGCAATGAGGGAGCTGCGTGGTCAACTTTGTGACCCGTAGAGCAAGGCGAATTGTTGAGACGCATTCCAGATGCCCACACAAAGCAAGGAAGGATGCACGTGGTCGGTGGGAAAAAGCACATGAGAACTGCGAGGCTGTCGCCATTGCTTCAGCAAACAATAGTTCGGACAGACACAAGAAAAATTTGCGACCGCAAAACCGAATGTAAACAGGGCATGGAAGATTATGTACGGTAAAAGTGACAGTATAAGAAATGCTCATACAAGTCAAAATATCAGGTGTGATAAGACAGGGAAACCACAACATCCCTGCCATTACTGCAGACCAGCAGAGGTGTGCCACTGGCACAGCCAGTACCTTAACTATTAGCACCTCGACAGTTACTAGGGAGCAGCACCCGGAAAACAGGTAAACGGGAAGCAGGGACTGATATCTCCGATGCCCCAGTCCCATTAAACAGCACCAATTGACACCACAACAAGCTCTTGTAAATTAGGTGAGTGTAAGTATGCCACAATTTATCCGCATATTGTGTTTGTAAATGGAAAACCATGTTACGTGGTGATAGACGAATTCGTAAATAACCATGATGTCGCATCTACCAAGCATGTAATAATATTGACCACAGTTCAAGAAAGTAGTAATGCATTAGGACAGGCAACTGTCGCTGTACAGATTCGCGAATTAGAAACTATTACAACTGCAATAATAACAGCTGAGATCATGGAACAGGCAATTTTAGGCAGGCCCTGGTTGAGCCGGCTGTGCGATGCATTCATTCTAGCGCAAGTAGCAGCGCAAAGTTTATCATATTTATAGACATGCAAGACACAAAAACCCCAGGGTAATATTAGAGGAATTCACCATCAAATACCCCCACAACACCAGGCCACGTTACAAAAACTTTTGGTTGAGCGAAAAGAAGTGTTTGCATAACATGATGCCCTTAGACATATAATTGTCGTAGAACACACAATTCCTTCAACACAGGAAGGACCAATTTACAACACACAGCGAAGCTATATTCCACACCAGGCCAGGATAATTAAAGAATAAACCAAGGAAATCATATTGCATAAGGGTGTAATAGAGCCTACATGCAGTCAGTTTAATCCAGCTTTCAGTTTAGCACCTAAAAAAAATGGAGGATGGCATTTTTGCATGGATTTTAGGCCAGTAAACCAAGTGACATGCAGTGCATTGCTACCATATATGTGTCGAAGACACATTGCACTTGTTAGGAAGTGCCGAAATTTTGACATCATTAGACCTAAAGAGTGGCAATTGGCAAATTCCAGTCAATCCGCAACCCAGTGAGAAAACTTCTTTCACCACACTGGATGGGACACAACATCAGTTGTGTGCAATGCTGTTTGGCTTAAAATGTGCCCCAGCAACCTTTCAATCAAAGATAGTGCGTGTACTAGACAACTAGGTATG
Organism: Dryococelus australis; assembly: GCA_029891345.1. NCBI lineage: Eukaryota > Metazoa > Arthropoda > Insecta > Phasmatodea > Phasmatidae > Dryococelus > Dryococelus australis. The sequence continues at coordinate 89,137,982 of CM057001.1, read as the reverse complement.
CAAATTCAGCCACATGTACTTAGAGTACGTAATAATATGGTCAGAGACTTGGGAAGACAACATCCATCATTTATCAATAGTATTGGAAAGACTTGCCTTTAATGGCTTAACCCGCTTTGTGGAAAAGTATCACGTAGGTAAAATAGAACTGGATTTATTAGGGCATGTTGTTAGCGAGAAAGAAAACACATCGAAACCGGTACAGTTGAAATTGACCAAACAGCAATGTCCACCACGTACACGCAAGCAGTTATGCAAGTTTGTCGGAATGATCAACTAGATCTGCGAGTACATTGATGGGTTTCCAGAAATCACAGCACTGTTCATGTATCTACTGTCACCGCAAAAGTGATTTATGTGGATGGGAGAAGCGGAACAGGATTTTCGAGTACTCAAAGAGCATTTCAGAATGTGCCCAACACTATCTCGGTATGACCCCACAAAATCACTGTTTTTTGCAGACGGATGTCAGCCAGGCAGGGCTGCGTGCAGTTCTGTAGCCATGTGCATTGGTGAAAAGCATGACATAGATTTTGCAAGTGCAAAGTTTGGCCCTACAGAAAGAAGATATTGCATGAAGGAACAGGAATATTTAGCAGTGGTCTGGGCAGTAAAGAAATATTGTGTATATTTAGAGTACTACAGATTTACCCTGCGAATAGATATCTGCTGTTCAGTTTGGTTAAGCAGTATGAAGGAGACACATTAGTAAACTTACCCAGTGGGCACTGCATCTACGAGCATACGACTTTGTTGTAGAGCACATCCCTGGGAAGGAGATTGAACTCGCTGATGCGCTATCACGAGCGCCGAACCCAGACGTTGTTGTATACGATAATGCGGAGTGGAATGAGATATTTCTGCCAGAATCCCACGTACATCTACGCGAAGCACAGTTGCATGAGGTAGACATTGTGAGGGCCGAGATCATTGAGAGCAAACTGTACAAATAAGTGGAGGCCGTGCAAAAGAGTTGCACATCTAGTAAAGCGCAAATGCAGAAGTGTGCACATAGTAATGTAGAGCAATGGCATGTATTGGATAACCGATTTGAGACGTTTTCTCTGCGGTATACGAGTATATGAAGACTGTTTGTGCCAATAGAAATGTGAAAGAAAGTTTTGCACTTATCCATGCTAGACACACAGCAGGACATCCCGGCACGGACCTGACAATCCGAAATGTATTAGAGAAATTTTTCTGGTACGGCCTATCACGTGATGCACGGCAGTACGTACGGAATTTTCAGAAGTGTCGACAGTTCAGATCGTGCCGCACAGATGGTGCGCGAAACAGCACCCATGAATGCCAAAAAGACACTTTGAATCCATAAGCCTTAATCTCATAAGCCCATACCCACTCGTCAGTAGGGGGTAAGCTATTTATTTTGGTAGTCACTGACAACTTCTCCAGGTGAATAGAGGCTTATGTGATTAACAGTGTATGTATCATGAGTGTAGTGAAACCACTTCAGAACGAATTCTTCGCATGTTGGGGTTTTCCGAACCAAATTCTTACTGATAACAGCACACAATTCATGGACAGGAAGTGGCAGATGTTGCGCACCTGATGGGGGGGTACATCATTTAAAGATGGCAGTCTATAACCCATGAGCCAATCCCATGGAGCATCGCAATCAAGACTTGAAAACACAGTTGCGACTCAGTTGTGTAGTCAGCATAACAGCTGAGATGAACATCTGCCCGCTGCCTTGTTTACCCTACAACAGGCTTGTAAACACCACCACTGGGAGAACGCCTGCAGTCGTGCTACTATGGGGGAAACTAGTCCTATCAGGTGAGCGAGGTTGTCAAAGAAACATGGCGATGAGTAGCTACGAAAGCTGCGAACAGAGAGGAAGAATCGCCGGCAGAGATATAGTGAGCAACGTGAACATCAAAAATGGTATGCAGAAATGTGGATCCTACAGAGCAAGGGGACACCACCCGCAATGCAAGAGGGGTAATAGGTGTAGCTGCGAGCACACTCACAGTCAGCCACCTTGCAGAATTTCTGCGCAGGCCTGGCCATTAAATGGAGCAACGGGCCGATCATATACCTGGTCCGAGTGGTTCGCAAGCAAGGGGATGACATAAATCTGATTTCTGGAAATGTTGATGGAGCAGGCGTGCCTGGTATCTCACAGCCCCACGACGGCAGCCTGCCGAGTTCCCCGGGCAAGCAAGTCAGGAGGAAGGTGGGTCGGCATTTCCCACAGGAGGCCCACCACCAGTATGTCAAGTCTCGCCGACCCTGAACATCGTAGTGTCTAACAGTCCCGGGAATGATATGAGTCACAGTGATGGGGACGACACAAACAACAGCAGAGGTCGTTACCACATATGGAGCGGCACATAAGAGCACACTACAATATGCAGAAAACCCAACCTGAAGTCAAAATGCAAGAGGGTGAAATTTCGACCCAGGCAACACTGACGGCGACGTCGCTGCTGCGCAACACGTGAACAGGAGGGGAGTGGAAGGTATATCAGAACTCTCACAAGGACATGCAGAGATTGACACACTGGAGTCCAGGGGTGCTTGTCAGAAGGCATCTCCCGACACACATGATGGCTCACCGCCTACTTATGTTACCATTCAAGTGTCAGCACCCCAACTGCTGCCTATAGTTCTGAAGGTACGACGCCCAACATCATGATGCACCCGGCAAGTGGCGAAACCACAAATGCAAGAGCATGTAAGCATGTTGGGGCTCGGGGATCACAAAAGGGTGATTCAATCCCCCCAGTGAGCTCAGGATTAGGTCGCACCCATGAGAAGCAAGTAAAGAAAAATTGAAGGAGCAATGCAACGAGCAGGAGAAGGTGGAGGTGCAATGCAAGAGCAGAGGAAGCAACGACAATAGCGATGATGACCGTGACTATTCGTCCGGCTTGTACGTCCTGCATCATTAGCAGACGTGGAGACATCCACTAGCAATGCGAACGAACTGCGGGTGTGTCCCCACACCACACATGCTGTTGAGGAAGAAGATGCAGGTCGAAAGGGATCGACTGCAGCAACCCTCAATGACACATCACGAGAAGGTACTTGAGTGTCCCTAACATCTGCATCCACAGCAGCAGGTCAGGAGCCTGTATGGCTGCTGCCAGTGACTGCGCAACGGATGCAAACTGTCTCAAAAGGGGGGAGGGGAGACATTTGACATGTGCTGCACTCTGTCACCCCTTAGACCAGTTGCTTGTAGTGTAAATTAACAGCAACAGAGAGTAGCACTTTACCATGCGCAGTAGCACAGCGGTGACCAACGCTATGCAAGTGCAGGTGCAAGTACTAAGTTGACAAGGTGACAGTGCAAAGTGTAGCAGTGACAGTGACCAAGCAGCCACATGTGCTCATGCAATTTTTTATACAGAAAAGATTACCAGTGTACTATTATTTAAAAAAAATAGTTTAAAGGGCAAGGGTGGTTGCGCAAGGCCACATGTATGCAAAGGAAAACCTGTAGACATAATAATGTGCTCTATAGCTCATTGCAAAGTGTTTGTTTTCATAATGTGTCTACGTGTACTCATTCCCATGTGTGTTCATCCTCACCTCAGTTCAGGTATTTTGCAAGGGTATCATGTAATTTAGTATGCACAGCAGGTTTGTTAAGAGAGTGATATGTTTTTGAAAGTGTGACGTGATAAAGTAGTTCCTCATGGCTCGCTTGCACAAAAACGCCAGCATGCATGCCATGTTGGAACATCAGTAGACGAAAAGCAATTCGAGAGGCAGGTCGTGTTTACTATGGTTCAATACACCTGGGCAGCCATCACAATTTGTATCACACTCTAACTACAATAGACATTCTTTTATTTACCAGAACCATTTCATTTTGCCACCTGGGACACTGCCTCTCATCTTCCCCAGTGTTTGCATTGCCTGGGGAAGTAATATTCACAACAAATCGTGCAAGGCCTTCACGCCATTTTCTCAATTTTACCATTGCCGACCAGTGTAATTATGGTTTGCTTTTATAAAATGTTTCCCTTGGGGGAAGTATAACATATGACTAATATAAGTCACAATAGAGGAACATGTGTTTTTATTCAGGTAAGCAGCAAGTCACTTCAGGGTACGGGCCCTTACAATTCCTGCCAAAACACATGTGTGTACGAACTTTCATACTTATGATGGTTGTCACATCGTCAGGAAAAGGTGTCGGATTAGGCCACACGTTTCGGCCAGACTTTAGATGGTTAGGAATGGACTGTTAAAGGGTCGGATGCGATTTTTGGGGGTGGTGCAGGTCAGGTGTAGGATATGGTTTACCCGGATAGGCACCAGATGCCATCATGGCGACATCAAGGTGATTGTTGACTTTGCTGATCTTGGGGTTGCGGGCCATCGACCTGGACTAAATCTCCTCGCTTCTGATGCTGGGGACCTCTACCCCACATATAACGATCGATATAAATAACATACTGTTCAGTTCACAAACGTATTTATTCGATGGGAATTAAACCTCCCTCTACGAGAGCAATTACACAATGAAAGGTGGCAAAGACCAGCCACTGCAGTTTCACTGATAAAATTCTTAGGACACAATAATCTACAGTAGCATTAAACTTCCATAGCCGATGCAATTCCCACGGGAAGGGAAGGTGATCTACCGGTCTGCTACATGCTAGTAAGTTTTCGGAATGAATTAAAGCCTATTGCAATGAAGTATCCATACCAAAATGTTGACTGCCACCAGGCGTGTTCGGGGAAAAGCCGGATTTTCAACGATACATACCACCCTCGTCCGACACTACTCGCTGACTAGCATTTCTGCCTGACACGTTGGTGGGCCTTTGCTGAACCACACATCAGTGTGGTACTTCTTTCTGTTACAACCGGTGTTATCCTACCTTGCAACATGCTATCCAATAAAACTCCTATTCAAATTTTCATAAATAACCCTGCAACATAAAAAACTACTGATGAATGAAATGGCCATAACACTGGATGCGTAATGAGACAAATGATAATATGTTAACAATGCACAAAAGAAGCAATTAAACACAACAAGCATTAAAACTTTCAATGATAAAAAAACAATGTCTCTGGTATAGATACTGTGCTAACAAGTCCAGTAATACCCAGTTCTATTTATATATGCCGACTGATGCTACTTGCAGCAGCTGCAGGTGAGGGCCGACCTACATGATCGCAGGTGGTACCGCTGTTCCTGTGGCCCTGTCGCATGATTTGTTGCTGGTGGTTGCTCCTTCCTGGTAGGCAACTCCGGATGCCAGAACTGGTCGCACTCCTTTGGCGGGTGTGCCTGCTGGCGTGAACAACAAGCTCCCCGACTCGCTACCCTCGGTGTCTCCTCATTCGCTCTTGCTGTCATCCTGCTGACTGCCATCCCCAGGTGGGACATGGCTGAAAAGCCCCTTCAAACATACTTCCACCTAAATTATTCACTTGCACTTGTATTTTTCCCTGTTCCTGATTATTTTGCTCTTATTCTCCTTGCCCTTGCTCTTGCTCCTCAGTGATTTCACCCACACTGCTGTGCACCTCACCCACTATGCTTTCTGTCCGATGTGTTAGAAGCTCCCTGTAGACCATAATGATGTCGGATAACACCTGCACACTCTCCGCCTCCTTTTCTATTGCTCGAAGTGTGAATGCACTCTCTTGCTCGCTCCTTTCTCCTGGAGCTAGTTGTCTGAGTTTCCGTCCTGCAATACCTATGGTGGTATCCCGGTGTCTGCGCACATGGGCGTGTACTCTGTGGGCTCTCCTCCCTCCCCTTAAGTACCACCACACCTCGCATTTCCTCCTACGCCTGTGTCAGCTCACTTCGGCCTTCGCCATCGTGGGATCAGGACACACCGGGACCGACTTCATTGTCGAATGGCACGCAGGGTTAGCCAGATGTCGTTCCAATGTACCTTTATTTTCAGTACATCTGTAGCATTTGACGCGGCCCACTCCAACATGCTGCTAAAGCTGCACATTAATCTTTTTTGCGGTTGACTGGAAGTGCGTCCATTCATACACTTCTTCCCCCTCATGAAGTCTTGGCAGCGGTCTGTTTTTGACAAGTAGACATCTTGCAGCATAGCGATGCTGCTGTTGTCTGACGTTGTGTATGAACCGCTGTTGTTGCCTTCTCTGCGTATCCAAGCTCGAAAATTCACTGATGTCATCACATTGCTGACATTTCGCTTCCCCTGGTAGGCGCAGGTTGCGACCTAATAACACCTGATCGGGTGATCTCCCTGTCGCTGCGTTTACTCTCCTCCAGAGCGTGTACAAAATGGCAGGTATGAGATCCGCCTAAGTGTCGTGTTGTTCGCCCATGCAGAGTTGTAGTTGTGCTTTGATCTCCTGGTTTCTGCGCTCTGTGGGTCCGCTCTCGGATGATACACCGCTCTTGTGACATGGTCGACAACTCATTTCGTGCACAATTCTCTCCACTTCCGGCCGTTAAATTGTGTACCATTGTTCGTTAATAGATTCTGCAGGAATCCCCAATTCAGGACAATGTGCTCCTCCAACACTATCGCTACGATTGTGGCCCTGGCTCCGCTGGTAGTCTACACCTCTGTACAGCGTGACAAGTTGTTGGTTACTATGACAAGAAATCACATTCCTCCTTTCGTCCTGGGATACGGACCCATCAAATATATGCACACCATCTCGAATGGCTTCCTTGGCATGCACAGCCTATGTTGTTGCCTTCCATACGAACAAAACATTGCATACATTGCACTTTTGGCATTGATGTACAAATCGTCTTGCTTCTCTGCTAAGGCCTGGCGATAAAAAATGGTCGCCCAAGTTTCGAACCGTGTGCTCGATGCCTGGGTGTCCAGCCATGCTGCCACAGTGCGAATAGGCGAAGACTTGATCCCTCGCACTCGTGGGGACGTACGCGCTACATTTCCCGGGCAGTTTAGTTGAACAGGTCTCCAGCCTTTCATCCATGGCTCGCCATCCCTCTACCTCCTACTGTGCGCATCGCCTAATATTTTTCTTAATGAACTCATAATTCCTTTGTGCTTGTATGACCTCCTGGTACAAGTCGTTAATTAGGCTCTCATGATTGATTATGGTTATCTGCTGTACTCACACCTCAGATACTGGGTCCCGTGAACTTAGTGGTAAAATGTCCTCACATTCTGTTTTGTCCCAGACGATCACCTCATTGTTGGAGTTGTGGGACAATGTGTCTGCCAGTTCATTCACCCTGCTGGGCACATGTTCTACTACAAAATCGAAGGCTTGCAGGTGTTATGCACATCGCGACTATTTTCTCCTGGCTTCTCACATGTTATGCAGCCACACAAGGCCCCGGTTGTCGGTTCATAGTGTAAACCTTTGATATTCTACATAGATCAGAATTTCTTTTCTCACAAATAACTGCCAGGCATTCCATTTCATTGATGCCGTAACACCCCTCTGTTTGCCCTTTCTTCGTGCTCGCAAAGTCTATAATGTGTTTCTCCTCTTTGTCGCTAGCCTGGTACAATAATGCACCTATCCCCTCTTGGTATGCATCAGTTTGGAGGTACAAATGTCTGCTCGTGCTGTAGCATGCTAGTGTCAGGTATGCACTGATCTCACGTGGCCTAGGAAGTCTATGCTGGTTTTACCAACGTGGCATTTTTCAACTGAGCATGTCAGGTCATTAATCGCGAGCCTCTTCAGGACTAATGGTAAATGATATACGTGTTCCTCCTAACTGTATGACCATATAATAACATCATCGAGATACATCAGCACATATTCTCCAATAATGCCATCCAGTACACATGCCATCATTGTCTGAAATGTTGTGGGTGCACATTTCAATCCGAATGATATCACACAAAATTGAAATCGCCGACCGTCTGGGGCAGTGAATGCAGTATTTGGTCTATCCTCAAGCTTCACTGTTACTTGCCAGTAGCAACTCTTAAGGTCCAGGAATGTCCAAATGGTATACTGTCCCAATGAACTTAATGCATCCTTTACACTGATGGGAGCGAGCTGCACGTTACATGGTTCAATGGCCAGAAATTAACACAGAATCGCAAGTATCCCTCTTTCTTGGGTGTTAAGGTAAAGGTTGAAATGAATTGGCTGTCCATGGGCACTATCACCCCATCATTGAGCTTCTCCTGGATTTGTGCTTTTATTATCTGCATCTGGTGCGGTAAATACCCTCACGGGCTGGTGTGTACCGACTTCCCATCTAAGAGCAGAATTCCATGCTCTGCGATAGTAGTTATTTTTAATGCACCATTTTTGCCAAATACGTCACAGCCTTCATTATGGACGCGCTGGAATGTGGCCTGGTGCTCTAGCAATACCTGGTTTTCAAACTCCCCTAACTTTACTTCGGGTAAACCACCCGTCAGACAGTGTTCCAGGTTACACACAGTGCATATTTCTCTATCGTCAAAATGAATTCAGTTTGTGGCTGGCTCTACGACAGTGTTTCGTTTTGTCAGCCATGGTATTACCAAAATAGCTTCCTCCTGGACATCCAGTGAACAGTAACTGTGGTACTAGTTTCGAAGTCACAGACTTGGAATTGTCACTTCTGCCTGTCCTACTGCCGTTCTACAATGCTCGTTCGTTGACAGCCGGATTATGTGACCTGTAGGCATAACGCCCTGCTTGTGTACAAAGCGTGGTCGTAGTAAATTGTCAATTAAAGTGTGGAATAATTGACCATTATTGGAAACCAATATGCGGATCAATAGTGCATGACTGCTGCTAATTCATTGTATCAAGGCTTGCTTGGGGGATAATTTTGTGTCTGGTGTCCGAATTATAGCAGGCAGATTGTCGGAAGTGTCCGGACCCCTCACCCCTGCAACCCATTTGCCTGGTGTTCATGTTCTGCTGCTTTTTTAATCCGATCCATATGCAGATTATTTGGACACTTGTTGTGCCAGTGGTATTGTTGGTTCGGGCAGAACCTGCACGAATATCATGGTAGATAGTCTGGATGCTATCCCTGCTGCATTATGTTGGTATTACCTGTTAAGCTCCTGTATTGTGGTTTCTGAACACCTGACCACATGGGTCCACTCCGCTTCTGGTCCTGCTTATACAACTTTTCATGCGACAACCCTCTATAAACTTTTTCATGCGACGGTCCTCTATGCAACTTCTCATGCGACTGTCCACTATAACTACATGATTGTTGTGAAAAAATTTGTGGTAAGATGGAGTTGTGAAGTTTTTTTACATTATATTCCCTCTGCTCATGCCTCCATTTAAATGCACTTGCATCACGACGTGGTGGTTCATGCGTTATCTCCCAAATGATTGCAGCATGCCTTAAGTCTTCTAAGTACCAGTAAACAGAGGTATTAAATCTCCTCTAAATTCAGGTCTGTCTCTTTATGCAATTCATTCGAGCACTTCTTGCTCTGACAAGTGTGGATGGAACCGCTTAGTGAGGCGATTTTTGCATGTGGTAAAGACTGTAAGTGACTCAGCCAGTTGTTGACCTTCCAGAGGTAAAGACCCCTATAAATCTGCACTGGAACGAGCTACGAATCTCCTCCCAATGAAGTCCACAATGGTTGAGAAATATCTACCAAGAGTGCATGTCTCCATGGAGTTACGCTCCGACAAAGCTGGCCCATTCATCTCTGCTTATTCCGTACCTGGTGAGGCGGGACACACAATCTTCAAAAATATTACCAGATCCTCCGTCGGCGTCCCTACGAACGTGGACAAAGTCCGAAACTTTGATGGTGTTTTCGACGTTATCTGCCCTGGTGGATGTTCAGGTAGGTTGAACTCCGCGATTACACTTCATGTTGCACTTTCTTTCCCTGCTGTTTGAGGTACTATTGTTCCCATGCAGTTTGTCATGTATGGGTTCATGGACAGGAGATCTGGAAAATACTGTGGCAATGTAGATAATACTAGCAGTACTGGCGGGCAAAATGGCATGAGTGGTTGAAATGGGTACGGTGCTTTTGTAGAGGTAGGTTCGGGTGGTGGGGTTTTGTTAACATTAGCCAAATGTGTGGTGGGAGTGTGCGGCATCTCAACTTCGTGCTGTAGCCCTCCCCAACTCTTTTGCCAGTTCCCTCTTTTGCCTGGCATCACTCCACCTGACACATTGTTACTTTCCCGTGCCACAATCACTTGTGACAGATTTCTGCCACGTCATTATCCCACTGTCCTAGTAAGTCCAACACATGGTCGGGTGGGGTGTCTGCGGATATGGTTTGTGTTCGGTTTACGCCCTGCATGAACTGTGTTGATGTTTCATGACACAATAAACAAATGGATGTAAGTCCCACGACTGATTTATGTTCTGTGCTACTGAGACATTTATGATGATATTTCGTGTTACAATGCAGACATTGTAGTACAATGCCTGGGAAATATATAACCTGGAAATTGTTCGGCCTCAATTTTTGCTCATGTTATGGACTACTGATTATTATGTATTCTTTCAATGCTACTGTCTTCCACTGCTCCACGGATGTCATCGACTCGGCTGTTCACAAGGCTGGCCTTGCAGCGGCATTGGCAAAATTCACTGCTCTCATGCACTGATTGGCCACTGCCTACCATATGGTGCAAACAGTCCTGACACCACAGTGCCAGGGCACTGTCAGTCATACTTTATTTGTAAACAAAGCCATATGCCCGGTAGATACAAGTGTACCCACGTGGATTCGCGGGGTTGGGGAAAGAGGGATCGGCCTCCCCTCTTGCATCGCGGCTGCCCTGCTCGTCCCGCAGTGCAGGGGGGTTCAACCTTATGCCCAGCAGATGTGCGGCATATGCGAGGGATCAGCAGGCTGTCTGTGGCGAAGTGTGCAGGGAGACAGGTGAGAGGTAGCATCCACCCCATCAGTTCTCCTTCTTGTTGTTTCCCTCTGCTCCTCTACCCAAGCGGTGTGGCGTGGCTTGTGGCATGGCATCCTTTTCCAATCGATGGCATGCTTCCAAGCATCTGGATGGCATCCCACAATCAGTCGATGGGGTTTGGTACTATTGTTCTCTCCAGTTTTGTCCAAGATGGCTCCGCGTACCAGCAAAGAAAAAGCTATCATTTTAAATATCTTAAAACTTATTACACAATAGATAACTTTAGCATTAGACTTTACATTTATTTTCCTTTTATAAAACCACCAATACATAATAAAATTGAAAATCAGAGATCAGAAAACTATACAGTAGTTTTGCAAGATTCGTAAAAATGTGTATCTTGTTATGAAAATGATCATGATATTTTCCTGGAATGCATTTAACTTACCCTTTTTAATAATAGGCTTAAAATTTATATGAAGAGTTTATTTCAAAACAAAATAAATCATTTGTTTACATTATTAAAACATGCAAATTCATATATTTCCTCTTCAAATTAAATTTGTTTGCCATTTATTTAATCGAAGAGTTTTGTTTGGTATACCGAGATAAAAATCCCCATATAATAAAATAATGCAAGTTCCACAAACATAACCTCTATTAGATTCTCGAAAAAATTGCTGCAATCAAGGGTTTTTATGTTTTCTTTTGTCACACTATTTGTACAATTATTCATTTATCAATTTTTCAGATTTAGTACACTGTAGAGTGCATATGTGTTATGTCAACAGACGTACAGTGAATCGAGTGGGAAATAACGTTCGTTAACTGACGTCTAGTGAGGGCCTGCATCTGTTAAAACAATCCACTAAGCTGGTTTGTTTACTAGAATCTTCATCAGACGTTATTACTTTTGTAAATGTACACTGGTTAGACATGACATTGCATAATGTAAAAGACACAACTGGAAGCTTAAACAGATGCAAGTCAAACAAACCCACTCGACACTGAAAGTGTAAATTGTATGTAAAAGAGTACCTGTAGTCAACACAGTACAGCAGCAAGGCAGCATCACAACAGATGTGCCTAAGTAACTGTGATAGTGTTTATCAACATGTGCAGTAATTGGCAACAGGTATCACAACAATCAAATTAAAAAGGTATTTTCAAGTGATACCAGTCAGCAATTTAAGATAAAATAGCAGTCAAAATTCAATTTCATTATTATCTGAACTTTTCCGGAAAATTCTGCAGATTTTTTTCAGTAATAAAATTTTCAAACATTTTCAAAATAAACAATAGATGTTTCAGTGCTTTCTCTTAGGCGGCAACAAACTTAAAGAGATACTGTAATTCAAACAATTTTAAAAACTTTTCTGGGAATTTTTCAATATAATTAAAAATATTAAAGATTTTTCACAGATTTTTCAAAAGTCAACAAAAATTTTACAGCCATTTATCAAGAGCATTTTTGCTAAGCTTTTCAAATCTGTTCTGCAGAAATCATAAGACAAGAGCCCACAACAAATTTTCAAGAAACTTTTCCATTTTTAAAAGCAAGCATTATACTGGGAAAACACACACATCACCCAGGCAGCTGGAACATGTGTTCGCAGTAGGAAAGAAAGATGCCAGACTAACGGTAAATTCCCCTCCTCCTGTGTAGTGCAACCGAGTGTCAGCCGCTTAACAACACAATGTTTGACTTTGAAGCACATGCTCCACAGCACACTGCAGTACGAGATACTGTCTGCAAGAATTTGAATTGGTATATAAGCGCAGGCCAAGCGAAACCATCATGTTTGACGTGTGCACAACCTACAATAGGTACAAATCCCTTTGAAGAAGTAATATGTCCATGTATGGAAAAACAGAATTTGAGCATTCGTAAAGAAAGAATAACCATGGCAAAGAGAGCCCTAGTGGGCAAAATGTAGAGTTGTACCTGAGGTAGTACACCAGCAAATTTGTGCTCCAACTGTGGTAAAGTACAACCCATGCAAAATGAACAATGTTTGCCAAGCAAAGTTGTTTGTCAATATAAACAGCCGCACTTAATCGATTTCAACTCCTCAGTAAATGTAATTACACATTGGCAATATGGCAGGTGTGCGAAACAAATTACGTGTGCAGGAAGGGGAAATGGAACTGTAATTTGTGTGCAGAGTGCACGTAGTTTTCATCCAGAATGATTGAGCCTGACTGAAGAGGTCACAACAGATCAGGAAGGCCATATTCTCTGCGAAACATGCGAGCACATTCTTTTCCGAACAGACAAAATTTCCAAAGCGGTCAAAATAGAACATTTACAAAAACATAAACAGTGTCAACCGGAAATTTGCATGCAAGGTTCTCAAGACACCGTGAGGTGTAAGATGTGTGAGCGCAAAACGCACTGGCACTGTCTGACCAGGCAAGACATAGCAAATCCAGCTGCCGGGAGATTCCACTGCGGGCAAAGTGCATTCCCATCACCGCAATCAGAAGTCAAGTCAGTATTAGGGTTGGAATCGTCTAGCACACACCACTGTGCATGGGAACATTCAGATTGGGCCAGTGTGTACCAAAGCCCACTGACACATTAAATGCCCTTACTCAGAAGAATAGAAGTACCGCAAAGGCAACGTCACAACTCACGCATTGCACGTACCCCCAACAAAACAATCATAATAATCCAGAATTATTCACAGCAATCACAAGAGTCATTGTAGATGGCACAACCCTGGCCCGATTTCAACAGTTCCCAATGTTTTCATCCCTACCAAGTGAGAACCTAAAGGCATTCCTTAACAACTGTACAGCACGTTTAGAGAGATACAGAGTGTGCCAGCAGGAGTGGCTAAACTGTTTAGGGACTCAATTGGCTGGCGAGGCAAGTAATTGGTGGAAAACAATCAGTCACTACGGTATTGAGTGGGTAGAATTTCTCAACAGCTTCCAAAATAGATTTGCCAATACCTACTCTTCATTGCAAGCACAGAGCAGGGCTGTGCTAGAAGTGCAAAAAGCAGGCGAATCCATGACCACGTTTGATACAAGGAAGATAGGGCAAATAAAAAAGTTTCATACACACATGAGCAAGCGTGAGATCCTCGAAGTAGTTGTGTCAACTGTAAGAGTGTAAAACAGGCTACCAACGGCACCATCAATTCACAGTAGCACAAAGGACTTCATGTGTTCTGCGGCATTACTGGACCAAGCCAGCCAAGAGAAAAACACAGCGACTAAAGAGGGCGACGTGTATTATAAGCACCGAAGAAAAGATGCAGAGCAGAGAGAGTCGACAGAGGAGCAACTGGCAGTGAACAAGGTTGTAGGAGGAGGTGCATTCTGGACAAGAACAAACCCCGAACCATGGATGTCAGCACGGACATCAGCAACCTCGAGCATAGTAGGAGGCTCATGTGAGCCACCATTTGCGTGCCTTTATTGCAAAGGAGAAGGCAAAATGCATTGGCACAATCAGTGCCCAAAACACAACCAACCACCGAACATCAACAAACCACCAACAGGAAATGGACCATTGGGGTAGGTGAGCCAGATGCTCACTACTCCAGAGAAATGGGCCCCCATGGTACAACACCTCCTCAATAAGTAGAGCAGGCAGAAATTAAGTCAGCAACCAAGCATACAACAAATCAACAAAACACAAAATAGGATGAATATAATTGCAGTTAAATTAAATCAGCAACAATGTCATGCATTGATAGACACAACAGCCAGTCATAATTTAGCGCATTGGATTCGTGGACACGAGCGAAACTACACCGAGTACACAGATACTACACCTCACAAGGAAGCAGAACATGGGAGAATCATTGGGAGAGACAATGATTACCATCCGAATTAGGGATGTGGACACCATCACCACAGCCTTCGTGTCTGTGGACCTACAGGAGGATGCCATCTTAGGTATCCCTTGGCTCAGCGAACAAAAAGCCATTGTTGTGTCAGCCACTCTTATGATCCATTTCGGACTGAAGGAAAGGCGAATAGTGCAAGACAATGAATCCCGAACCACTGGTAATGAGCCCAGAGTACAACTCGCCGAACTCGATCATGTGGTCCCTCCGGAATACAGGGAGATGGTGCAACACATACTGGACGAACTACGCGAAGTATTTGCGGCGGGAGACCCACTCCGTCGAATGATTGTAGGTGAACATTGTATTCCACTGGAACAGGATCGACCGATCTACTCTGGACCCAGAATTTACCAGCCACATCAACTTGCCATTATTAAAGAATAAATTGAATAAATGCTAGCTGAGAGTGTGATTTAACCCACCCGCAGCCACTACAACAGCATTATCACATTGGAACCCAAGAAAGACTGGGTGTGGTGCTTCTGTGTGGATTTCAGAGCAATCAACCAAATCACACTAAGTACCCTGCTTCCCTAAATAAGTGTTAAGGATGCATTGCATTCCTTGGGCAAGGCTAAGGTCATGACGTCATTGGACCTGCACAGTGGATACTGGCAGGTGCCAATAAAACCCGCACACCATCAAAATGGCATCCACAGTCCCAGATGGGTGAAGGTTCCCCTTCTGCGCAAAGTCCTTCGGCTTGAAGTGCACACCGACAACTTTTCAGACAATGATGGTCCAGGTACTCGACCGGTACATCGGAGATTTTGCCCTCACGTACCGAGATGGCATGGTCATCTGATCCGAAACCTGAGATGATCACATCCAACACCTGTCACTAGTCTTGGAGAGACTAGCCATCAACAAGTTGTCGTGTGCGAACCTCACGTGTCACATTGGCCATCCATGCATACAGTTTCTTGGGCACATAGTCGATGAGCATGGAAGCAGGTCAAAACAAGAGAATTTAGCCCTCATTAACGACTATGAGGCACCGCGCACGAGGAAGTAACTGAGGGAATTCTTCTAGTTGCGGAACTGGCTGCAGGAGAACATACAGGATTTTTATACCATAACCGCACCACTCACTGACAATTTGTCACAAACATAAAGTACTTGTGGACAGCAGAACAAGAAGCAAGTTTTCAAGAGATAAAGAGCAAGATCAGGGAGCACAAGCCATTGGCTCGACACTGCCCAAGTCACCATTTATATCTTCAGACAGATACAAATGAAAAGGGCTTGGTAGCAGTACTTCATCAAATTGGAGATAACCAAGAGAAGCTCATCATTGAATACAACAGTGCAAAGTTCGGGGCAACTGAGAGTAGATACAAAGTGAATAAGAGAGGGGAGTGTCTGGCCGTAGTGTGGGCCATGAAACGGGATAGGGCATACCTAGAGTACCAATGATTCACACTACGAACTGACAACCAGTGCTTACTCTGGGTTCACACCATGAAAGAAGCCAGGAGCAAATTAGCATGCTGGGCACTCCTCCTCCAAGTGTACGATTTCGAGGTGGAGCACGTACGAGGAGATGAAAATCAGCTAGCAGATGAGTTCTCATGTGTGCGAGGCGAAATGGTAGCGGTGGACCAACCCGAGTGGGACGACCTACTTCCCCTTATTATAGCCAACCAACCTCAACTGCCGAGGGCCACGCGAGCTGTGCCATCATCGAGGTTCCTGAGGAAACAGAACTCGAGGTCTATGACTTGCAGGACAGTGTTTTAACTGCACCACTATAGTGTACAGACCCTTAACTTCGTGTCACCTCTATCATGCAAAGTGACCAGGAGTGGTCGCGAATGAATGGAACCTGCATCGAGACACGATCACATCGTCCTGAAGCAGCCTGGAAGCTGTACGTGCCCAAAAGTGCATGAGCACAGGTAGTATATCATGCACACGAAGCACGATTTGCAAGTCACTCTGGCATATCACAAACCACAAGAAATGTGCAGAACCATTTCCACTAACCCGGCTTAACCAAAGATGTGTGGCAATACCTGAGGGGGTGCGTAAAGTATAATCTCTGCAAGAGTAGGAGAACAGATGGAGTAATGCAACAACAGCCAAAGAAGCCGCAGGAGCCATTCGAGTAAATCTCACTGGAACTTATGGTGCCATATCCATGCACCCCTAATGGCGAGAGATTTTTTCTTAAGATGGATGGAAGCATACCTAGATTCCAGTGCACGGGCATGCAACATAGCCCATGTACTGGAGACCGAATTCTACCCCGAATGTGGCTACTCATGCACCCTATCAACAGACAATGGCACACAATTTACTGGGAAATATTGGAGAGAATTGTGTACCAGGTGGATAGTCCAGAATCATACAATAGCCATGTACCACCTATGGATCGACCTAACTGAGAGGAGGAATCAAGACCTCAAGACTCAGTTACACCTGCGGGTAGTATCAAACCACGCAAGTTGGGCTGAACATCTGCCCACTGCCTTGTTCACAATCAGACGGAGGGTGAACGTAGCCACAGATGAATCACCAGCTGCCATTCTGTAAGGAAGGGGGCTGCCCCTCCCTGGGGAATTAAGCACAACGATGCAACAGAAAGTGCAGGAGGCAGGCGACAGCGCCAAGAGCAAGACCTAAAAAATGTATGCATTCATCAGGAGAGGTACATAGGACAATGGGTACAAGCAACAACATGCCCACCAAAGAGGCTCAGGCCCTGACAACATGTTTATGTCTGCAAGCACAGACTGAGCAGTGCAAAGCACAACTTTTGTATAGGGTTTTCCCCTAAGTGGCGCGGACCACATGTTGTTGTTAAAGCACTGGGGTATACAAGAGCACATCGCAGAAATGCCCAATGGCGAAGCAGAGGCACGTGTCAAGCACCAATGGGAGTGCTCTTCGAAACCTTTTCACCACTGCCACACCCGGTAGGCACATGCCCATATGTTTGGCAGGGGAAGAAGAGAAGCAAGAGGAAGAGGTCACACCATCCCAAACATATCATGACATCAACATTGCAGGGACTGTAAACCATTAGACGCAACCTGAGACATTATTTCATTTAATATCACCCTTCAAGTGCGGTGACATACTCGTTATGTCACATTCTTAGCCATATTTGGAGCTTCGATGTTCACGGGTATGTCACCAATTTGTTTTAGTTTCGTAATCATAATTATGTACAATGTCAGTTTCTTTTATCATGTTAATTATTAAGTTCCATTTTTTCATATTTTCATTTTTGGTGCTGGATTCGCTGGAAGTGCAACAAAGTCGACGCCATGGACTTTGTCAGACTTTAACACTCCAGGTTGTTGAATCAAATGGTGGAATGGAACAAAATTTGGATAAGAACCATGAAATGGACTCTGAGGGTAATTTTGCATTTCTTGGACTTAGCAGTTGTGAATGCTTGAATGGAATATCGTTAGAACTGTAGAAAAACTTTTATTCCTAGCAACAAGATGATGGATTTACTATGCTTCAGAATTGATATTTCCCAAGCATGGCATCCACACTAACTAAACAGAGGTACACAGAAGATGGAAATGAAGAGGATGCTCCACCAAAAAAAACAAAGCCACAGAACTGGAGAGCAGCTATTCCATGCAAGGATAAATGGAAAGATGGTTTTGATCACTGTCCAGTGATTGATAAATTGTCTTCCATGCGAATTTGTCATCGCAAGGAGTGTATATCCAGAAGTCGACCAAAATGTGAAAAATGACAGGTGTAATTATGTCTAGCGAAGGACAAAAACTGTTTCAAAGTGTTTCATTATGATAAGTGAATGCATAACAATCCTGATGCATGTTTACAAAATTTTAATTTTGCTATGTAATTAGTTACCTATATATTGATGTTGTGTTATAATCTTATGCAGAAAAGGGATTTTCGTAGCATCTAACATACAAGTATCTTATCTGAATCATATGCAGTTCGTAACTGGAATTTTATTACAAATTTAAGTCATGCAGAATATATCTATATTTAATTTTACATAGTCCCAGCATGCACAAATGTGTGCGTAATACTATAAGAAAAAATTACAATGATTTTTGGTTATTTTATTTATTATTAAATGTATGTACAAAATTTCATTCGAACTGGGGAAAAAAAAATCTTAGGTCTGTATGACATTAAAAAGGGGTTAGTATTATGTGCTGTATGCACTTAAAACAGAACTCATACTCAGAGAGCTTCTATATAAATTAATTATCTCCATAACATATTTTGTTTCCAGCAATTTTTCGTAGTTCTAATGTTTGGTAATGTCCATTTTTGTAGTGCACGATTCTGATTTACTGAGCTCATCAAACATCAAATTGATGGCTACAGGCTTTGGGACTCTGGAAGAAATAAGAACACACTTGCAGGAAGGATGATTTTTAGGAATAATTACTGAGATGGGCGCCAGCGCTCAGCAAACATTAGCCGGCGAAATAAAAGGCGATGTTTTACCAGATCACAGTTTTTATTCCATGAAACCTTTGCGAGCACTGATACAAAACATTGCCCTTCTCAAGCCAGGATGCACTAAAGCAGTTAGAAGACAGCACGAAGCCTAAATAAAATTATGGTATTATAAGTCTTGGTCATGCAGCGAATGACAGGGATGTGAGGTGGCTCACTCCCCAGGCTATAAAATAAAAGGTTTCTGCAATAACATGAAAAACTACTGAAAACTGAGTGGCTGGTATGAAATTGACGATGCTTGGCTGGACGATTGGGGGGAGAAAGGTTAGACACACTGTTGAAGTAGTTTGCAATGGAATATGTTACAATGCCTGACAAATATAAATAATATGGATCTATCTTCATTTGTAACATCATACCTTCGACCGACAGTTTTCATGTATACACCTCCTGCAAATCCTGTTTACATATTATTTTTAGCAATTTATTAAGAACTTCACTTGAGTGTTCACAATAATTAACATGCTTGTCTTTGCATACCACTTCAAGATGGCCCTGCCGGCCATACTGTCTACACTTCTAATTGCGATACCTACGAACTGTTTTTGTGTGATTGTTCCTACCACAACAAAAACCCCACATATCCTTAGTTCCTTCATACCTGGAATTAGACTTGGTTGCATTGCTGCTGCTAGTAACATACCTGGGAAGTGTCCGCTTACATTTTCCTTTGGCACTCACTGCAATTTGATGCATTCCACAGTGGCTTCCGCAGATGAACTGGAGGGTGCATTGTAGTTCTGCGGATGCAGCTGCTGCGAAGTAAATGTGGTCGCATCTCTCTCTCTCTCTGCTCGATCCATATCACTGCCCTCTCATATGAAAGTTTTTCTTCCGTCAACTACTTCTAGCGCACCCTATCAGATCGTACACCGCCGACCAACCTGTCCCGCAGCCGTTCGGACAGTGACGCGCCAAAATCACAGTGCTTGCTGACCTCCTTCAATGCTGCTATAAATGCTAATATAGATTCCTCTGGACTTTGTATTCGTTCGCCAAATTTAAACCGCTCCGCAATGTAATTTGGCTTAGGATGCACATAGTCCTGTACAATTCAAATCACTTCTGTATAAGATAACTCGGCAGGCTTCTTGGGAGTACACAAATTAACCAGGAGATTGTATGTCGCTGTTCCGACCGAGGCCAATAGAGTGCTCAACTTCTGGTCCTCGGGTATGGAGTTACAGTTTACGAATAATTCGAACCGTTCAATTTAAGCCTCCCAAGCCTCGTCCTTACAAACGAACCTTCTCAAGCTTCCTAGGATCGCCATTCTGAGACCTTATGTCACGAACACCAATGTTTACGCCTACTCCTTGTCATGGCCGTATCCCATCCTCGTCGCCAAATGTGCTGTCTCCACCTTAGGGAAATGCCAGAAAGCATCATTAACAGGAATATTGAGGCACACGCAATAAAATAACACTGCTTTATTGCCATGCATACAATACAACAACAACATTCGAACAAGTCCATAGATAACATACAACAAGCTGCTACCTACCTAGTCAATATTAAAATTGCAAATTACACTCTTGCCAACCCATACATCACATCTATAACCATACAGTATAAGTTATTACTTATACCTCTATGACTTTGAAGGTTCTAATATAACTTAGCATTCTTTTCTCTAGGTTGTATTTTCCTTTTAATAATATTGGTTATCTAAGCCCCACCCCACATTTTCTATTATTGTCGAAGGTCAGTGCGGTGTTGTGCTCGGGCCCTTGTGAGGGCCCTTATATCACCCAGGTGGTTGCTGGATTTGTATCTCTCTGTGGGCTACAGGAAGTTTCCCTCCCCAGACCGCAGAGTCCCTCCCCAGACCGCATGGCCCAGTGGTCAGGACGCCCTGCGCGTTCCGGCGCAACTCAGACAGCCAGCTAGGTCGACCCAGCAAAGCCGCGGTTCCCTGACCCTTTCCTTCCTAGCTTGAAAAGGTGGGGGATGGGGGAAGTGGGTGGCAAACACTTAATTGATTGCCCTAGTTTGTATATTATTAACGGTAGCAATTTTGAAAATACAGGTCTTGTAAAAAATAAAAGTTAGCAATACTGGAATATGGTTTCGAAGAATCCATCTGCCAGTAGTAAAATAATCTATATGAAGTGGTTTATTATGGATCTAGTAATTTATTCCAAAAACCCAGTGAAGTTAATTTCAAGGTCTGTGACTTTTGCTTGCCATGTTACGAAGTGGTAGGACGAAGTGTGTGATGATATTAAGTAATTTAATTGAAGAAATTTACATACTGAAGAGTAATAATAACTTTAATTATATAATCGGCGCGAAAATAGGCAGAAATTATAGTATAGGGGAGATAAACGAATTTGGCAGGGGGAGGGGGAACATGCACAGCTCCGATGAGCATGGTGAAATGCGCTGGAAACAGCCATGGGGAATTAGTTTTGTTATAGTGAGTGAATTTCCGTCCCGGACTGATCAGAGAATTTCCTCGCTCTCCCGAGGTTTTAATGTAATATTAGCAGTGTTGTTTATTGGTTTAGTCTAGGCATTTTTGGTGTTTTTGGGTAGTTATGCATGTCTGGTTGATACTAACCTATCCTTTTGAGTACGGGGTTTGAGGGTGTTAATAATTTATCATAGAACGGATTGTTTTGGTAATGTAATTTATTGCCAATATAAGGTAGTTTCAGAGCATCATGAATGTCGGAAATTCGTGTTAGTGGATGTGCATTTGTGATTATTTAAAAATATTATTCTGAACAACTTGAAGAGATTTAGTTAATGCTTTTGACGCGGTTCCACGCACTTCATTTCTATACATCATGTCTGAGCGTATTTGAGAAGTACATATTAAAAGTTTTAGCCTTTTAGGAAGCCAAGGCGATTTTAGGAGTGGATAAATTAAGAGGATTTTCCTTAGAGCTGTTTTCCTTGTTTCATTTATGTAGGTGGGACATTTTATTTTATTATCTATTTTTAGGCATAAATAATTTGCTGAATCTGAGTAAGGGATGTCCACATTATTGTATTTTTAAGGTTTAATTGCTGGCTGTTTCCTGAGGGCGATAATGAGTGCTTGACTTTTCTCTGCATTAATTTTAATTTTCCATCGGTTATACCACTGACTCAGCTTGTCTAATTGGCACTGTGAAAACAAGTATGCATATATAATATGTTTATATTTCGAATAGAAGAGGGTGTCGTCGGCATATATTTGTAAAGTGCAGTAAGTGCTGGGTATATCGGCAGTTTAAATATTATATAAAAATGGATATAGTGCTGAGCCTTGAGGTACACCTGCAGTTAGGGGGTGGTGTGAGGAGTCTGCGCCTTCTAAATTTACAAAGAATTTTCTGTTGGAGAAATAGTTGTTTTTGAGGTGGATGTAGCAATCTGGAAATTTAAAATTTATGGGCTTTTGAACGAGTCCTGGTATACAAACACTGTCGAAAACTTTAGCCACATTCAGGAACACAGCATTAGTATATTGGTTATTTATGTGGGAAGTTTTTATAACTTCTGTAACGAAAGTAGTTAGAGCGTGAGTTAAGTAGTGGCCTGCTTTAAAACCGAACTGCGGATGCGGAATAATGCGCTTTTTAATTGCAGGTAAGTTTAGTCTGTTTAAGAGAATTCTTTCAAAAACCTTGCTTAGAGGTGAGTTGCTGTATTGGCCTCCGGTTTGCAGGTTGTTGTGGGTCCTTGCCTGGTTTAGTGAGAGTGATAACTTTTGCTCGTTTCCATGCAGGTGAGTAATAGTTGAACATTATTATGGCGTTTAGAATATCCAGTAAGAAACAAAGGGCTTCGTATGGGAGACTTTTAATAGTTTGGTTGTTTATTTTGTCTGGTCCTGGCACTTTTTTTGGGGCGTAGGTTTTTAATCGTAGCTATTAATTCTGGCAGGGTTATTAATTCCGGTCCCTTTTTTGGTTTTCTGTATAGAAATTTCTGAGTGTTTGTTATTACATCGCGGATGAAATTTATGTCTCTGAGGTCATCATTCGGAGTGAATTGGTTTTCCAAAGAGTTACCCATAATTAATGTTTTAGTTTGGGGGTCGTAAGTTAGTCCTGTTCGGGAAAGAATAGGTGTTGATTGAGTTTTCTTGCTAGCACCCCGGAGCAGACTAGATATCCGCCAGAACTGGTTCATATTGCCTGAAAATTCAGTAACAAAAGTTGCCCATTTGGTAATTTTTTTGTGATTCTAATTTAATTTTTAATTCTTTTTTCGGCTTGTTATATTTAGCTTTGTTAGATTCTGTTCTGTTTCTTTGGAATACATGTCTTGCTTGACGTTTTCCGGCAAGTAGCATGTCTATATCTGGAAAATGTTCCTTAAAAAAATTCGCATCTGTTTAAGAATTTTGTGTGTTTGGATAGCTGGGTTTTTAAAGTATTTTCAAGGATCTCTATAGCTGGAATAATTTTTATTGAGAATCGTTAAATGCTATTCCATAAAAGTTTCCGCCAGTTAATTTTTAAAGCCTTCTCAGTTTGTTAACGGAATTTTTGCTAGAATGGCTTCTGGGTGTTTAAGTGATTCTGTGCTAATTTTGCATAGAACTGGCAGGTGATCGGAGTCTAATTCGGTTAGTGTTGTTATTTCTGTATATAAATTTGTTAGGTTAGTGATAACAATGTCAAGCACGTCCGGATTATGTCTGTGATTTGCAGGGAAGAAAGTATGTGAGTCGGGGGCCTGAATGATATAGATGTGGAGATGTGCGTGGTTTTGTAATGTGTTTCCACCAGTATTATAAATTCTGTTGTGCCAGTCGGTATGTATTGCATTTAAATTGCTTGCAATTATGAATGGGCAAGGTTGTTTTTATAATTTACCGAGATCTGTGGTTTTTAATTTCACCCGGGGCGCGAGGTAGGCTGAGATGATGGTTATGTGGCTGGAACTTGTGTTTATATTAATTGTAGTGGTTTCTATGTTTTCACAGTCGCGATCCTTTTTATTGTGATGTTGAATTATGTTATGAACAAGTATTAAGGTACCTCTGCCTACTTGTACTCTGTCCATATGGTATGTAGTGTAGTTTTTAATGGCAATACGACTGCGTGGTTTAAGTCTGGTCTTTTGTATTAATGGAATTTCGATCCTGTACGTCTAACTCATAAGGTTGAAGGAAGATGCCTTTACTGTTTCAGTGCATCAGGGAGAGGGAACCAGGTGCTTGCTGGGATTGTGGGTCCATTAGGGCATATGCTCTGCAAAAGTCATGAGCGCTTCCATGAGGAGCATGGACTTAGTTTGAGGGTCTGGGCGGGTGTTTGTGACTAGCATGTAACCACGGAAATGGCTCATGATGGCCTGGAAATTCTCCTCTTTTAGGAACCTCATGAGGTCCTTCATGGTGCTTCCCAGGTCGCCAGGAGCTGATGGGGCATAGTTGTGGACAGGTGCAGGGATTTGCCGGCGGGGTGGGGCGGTTGGCCTCTTTAAATGGGCGCCTGCGTGGCGTGTATCTGGGTTGTGATGTAACGGACGGGGCCTCTGGCTGTCTGCGCGTAGGAGGCTTGTGGGGGAAGAGATTTCGCATCCAGAAGTTTGGGGTAGTGCGAGATGTCCTTAGCTTGCCTGAGCTTCCTCTAGTACTGGCGGGGATGAACAATGGTCATATTTAGCTGGGTACAGAGATCAGAGGGTCAAGAGAGTAGTTTTTTGCTCCAGTGATGCAGAAACGGTTTTGTGGCACAAGCCGGAATTGGGAGGGGTCTGATTCATTTTCCTGCCTGTACTTGAATTGGTACACTTCTGTTACCTGATACCCGCACTATGTAAGCTTCTCTGTGATGATGTTGGGGTCCGTGTCTGCCGGCAGATCAAACACGACCTTCTGTGGTGGAGCAATGTTAGTATTGAAGGTAAAATAAGGGATGCCTGTGTTCTTCAGCATGTCTCTGGTGGCCTCGTATTTCTGCAGGTCGGCTGCAACAATATGCAGACCATTACTGGCCATGCTGATTGTGAAACTTGAAGGATGAATGGCTCGGAGATTTTGCACAAGGATAGAGTACCTGCCTGTGTCTCGCACCACAAAGCGGAAAGTTGGTTTCCCGTGTCTTACAGTGTTGTGCAGGTTCAGGTTTGTTGACTGGCTTGAAGAGCCGGGGTTCGAGGTGGAAGCCACTTGCTCCCTCAGTACTGCATACTGGTTTCGAACAGGAATGTTTGGTTGCACGTCCATTGCCATGCCAGAGGCGTGTTTTGTCTCTTGCCTGGACTCAACCAGGGTTTGATGCTCGAATTCTAGGTTTTCTGTCGCTTGCCTCTTGCTCAGACAAGTACGAGCAGCGGCTCTGGCATCCTCTGAGTTCTCCGTGGAGTTGTGTCTCTTCGTGTTCATTTCCTGTTGCTCAAATTCCATGTCAGAGCTGTATTCGCCATCTGAGGAGGAGCGGGAAAATCTAGAATTTAATTCCCGGGTCGTAAATACAACATACATATTATTGGAGTTTAGATCATAGAATTGTGCACCACATGTTGTGTTTTTTACGGGATTTTCACGGGATTCATGACCCCCATGGGGGAGTCCAGCCCCCTCCGCAGTGCTCCACATGTCCAGAACCTGGCGTAGGTTATATACCAGAACAGTAAAAAATATGAAAATGTGTTTGCTAGGAAAAACGAGGGGAAAAAAGTGTGCCTATCAACTGCAAGAGTCTGTCACTGCTGACCCCCAAGGGGCTAGGCTCGAGATGGCTGTCAGGTTTTTAGACCGACAGCAAACGAGCAGACTCTCAAAGTGCCGCGAAAACTAAAGTCCTACAGTGGCAGGCCGAACTCCTCACACCTCGAAGACACGATCGCAACTGAATATCTGTATAAGCCTCACATTGGGCGCCAATTATTTCTATAAAGAAATGAACGGCAACATGTAACAAATATTCCTACACGTTGGGAAGTCAATTATTTCTGTAAAGAAATGATAGGAATGTTAAACAGACACAATTCATGGAAGATGTTAAATCCCCGATGTTGGGATAGACAATTATTTCTGTAATGAAGTATGTTAGGAAACTGATTAACTTTACGGAACATTATATATATATATATATATATATATATATATGTAGAGAGAGAGAGAGAGAGAGAGCCAGTATAACTCAATGAATATAAATATGTGTAGTCAATATTAGATAGTGTGCATGTGGAAATCAGCACAAATCATAGCAATATGTCATGATCAGGAAAAATGATTAATATACACAGAATATTATAGATTGCAGGAAAATAAACACTTACTACTAACATAATACAAGGAAACACTCTGAAGAAAACTTAGGTAATTATAATTAAAGAAATAATGGAAAATCTCATATTCTACTCACATGCAACATCTTTAGACACTTTTTAATTGAAGAAATCTAATATTTAAAGATACTGCTGTCAGTTGTCAAAGAAACATTGGTCATAAAAATAATGTGACAAAATACACAATTGATTTCCCTAAAAAAATTACACAATAGTTCTAAAAAATTACTAAACATATTATATTACTACTTAAATTAACTGAAGAATATTCTTATGTGGGCAACCAGGCTTAGTTCATCAGTAGAGCTTAAGAATCAAAGTCGTTCATGATAATTTAATACCACTCACTAAGGCCACTGTACTTGCCATGTTATTAAATTCCACATACAACTTCATAGCAACGTGTTTAATTATTACATAGTAAAGAAAAACCTTAATTGAAGAGTTCTGCAGATATTAAGACACAATAGCTGGTATGTCAGATTATCTCAGAACACCAACCGGGAAACGCATAATGAATAATCCTACTGCAGTTAGATATTCTCTGGTGTGTTTAGCAGCGATACTTAATACTGCTTAGCCTCAATACTGAAACCTTCATAAATTAAATTTAATATCAGACACATAAGTCATACATGCTACTTCTACATGGGTGCCACTTGTTACTTTTTTTTAGAGTCTTTTTATACAACATAAAATTTTCAGGCAAGTGCTTTATAACAAACAAAAACACATCTGCCTTGTCACTTTCCAAAACCACTAAATTTGTTGGTAATTGTTCCGTATTGCGTATCATAATGGGAAAACCATACAAACATTCACTGTGTACTATAAAGTATCCATCCCAATTGTTTACTTTGCAGTCAAGTGCCGTTTCACGTATCCGGCCAAGTTCCGTTTAGCATATCCAAATTCGGCAACAATTGTTCCGTATAGCGTATCCAAGCAATTCTTTCCGCAAATTTTCTCTCGCGAATCACAAGATGGTGTGCACGGGATGTAAAATCACAATGTAGAACGCCAGGCAAGTTATTCATTCCCCGCCGGACATAAACACGTTTCTCATTGAGCACGACATTCTCAAATCGACGATGCTGTGCGAAAAATGCGGGAAGCCGAAGCGAAATTGGTGGAAAACAGGGGCTTGTTTTACTGGTGCTGACGGCGACTTGAGGACGGTACCAAATGCAACTTTTAACGTGTCGGCGAGACAGGGCAGTTTCGTGGGCGAATCAAACTTGTCTCCGGGCATAATAGTCGAGTTGTGTTTAATCTAGTGCCTGATCAAATACCCTCGACAGTAGACTATAGTGAACGAACTTTTGTGCTCGGGAAAGACGGTCGTCGCCTGGTCGAGTTTCTGTCAACAAGTGTGCATAGACTGGGTGTTGATGTACAGAAAACGCATCGCCGGGCCGGGAAAAGTGGTCTAGATCGACGAGTCGAAGCTGGTCAAATGCAAGAACCGCAAAGGACGTAAAGTTCACGACCAGTGGGTTTTCGGTGGAGTACAGCGGGGCGATCCGACGAAATTCTTCCTGGTGGCGGTGGAAAAGAGGAACGCGGCGACCCTAACCAAAATCATTCGCGAGTGGATCGCTCCAGGCGCGACGATAATTTCAGACTGCTGGGGTGGCTACAGCAACTTGGGCATTCACGGCTACCGTCACATGCAGGTGAATCACAGGCGGGAATTTGTGTGCAGCGAAAATAGCGGAATGGTAAACACTCGAAACTCGCTAAAGCTGAAGAGGGGGGGAGACGTTGAGGGTGCACACTCAAAACATCGAGCGAAGTTGGTGTTCTGTGCGATACAACATTCCCTGCTTTGGCAGACGAAAAAAATCTTGGGTCGGCTACCTGGCCGAGTATGTCTAGATAAAGAATCATCGGTACAGAGAACGACTGCATGCTTTGCTGATTCATGCCTACGACATGCACCATCGTAATCGCCGCAGAGGAGATGGCGGCGAAGGCTATCCAAATTTCGACAGGTATCTGTTTGTAATGGTTGTTTTATAATTTGCAGGCACGAGCGAGATTGAGTTGCTGTTGCAGTTGCAGTTTTAAAAACGTTTGAGTTGCTGTTGCCATCACAATATAAAATTAAAGTGTGATTGACTTGCTGTTTGATTAAAATTAAAATTAATATTTAACTGAGTAGATGTTTGATTCAAATAAAAAAATAATGTTTAATTGAGTTGCTGTTTGATTGAAGTTTAAATTAATGTTTAATTTATGTTGCTGTTTGATTCAAGTTTAAATTAATGTTTAATTGAGTAGCTGTTTGATTCAAGTTTAAATTAATGTTTAATTGAGTTGCTGTTATATTAAAATTAATGTTTAATTACGTTGCTGTTTAATTTAATTTACAGCCGCGAGTGAGACAGTGTAGCTGTTTGTTTTGGTAAAAACAGTTTGATTGACATGCTATTTATTTCAGTAAATAAAGTGTGATTGACATACTGTTTGTGTAAACATTCATTCACAATCTGGAAAAAAGCCCAAAATAGACGAGTGGGTCACGATGGGTCCGCCTGGCATCGACGGGTGTACTTGCATCTGTTGCATCAGCAAAACTTGGATCTGCCAGTTTTAATTATTGAGGTAAATTTATTTTTAAAAAAATTACAATCATTCGCGATCCCAAAAAGGCATAGCACGGTCGTGTCTATCATGACCGGGTTCGGTTGGCGGCAGATACAATAGCATACGATATTGCTTTCGGGGACTTTGGACCTGCCAGTTTCGAGTATTGAGGTAATTTATATAAAAAAGTTATGGCGTATATATAAAACTTAAAAATCGATATTGTTAAATTTATTTAAAAAAATTGAATTAAAACTGTGCAATGTTTTACTGTACGCTTTTTCGTGATTACGTACATGTGAACCTTTATATAATAAATGGTTGAAATTATAAAAAATGTTAAAAAATATTAAATATTCTCATTAAAATAAATAAAAAATTATGCATCGTGAATCACGTGTATTGAAACACGGACGAGAAAAAGTGTTTTTTGTCGTTTTGCATACGCGATAGGAAACTTTTAGCAAATCCACGGGAAACAAATGGGGTCTTTTACCCTATATTCCGTTTTCGGTTTGGTTACGCTATAGGAAATAATTGGGTATAGGTAGAAATTTCTCCCCCAACTCGGCTGGATACGCAATTCGAAACAAGTGGGGTGTGGCACCAATTTCCCCCCTTCCTGCTTCGATACACAACATCGTCCTTTTTGGTCCTGCATGTTTTGTCAACTGGATGCGCAAAGGGAACTTTTAGTAAAAACCAGCTTTTTCAAGGTGTGCTGGATATGCAGGGGGGAAATTTGTATTTTATTTGGGCTTTTTCCTGGTCGGGATTGGATACGTAATTGGTGGTCTTTTGTATCGATTTTTTTATTTTTGGATACGTAATACAGTGGTTTTCGAGCGATTTAGATACGCAATACGTAACAACCACCGGTCTTGAATTTTTCACCCACTGATCCCTGGTGAATCTCTCGAGTTCCAGCCAAATGGAGGATGAAACAGACATGGATGATGTGGAGGAAATGGATGAGACACTTAGGTTACAGAGAATGAGTCATCAACCTCTTCAGTCCCTGGTCCATCAACTTCTTCAGCCCCGGAACCAACAACCGCTTCTTTCCCTGGACCAACAAATTCTTTGAACGAACCTATGTAGTTATGATTTACATTTATTATAATTATTTTTCTAATGCGATTGTAATTATTATATTTGAGAATAATAATTTTTTTTTGCCAACATTACTGTTCGAAGATCGCAAAGGCACAGATCTACAGTCGTTTCCCACCAGTCGAGACCACGAACAACTTCTGACGTCCATCAACAGAAAGGCACAACGCGCAAATCGGCACCCGACATCATCCGTGCGAAGCAAAAATGAGCACCGAGTAAGCATTCGAGATAAATACCGACAGACGACTCTCACCATCGAAGAAAGAATCCTAGACCAATCAAGATGACCGATATTTCTCGCTGTGAATTACAGCGAGAAACAGCCCAAAAGACTTGTAATAATCTTAGAAAAACAAACCAAAGGAAGTATCCGAATTATGGTTCTGAATTTGTATTATAATTAACCTGTATAAGTGGTTTATTTACAAAAAATAAAAAAGAATTTTTTATAGTTTTATTATATATATATATATATATATATATATATATATATATATATATATATATATATATATATATATAATTTTTTACAGGTTATTTACATGTTTTGTTAACATTTGATAATTTCCATTCAAAAAATTTATGCAAATATACTTACTGGCATACCCACAAATAAACATTAGCTTCATTTTGTCTTGTTTAGGGTTTTGCCCCATTTTCAATTAAAATTATATAATATATCATATAATTATATATGTATATATAAACACACACGTTAATGACTGAACATGATAAACTTGCTTCTGAAATAAAATTTAAAATTTCGCAATTAACCCATCGTTTAAATTTTCTATATCGTAAGCAGTATACTATCCAACAAAATTGTTTGGGCCCGCACGTCAGTCGCGAAAATTATAAGATATTTTTGAGAGACGAGCAGCAGGCAGAAAATGAAAATATCAAACAGTTGACAAAATTCCTATACAAAGATAATTCTCATTCATTTCAAATTGAGGAGTTTAGGAATAAAGTTGGTTCTGTATGACACAAGTATGGAAAAATATTAAATCATGTGAAAACAATTAATTTCAAATCACAGCGAAAACATATTGGCTGACGTTGATACATTATCGGAGGGCGTTCCAAAGACAAATGATCCCCAAAAAATATGTATGTGTGTATATATATATATACATATATACATACACACACACACAGATATATATATATATATATATATATATATATATATATATATAAACACAAGCCTTTTAACCTTATAAGGACTCATAAAAATAATTGTTATTAATGATGACTGTCAGATGTAAAAAAATCCAAGTACAGTGGTCGATTTGGTTTTATAAATTCCACCGATTCCATAAATTCAGAATGCGTCATGTTTTTATTTAATTTTCTCCACGCTTTTAACTTTAGCAAATCTCTAATCCCAAAGATAAAATCACAAGCTATTATTGTTTTTTCCATAGTGTAATATTAATTTACTTAATTACCAGCAGCTGCAGCTCCTGAATTGGCAGCACCTCCGAAAGATGTACTCGCACCAAATTGTGTATTCACCGAGCCTTTGATTTTACTTTTAAATTTCCATAAAACGAACCCTATAGTTCCAATTATTAAAATAGATCCTATAATGATAAATGCGCATATTTGCTGTTTTTTATTCATTGTCTTGTATACAAATACAACATGTAAAAAAATGTTTCACATAGGGTTGGGAAAAGTAGGATAAAAAAGAGGATAAAGACAGAAAATCACATCATGTTAAAAAAAAATTTATTCATTGATGTATTTACATTAGTAACTTAAAAGTATTTACACTTGAATAAATTTCAATTCATTCTTGTTTGTGTTATGGATAAGACTACATAAATTTCTTCTAGCATACATCCCATCAGGTTTACATAAATGTCAATATCAATTGTTAATCATATACTGCTTTGAATTGTACTTCCATATGTCCTTTGAAGCGGGAAACCATATAACAAGAGTTTGCTGTTTTTAGTAGTTTCACATGTGTGTTGAAAGGGCAATTTATCTATCGTATAGAGATTCATATAGAAGAAACATTTTGGTATCAGAAAGGTGTTGTTTTTTCCCCTCGTCACACATGAGTATTTCGTCTCCAACATGTTCCAAATAATATAAAACTCCACTGATGCATACTCCCTGACCATGAATTAAACTGCGGTAGGGAACACCAATGATTAGCGGCAAGATGGCGGGTTTGAGGTTTTCATTCTTCTTTGTTATCAATTTTTTTTTATCGTTTGAAATGAAAATCGGAGTGAACCGGGGACGATTTTTGAAAAATACACTGTTTGTCAATCTCAGTCACATCAAGCCGGCAGCTACATTCCTTTAGAAATTCATTTAATTTGTGCGAGAACAGCAGTCGACACACTTAAATTGAAATAATGTGATTCGATATTTGTAAAGGCAAAGAAAAGAAATCCGGAAAACTTTACCAAGTTTTCCTGCGCCCGGATAATAATCTCTTTTGCGTTGCGTACCAAACGTGAAGCCGTTTTGATTTTCGGCTCAATCACAGATGCCAACAACTCTACCAGATACTCAAAATCCAGAGTGAAACAACTCATACTACGATTGTGTACGCCGAAATGACGTGCAAGAAGTTTCTTCCAGTTCGGAGAGATATTTAAAGTTGTCAGAAATTCCTGGTATGTCGAATCCATGTTCCTAAACTGTGTGGTAAGGAAAAAATTACCACCTCATAGTTCGCGAATAAGCGATATGTCATTGGGTTTGTTTGTCACAAACGGCTTTAGCTGATACTGATCGCCACAAAATACAATCAATAGTTTTCTAAAAGTGTACTCCGCCATTTGGAAAAATTTAACTATAAATTTTGCTAGGCATGCGCTGATCATACTGTATTCGTCAACAAATAAAACAATGGGTGCGTCGAAGGAAATTGAATAGTCGTTACATTCCACAAAAAACGAAGCCGTGTTGTATATGATATCGCAAAACTTGCTCAATTCTTGTATCACTGTAGATATTTTGTCAAGATCACTCAGTGGCAAGAACTGCATGAATTTCAAATATTCGTAGTAACTAAATTTAGTCAACCGAATTGGGAGACTTTATAACGTCAAAACATTTGCTAGTTTCATCTGTCGACAAACATTTCGCAATAACATGTCTTGCGGAGTCGTGTTAAAAATTCTGTATTTTCTTTCTTTGAGAAAAATAAGCAATAATGTAGATTTCCCACTCCCAGCAGGACCATTTAACGTTATGTATTTAAGTGTAGCCAACTCACCATAATTCTCATCGAGCCATTTAAATAAAGTTGTTTTAACAAGTTCTTGTTCCATTGAAACAGTTAACTTTGGCAATGTAAAATTTGTCGTCGTTTCCACAGCTTTCGATTTGGAATTCGAGTAATTAACTTGTCCTCGAGATTTTCACGTGGAATTTGTTGCGCCCATTAAGGCATTTCATTACTACTCAACACATCTCTAAAATATAAACTCAAGTCTCGTTTAGCCGGAAGGCCATGCTTCACTCGTAATTTATATGTGGTAACGATTTTTCCAAAGGTATTGATCCATGAAATTGGTTTTTTTTTTTTTTAATGTTTGTTAAGGAGATTTTCGAGAAATAGCCAAAATATAAAGGGGCCATTGTGTTATTTTAAACCTTTCACCATGGATGTTGCCGGTATAATAAATAAAGTTCCTTACAAACTGAACCTTTTATAGTATATATTTTTTATCCATAAAAAATACAAATCATTTTTTTTTAGTTCCATACAGTGTAAATAAAAAGGTTATGTGTTGCAAAAAAAATGTATTTTTTCTTTTGGTGTATAAGACTCTTAATTAAAATATGGGAAGTTCACAGAGTTTTCAAAACAATAACAATTTAGGTGGTGCCAATTTTAAAAAAAAGAGCCTTTTACAATTTCAGAACGTCTAACAAATGAATATTCGAAACATTTTTTTTTATTAACACGATAAAATTAACCGATTATAAAAATTTATTTACAGTTTACAAAATTTACCATCATTGAATGATTATACTTTTTTTATAAACTTTGAGGGAAAACTTCCGGATAATTTATATCAAGAATAGGTGGGAAAAAGGGATATGGGATTAAACTATTAAACAAATTATTTTGATTATATCACAATGTTTACATAATTTGGAAACAGATTATGCGACTTTTAATTGTTCGCACATTGCCCTATTGGCAAATGACCAACCCCACATTATTTGTGCATTAAACAAAAACTGCACTGAACCATTTGATTTTTTATATAATGCAGGTACAATTATTTTCGAGAATATTATCGACTTGGCGGAAATCGTATCTGATGATAGACAAATATTTCTAAATCTACCCGAATTCAAATCACTTAAAGTTTGTCAACATCGTTTAAGATTTAATAATTCCGATATATTGGATAGATACAATAATTACATAATGGTTGCCGAATCAATTCGTTTAAAGACCTTGCCAAAATACTTAATAGTTTTGACAAAGTACTCGATACTAGTAAAACTGGATTCGTGATACTTGCGAAACACTCACAACCTCGTGAGACTGTATATTTAACAAGGTTGATGCAGGGTGTTGGCTCTAAATCGAGTAAATGTGTAAAACATTACTTTGAAGGATATATAGTTTTCGTGATGAACTACAGGAATGTAAATAATTCGATTATTAAATTTAAAAACGCGGTCACTTTACAATTATTTATGTCCACCATCAGCCAAATCGACAGTGATTTTACCTATGGGTTGGATGCTCAAACTACAGCGGCGATCAAGTAATTTCTCAAGGGCAAAATTCGAACACCAAATATCATAAAATTTACTAACAAAGCGATCGTGGCGAAAACGTTTGAATACACGGTTAAAGAGATTCGCTTACAACCCAATACTGAACTGGGAAAGTTGTCAATTTCCGTTCTCGATAAAGACAATGACTGGATGGCGGCAGAAATAATTAATAATTTACAACAACCATCAAACAAGCACTTTTTGTTATTCAAATACATGTATCAGTTTTATAAACCCGATACTAATTTGATAAACTTTCCCGTCGAGTATTTCAAACCACAAAATAATTTAGTTTTCGTCATGCCGAATAACAAAAAATAGTGTAGCTGTGACACCAAA
Source organism: Dryococelus australis (assembly GCA_029891345.1). NCBI lineage: Eukaryota > Metazoa > Arthropoda > Insecta > Phasmatodea > Phasmatidae > Dryococelus > Dryococelus australis. The sequence continues at coordinate 89,102,823 of CM057001.1, read as the reverse complement.
TAAAGATTTGGTCAAAGTAGTGATCGATCGTTGTACATCACTAGCACTCAGCGTGGCTCAAATTCCCGTTCTCGATAAGGTAAAAAAAAAGAACATGTCATTGTTTATGTTCCATCTGGTAACAATTCGTGCATTTATCCCTCTCGTAGTTATACTATAGATTCTTCTTTGAAACACCAAAATTACAATCGAATATCAAATACAAAAACTATCATGGTGAATGACGAAATTGAATATACTGTTTTTGAATACTAATAAATACCAATATTTTGCACTCATTCGATCCGTTTCAGAGCTTTTAATAGGAGAGGAGATGGAATTGATCAACGAGTACAACATTACCTTTTTGTTTAAAGTCGAAAGCAATTCAGTATATCTGATGGACAATCCCAGGATCAAAAAGTACATTTCAGATGCGCAATATCAGCACGAAATGTTTGTTCTTTCAAACACACATTATTTTATGATATGCCATCCAAAAAATATGTATGTTACTAAACGGTTAAAAGACGATCAAAGGTTCCAGTTTTCCTACTCGTCATCTTCGTTCTCCTCTTCTTCCTCCACTCATTCCACTAATACATTAGTAATTGGTTTTTCCAAATTAATTTTAAACAAGGCAAAAATTTTGGATTTGGATGTAAGTATCGCTAATGTTATCTTTCTGTTCGAACCAAATAACTACGAGCAAAATAGTCCAGAGGGGCTGTTTGAATCCTCGGGGGAAGCTGTTTATTCACCAGTAGATCTGAATTGGCATATAGTAAACAACCACGAATTAAAGTTGGTGGATCGTAGGAAAGTTCATGTAATAGATATCAATAAAATGCGAAATTCGTTAAATTTGAATGATGCGTTAATCAATTACTTTGCGACACTTACACGCCCTCCAATTTTCATCTTTTCTCGTAATGTTTCCGAACAATTTGTCCGCATTTTAGTGACGAATTTGGCCACTTCTAAAAGCCAATGAACCAAATACACGCCCATTTTTGTTATGACGGCTAGGCTAAAAGATAATTTTCAGGAAAACCAACAAAAAACACAACTTACCGGTGTTTTGTATAAAATGTGCATCACATCCAATAGTTCCATGTATTAACACATTTGCATAGGAGATCTAAACACAACCCTGCTCTACGACAGAAACAAAAACGAAGCGATTGTCCAAACGACCAGGTCGAATAAAACACTATGATTTGTCATTAGTGAAAACCCTAAAAAATATGTGAATGCCAACAACAATGATAATTTTATGGCCACAGCATCTTTATATGAAACCTTCGATGAACGAACAATTTCCATTAAATGCTGAATATATGTATAGTGCGATTGATGGTCCTCGTTATGTCGTTAACCTCGCACCCGTAGTTGGTATTCCAGGGATTTCTGCCATTTACGAGGATAAAGATCCAGGAGAAATAACCATTGACAACACGCATGACAATCACGAACACTATTTTCATCGAATAGTACTATTCAAAGCAATTTCATCTGATTTGTATTATTTGAGCAAGTACTTGGAAGCCATACCTGATGGAAAATTCACACTAGTGGTGAAGATTATCGATTCATTCACAGGAAATAGCGGTATTGTTTTCAAAAAATATCTAGCCAATTTATTTAACAAAAGTAATGGTTTCCAAGTCGTTGAAAATATTCAAGGGAACCTCGTCATTATTTCAAATGCTTCCCCCGAAGTTCTAAAAGATTGTTTGCAATTCGAGGATGGTGTAAACACAAAAATTTTATTCCACAAAAACTCTAGCACATCCGAAGAAGGCAAATTGATTTTAGATACCGAAAACTTGAAATTGACTGTTGAATCATATGTAGATGATTTACAATTTATCGAAGAGAATTGCGAGTTGTTCAAGTTTAATACCTCAAATACCCATAACAATAACCGTGGGGATGTGACATACATATAGTGTGGTGATCAACAAAGTTCGAACCAGTCTAATTTACAGCTGAATACAGATTTTGGCAATGAGATACTTACGATTATGATTTACTTCATACATGATATTTCGATAGCTTCCTTCAATACCATATTGCGATTTATAAAAAGTTATTCAAGTGCTTTCTATAACAAGGTTGTGATTTCCAGCATTACTTATCTGAATTAATATATATGAAACGCATATTACGAAGAAATCCATCATTATGATAAAATGTTGAATTATTTATGTGTTTCTAGTTCGAGCAAAATAATTAAAGATACTGAGAGAGGAAATAGTTCACATAGCATTTACGTTAATGGTTTTCATGTTATAAATGATAAAATTATGGTGTATGTGGATTCGACAAGGAACTCCATACTACCTACTGGTGAACATGTTAAATCTATTTCGCATACAATATTTTGTGGTACAGATAGGCTCGCATGTTTAAAAGGATATACTATTTTAACCACACAATATATGAACAAATATCCTTCGAGTTTATACGCAACTAGTAATCTCGACAATTTCAACCAAGAGTTGATCAGGGCGGCGAAAACAAGTCAGATGTGTGTTTATTACAATTCCTTCATTTCCTTTCCCAATTTTAATATCATAGATGATAGACCATCCATTGTGGTTATACGTTGGAAGTCTGAGGAACATGAACTACCTTTAGGAATTCTTTGGGTAAAAATTTGTGCAAAACATAACAATTCTACCGTGTGTGTGTTTTCTAAATCGAAATACAACAATAAAAATATTCGACCGAAAGTATATTTTAATTTCAAAGAAACAAATCCAATACGAATAATATAAAAGGAAACTCAAATGGAACAACTTAAAAAAACATACCCTTTTATTTGGAACATTCGGGTAAAAAGGGTATTTTAGCACCCCATATAGATTACGTAGATAATGAAAATAAATTTTATTACAAAATTTTTATCCATCAACCCGGGGAAAAACATTTACGACCACACGCTACACATAAAATTATATGCAATGAAAAAAAAACATCAAGTATGGGCACCCAAGAAACAGAAACTGAAGCAAATGCTCTAACGGCGAATCCTGTCATTTTCAAAGCAGTCGATATCACAGCTCTCGTAACAAATTCTATTGTCAAGGCTCTGAATAGACAAATTCCCAACTGACGATTCAAGATCTTTGCACCCGTTTCGAACATTGTGGGTCCGATGTGTTTGTCTAGGGTCTTGAGAACCATATTCAGACCGACCTCATCGAATAGGAACTCATTTCTACCCAATCCTTGGATGCAAGAGGTTATAATATCGTTAATTATGTCGGAAATATCTTCTGTATTGGATAAATCATCGGGATATTTGGTCGGAAAAACCACCCCATTAAACCGAGCATTTGATATTCGTCGATTTTACATTTACCGTTATCTATGTATTTCAAGTGGTATAGCATCGAATCGGCTTGCGGTCTGATTCGAACCCGAGTATCTTTATCGTAAACTATGGATTCGACATCGCAGGTCAGTATCAAAGGCTCTGCAAGCCTACCCCCTCCCCCATACTCTGTGGTCCTAAATAAATGTCTCGGTGTTTTTTCTGTGATGCCCATGTCGCTGAGTTTAATGTCTGGATTTATGCAGAACGCCTCATGATTGACGAAATCATTCCATTCCGAGATGTAATCGGGCATTTGTCCGTCGATTCCATGGGCCAATTCCACGAAACTGTATTCAATAATCTTGTATAAGTAATTTCCGATGAAAAAAGCCTATATCTTTATTATCAGAATGGTCTGTGCATTTGTCACCCACCAGAGACATGATAAAATTATCGCAATAATACGAGTTAGACGGAAGTGTATTGTTTAATCACCAATCTCTGTCACATACGGCGAAGAATCGACATTGAAACCAGTTCCTATCGTGTTTACGTGCAGAATAATCGTGTCTTCTTTTAAGCACCAATAATCATCTATTCCCAACATGAAGGCTTCTTGATGAATCAACATACATACATCGCTTAGGTCGCTCAAATAGTTATTTGATTCGTGATATTTTGATTCGGAATCTTTGGTTGGAAAACATGTTCCTTGGCACGCAATCACATCTGAATTACCACTCTTGAATAGTTTAGGGACATCTCGAGGTGTGCATGTTTTTCCCTGTGGATATTGCAGATTGCATCGAGATTCATTGCAGAATTGTTTTCCACCTTTAAGACGAACCTGATAGCAATAATAAAAAAAATAAAACAACCAAGATTGCCTTTTGTAACTCTACATCTTGCCGAATTTCTATGTATCCATTAGAAAATATTTGCAGCACTCGCAGAAAGTATTCGTTATAAGTTATTATTTTTTGTCTTTCAAAAACATTTCTCAAAGCAGTTGAATAATCCAAATTTGTTGGTCCCGTGAATATGGACATCCGACGTTTTTTTTTTTTTAGGTATATATAAGTAAATAACAAAAAGGCAATCACAGAGTCAACTTCAAACTCAGGGTAGTTCCAATATATGTTCGAATCTTAGTACACATTCATCAAATCATACTATTAATCTCAATCAATCAAATTAAATTAATCGATATTATCGACTCATTTACATTAATCGAAAACTTAACCTCAGTAACAGTTGTTACAGTGCCATCGAAATGGAATTGACACCTATTTGATTCTTAAATAACGAACGATGCGGTGCAAACACACCTGAGAAACAAAGACATATATATATTTATTTATTTTATTTTTTATTGTTTCTGTATTTTACCCGATAAAAAAGCATATATGCTTTATTTCGCTGGTTTTTTATTTTTCATCCATCAAGTGAGACTCTCTCGAGATTAGAAAAAATATTTCCAAACAAAAAAGTGCAGCAAGTAAAAAAAATTACGCGAGTCAAAGTTGAGGGTAATAAAGCAAAAATGTTGGCATAATCTTGAGGCAAAGTTGAAAACTGCAACTTTGCCTCAAGATTATACCATAATTTTTCATTTTATTATGGCACAATCTTGATGCAAAGTTGAGGCATTCTCAAGATTGCCTCAAGAACCACGTGAGACAAAGTTGAGGTTGCCTCATCTTTCCCTTCTCATCCTCTCTGATTAGACTCATTCACTCACATAGTTTTGTGAATCGACCTGTGATGCGAATGGATGGTGTTGAAGAAAAACATCCGGTAACAGCATCGTTACCCTCTTTGTGTCCTAGGACATCGACCGTGAATGTAACATCAGAGGTGATAGCCAGTCCTTTTATAGGTGACCCTGACGAACCTGCATCGAAAATCAGCTGAATGTTTATCAATTGAGTTGTGTTTCCATAACGACACACCTCCAGTTTAAGAAATGGTTCCGAAAAGGCGACCAAGTAGGTAATGTTCGCACGAAATTTGTTTATTAAATACGTAATAATCGCATAAAATGTATTTGATGTTTATCGTCTTGCCGCAGGTAAAGAAAATCGTGTGAAAATTCAAGTCGGCGAACACCCAATGCCAATTATCGATTTTTTTCAACGTCTGCGACAATAAAACATCCATCGGCGAACATAAAAAACCACGGTGATCATTTTCAATGATATTGATTGAATGCATGATAAGAGGAATACAAAAAATAATGTTTCGAGACTTGATGGAATTTATACACAATTTTTCTTTTGGACGATGTTGTGTCAAATGGACTGAGGTGTGAGATGTTCGATATTTGCTAATTTTACCCTACAACACAATGATGGTGAATTATAATGGAAAACTAGCAATTCTACTCCCAAAAGAAAAATCCAATAAAACCAACATGACTCGAGTAGTTGAAATTGACAATAAAAGTGATGGACAAAAGTTTGAGAAAAAAAACTATAAACCTTAAACCTTCGACTCTGTTAAAAATACTAAATACCAACAGATGTAAAATTGATTACTTATTTTATTATATAACACCCGTGCAGTATTCGGCAGTGCAAATCGTCAACAGACTACTCGAACTGGGTATAATAAGAATCTGAGTTTGGGTATTTATAGTTTAGTTTTTTTAGTTTTGCAGTAACAAGAAAATATATTTTTGATATTGCCGCAGTCTTTTATAAGTAGAGAAAACATTCGAGTGCTCTACAATAATCATTCATCACAAAGTGACTTGGTTGTTATGGCGACAATACCAACAATGATGGTGATGGCGATAACATCAGCGATGGTTATGATGTGAATGTTGTTACTATTAACAATGATAACGACGATTGGATTATGATATTTGTTACAAAATAATTCTACATAAAAAATAAACAAATGTATATGTACGTTAAATAAATAAAAATACAAAGAAAACTGCATAAGAATATTGTTTAGTTCCACGAAATTTTGACAGAGTGTGTCGTCATCGACATCCCCCCACTCCTAATTTGAACAACCAATCACGTAGTAGTATTTCATTCCCACCCTCCTCATTACAGTTTGCCTATATGGCGGAGATATCTGAAAAAAAAAGACTTCTGTCGATGGCGAGAGCTGGACAGAGCAACATCAAATTTTTCCTCCTGTCCAGAATAGAAGAGAAAAAAGGCAAGAACAAAAATGTATGTTAATTAGTATATACTATATTGTATACATAATATATACTATATTTACTATATACTATATAGTATATAAAATATATATACTATATAGTAATTAACTTACCTTTTTATTCTTACTTTATTTATCTTCTATTCTGGAGAGAAGGAGGGTTGATGTTGCTCTGTCCAGCTCTAGCCATCGACTGAAGTCTTTTTCCAGATCTCTCTGCCATATAGGCAAACTTAAATGAGGGGAAGTGAGGGGGGAATGAACTTCTGTAATGTGATTGGTTGTTGAAATTAGGAGGGGGGAAGGAATGTCGATCACAACACACACTGGTAAAGTTTCGCAGAACTAAACAAGGGTAGCACAACTCATTCAAAGTTACATTATTATTCACTTTACATTTATCAGACGATTTCTGAATATTTATTATCTGTATAAGGATCAGACACCCATTTGCAAATTTTCTCCAAACTAAACATACTTTACACTGCCCTCCACTCCTTGCGAGTAAATTAAGTTGAATTCCCCCACCCCCCCCCCAACAATTAATTTGAACAACGAATCACTTTGCACTTCGCAGCATTTCAATTCCCCTCCCTTCGCCTCCTTTCAGTTTGCCTATATGGGGGAGAAACCAGGAAAAAAATGATGTCAGTCGACAGTGAGAGTTGGACACACCTATTTGTTGTCTTGGGTTATGACATCATACCTGTTCGATGCCTCAATGTGTCATTACATCACACTCATTCGTCGGCTTAGGTTATGACATCACATTCATTTATAGGATTAATCTTATATCCGTTGTGTTAGGTTATGACATCACACTCCTTCATAGAATTAATCCTATATCTGTCGACTTAGGTTATGACATCACACAACCCTAAGATGACAATAAAAATATATTTTTACAAATTAAAATTTTTTTAATAGAATATATATATATTTTTTTCTCTACACATGCCTTTATAATAAGGAAGAAAGGCTGAACAGGAACGTCGGAAAGCAGAACAGGAATTATTACTTGCACTTGAGCATGAAAACAAAGTGGAACAGGAACAGCATTGTGGTCAGAAAGAAGAATGCAAGATTACCAACATTTTACAAGCCAACAACAGCATGTTGTTCGAAACGGTGGCTTCGTTGATTTTACCACGTCCCAAAACTTAATGTAAGCTGAATCGTATCGGCATGTAATGTACCGATAGCCAACAGGAGGCAAAAGACATGTTCAAATCGACCATACAAATGACCGCGTAAAAAAAAAAAAACAAGTAGACCGTTTGATAAATCGATACGTTAGGGGTTGGTATGTCGTACTGCATCAAATTGACAGTAACAAACGTGGAGAAAAAGAAGCAAAAAGAAAAAGATGGCATTTTTTTTTGCAAAAATTCAAGGTGTACGACGATGTGGTAACAGCATCGACATCACCAACATCATGATGAATAAACTAAGATCGTAGCATAATCAATTCAACGGTCGATGCTGCGAATTTTAATGTTAGGGGCAACATGTGTATGCTGTTGCTCGTGCATGAAGATGGTGTTAGTATCACAGACACAGAGTTGATCAATTTCGTCGATGCTTGTATTCACTACATTTACACGAACCCAACTCATAATTTGGCTAACAAATCCCGAGCAAATATTGGTCGACTAAAACAAATAAAAATGTCAATGAATAAAAACAATTAAAAAAAGGCAATGAATAAAAATAAAAAGCAAGACTAGAAATTCTAAATATATAATAAGTCGAGTAACTAATGTTATTCAGTATGGATAACCTACCGATCCACACATTACCTTACAATGGTACTCTTCTCTGTTACAAGATTCATACAGATACAAGAGCTCCAAAATATTCAACTCTGAGATCAGCTGCTTGTAATTTACACACCATCACAGATATCATGTTAGCTCTGGGAGAACGACGTGCACTACCTCTGGGTCTTCGATTACTGTATCCCACTGGTCATTTTGGGTGTATGATTCGTCGTTCACCAACTGGAAAACAAGGACTTCAATGTTACGCCTGACTGCGATCCCGATTATCACGGATAACTACACGTCTGTGCCTGGAACGTTGCGCCAAATGAATTGACCATCAACAAAGGAGACCACATCGCGCAATTATTAATTATTCCATGTACAGGACCTGTTATTTTCGAAAGTCGTAAGTTAGCCTTGCCTCCAAGGGAACATGGTAAAGTACGTTTTGGATCTACTGGACGGTAAAGTTCACTGTCAAGCGCTCGACTCGCAAACCCATTGGAAATATGTAAGGTATAAATTTAATTTTGTTTAATTATATAACTGTTAAACTTACAGAGGATACCAATTATGAGGTAATGGTATATTTCAGACCTACAGTGGATACCTATTATGATGCAATAGTATGTTTCGGACACAAGGTTATACATAGGTTTGGATATGAAAAATGTTTAGAAATTTTGGTACTATTATAATCAGCTATACCCATTTGTTTTATGATCTATGTTTGAAATAAAAAATGGAGCAGCGGTTGCTGTGCAAATACACATTTGAAAGAAATTTCGATATTCCCAAGAAAAGCTTTGTGGTTGACGAAAACGACTTGTTTGACTGAGTGGGAAAAAAAAAGATTTAATGAAAAAATCGATTTTAATTTGTTGTTTTTGTATTTCCCTTGCCGTGGCTATGCTTTGAGCTTTGCATACATGCAACGCATTGGATGATTCCCGAAAACTGTAGCGATCGAATAGAGTAAACAAAATCTACAAACAATGGCATGTTTCACAAGATGGTCGATTGTCTATCACTACCATTTCACTGTATCGATTCGTCAGATTGCCAAGTTTTGTGTGATCTATCAAAGTTCGATTGCGATGTAAACAAATGCACTCTACGAATAAAAACAACACCTGCCGCAATAACAACAACAGCAACAACATCAACAATAACCCAAAAATCGCCCACAACCTCTTCCCATCGTGCAAGTATTGTTCCGTGTGATTCCAAACACATGGAATACTCAGAGTGTTAAAAAGCACCGATGCTTTGGAAATTGAATGGGTGTGTATCTCGACTTACCCACTCATGTGGAATGATGATGGGACTCATACTCCGTACACATGCAAGGATAGAATCATCACGAGCGATCTGACAACGATTGTAAATGCAGGGCCGATATGATATTGAGTGTTTTCAAATTTTAACCACACGTACCGAGATGTTTCCCATCAACCCACGTTAATTTCCTGACAAACTTTCATGAAATTCAAAATATCAACAATAATAATAATTCATAAGATGCATGTATTTATATATCTATTATTATAATTATTATTATTATTATTATTATTATTATTATTATTATGGAAAACCAGGGTCGTCGTAGTTTTAATTTATTTTCCCACAGAGATGCAATACTTTATACCGGAAATTTACAAGAGAAGCGAAAATGAATTTCCTATTAAATTTCGAATATTATTTCCCACAATACCTTTGTATCTCAATAAACAATCAATTTTGAAAAGCACACAATTAATTTTCCAAGTGTTAAATCGGCAAGTTGAAACTGAAATCTTTATGTACACGAATAGAAACAATTCCAATGTCGTCATTATTCAATTCGCCTGCCGCGACCACGGAGATGGAGACCCATTCGATGGCGAAGGTCCAATATGCGCACATGCATCCCTACCTCCCTACAAAAGCATACGTTTTGACAAAGATAGTAAATGGTCCTATCTTTTTACCAACAGGTACTCATTCACAAATTAGGTCACATGCTGGGTTTATACGCCAGTAAAAGAAAAGATAGCGTGATGTACGATCCGACAAAACATAATAAATTTACAAGTTTTGATGTGTACAACATTATTTCAAAGTATCTGGTTTTGGAAAAAAAAGAAGTAAAGATAATTTTTTTTTCTGAGTGTAAAAAAAGGAGTGTGGGTGGGGGTTTAGGGCAATATATGTGGCTACATTTCAAACAGAGATCAGAACGAGAGAACTCGTGATAAACAGTGCATCTGTAAAGTGCTCTTACCAATGAGAAAAAAAAAGGATAAGTTATTGGATTGGAAAAATTATAATTTCTTGTACAACAACTACAAAATTGTTTATCTTTTGGATAGAAAAAATAATATATGGTTTAAAGAAAAAACCGTTGCCGGGTTATTGGGATACGAAAACAACAGGAAAGTTATTACGAATAATGTGAAAGAGAAACATAGAAGAACTTCCAACGAACTGGCAACAAGTACAACTTCAGTTGTGACTGTCAGCGAGCAACCCCACACCACCTTCATCAACGAACCGGGCATTTACAGACTGATTATGTATTCCAAAATGTCCTTTGCGGAAAATTTTCAATATTTTATTTACGAACACATTCTCCCGTGCATTCGCGAGAGTAAACAACGCATGTTTCAGAATCACATCGAGGATATGACAAAACAACTCGGAGAAAGAACCAACGACGTGGAAGTTATGAAGAGAAAATTATAGGCTCGAGCTTCAAAAGAGATTGTCGTCGCCAATAACACCAAAGAAAGTACAGAAAAAATAAGCAACTGTTTGGAACCTAATTTCTTGGTGTTGAAATTGAATGAAGACATTTTTGATTTCCATATTATGTAATTTGCGTACATAAAGGAAATTTGAAGAGGGAACTCAACTTGCTTCGAAAGAAACATCCCAACTGCAAGGAATGCTCCATTTAGAGTATAATTCACCGTCTCGAAACATGTATGGCAGTGTCAAGAACGCATTGAACGCACATTTGAAATTTTTCAAGAATTGCTTTATGATTAAAAATACTGACTTTACAGAAAATGAAATGCTGATATTAAAATCGGTAATATGGAAAAATGAAGTGTGTGGTTGGGTGTGTGTGTATATATATATATATATATATAAACTGAATAATTATTTTTTAAATATTAATTTTGCTTCATTTACTGAAATTACTTTACGTGTACGTAGTAACCATTTCCGACTACTTGACCCACTCTGTGTTTTTTTTTATGTTTTACTTTTTCCTCAAACTAGTACTTTGTCTCCTCCGTCAGTGTCGAATGGGTGACGATCTTCTATGCAGAGGACTCTGAGATCTACTCCTGCTACGGCTACAGGCTACACCGTCTTCGTCTCCTTTGTTTTGGCATGATCAAGTTCTTATATGCGTGTGTGTGTTTTTGAAATTATTTGATTTAGTAAATGTTCGACAATATTACCCAAAATGCAAACTGCGAGCGCGTACTTGTATTTATCATGGACGTTTAATAAAAATTTACCCTGTTTTGTGTACATATTACAGACAGCAAATTTAGTTCTTGTAAATAACGCTCGGAGCTTAGCAAATTCAAAATGTTTTCTTGAATCTCTTCAAAAACTCTTGTCATTTTGGTCGGGATATAGATTGAGTTTCAAAAAGTTTAAATATTTACCATATACACCGGGTCTCCTGTTTTGAGCTTCGAGAAATAAATTATCTGCGAAAATCCTAGACTTCTCTTTTTCTGAATAACCGAGTTGGGTGATTAAAGTATCGGGAAATAAGTCGTGATTAGATGCCATTGTATCGATCCATCTTACCATTTGGCATAATTGACAAATCCTGCAAACCCCGATACATACTCGAGCCTAGAGTAGATATGGGCCCGGCGGTGGAAGAAGATGGAATTCGGCATCTTATCCACAAAATTATAGTTGAGAATGCGATTTTCCTCATGTTCGTCGCCGATTTTGGGAACGTGTTGAATGTTGAATATAACAGTACTAAAAGTGGGTAAATCCATAAATATTTGTGGAGGTAATTTATGTGGGTCATTGTAATGAATTTTTACATTCAATTTTTAGATTCGTACGAAAACTGTCTAATTTTAAAATAATTGTAATCTGAAATTTTTTTTCTCATAGCTAAAATTTGTAATGTATAACTGAGATGAATACTCATTAATTTTAATTACGTGTGTTATAGCTTAAAATGAAAAGAAATTTTAGTCTTTCCATTTAGTTATTTATTTTATAAATATATATTTTACAAATACATTGATTCATTTATAACATAAAAATATTTATTTACATATATACATACAAAAAACAGATTTATTTTCACAATACAATTATTCCTTTTTTTCACAAGAGTTGTTATACCGAGAATTAAATTTTCTGACAAGATAGTTCCAAATAAAATCTATATTTACAAGAGAACATCTTTGTTGATATGCACTTGGATTATGGAAACCACAGGCATTCGATGGGAAATTTCCTCGTAGCTATTACGAGTTTCTCGGCAGGCACTCCCACCTGCATCAGAAAGTGTATTTTTGGAACATCTCTCACGACGATGTGTCGGATCTAACTTTCGTTTATGATTTTTCGAATTGTTTCAATGTTCATTATCTGATGATGTTCGTTACGTGGAAGATTTCAAAGTATGCCGTGTGTTTTCTGGTAAAGGTAAAAATTTTGCCCAAAATCACCTAACATACTCGTACATAGGTGTGATAATGGAACCGGTCTTTGAACATGAGCCATGTAAATACCCTTTTTTGTAGCACATCCAAATTCTAGGGGAATGTTTTCACCAACATATACACTAAATTGAATGTCGATGACCATAGTTTTATCCAGATCCAAATCCACTTCATCCGTAGATGATATTTTGATGTAGTTTAACCGTGTAATTTCGTTCAAAGATGTTGCTTGATTGAATTTTTTGAGAAATTCTGGTGATGACAAATTTTCTATGGAAGAAGCTGCCATAGAAGCCATAGGAAATTTACAGAAGCTCATATCTTCATAATCCTCGGTTCACTCCTGGGGTGATTGTGTTTTTATCAATGTCCATTTAAATACGAAATGAGTTTTTGCATTTTCCTTATATATACACACTTGTTTATGCACAGAAAAAATTATTTATTGCAATCTTCCATTGCCCTTTTCACTTCTTTAGTAGTTAGATCCCAAATTAACCGAACTATGGGTAGGGCACAGGCCCAAGACATTTTTTTTTAGAATGGCATTGGCAAATTTTCCAAGTCCGTTTGAACCACTCATGTGGCAAATTATTATTTTCTTCAAACTCCAATGGATATTTTTTCCCATGATATCTGCCAAATTTAAAATCAACAACTAAAACAGAAGCTATATTAATATTTTCAAAAGCTTATGTTTTCTTCTGGCCTTTTTCTACTCAGAGTAGGTTTTTTGTTCTCTTCACTAGAGTCGCTTGAAGACCCTGAACAAATATCACTACTGTCGGTACTACTTTGTCTTTTCCTTATAAACTAAATTTTCGCACTTCCTTTATATCAAAGTCTTGTTCTTCTATTATATCAACTTTTTCTTCTTTTATGTAAGACATCTGTTTTTCCTTTACATCTTCATCAGTCGAATGTACCTCTCTTTCTTCATCATCAGTGTCACCATCAGTATTCTATGTTGAACGCCATACTTGTTGTTGATAATGTCTCCAGTCGTCTCTCGAAGAGCATTGTATGGGTCCAGCTTCAAGTTTATCATTCAATGGCTGTAATTAATGCACTTTAGGTTCAGCTCCATGTTCACTAAACATCTTGTTAAAATACTACCTCGTCGCTGGAAATAGTCAAGTTAGTTATCACTTGGAAACTTCTCGCAGTCACTGCAATGCAACTGCTCGAATGACTGCTCTAAAAGTCGCCATACTTACCATGTATCGAATTACCTTTCTTCTTTTTTTTTTTTTTTTTTTTTTTTTTGCCATTTTAAAACCCGAGTTTGCTAAAGAGCTCGTGACATCGCCAAAAACAATTCCGATTTTTTTTCAGCACTATATACTTAATGCAATACTGCATTCTTATTGCAACACATTGAAGATTCAGATGAAATGTTTTTATTGGCAATTAAATGTTTATTACATTCATTGCATAATAAACGAGAAAAAGATAACATCCATGGAAAATTTAAACATAATTAAAGAAGAATACATTCGCCATCCAAACGACGTGCGAAAAAACATCTCTATGGTGATGGACGTTCTCAACAAGTGGTCGGCCTTCGATGTGACCGTACCCGAATATGGCGAAACATTAATGACTCCCGAAATGCATAAGGGATGGAGAGGTTAGAAATCGGCTTTTATGTGGATATGGTTGCATTTAATGTTAGCTGGCGAAAATAATCGCAATAGAAATTATAATTACGCCAATCTTTATCAGAGTTTACTAGAAAAATTTGATTATTTTATCCTGTGTTCCACATGTTTCGATGGATACCGAAACAAAAAATCAGTGCTTAAATATACTCGCGTAAAATAACTTCCCGCCAGATTATTTAATGGTATTAATTCATTCGAGCATCGAGGATGAGAAAAATATTTCACAGATATATAACACCCACACGGTGATAGTTTTGCTAACGCTCGAGTATCGGCAGTTGAAATTACGCAATTGGGCCAAGAGGTAAAACAAAAAACACATATTTCTGTAAACGAAACATCTTGGTGCTGGGTAATTGAAAACAACAACGTCGCGAGGGTGGCTAGGGGGATGATAGCAGTGGTGAATATGGTTAATGCAAGCTACACTCAAGATATGAGAAACTGGGCAAGTTTATCAAAATCTACAAAAGTGTTTTTTTTTCCAGACAGTTAATCATGTATATTTACATTTTATTTGTGAGAATTTCGTTTAAGGAAACATGCCAGGATTTTTTGCAACGATGGACAAAATCAACCTCGTATAAATACGTGATGAGTTATTTACAATTTTCGATCAGAAACAATCGGTTACGATTACAAGGATTAATGTACGATAAAAGACTAGGGCTGTTTTATGTTTGGCAGGATAATGCGAAAAGACTGTTTTAGAAAGAGAACATCGAGATGATTCGCTGCTGAGATTAATACGTAAAATGAGCAAACGAAACAATGAGACTTGGCGACAAATGACCCAGGATAATAGAGAACATTTATCATCGCTCGGATTGTATTATTTTGGAACAGGTTTCTTTCTCAGCTGCTTAAAATTTGGCAATGTAATATGTATATATGATGAAAATTGTAATCACAAATGTATTTTCAATAAATAAAAAAGGTCCTTTTTTTCATGAGACACAGTTGTTTCACCCCCCATTTTTTTTTTGTAAAAATAAACAATTAAAAAAGAGATTTTTTTTTACCAGTGTAACATTGTATATAAGACGAAAAATAAATTGTTTTTCTTCCAGTCAAACACAATTTTTTTCCTGTATACCACTTCGATCAAAATTTTTGTCTCATTCTTGTTTGTAAGTATTATGATATACGCCTCATTACGCGAAAAAGATTATTGACGTGAGTAAAATGGACGAGGAGCAGGAACATATTGGAAAAATGTTCAAACACATTGAGGAAATTGGCAGAATAACCATCGATGCGAATCTGGATAGCATAATAATGCAACTCGTGCAACATACATTATTTTTCGTGTACTTGAACTTTGGTTTGGTGTAAATTGGTCTAACAAACTTCGCGGACGTTCTTTCGGCGAGCGACAAACATATCAGATCGGGCATGGCCAGTAAAACGGAATCATTGCTCTGGTATCCCGGTAACATACCAAAGGATAGTGCATGGTACAGGAGTGCATTCGTGATCTGCGAGAAATGGCACTCATCGAACTGTCTTCGAGACTGCAGTTAAAGAGATTGGCCAATTGGTTGGTGATAATTGGCAAATTAAATTTGTTGTAAAGTCCGACCATGGCCACGCAATCCCTCTCGTTGTAAATCAAAGTCTGCTCCATGCGGTAGATAACAATAGCATCTACATTTATTTCATCTGAAGTTTATGCCACACGCTACCACCAATGTACTCGGTGTGGCGCACTTGCATGTTTGTGTATTGAGCTTTCACTGCATCAAATTTTTCTTTGTTGTAGGGACCGATGTGAAAGATATTTCTCATACACTCATGACGAAAGTCATTGTCTATGATGGTGTCATCTAGAATATAATAAATTCGCATAAGCACAAAGTTCAAATGATTTTCCTAATCTTTTGGCTCAGATAGTTTTTAGACAAGTTCCCCAACGACAAATTCCCACTCGCCAATGTATTTTTTTTGTTCAAGATTGTCAACATATCGAATATGATACCATCGCGGTGAAAACGAATGAGCGGAGCTTTGGCTAATTTTCCGAGGGTTACAAATGTTTTTATTTCGTGTTGCTTATTGAGAACTCGCAAGCGAGTCAATAGGAATTTAAAATTGTATTCAATAATGTTGTGGCCGACGAAATAATGTGGGTAATTTTGGTATCCCGTTAGCATTATCAACAAGTATCCCTGGCTATACCAGATGAGGAAATTTGTAATGAGATCCTCTTCGTGTGAGAAACATTGGATCCAAATGCATTTCGCTGGCAGTCTTTTATATTTATTCTTCATTTCCATATTGAAATCATCGGGCATGCCACGACAGTTTAGGTACGAAATTATACTCCCTTCGACATCCAGATATTCACAATAGAGCACAAATATGAGCAGTTTTTCTGGAGTTAGACCTCCCAGGGGCAAGTCTTCCAAATTATCCTCACCGGTCTCGATGTCGAAGCTCACGATAGGAATGTACTTGTACACATGAGTGTAGTGGTAATACGTGTCCAGGATCAGATGCTTAGACTCGGTGACTGAGTACACACCATTTGCATGAAATATATTTTCCGCCATGAAATTACCTATCCCATGTTTCGGTCTGCGAAATTTTAGTTTTGCAAGTTGGTTCAGTTTGATGGATGAATTTGCAATATCCCCTCTGAAGTTACAGTATCGATGTACAAATCCATTCACAACATGAAATGCGCATCAGTTGACTGGATTGTAAAGTAGTACTTTTTTCACAATTATTTTCCACGAGAAATTTGTAGACCGTTTTCAAGTTACTCGTGATGAGAAATTCAATTTTTACTAAATGATATGAAACGTGCAACGTGCTTGCCACATTTGAGTCAAAATTGTAAATGAAAGACCTCAATATAAATATTTTATTTTGTAGATTTAAAGAATGCGGAGGGTAATTTTTTTTTGTTATATAAGAACCTTTAGTCATGGCTAACAAACTAAGTTTTACAACGACCAGAGTATTGGAAATATTCAAAAATATCTTCAACGGCCCAGAACTGCAAAGTTTGGACGAATTTAAATGGTTTTACTCGTATTAAGGCAACAGTCTCTTGGAATGCATTTACACTTCCGAAAATGACGATGACAAAGACTCTGACGAAGATTTTGAAGAGGAATTTGACACTGATCTTAATAACAATACTTACATTCTGTTAAAGTTTAAAGATTTTCGGGCCAAGTTCCCAAACACCACACCACCTAGTTGTAAAAAAAATAAATTAATAAAAAATTAATAAAAATTAAAAAAATAATTGTGTTTCCATTGCAGAAAAAAACGAGATTGATGACCAACATCGGCTTACGCTCGCGTGCAAGTACAAAAATGCTATTCATGAGTCATCGCACAACTGCTCCCTGTTTTATGATTCCAATCAAACCACGATGGAACACGCAAATCATTCGATGGGAATAACAAGGAACAAGGACGGCACTCCTCTATTCACGAAATTGAAATTACACAATATGTTTGTATATGAATGTAATCACAAATCTATCCAAGGATCGGTCAAAGTCTCAATACCGCCGAATGCTCTATCTTTAAACGAATACTTGGTATCACCGTTGAGATTTATCCATCTAGTTGATAGTATACTCCAGTCGGGAGACTACATATACAACCAGTTTAAAGAGTACATTAGTGCAAAAAAATTTAGCCGATGTGTATTTTGTACCTAAATTGGAAAACTTTGATACTCAGTTTTTCAGACCGACTTTTTTCACTCTCGCTGTAGAAGAATATACCACTAGCTGGAGAAGTGTAGTCTTTCACTTGCTTGATATTTATGCTGGAAGTATGAAAACTGAGTTTACAACTTCTGTAAAAACAAAAACTGCTACATAGTGTGGCATAAGACATTTTGTCAAACGAACAGCGCATAATTTGGCATGTTCAATCAAGAGTAACCGTGCACACACTTTACCAAATGCAAGTGACTTTCAGTGTGTTCACGTTACCATAAATGCAAATACAACAGGACAAATAATCACTTCTCCTAATTCACTAATCATGAATGCGATTTGCAATCCTCTTTTACAAGCTCAGATAGAAAAGATTGGAGAAAAGGATACGGCCAAAATATACGAACATTCTTGTTATTTCGAACCTCATTTGATACGAGCTTTTTACAATGTGTTTGACCATTCCAACAAAATGCACACTTTATTTTGCTCGCCAAACAGTCTCTTAAATTCAGTTTGGTTGAATGAGTTTAAACACTTTATTCAACTTCAAAGAGACAGATGATTCCTGAAGGTAATTGAAACAATTTAAAATAAACGATTTTTTTGAATAAACAAAATGTTTTTTTAAAATAATATAATTATAAAAAAATTACAAATATATAAATATAAAAGATTACAAATATAAAAATATAAGAGATTACCAATATAAAAAATAATACATTACATATATAAAATAACATATTTAAACAACATATATAAAATTAATTAATATTCACCCGAGGGTACACATTTAGTGGGAATTTGGATCTCTCAGGGTAGGATATATAATTTTCGTAAAATGTTGTAATTTAAAAAAGTTATCCATACTATTTGAAATTATACCGTTAAAACACTTCTCCCCCCATATTGCGCTCCCCACCGTACACCCCCTATACAACTTCAATTTAGCTAAGAGCTGTGGTTGGGGTTGTGGTAGTGATTGGGCATGTAGGTGGTGAGGAGGGAACGGCTTCTGCTGTTGGGTCTGTGACTGAGCGAGTTACAGCCGCTGGAGCTGCGGCTGCTGGGTGAGAGGCTCCTGTGGCTGGGCGAGGGACAGCCACTGAAGCTGCTGTTGGGCGAGGGATAGCTGGGCGAGAGACTCCTGTGGCTAGACGAGGGATATCCGCTGAAGTTGTAAGACGAGCCACTGTATAGCTGATAAAGTTGCTTTCCGGCTATTTCAACTGGCACTTCTTCAGAAATTGTACGAATTGGTTCTAGTAGATGCAAGTATTAATCCCGAAGAGTTTTACTCGAAATTACTAAACATTATTCATGTAAACAATATACACATTGGCATTTTGTCAGAAGTCGTACTCTATCAGATTTTTGCGATGGACCTACATGTCTACGAAAATTTCCAATATACATACTTATACGCTGGCAGACATTATGCGAGTCGTCAATGGCATTGCTCTGAATGGTTGAAACAGTCCACTGCCGTGGAAAAAAATGATAATACCTACCAAAAAATTCACGAAATTATGCGCTTCAACTATTTACCAAACAACATCAACGTGGTCAATTATCTAAAAAACGAATTGAGACGATGCAACATTGAATATGTACCCAAATACAATTTCATTTAATTACTGAATACGGATTACAAAACCTTAGTAATTGAAAAATTAAAAAATCTGGTAGAAAATGACAATAAACTATCATTATGTAAAATGTAAAAACATACATTGCATAAGAGAGGGGATTGAATCACCTTCCAATTTGACAGAATTTTTTAGGGGGGACCGAAAGTGCCCCCTTCAAAAATTCTGTTTATTTGTAAGGTGATTCAGTCACCCCTTTTTATAAATTGATTTGGTTCTATGGCATCACATATGAGCTACATTATGTTGTAAAGGGTTAAAATAAAATGTAGACTTAATCCCCCAACCTTCCACGGTTACAAAAAAATATTTTTGCGACGATTTCTACTTATACACTGGCAGACATTATGCGAATTGTCAACATCATTGTATTGAATGGTTAAAACAGACCAACTAAACTTGTTTTTACAAACCACTATATGAATATTGATCACAACCAAAAACAAAAAAAGGATGAATTACATTGTTTATAACAAAAGGGAGACTAAACCACCTTCCAAATAAAATGTAGACTCCCCCAACCGTGCCACCAATGGTTACAAAAAAAAACATTTTTTCCAAAGATTCCTATATATCTAATTGCAGACATGCGAATTGTCAGTACTATGGTAACCATGGCATTTGCAATATGTTATTACGACGAAGCCACAACTTGATCAGTATTCAACCAAACCTTTTGATCGAAACATTGTAATGTACGGTACAAATCAGGAACATAGAGAATTGGCTTCGGAACTTCCTTGTGGGGTTCCGAATAATTACTGGTTTGCATAAACTCGCACTATACTCACGAGTTGGAGAATCAAGTACAACACTGCAACATAGTTGAACATTTTACGTATTGTAAATGTCCGGCGATGATGATGCATCTTCACCGTTTTAGCGTTCCCTGCACTGCCAAATGCGAAACATATTTGAAAACTGTCAAATGGGAAGAATTACATTATTATAATTTTGATTGGCAAATTATCGAAACCACGTACATTAAAATTGACAGAAAGAAAGAATTACCATGTGGTTATACATATATGAATTGTGCGACTCCTCGGGATTCGGAAAATTGCGCTGTAGTAATTGAAACCATGCAACGACACAAAAGAGAAGAACACATTACATATTGTGATCAACTTAGGCACATTACGGTATGTAAGGATCCAGTATGTCCCGCCAGATGTTTGTGGAGTGAACATGCAAATTGCCAACACGAAATAAAACAACAATGAAATTTATCGAGTAATAAACACACGTTGATGAAACTTATAAAATATCACCAATTTAAATAAAAAAGTGTGTATTTTTTTACCAAAATAAATCGCCACTTTGTTATGTGTGTTTTTATAATTTATCCAATTCTCATTCAGTTTGTTTGATTTTGGCGACTATCTAAAAGTTTATCAATCGTCAAAAAAAGTCAAAACTTCTTATTACATGCGTTTTGTTTTAGGTTGGCCTGTTATGATACCGAACAACTTACTGTTAGACTTTAAATTCTTTCGGAATTGTTTCCATAAACTGTTCTTTTCCCTTTAATTGTTCTATAATTACTTCCACTATAGAGTCGTGCTCGCGAATTATCGTAAAAAAGTCTTGCATAAACTAATAACTAGGTAAATTAATTTCGAGAATATGTTCAAACAGTGAGCTCATAAGATATATGCACTCTAATGTTTTAATTATCTTTGCACTCATCGTTAGAAGACCAAACGTGAGGAAATAACTATAGGCGATCGCCAGCTTCTGGCACCGGTCCGTTTTCCCACAGAAAATGAACGGGAACATTCGTTGATTGAAATCGTCAAAGGGTAGTTTTTCGTTGACGGCTTCGATTAGGAGCGGAAAATAATTTCTGTTTCTGTCAAACAGATTTGTGCACAAGCCGTGTACTTGGTCTGCTGTAATTGCCTCTTTGGCCTGAGGTCCGAATAGTTTCCGGTAAACACCATTGCAGAGTCGGTAAAAGAATTTGTATACATTTAGCGTGGACGCTTCGTTGTAGTCGTGTCCGAGCAGAGGTTAAATGTAATGCTCAAAGACAGCGTCCCATTTGAAGACTTTTTCAAAAACTTGCACAACAAATTGCATAAAACATCATCTGATCCCAGTGTATTTTGTGCTTCGGGACTCGCGGGTAAATCAGTTTGCTTTTGCACCTCTACGCGTGTATGTTCGGCAAGTGCGAACGCTAGGCATAAACCCACCACTGGTACAAACAAGATGTGCAATAGTGAGCATACCTGATCAAATTCAGTCACGTAGAATAGAAAAATTAATTTGACCAGGGAAACCATGTTTACTGAATTGGGTTTTTCCACGAGCCTGAATACATCTCGAGTAAAGTCTTTGATAATTTTCGGTGCTTTATTCGTCAGGTAACTCGCAAAAAGTTGGTTTTGTTAGTTGATTATCGCCGAATGTTCGCCCTTCCATTTTGGAAGAATTTTAAACTTGTCGTAAGAAGACCTTTTCGTAGAATTGTTTAGATCTTGAACTATGGATAAAATAGAATCGAGTTTGAGTTTCGGGTTGAGTTTCAACAGAGCTTAGTTGTTGATTATACCATCGAGTAGAAATTAGTTAATTTTGTGTGTGTGTGTGTATGTATATATATATATTATATATATATATATATATATATATATATAATATATATATATATACATACATACATATATATATATATATATATATATATATATATATATATATATATATATATACATACACACACACACACATACACATACACATATATATATATATATATATATACATATAGTAATTAAATTCGTAATATTTTTTTATAAACTCACTGTTTAGTAAAAAAAAGTGTGGACGAGTGGAGTGGTCGTTTATTCGAAGTGTTTTTAGTATTTAAAGAGTTATTCAAACACGGATCTCGTATGGAGACTGTCCCATCGCCATAGCCGAAAAAATTAAATTGGAAACACGAAGTGATCCCGTCTGAATTATTTATCTCGCGAATGGCAGGCCATCTCGCATCTAGTGGCAGGGAATTGTTTGCCACCCAGTTCATTTCGAGATTGGTGATTGTAGCTTAATATGAATTTGTAATGACTCATACCGGCCGAATATTCCCCATTTAGAGAAATTGAACACTCTTTCAACCATCCAGTGATATTTGTTTACTGTCGTCGACGACTCGTGATTTATTAGAGTAGTTTTAAAAAATTAGTACAGTAACAACAAACGAAATTCTTTCTAAATTGCCTGCAGAGTGCTAGTAATTGATCTTTGGAAAATAAATTGAATTTTTACTTGGCTGTATCTTCTACCAGCAAGGGTAAAAGCGAATCGTGAAAACATTTTTGAAATTTTGCAAACAGAATAAAAGAACGCCTGCGAAAAATACACATTTCACATATTTGTAAAGTTCCACCTCGTCGTAAATTTCCAATACTATTCGCACCAGTAAACCGCCCAAAGAATGGCCAACTATTAAATTTTCCAAAGGAAATTAGTATTTCGACAAGTACTTTTCCATCGAAAGTTTTACCGAATATGCAGATTGCAATAAATCGTTACGCCAATCGTATGCGATTCCTTTAATTTTAACTTTCGGAACCTTTCGATATAAATGAGAAATTAAACTCGAATATACAGATTTTCCAAACATGGAACATAGCTCTTTGCTGGGCAATAATGAATCGTCATTAAATAGTCGCTGAGAATCTTTATCCGATATTTTTCTGAAAGGAAACAATGTGTTTGGAAAAATTGTAATTTTAAATTTATTGTCTGCAACTAGCAAAGATCCGTATAATCCCGGCACTAGAAATATAATTTAACTAGACATTGTTTTACACAAACACTCATACAATCACGAGAAATGAGTTAAAAAAAAAAATTATGTATAAAAACTTACATGTCCCTATTGATGAAATAATGCATGGTGTTGCCATATCGTGATCTGCATAGAATACATAATCCTTTTTCTTATGCCTTCTAGAGTGATTAAACTTATAATCAATCCTTTGCACGTAACGGTGCAGAAAGTAATAATGTTGTTCTCACCGCAATGAGAAGAAATAAAGTGAGTTAAAATGTCGGAACTCGCAGCAGAGGTGGGTGTGGCGATGATGTGATATCACGTGTGACGACGATGGAAGGGGGGAATTGGAGAAGGGTAATTGGGAAGAGGGGACGAGCATCAAGCATGCCGATTGGGTGATGGACTAGGTATTATTATTTTTTTAAAGGAAAGAGGGATGGAAGTCTCACTCCAAATATGGTAATGAAATACAACAATTGTTTTGATTGTGTGAGGAAGAAGAAAAAGAAGTAGGAAAAAAGAAGAAGAAAAGAAGAAAAAAGTGGGGAAAGGGGGAAGGAGGTCACTCTCCAAATATAATGATGAAATAAATAAAACAAGCATGTGATGTTAACGGAAGAAGAAGTAGGAGAATGAATCCAGTGATTCAGACAGTTACGAATTTTCCTCGGTGTTACATAAGACCACCGCAGAACCGCTTAGGTAATTGTTCCGTATTGTGTATCGTAATGGAAAAACCATACAAACATTCAGTGTGTACTATAGAGTATCCATTACCAATTGTTTACTTTGCAGTCCAGTGCCGTTTCGCGTATCCGGCCAAGTTCTGTTTAGTGTGTCCAAATTCGGCAACAATTGTTCCGTATAGCGTATCTAAGCAATTCTTTCCGCAAATTTTCTCTCGGTATTTGCAAGATGGTGTGCGCGGGATGTAAAATCACAATGTTGAACGTCAGTCAAGTTATTCATTCATCGCCAGACATAAACACATTTCTCATCGAGCACGACATACTCAAATCGATGATGCAGTGCGAAAAATATGGCAAGATAGTCGAGTTGTGTTTACTCTGGTGCCTGATCAAATACCCTCGACAGTAGACTATAGTGAACAAACTTTTGTGCTCGGGAAAGACGGTCGTCGCCTGGTCGAGTATCTGCCCCCAAGTGTGTATAGACTGTGTGTTGATGTACAGAAAACGCATCGGAGGGGCTGGGCAAAGTGGTCGAGATCGACGAGTCGAAGCTGGTCAAACACAAGATCCCCAAAGGACGTAAAGTTCGCGGCCAGTGGGTTTTCGGCTGAGAAGAGGAACGCGGCGACCCTAACCAAAATCATTCGCGAGTGGATCGCTCCAGGCACGACGATAAGTTCAGACTGCTGGGGCGGTTACAGCAACTTGGATATTCACGGCTACCGTTACGTGCAGGTGAATCACAGGCGGGAATTTGTGTGCAGCGAAAAGAGCGGAATGGTAAACACTCGAAACATGCTAAAGCTGGAGAGGGGAGAGACATTGAGGGTGCACATTCAAAACATCGAGCGAAGTTGGTGTTCTGTGCGATACAGCATTCCCTGCTTTGCAGACGGAAAAAATCTTGGGTCGGCTACCTGGCCGAGTATGTGTGGAAAAAGAATCATCGGTATGGAGAACGACTGCATGCTTTGCTGATTCACGTCGCCGACATGCACGATCGTAATCGGTGCAGAGGAGATGGTGGTGAAGGCTATCCAAATTTCGACAGGTATATGTTTGTAATGGTTGTTTTTTTTAATTTGCAGGCACGAGCGAGACTGAGTTGCTGTTGCAGTTGCAGTTTTAAAAACTTTTATTGAGTTGCTGTTGCCATCACAATATAAAATTAAAGTGTGATTGACTTGCTGTTTGATTAAAATTAAAATTAATGTTTAATTCAGTAGCTGTTTGATTCAAATAAAAAATAATGTTTAATTGAGTTGCTGTTTGTTTCAAGTTTAAATTAATTTTTAATTGAGTAGCTGTTTGATTTAATTTAAATAAATGTTTAATTTAGTTGCTGTTTGATTCAATTTAAAATTAATTTTTAGTTGACTTGCTGTTTGATTCAAGTTTAAATTAATGTTTAATTGAGTTGCTATTTGATTCAAGTTTAAATTAGTTGCTGTTTGATTTAATTTACAGGCGCGAGTGAGACAGTGTAGCTGTTTGTTTTGGTAAAAAAAGTTTGATTGACATGCTATTTATTTCAGTAAATAAAGTGTGATTGACATACTGTTTATGTATACATTCATTCGCAATATGGAAAAAAGCCCAAAATAGTCGAGTGGGTCACGATGGGTCCACTTGGCGACGACAGGTGTATTTGCATCTGTTGCATCCGCAAAACTTGGATCTGCCAGTTTCAATTATTGTGGTAAATTGATTTTAAAAAATTTACATTAATTCATGATCCCGAAAATGCATAGAGCGGTCGTGTCTGTCATGATCGGTTCGGCCTGCGTCGGATGCAATTGCATACGATGTTGCTATCACAGACTTTGGACCTGCCAATTTCGAGTTTGAATTTAATTTATAAAAAAAAAAAAAGTTATGGCGTATATATAAAACTTATAAATCTAATTGGTTAAATTTATAAAAAAAAATTGAATTTAAACTGTACAATGTTTTACCGTATGCTCTTTCGTGATCACATACATGTGAACCTTTATATAATAAATTGTTAAAATTAATATTGTTAAAATTAATAATTAATAGATATTCTCATTTAAGTAGATAAAAAATAATGCATCGCGAATCGCGTGTATTTAAACAGGAACGAGAAAAAGTGGGAATTTTTTTTTTTTTTTGGATACGGGATAGGAAACTTTTAGCAATAATTACTCTTGGTACCTGGATAGTAGTATTAATGCATGTGTGCATGCCAAATTCACCATTCACAAACACAAGAATATCACAAATTAGAGCGTTTCAGATGACTATTGAATTGATATAGCACTCGCAAGGTTATTCAAGGTAAACTGTTTATACGCCATTGAAGTCGTCTGCTAGAGTATTACTAGTGCACAACCATACTGGAGACATACAACCATGCACTTCATTCCCGAAAGTAACAATGTTTAGCGTATTTGTATATACTGTGGATGCATACGTGAAAGTTATCGCACAATTTTGATGTGTGTAGTGATGTGTTATCTGCGTACATTTGTAAATTAAAAATTTCAGTGTGCTTAATTTTTGCAATAAGTGCAGTTGTGATTACTAACCTGCCTTAAGGTGTAGCCTGTTAGTTGCGAACTCTTTAGTAGTACATGCGTGAAAGTTTGTAGAGTAAAGGATAAAAAAAATGTGAACAACTGATCCAAACATATCCTTTAGTTTTCATTGTAATAAAATAGCTGTTTGCGAAAATTAATGTCAAATCGTCGCATAAAGCAATACAACCGTCACTTACCATTTGTTTGCCCCAAGCCAGCAGTTGCAGTGATAAAACAAGAAATCAGCTGTTCATCAACACAAGAATAAACAACCAAATCAGTTGTTTTAAATAGCAATTGAATGTAGCCTTCCTGATTTGAAATTTCAATGGTTCCTTAAATTCACTCCATGTAATTTCTGGGGTGGCTCATTAATAAAGTTAATGACCAATTCCTTTTTTGTATTCCCTACATTGCGTTCTGCAAAATTGAAAAACTTGACATGATTCTCTTTAAATGTTATTTCACCCTTCTTAAGGTTTTTTTGAAATTCTTATTTTGAGGACAACTAATTGGACATAAGCTTATTTTAATATTGATAATGAATCATTGGTATTTCGAATAAGGTGTTCTTCGTGAAACAGTGAGTACTTTAGCCGCTACACCACCATGGCCTCTGTCACCTTAAGAGGGGAGGGGTTGAGACAGGTTTAGGTTGTCTGTAACAATCAAGGTGTTGAAAGCCAATGAGGATAAAATATGGCAGATATGGAGCAGCACTGAAATGCAAGGGTGGGTAAAACAGGAAAACCTCGAGAAAACATGCCAGCCAGCAGCATTAATCAGCATAATTTCTGTATGAGAATGAGTAACCTCACAGGGAAACCAAGATGGATAACATTGGTGGAAAGCAAGCGTCCTACCACAATGCCTGCTGCAGCCACCCCTCAGGAAGGGAGTAAAGGAATCTTCAATTATACTTGGGCAAAGTCAATTACACAGTTTAATTGTTTAAAAATTATTGCAACAATTAATATAATTCTCTACCAGTGTATCATTGTGATCTGGTTTCTGAATGGATTGGGCAGTTCTTTGCACATCTGCATTTTATTTTTTATTATATTACTCACTTGTTTCTTTATTAAGTATCAGTAGTACATACTGGAAGTGGTCAAATATAATAAATTGGTTACAACGTACGTACATGCATGTATACATACAATATTAAGAGATGGGATTTACAGAAAAGAAAATTAAATTACAGAAAATTATATAGAGTAGTTATGTATTTCTGGATGTGGCATTTGAAAACTTTTGCAGTAAATCAGGTACTCAACATTAACAAATTAGTAAGTATTTTGACAAGCTGGTGATAATGTTTACAATAGTAACATATGAAACAAATAATAAATTGTTTTGGATATACACAGTTGTAGCAGAGATTATATTGCTGAAAACTAGAATTACATATGCAAACACACAAAATCAAACAGGAATACAGACACATAAACTCACAGAATTCTGCAGAAGGAACTGTTTAGTTGCAAGAACACCACTGTGTTTGACTGGTTTGGTTGTGTCCATCATTACTTTTTTGTTTTGATAATTTGCTGCTTACTAACTGAACTCCTGCCATAGATTTCTATGTTCTTCATGCAGGCCTACCCATCGGAAACTATTCTTGGTTTTGTTTTGTGTGTCTATATGTTCGTGTGTGTAGTTATAGTTTCCTGCGACATGAGCTCTGCTGCAAAGGCAAATGTCCAACACAATTTTTTATTTAATATATAATATTCATATAGGCCTACATGAATTTTAAAGCATAAGCAATTTAAGGCTCAAGGGAAATCCGTTTATACGAATCAGTGTTTAGTAAAATAATCATAAATCATAGCAACAGTTAATGGTAAGAAAACATGACAAAACTTCGATATCTCGCATGTGTGATAACCCCAACTTTAATAGCCCTCCCACATAGGCAACGATTGCCCTAATTTATATCTTGAAAATGAAACCAATTTCTTTATTTGTATCACAGTTTGCACTAAGAAATTAACTTTTACAACTACTTAATTAAATGGTCCTGCAGTATCTGGGAAACTACATTAAGATGTCAATTGCTAATTTGATTGGTGATGCACGTGTCACGAAAATGAAAGCAAACAAACGTGTTGAATTTCTTGCAAAGGTGAAAATTAATACCATCAATTACTGCTTAAATATCTCGTTTCTCACACAATGCAGATTTGTTTCTGGAAATTATTTATACAGATTAAATAAACGACTTCACAAAGCCGTCTTACATGGTAAACACAGCACACTAACAATTATATCCCTCCAACGTTGTGGTTGCTACGTAACAAAGCGTAAATCTATCTAATCTAAAGCGTGCAAAAGCACGTGGCCTTGGATTTAACCGTACAGCCATACAACCATTTAATTCCTTATACAAGAACTACCGAAATAAAAAAACGTGAGTATTCACAGCAGATAATCATCAAAAAGCCGTCAAATCCATGATTCGAAGGTCATTAAACTCGCAGAAAAGTCAAATGGCACAAACACATAGTGAGGCTGAGATCCCGACGCCGAGGTTCAAAAATACGAACCGTACACGACGGCGGATACTACACTACTCGCAACTGCAAATGACGTTGACTTCAAAAGCGTATAGGGTAAAGCGTATAATTTTCCCATTTTAAGCAGAAAAAAAATGCAATTTCGCTCCCTGTGCTAGTCAGGTCAACAGCACTACTTCGGTAGCAGCGCTCAACGTCTGGAATCATAAACGAACTGGGTCAATAAGGGTGCCAACTTTTCAAACTAGTGTCCAAACCATAGATTAAAGATGAGGTAGACCGATCTCGCTGGCTGCGCACAACCAATCGCAGTGTCCCGACATTGAACTGCTTTCCTGCCTACACGCCTAGAAAAAAAAAGGCGTTGATTGGGTTTGAGGTTAGAAAACTGACTTGTAAACAAGTGCGTAGAGACTTCCTCTAATCAGTGTGTAATGCTATTTGATCTAGTTCAAAATGGAGGAAGTATTTCTTTAATATAATAGTGCTGGTCTTTTAAGAATTGAGATTTAAATAAACACGTTCATCATTGTTGACCTCATGACTTTGACAGTTGTGTAGTATTGGGGTAGGTCAATGTTGGGTACATGCGCAGAATAAGCTGTCTATCTCATCTTTAGTTTATGGTCCAGACTTGTATTGTACAGCCGTGGCCTTGGCGCAGATTTGTCTGTTTTTGGAGTCGGTAAGCAACTTTTTGCACCTCTGGTTTTTCAGCTTAATTCCATTTTGGTGCAAAGTTAGTGCAAAATTCGTGTTGCACCCATAGAACCTTGTATTTAATACCCCCTCCCTTTTTTTTCTAGGAAAAATAGATCACATGCAAATGTTAATATATTGTATAAAAGTTTTCGAGATCGAGATATAAATTTTAAGCGTTGGCGAAACTGTGTATCTTACAAATATATTGTGCATGTGCGGTGTTGTGGTTTGCGCTAATATAAACGAATACGAAATAATTCGATTTGACAGAGAGCAGAAAGTTATACATTTATTTCGTGTCAGTAAAATATGGCTAATAATAATAAGAATGTGATTAATTTTACAGAGAGTCAACAGTCATTGAATGTCAGTGATTTATTCGGCTTTTCTGAAGCTCAGCAGATAATAGACGGGAAATCACCGGACAAATTTGAAGAGCCAAATTTCGTTGCATATAAAGTTTTCGTTAATAATGTAGATACTTACATTGGGCGAGAAATTGCCAAGGTATTCAAGGATTGCATATTTGTATTTTTAACAATAAATATGTGTTCGATTTTACGCTTGTGCTTCTAAGTATATGTCCTCAAATACTGTTTTGAATATATGTAGCTAATAGCTAACGTTATAGGTAGGCTACTGTGGTAGAAGTAGTTTGGGTGTATACCAGAGAGATATTTAGAACTGGTCCACACATTGCGACCTATGTTAATCTAGGTAATCTGGATTGTGCTTCTTAACATGATTGCAGACATTCGAAAAATCTTATTTGCTTCACTTCTTTTTGTTAATGAATGTATTTTATGACATTACCAATTCAAGTTTCAAAGGGGCAAATGTGTCGTCAAAGTGTTCATAATAATGAATGGTAAAATACAGTAGTGAGAAGTACATAAAAATATTGTACAAAATTCAACAGTTATTGAAACCACATACCCACTTACTGCTTTTAGGTATTCCTTAATTTGAGTTTCAAAAGGGTAAATATAGGCAAGTGTTAGTAGTAAAGAAATAAGAAATAGTTATAGTAGCAATAAATACAGACAAATATAAAACAAAATGCAATAATCGTACAATAATTTTTTAAAATGATTAGATTCATTTTCTTGCTTTGTATATTTTATTATTATTATTATTGACATTTTAATGCCATATTTGCCCCTTTAAAACTATAATTGGCAATATAATTTTAAAGGAGTTCCATAGCAATTTTCCCTCCCAAATAATACTATAAGCTTGTTTATTTTGTTGGTTCTAAAAGAATTTTATACTGCCGAATTCAAGATGACATACCAAAATTTGCGACGGCTTAGTGCAAAGCATGGAAAACTATGTTCGACTTTAAACTCATGATCTTGGGTGGGGTTTCTTTTGTATTTAATACTATGTACCACAGAACAATACAATGTTGTGAATTTTGCTCTGCACCTCTGCATAGTACTGGGCATATTGCTGTTTGTTGATAATGATGGTATTAGTGCATAATTGCTTTGGTATAATGGTATGTGTATAGGACACTAAATGGATTTCTACTTGAAAAGTGAATTTGGCCACTTTGGAATCATATGTTGACTTAAATGCAGCCTACATAATTTATTTTCTGTTGTTAATGTACATCCAAACACTTATTTCTAGTTTACCAATTTGTTATTTTAGGTAATTTTAATCCAGAGACATATAGTACTGTACATAATAAGTACCAGCTCCATTTATCTTGTGCCTCCTTTTGGTTGTTGATGTTCCTATTTAAAGAAAGGTATTTTTGTTTTAGTTTCTGAGTGAGCAGCAATTTGGAACAAAGAAACTTCTAAAAGAGGATGAAGCAGAACAGGAAGAAGATGAGGAAGATGTATTGGAGGATAAGCAGGAAATGCGTAAAGAAGATATTACAGGAAGGGGAACTGAAATAGCACACAACTACGAGATTATTGGGACAGTGCAGGACCCAAATGTTTGTACAATTAATCTGTTCTATAATTAGTTGGATAAAGCCATGTTTTATGGTAGCCTATAGCAAAATGCAGTAGTTTTTTTGCAGTATAATTTAATTTTTTTGATAAATTTTCAGAATAGCGGCTGTTGGAAAAAATGGAATTTTTTCCGTGGAAAATGGTCTCTATTAATTACACACAACACAAATTTACCAGGGGTATCAAGATATTATCAGTAGAAACCACACAAATTATATTGGGAAGGGCTGTGAAGATCAGGGAAATTGCAGGGTAAAGCAAGTGAAAAATATGTACGTAAACATAATATTTCATCATGAAAAGATGTTAAATTGCAAAAAGACCTAACAGAACAATACCTAAATTGACAATATTACCAATACAAGATACAAATACGACTGTGGGGAAAGCTATGAACATCAGGGAAATTGCAGGGTAAAACGACAAAAATATTTACAGTTTCGTGATAAATTTTTTACCCAACAATTTCCCTCCAGTTCATGGCCCTCCCCACTATCATATTTATAACTTGTATTGGTAATATTGTCATTTTAAGTATTGTTTGGTTAGATCTTTGTGCAACTAAACATGTTTTTGTGATAAAATATTACGATTATATCAGAAATATCAGGAAAATATGTTAAATTGCAAAACAACCTAAACAAATAATATCTCAATTCACAATATTACCAATACACACACACACACACATTACTTTTCAGTGTGAGGGTGCTACACTTGAAATTCGTTTCTGGGGAAACTCTAAGCTTCGCTGATGTGTGAACACTTCACAGTCACTACCTAAAGAAGTAAGAAGACGAGGTTGACTCACTGTTTTGGGGATTTACTCCCCTGCTGGAGCTGGGACTCTGGTTGGGTGCGTAATGTTTGGCTACGTTTAAACAGTATGTTTCAGTTCGAGGGTGCTATGCTTCAACATCATTTATACATATCAACTATCGTGAAGTTAACTTTTATTTGGTTAGGTCTTACACATTTGACATTACTCATGGCAATTGAAAACACTCACATGCAATGCTACACAGGTAAACTCATTGGAATTGAATATAATAAATTTCAATATCACAACACAATCAATCACGTTAACCAATCAATCATTGCTCGTACATCATAGATCATTAAGCACCACACAATGTGCATTCTATTTGACAACACTCCATACACACTCAAATTACTGCACAAATATTATAATTTCACTGTTCCCATGCACATTTTAGCACAGAAACACTCGTATTTTCGCAAAATTATTTGATTCAATATGTCTAACTGAATTATTTGCATTAAAACACGCTTGTAAGTACTCTTTCACAAACCTTCAACTGGTTTTTATCAGACATCGTTCAACAACTTCCCTCAATCGAACTGTGATATAAATGTTTGAAAAATCGCCAGCGCTCTGCCATACTACAGGATATTCAAAAGGATTGTACACTGGCACAAAATTATGGTACATTTCCATACCATTACTACCCCATCATGGTGCACAAGGCCAAATTATGGTACAAGTACTATGAAAACAGTACGTCTAACATGTTGCCCAATGTAAACAAAGCAAGCAATCTGCGCATATATTTAACTATTTTATTTTTGATGTTCTACTTAATTTATCATCAAACCCCCGTAAAAATTGAACAGGTAAGCCATGCACAACGCAAATAAATTAATTTTGTTGGTCTACAACGTCTCCTTCACAAAAGCCGCTATTCTAGACAATTATCGTACAATATTTTTTCACATAACATGTGATTGAATCAGTTATTCAAATAAATGAGAGCAGTTTGTCAAATACTGTAGAACGGGGGCTTGGCACCACGCAGATGTTCAACTACATTTGGGGGGGGGGGGGGGGGCAAAGTAATCCATAGGGGTGGGTTACTTTGCTCCAGTTCGTAAATCCATGCAAAAGTTATAGAAAGATCTGTTGGAACAAAGTCAGTCTTCTAGCATTGTTTATATATACTATTTATGGGTACCAAACATTTACATAACCTAGAGACTTATTTTTAGGCCATGTGGTGTCATCTATGTTGTCATTGACAGTGGTCACCACAGTGCTAAAAAAAAACTAGAATATAGTGGTTATAAAGTCCTTGTGAGAAATTATACATTGCTATGCACTTTTCTATTTAGAATAAAATTAAAGTAGTAGTACCATTATTTAAAAAAAAGGAGATATAAGCTAGTAGATTTAAACATAAATTCTTATGTTCTACTCCCAATTTTTTCAGAGGTTTAATGAACTATTGTTATCTACTTCCACTTTTCTGAAGCCATAAGTAAAAGTTCAGTTGAATCAAAAAATAAGATATTTTCATGTTAACAAGTAAAATGCTTGTATTACATGACCTAGTAATTCAGAAATAATAAAGTCTGTCACATGTTTTTCGCAGATTTCATTTAAAAAGTGTGAAGAAACCTTGAATAGACTATACAAGTGTTTTAATTACTTGTATAAAAACATAAAAATTTAGTTTTGTTCCCTGAACAATGTGGTTTCCACATCAAATACAGTATTTTGGCATGTGTAGGCAGCACATTTTTACAAATAAAATAACTACAAATAGTGAGGTGTGTCATATATAGATAATTGGCAAAAAAATAATTTTACCCTCGAAACATGTTTAGAAATTTGTCAACATACAGTACATTTTAATTTTTTTAACTTAGTTTTGAAGGAAGGAAGGGAAGGGAAGAAAATGAGATGATAAAAAAAACTTTCCTCATGCAGTTATTTGTTCACTTTTATTAATAAACAAAATAACCTTCATTCCGCACGTGTTAAATGTAAACATGTTGGAGCTATGCCATACAAAAGAAAATAATTTCTCTGCTCTACTAGAGAAAAATATCTCACTTAGTTCGCAAGCCTGCCACCACGCTACAAGTACACATTGATAAGATGCCATTTTGTGTAACATGTTGCGGTGGTTTAGCTTTCTCAAGTCACATTATCATGTGTGGAATAGTGATCACACAATGTATATGTGTAAACATTGCAACTTAATACAAATTTTCTGTCACCAAAGTTTTATAGGGTAGAAATTAAGTTGGAATTTATTGTTTGTATGGAAACATGACTTAACAACATTTACAGGAATACAAGAATTCTGTGCAGCCTATACTTGAAATATTAATTATCCCTAATTTTTAATCAAAATCTTAAAGTGTGGTCTGTACATGCCAAAATTCGTTTAATACTTGTAAATAAAGAGTGCTTGAAAAATTGTATGATAGTGAACAATTGTTTGGAATAATTTGTGACCTCTGTAAAGACTAGAATTAGAGACTCTCACTCGCTATATAACAAGATGTTCATGGTTAATTGAGCACTTTTGAATTCAGCATTTGAAAAATGTCATGTCCTCTACCTACATGTATTTTAACAGGCACATTGACTATCATGTGCCCTGTACAGTTGGTAACGATGGAGAGGAAGTAGATCCATGTTGTAATGTTGAGCATTATGCAAACTTTGTATGAATTCTAAAGGGTCTGCAGGGGTGTAGTGATTACACAACTCACCCCTTAACAAGGTGAACCGCCTTCAATTCGCAGCGGGGTCACTCCTGTATTTTCAAATGTGGGAATTGTGCAACTGTGATGATTTGGGAGTCACCACAGTATTTTTTAGTATTTTTAATATATATTTTCAAGGAATTTTTATAGTGGTTGGTATCACTGTGCTGGTACCTTTTAATATGTATGTTAATAATTGTATAATGACAGGTCATACATTTATCATGTAATCATTTGCTTATATATACATTGTAATTATTTTATCTAGCGATTTAAAGCATTTAATCGTTTTTTACCATTATTTACTGTGTGATAATTATCAATGAGTGTTATTTCTGGGTAACAGTTATGATATAGGCTGCGAGTCTATTATGGCATATGTAGTTACTTGTTCCACCGCCTTAATGCAATGAGAGGCCACCAGGCGTTGCTTCTGGCATGTCCCGTGTGATATCGCGGGGGTGGGCCGGCGTGAGTGGCGCGCATGAAGCAAGCAGAAGTATGCTGGTAGTGTGTGAGCTCAGCAGGCGGTCGAGAGAGTCAGCTGTGTGCGCTAGCAGTGTAATGTTACGAGACTGAAGTATGATCGCGCGGCTGGAAAGTGTGTGTTGGTCGTCGCGAGAAATTACACACCGGTGGACCGGTTAGGTGTGTTACCAGTCAGCATCGGGTTAGAGAATGGACGGTGTTTATGTAAGGTCGGACTGTGACAGGATTTCCACCGCTGTCATCTCACTAATTTGGGTTGTGCCCGTACTGTATGATAGTGAGCCGACGGTGTCTTGTCGGATTGCGACAGAATTTTCCTGCGTTCGAGCAACTCTTCCCGGAAAACGTGTGTAAAACTGACGAGAAATATAGACGGATTGTGTTACGTAATTGAGGGCACGGAGTTGGGAATTAATTAACTGTTCGCTGCTAATAAAAGTTTGTGCTGAGGCTTCGAACACTGTGTAGAGATGGTTGGAGATTGCCAAATGTCTGTAGCTATATTTTGAACCTTGACATGTGTTGCTCCCTGACTTAGGCCATTTGTCACACTGGCCACTTCCCCAGAGCAGCACGCACCCGCACTTGACGTGTGATCGGCGGCGAATGTGTTTAGTGACGTGCAGTGCAGGAGCGGTGCAAGCTAGTGTAAGTGCAGAGTGTAAGTGGTGCAGCGCCACGTGCATTGAGCAGACCGAGACAAGGGTGCAGTAATGCACTAATATGCGTATAATGCATTAAAAGGGTTTATAAATATTCTGAGGGAATTTCTGGACACGGGAAAATGACACGTGTATAGGAATCACGGATGACATGCATGAAAACCCTCATGCTACCAGTTGTTTGGTTTTTGCAAAGTTGTGTTTTTCATAATTGTTTATTTTCACCGCCCCCAGTGTTTTGCCCACTTCATTCCATCATGTTAGAAATATAGGCCTAGAGTTATTTTTGTTTCGTGTGATTCTGCAGGGTTTTTAGTATCATTTGCCATAATGTAACAGCAGAAGTTCTTCCGTGTGTGCAAGTAGATCCCTCCACGGCGTGCTCGCCAGCCCTTGCGCCACGGCAGTCACACTTTTCCCACCCGGACTGTCTCAACTCTTCATAATCAGTAATCCTTCTGCAAAAGCGTAAATATTTGGGACCTTGTTGTTTTCTACCATCCAGGATACTCCCCCTCGCCTCCCCAGGAATTGCATCGCCTGGGGAGTTTGTAAACTTAACAGCACACCTAATGTTTATATGAAGCTTAAAAGCTCTTTTATCAGTGTAGCCTTCGCTGCAGGCCAAAAGCGAGCAATCATTGTCAGTTGTTCTCCTGGAGAGAACTGTAAAGTCACCAAATAAATAGCATGAAATGACCAGTGCATTTTGTTTCAGTCGCCGAAAGGCATTTCAGAGCATGGGCCCTTAAACCTGCCATTTTGATGCAAGTGTTATGTGAATTTTCAAGGGTAATTATTTATTTTCATGTGTGCTGCAACGTATTTTAAAGTGTTCATGTTTAGCGTTTATGGGCGTGTGGTTGGCCCGAACAATCCACACATAGGTAATCTGATTGCACCGATCAAAGTATTTTTCAGTAATATGCAATACCATGCAGTAATTGGGCTGCCCGAAGAGCCCCTCATTTAACAAACAAACGAGGCCCTGTACAAGGTGAACAACAGCAAGATCATCGTAGGAAAGTTTGGCCAGGTGATCGGCCCACAGCACCCAGAGAGCATCAAGGAGATCTCAGCTCTACTGCATCATCATTGATGCCGCCACAGCGACGTCTGGCGCCAACTGGGTAATAATTTCCAAACCAATCTCCTTCCAAATTGTTTACTGCCCTTGTAACCACAATCGAACCCATGCCATCCCATATCACAGTGTCAGCCGGACTAGACTCAAGCTTCTCTGAGGTGGCTTTTAATGTTGGTTAAAATTATTGGAATGAGACGTAGGAAAGAAGTTTACTTAGTGGGTATTGGTATGTTTTTGCTGGAGGTAATGGCAACGAGAGTGTTATGAATTCAGGGAGTCTGATGTGGTTCAAAGCGGGTCCACTTTTTTTTTTTAAAAGGGGTGGTTGTGATGATTTGGGAATTTCCGCAACATTTGTTAGGATTTTTAGTATATATTTTTAAGGTAATTTTTATAGCTGTTGGTATTACCATGCTGGTACTTAGTATGTATGTTAATAATTGTATAATGACCGGTCATACATTTATCATGTAATCATTTGTTTATATATACCTTGTAATTATTTTATCTAGCTATTTAAAGCATTTAATTATTACCATTATTTACTGCGTGATAATTATCAATGAGTGTTTTTTCTGGTTAACGATTATGATATAGGCTCTGATTAGATTATGGCATATGTAGTTCCATGTTCCACCACTTTAAAGTAAAGAGCGGCCACCAGGTGTTGCCTCTGGCATGTCCCGCGTGACATCGCAGGGGTGGGCTGGCGCAGGTGGCAAGCGTGAGGCGAGCAGAAGTATGCTGATAGAGTGTGAGTTCGGCGGGCAGTTGAGAGAGTCAGCTGTGTGTGCTAGCAGTGTAATGTTACAAGACTGAAGTATGATCGCGCGGCCGGAAAGTGTGTGTTGGTTGTCGTGGGAAATTACACACCGGTGGGCCGGTTAGGTGTGTTACCAGCCAGTGTCGGGTTAGAGAGAATAGATGGTGTGTGCATAAGGGCGGACTGTGACAGGATTTCCACTGCTGTTGTTTTACTTAAATTTGGATTGTGTCTGTACTGTACGATAGTGAGCTGACGGTGTCTTGTCAGATTGTGATGGAATTTTCTGGCGATTGAGCGAGGCGTGGAACAAAAATTAAGTTGATGAAATGGGCATGCACGGGACTAGACACAAGCTGGTGTTTACTATTGCGTTAGACACAACTCTTCCCAAAAAAAAGTGTGTAAAACTAACAAGAAATATAGACAGATTGTGTAACGTAATTGAGGGTACGTAGTTGGGGATGAATTAACTGTTCGCTGCTAATAAAAGTTTGTGTTGAGATTTCGAACACTGTGTAGAGACGGTTGGAGATAGCCAAATATCCATAGCTCTATTTTTAACCATGAAAGTCACTGAAATAATTACTGAACTTTGGTGTGTAAAACGTGTCGAGGTGAACCCTGACTTTGTGATAATGGGAATAAAACCTTGACTGATCCGATAGCCTGAAATTTTGCGGGACATGTACATCCACGTCATGGTTGCTGTGGTAAACTTAATAAGGGAGCGAGTGTGTCACGAAAGAGTGGTGTAGTTCGAGTGCAGTGCCATTGGAAATGACGACAGCGTTAGTGGGGCGAAAACATCTGGGCAGAATTCCTAGTGCTAAAAAATGAGACACAACGGTGTCACAGTCAGAGGCAGCCTGACACCCTGCATTGCGTCGTTGCCCGAATGGTTGGGCTGATTTCTTCACTTCGTCTAGCCCATGGTAGGGCCACTTCCAAGGTACTGTGATTATAATATTGCTATTTCTTTGTTACCGGAGTGCAGCACGCAATGCCGTAGTTAAGACTCTCCAGATCGCGAACTTGGTGGCTTTTAATGTTGGCGTAAATGATTGGAATGAGTGTATAATTGTATTTGTACGTTAATGAGACATGATAAGTAGAGTGAGAACGAACTTTCTGAACTGTTCACATTTAGCAAAGTGTGTATTTTAAATGTGTTTGCCAGAGACTTTTTGGAATGTCACGTGAATTTATGGAGTGTAATTAAATAGTAAAATTTGTTGCCACTAGCGACTTGAATTTGAGAACATTCTTTCGTGTATAATTGTAATGGAGCTCTATAGCTGTTTGGTGTATTTTTGCAGTAATTACATTATAATCTCGTACAATATAGTGGACGGGGCATAGCTCAGATGGATGTTTAATGTTGAGCATGCCTAACTTTATCCAAGGGCGGGGTTGGTGATTGTTGGTGTCTGGGTCATGGAGTGAGGCACATATTGTTACCCCCCCCCCCCCTGTGGGGGTCGGTTGGCGTCTCAGATGATGCTGCTTATTGGCTGGTTTTCTCTGGGATCTCCCGTTTCCCATGCCCTTGTATTCTGGCGCTGCTCCATACTCACCTTTCTTCACCAGCATCGGCTCCCAAGACATTGATGTTAAGAGCTGCCCAAATCTCTTCACTCACTTATGAATTCTGAAATTATTTCTTTTGCCTTCTGTTTTTTTATGCACATATGTGTAAAATATTGCCCTTGGTTCACCAGCAATGAATAAAGTGCATAAATTGTGGCTTCTGCCACTGTGGGTTACATAGACTATAGGTTCGGTTACTGTGGGTTCTGCACATCATCCGATTAACTTCCACAGAATTGTGCCGTATAAGAGAACAAGTAAGCATTTATTTACAAGACAAAGTTCAGAATCAAGGAAGATTTTTATTATGCTCAATGTATAAGTTTACATGCACTGTTGGCACATCAAGTGATTGCATGATAACTGAGCAGAATTAAGGTAAATGCTAACGTCCACAGCAAAATACAATTGTTATTTTACAATTTAAGTTTGATCTCAATCAGCCACTAGCCTTGATGTGTTTAAATAATGCCAATTCAATTAAGTCTAAA
Organism: Dryococelus australis; assembly: GCA_029891345.1. NCBI lineage: Eukaryota > Metazoa > Arthropoda > Insecta > Phasmatodea > Phasmatidae > Dryococelus > Dryococelus australis. The sequence goes on along the minus strand of CM057001.1, from coordinate 89,062,075 downwards.
ATGCACAGCAAACAAACCAAACGTTTGCTTTTATAAAACAGATTTACATAAAATGTTCAGCACACAAAGCTGATAATTATCTCCATTAACAGTGATCAATAATAAAAATATACAGCGCACAAAGCTGAAAATTGTTATGAATGAATGCTAATTAGATGAACAGCACACAAGTCTGAAATTTTTACTCACAAAACATTAAAAACTCGTTAAAGGTACAGCAAGTAAGCTGCTAATGATACTAAAAAAATATTGACACTGATTAAATACACAGCACACAGGGCTGATATTGGTACTTGTAGACATTCAAATCTCATGAAATATACAGTACACGAAGCTGATATTTGTACTAAGAAAAATAGGTAATTGGAGACACTCAGGCAACACGGGCTAAACTGGGAGAATGTACTCCTAGAAACAATCTGCATGAACATTCACTATATTAGTGAACACAATATTTAGGAATATCAAATTGGTTCCACAAAACGATTAAAAATGATTTAAAATACCCTCCTCACTCAGCGTTCATCTTGTACACAACACACTGTGTTAATTAATGGGCTGGGGAATATAATTTTATAAACAAGCACCACCTTTTTGATTACAATTCATTACCGAACCTCTTGTTCTTTCATGAACAGGTAACTGAACAACATAGGACTATCAAAAGGTTTTCCTCATTTAACTGCATAAAATCTGACCAATCAAAAAGGTAATGTCTACAACATTTGGACAAACCTTTTACAATTAAGAGATCTCCATTCACAAAGATTGCACGTGGTAAAGTGCTAAACATTTAAAAGCATACTGCTATTTTCTCTGGGCAGGTCCCAATACTCACAAACTCTTGCTTATCTGCCCAAGTGCCTTAAAACGTCATGCTAGCAACATAAACTCACAGGAACGTGTAATGCCATGGATGCACATTATTTATCCTAAATGAATTTATCACCTGTGTCTGTTGTAGAACAAATATTCTAAAAGAAATTCAAGTTGCTTTAAAACCTTTGCTATACCAACTGAACATAACAGTTTAAAGACAGACCAAACCAGAGCAGTAAAAATGGTAACCCCAAACCATTAAGATCGGACACATCAACCTGACTTATGTCAGTTACATAAGTTTAAGAAAATATCAAAACGATGCCGTAAGGAATCTGGTACAAGAGGCAAAATGTCAAACAGGGATTAACTTCGCAAGACCATGCTGTAGCTATAACTTGGCATCGCTACAAGGCCTAAGGTCGTGTGGGGTATAGCTGGTGGCCGGGCGCAGTTGTTTTATAAACATGTCCTACTTGGCCCAGTTATAAAAGGGACCCCATATGGCGGTGCCCCCCCCCCCCAGACGGCACCGAGTGAGATTGTAGGCTGAAGATGAAGGCAGCAGACGATCTTAGGCCCAGAGGAGCTCTGAGGCCAACCAGATCTACAGACATCGGGTGAGCATAAATGTGTTTGCGGTAGGGAGCCATTCTGGTAATGAGTCATCAGTCATCGTCCCTCTTCCCCACTGTAAAGTTAATGATGGCAAAGTTAGGGAACTAGCTGCAATTATATTGTGTATCTTGTATAACTACTGTTTCTGTATATTCAATTAACGTAACTGTAATCCTATTGTTGTGTAAGTGTAAACGTATTATGTTCTCATACTTAGAGTTTGTTATAATAAAATATATTTTTATAAATTATCCTTCTTATTTAGCCACCATCACGAGCACCCCCCGTGACACCCCTTACCTCCTAGTACAGTAATACAGTGTTTGATGTTGGTTCGAGTATAGAGTATTGGATACTAGAGTTAATTAGCATTCAGGAGGAAGGGAAGTGTTACACTGGTGGAGACGCTGTTTTATTCCCACCTCTTTGCAGCGAATCTCCATCTGTTCCTAGGTCACTTCATTATTGTTTCATTACATATTCTAATTAATATTTTTCACACGTGTGATACCGTAGAAAGTAAGCCACCTTCCCCCGTCTGTAACAGACAACCCCGCCTGCCCACACTAACAGGTGTTCTACTCCCGCAGCAAGCCAGCGTATTGTAGGTTAGTCACCACATGCGCGACTCAGCGCTTGCATAGCAGTCTTGCCGAGCTACCTTTCTTGCCCACGCATTCCCCTCAGAATGCTTCTTTTACGTAATTAGAGTATTTTATTTTAATGCTTATAATGCATGCAGAACAATACTGTTCACTTGTTTGCTTGAACCACTCCAATTGTGTTGTGAGCTGTCAGAGTGTGTTCTCCTCTTCTTTCCTGTAGTTTGTTTAATTGTAATTTACACAAAAGTGTGCAGCTCCATATACACAAACATACACTTTCAACACCCAGTTTACACAGTTCATGGAAACATGTAGTCAGAAAAAGGCATCTAAAGTTTCACAATTTCTCAAAACAGTTTTGCTTGACACAAAGGATTTTGAAAATACTTTAGATGAGAGAGGTATACAACGCGTCCTTCAACACACTACCGAAACACCTACTACTAGTCAAATCCAAAATGATGGGCTAGACACTTCATTTCTTAGCACCGTACATACCTACCCCCTTGACACACCACCCCCTTCCCAATCCATTCCCCACTCACCATCACGATCGGCTGCACCCTTCGCTGATTTATTTGGATTTTCCCTTTACGAGGAAATTGGCATTGCTCCCTTCCCTTCACGTTTGTTTCCACCCCCACATACGTTAATACCATACACAATCAACCACAACACATCACGACCAACAACCCACCTCCCCTTAATGCCATTTTCACACAATCAGAGAAACCCCCATCCTTTTGGGGCAAACAGGGAGAAAATATTCAAGAGTTTTTACACTCCTTTGAAGAGGTCGCCGACATTAATGGCTGGGCGGACGCTGTTCGAGTATAGAGTATTGGATAACAGAGTTAATTAGCATTCAGGAGGGAGGGAAGTGTTACACTGCGGACAAAACCGCAATAACACTTACATAAAAATTGTGTCATTAATGAGAAGCAAGTATGCATTACACGTTTCCAGCGGTAACCCCTTTTAAGGTACACTGTCAAAACCCCCAACTCTGCCACAGCGGGCGACAATGAATGTCCAATCAAAGCAGCTTGTGAACTGAGCTGGAGTTTTCCCAGCCCAATTCTACCATTGCTGGAAAAGTCAGTAACATTACAGCTAATGCAAAGCCTTGACTCATAAAGCAAAACTAACCCACACCAGATTCCACATCTGTAAACATCAAACTGTCCTGAAAATATTACATGATCGACCAGCATACTCATAGTGATAAACTATTTCAAAACCCTTGTCCTACCATACTCGTCTGAAAGGGCGAGTGCGAAAATTATTCATGAAGCAGTTTATATATTTAAACTCTGAGGGAAATCATTATGCAGACAAAAGCTATTAAAGATTGTAATGATCACTTGCATACCTAGATGAACGACACCCAAAATGATTCCAATCAGCTGCAATAAGGTAGAATTATGCCCCCTCGGCATGTATCTGGCGAGGCCCACATGACGCCGGGGCAGAAGAGATGAGGTGCTGCTTGTTCAAAGGCAGGATGTAAGTGACAGGAGGGGTAGAGGCAGCCTAGCACGGCCAGGGAAAGAAGGGGAAGGAAAGGGGGTGCAAGAAGAGAACAAAGGAAGGGAAGTCAGCTGGTGAATGTGCGTTTAGCCAGAAAATTAACTTCTCAACAGCTCTGTGACCAAGTGACCATCGCAGAATAATCTCGTGTAATTCTGCAGTCCCGACCCGTGGTTAATTATTGACTGTCATAAAGAAACAAACCTAATAACTGTATTTATGCACCTCTGCCTCAGAACTTAAACTTTCTTAAGTGACATATTATTTATGACTTCAAAATGCAGACATTTGCCAATTAAAAAACATTCTTTTATGTACAATCTCCAAGCATGTACAGTGTCTATTGTGACTAAATGACTAAACGACTTTGTCAGCAAGTGAATAATCAGCTTCAAGCTCCATGCTTCAACATCCAAGAAAGGAAGGGAGGTAGGATGTAGGGGAATGAGAAGGCAAATGTGGCACACACGCAGCTCTGCTGCCAGAGGGAGGGTGATCCGGCTGCCTTCCCCTCACATGTCACTATGGCAGGGTTGCTTTGATGTCGAATCCTGGTTATGTTTGCAGTAAGATTAGGTTTGTTTGAGTATTATTTATTACTGGATGGCATGCTCACCAAAAAGTATGGAAGGCCATGGGACCTTGTTAACAATAATGCATTTGTTTAATATTTACGTAGGCCAAAAGTGTACTTTACTGTTTTTATGTGCAGCCAAAAGAAGAATCATTATTCAAGTTTTTAAATCTTTGAACCTTTAATTTTGTCCTTGTAGCCAAGGGCTTGTCGTAAACAATTCTGCATGTTCATAATGAGTACTTATTTTAAAGTAAGGTGGTAGTTACTGGATGCACTTTACACTTTGTCCATTACACTATAAACAGAAGGGAAAATCTATGAATGCTACTCACACGCTGATCCAACAGGAGCAACTTGGAACCCATGACAAGCAGTGAGTAGAGGTAGCAAGGGTGTTTGGACCCTCTGCACCAAAGATGGCCAATGAGGTGGATAATGAATACTGTGTTATCTTAGCCATGAGAATAAAGGATTTCCAATTATTTTTAATGATGCTTGCTTTATTGTTAGTGTTTTGTTTGTGGTTCTTTTTGGGATGTTTATCTTCATTGTGTGCCCACCCTACTGACCAGGTAGTCAATTTATGTTAAAGTTGTGAAATTCTTTTGATGTATCTTGGATTTTCTTAGGGTGCAATTTGTTTTGGCCAGTAATTTTATCTGCCATTTAGGTTTATTTCACCGCATATCGTGCCTGTTCTCTTGTTAAGAATTTTCAATTGCTCGGGGGTGGAGGGGAAGCAGGTAGTGGACCCCTGAGGGGGCCACTGAGGGGGCCACCTGATGAAGTAACAACATGAGAGGAGAAGAACCAGCAGCAGTGGATGTTGGCCTAGCCCACATAATAGTGATGAATATGTGAGAAAACTGTCCCCCACCTGGTAGTGCTGTCATTCCTGCCAGATAGGCTTCATGGCATGGCCCCCCCTCCCAATTTGATCGATCAAGAGTCATCTTGTATGGTTATGTCAAATACTTACCCTTACTGTGTTATGTCACTAATACCATCAAAGGGTCAGATCACCTCTAAGCAGAGAGAAAATGGAAGAGCCATGCAGGTATGCAGAGAGCTACCTGTTTGAGAACACTGATACTAGATCCCGCCCTTAACCCTTTTGCTGATGTAGACAAGTTAATTCGTCAGCAGATAAGCAATTCCTGTGTGCTGCTAACAAGGTAACGCATGTAGTGCCTGCTGTGACACACATGCTATGGATGAGATCAGGTTTCTGCGTGTGCTGCACTGTGGCTATCTTGTATTTTGTGGATTGCTGATGCCTTCTGTTCTGTACTAGAATGAATGAGGTTGTTTTGAAAGCCTAGCTAACTACTGATAGTGTTATCTCTTTCTACAGTTTGATAAAATAATATGTTCTTTGGGGACCAGTAGAAGGCACACGAGTCTAGATTTTCATATTCTGGTGCCAGTTTAGTGTGTGTTTTCTAGGTAACTTGTTGCTAAGTACAGATTTGCGTATGCACATCTAATGTGTGTTTTATTCCCAAAAGTGCGTGTTTGGATATAGAGTTTCTTCTTTATGGCACCAGTAAGTTAGTGCAAAATCATGAGTAGGAAAAAATTGTTATCATATCAGGAGTCATTAGAAATTGTTTTTACTAGAAGTGACAGTGAACAAGAGACAGTAAAATCCAGTGATTCTGATGATCACACATTGGATAAAACTATGTATGGGTCATTTGCAAATAACTTGTCAATTTGGAGCTTTAAAATGGCAAAACCAAGTACCAAGCAATACCTTATATAGGTCAATATGTTTAAATTCAAACTTGAATAAAATGGTAGGTGTCAGTCAGTACTCTCAAGAATTATATTTTTTGTAGATAATAAGTATTTTTGAGTGATCAGGAGAATGACACAATGGCCAGGAGAATGACCATTTAATAATGACAGACTGTCATACTATTTAATTAAGAAATGTTCACATTTTACCAATATCTGAGCTGGCTAAGGATACAGAATAAAATGGCAATCATGTTTAAAAATGTGAGGAGTCAGAGCAAAAATACAGTCAAATAGCATAGGCCACATACACATAATTGAAAGCACATTATTAAACTGGGTACTGATTGAAACTAATAAGTCTGGAAAGTATAGCATAAATCATAATATCGCCAAATGTAAATAAATATATGTTGCTTGTCCTTGTTATGGAAGCTAAGCCCTGGAAAAAAAAAAAAACTAAATTATTTGTTCATTACAATAATTTTTAGAACAAATTATTGAATACGAACTATGTAAAAAAGGATTCACATCAGTGCTAGCCATTGTTACAATTTACAATCTGGATACACCAGTAATTACATGCTATCATAAGAAAAATAACACTTAACCACAGTACAGTCCAAGTCTATAAAATTGTCTTTTTCCTTTCTTTATGATTGTACGATTTAACACAATATCAATAATGTCACTCACGATCAACGCTGTTTGGATTTCCTTTAAAAAGATCATGTTCCTTGTTGCACCTCACCAAATACTCTACTCTGACATCTTCCTCACGAACAATATCCTTAGCAACATCATAATATTGATAGAATTCTTTTCTTCCCTGTATTCTAATTCTTAAGACAATTCCACTCACTATGCTATTAAGGTCAGTGTTTGTATTTCTGGCCTTAATTGTTACATTTAAATCATCCCCATCATCTGAGTTTGTCCAATATACTTCAACAACAGTCAGTTTCTTTTTTTGCTGACCAGGGTATTGTCCACATCCGTAGTGTGGGCATTCTTCAGAGCAGGCAAGGCAACTAAGTTCTCTCATATGAAGCACTGTAGTTCCAGCTGCATCAGCCCACAACTTGATTAACACACATGGTTCCTATAAAGGCTTTTTAATATCTTTGAAATTAAATCTTTGTTTCATTTGATCTATGTCATCTTTGGTAACTTCTTCTATAATAATCTTATTTATATTTTCTTTGAGGGCACTGATCAAAGTTGCAACATCAGGGATATCTTTGACCTGTGAAACTAGGTTGTCAGCAGTTCATTTACAGGTGCCTCCGATACCATCAGGGGCTCCTTTACCATGCCCAGCTTCATGATAGTTTCACATAAAGTGTTGTACATTTGGGAACATGTCTCTAAAATGTTGTGATAACACAGTGAACATTTTTTCATTTAGGTACTGGGTGTTTGGGCTGTCACTCTAGAAGTGAATTGTTATTACAGAGTCAAGGAGAGTTTTCAATATAGGTTTGAGATGAGCCCATATGGTATGAAAACCATGGTCCAAGCAATCAGATAAGGTGTAGAAGCTCTGTATTGTATAAGGCATATCAAGTTGAGAGTTTTTATCATGAAGATAGGTTACCACAGTATGCAAAGAAACTTGTTTTCTTGAACCGCCAAAGTGGAAAGCTTGAGTTTCCTCTGCAAATTTACAGTTGTAGTTTTCTCTAAAGTCCATGTGAATTACAGCCTCATTAAATTGCAAGTTCTCTTTCTGATATTTTAATGCTTCATATTGGTGTATTACTCTTCCTACATGAGCAGCATATCCATCCACAGACTTATGTAACCGATCGCCCATTTCCAAAAGGTTAATCGTAATTACATCTTTGTGTATCTTTTGAACTGTTTATTGATTCCCATTTTTATCTGAGTATGTTTCTTGGGATTTTTGCCATTTCAGGTAAACACCAATATCATTTTCCTCAAAATCACTGAAATGAATTTCGTTGGACTTACAATTTTCACACTTCCTCAATAAACAATTTTCATTGTGAATATCACATATTTGTTGCAGAATATCACTTGGTTTAGCTGAATTAAAAAGGCCATATTTATGTACAGCTTGCACTAACAACTTTGTATTGGTGTGCCATATGCAAAGACAGGTTTCTCTTTCATCAACGTTCATTTTCTTCAACCACTTCGGCCTGTATCTGGTAAATGTTGAATAACTTATATTCTCTCTTTTGGATGGATCTTCTTTGTTAAATTTTTCATACAGATTGTTCATGTTATCTTCTAAACACCGTACTTGTTGTCTGCCAGATTCACTTTTAATGCCGTCCTTCCCAGGAAGAAGCCTGCTGTTACGGTCATCTTCAAAGAATGCTGTTATGTCCCTTTCAATCTTGGCTGAACTTTGTTTCTTCTCCTGACTTTTCTTATCACTTGTTTTAACTCTAGCACCTTTCAAGAACTTGAGAGAGGAAATGTGTGTGTATTATTTCAATATTTTTCCCTGCAGGACTTGATGAAGAGACTTCATTTTTCCTTCGAACCAGGACCTTTCATTTCTTGAATAGATTTAGAAAGTTGTTCACGCACGACTTCGCCCTGCAAAAGTTTTGGTTTTAGAATTTCAGGCTCACTGTGCATAATTTCTTCAACTCTCTTACGTAGGGTAAGTTCTTGTAATCCTTTCAGGCATTTCATCTATTCTATTTTCTTCATTCTGTTGTACAGTTTCTGTAATTTTTCTACTTTCTGCTTTAACTTTTTAATTGTGTCGTCTTTTTCTTTAATTCACAATCTTTCTTTGATCTGACTCTTTTCTTTATCAACAACTGCCCTGATGATTTTTTGGTATGAATAATTCAACTCTTCCTCTTCACTGATTTTCAACTCCTCTTCACCAGACTCAGGTGGAGTATTTGTTTGCGGAAATGTTGTTCTTTGTCTTGATGAAACTGTTCTTTTGCTATTGTTTTTGTTTCAGTCACCTTTCTCTCTCTGTCATTTCTGCTATAAGTTTAACCTGTTTTTTAAGTCTTCTTTTTTTATATTTCTGTCATGATATTTCTTTCATTTCCTGTAAAAGATTTGGATCTTCTTTAGCCTTTGTCTTCATCAGGGCATATCTTTTTCTTTCTGCTTCTCGCTTGATCTTGAGACGTTCTTCACGACTCAGGGATTTTCTTGCCATCTGTAACAATAACTTCTGCTAGTAAAATGGTTTATGTACGTATGCGCCCTGACTGCTCGAAATTGATGACAGTGTCTTATAATCTAGTATGTACAAAGTAGCACGATAACAATATCTAGCAAGTGTCAAATATCATACACATTAGAATGCAATAGTTAACTTTTAAATAAAATGTATAGTCATAAAATGTTGTTCTCCTGACACTTATGTCATTCTCCTGGTTTCTAAAAGCCAGTAGAATTACTTTCCAGCAAAAAGTGTATGTCACAGACTAAAATAATAAACCCAATAAATGACTAAATAAGCAACTGCCAGAAAATATGTTGCTTTCAATCATGGCAAAGTAATATCTCAACATGCATACAAATTTCCTAGTTTTACTCACAAGGTTTGCTGACACTCAACTCGTATTGCAACCTAACCTCTATGTCTCAAAAAGGTGGTAAGCTTGGAAGAAACTGGTCAGGTCCATCAACCCACAAAACAGAAGATTCTTTATATGGAGGGTTGCAATGTTCAATCCATAGAGAAATAAATTGTTACACCTAAAACCAATTCAGGTCAGGAGAGTGACTAAAAAAAACTTGGGGACACAGTTCTGCATGCTCTAAAAATATAGTTTCTAATTATTCATAAATTTAAATGCCAAATATGTGTCTGTATAAAGGTTTTTAAGCATTTCATGAAATTAAGGTTATGTTAAACTATTATTTCTTTGCTATACCCATACAACATTCTGTAACCTGTGGAAGGGAACAGCCAGGAGAATGACATTTTATACTTTCTTTTCTATAAAAATCACCTTCATTAAGTATTACAGAAAAAATAAATGTATGCAGAGCTGCACAAATAGCCTCTTTCACACTGAAAAATGTAATACTTTACAAATCTTTTAAACTTTACAAATGCTATGTTTGGGACTTCATTTTTACAAGTTATTTGCAAATGACCCATATATGTGCTTTGATCAGCCATCATCATTAACTGGGGAAATTTGTAGCAGAAGAAATATCTCCATCATCAAAAGAGGAGGAGGATGAGGAGGTTAAAGAAATCAATGAGGATAATGGTAATGAATCTCCTGCCAAGAAAAAAAGAGTAGTAATTTTTCATGGTTATGTGACAATATTTCACCAGTAGTGCAGCCATTTCTACGACTTTTTTCTGGATGTAAAGAAAATGCCAATAGTAATAACACAGTTCTCAATTTCTTCTTATATTTTTTTTTAGCAAAACTTTGATGACCGTGATTGCAGAACAGTAAAACAAGTATTACAGATTCACAACTGACAAAATACCTCAGTTATTGCACTCATGTCTTATACAATGGAAAGGCACTATTTGAGATGAAATGTTTGACTTTCTGGCAGCATGTCGACTCTTGTCACAAACAAAAGAAACTGAAACTAAGTGGTGAGTAAATACTGGTCCAGAAATGCTCTTTTACAAACTCTAGTTTTCAGTAATATCATGTCATGCAATAGATTTTTACTTTTACTTAGGATACTACATTTCTCTGACAATAACATACACCACGGAGGAGATACGCTTGATAAAATTCAACCTATTTTAGATGGGATAAGAGAAGAATTTCAAAGTGCATTATCACCTAACAGAAACCTGTGCAGTGATGAGAGTCTGCTTTTCAAAGGATGTTTGTGTTTGAAGCAGTACATACCAGCCTAAAGAAGTAGAATTAAAATGAAGACTTTTTTTTGTTCTGTGCGATTGTAAAAGTGGATACTTTCTTGGTTTTATTATATATATGAGTCAGGTCTAGGAAAACTAGGAAAAACTGGTAACATAATTGCTACTCTCCTGAAACCATACGTGAAGAATGGGCATGTAGGAAAAGGAATTCTATGAGACGGGAACAGGTAATTGATGTGTATACACGATTTGCTGAGTTGAACGATTTGGCATAATTTTTATTAAGTAAATACAGAATAACACAGGTTAGGTACAACAATGATGCCATTTCGCCCGAGACTACAATGTAATGGACCAACACGACAGGGCAGGTGGAAAGTTCATCTAGCAGTGTTGACTCAACTAATATTCCACAGGGCATACAGTTTGTGTTGACAATTGATACTGTAGTCCAAAATTATTTTAATGGCTCAGTGTTCTAAAGATAAATGCTTGTGGCACTGTGTGTAAAATATGAAAAAACATGCCCACAATTGACAGCCAACTAATAAAAGGGGAAATTTTGTTCAGAATAAGTGGAAACTTATTGACACTGAAATGTTGGGACAAGAAACATATGTCTGAGACACTAAAATTTTATCTGTATAGGAGAGCTACCATAGAACTACTCGTATACCAAATTTGATGAGAATTTGTTAAGTAGTTTGTGAGATGTGATGCAAAAGTTTTATTTATTCAGGTTCCACTATCTTCCAAAATGGCATACTAACAAATGCACATGTTTTTGAATTTAATGCTGACATGGACAGGCAAAAGTCTAGATTTCATTTTAATTGGTTGAATAGTTCCAGATATATGCAATAGCATCCAAAATTAAAACAAAAAAACCACAGTTTTAAAAATAAGCATTTGGGATGCTTGAATACTATAAAAATTCAGATTTTTATTATGTACTGTAAGTGTACTGAGTTTGGTGGAATTCAGCGCATGGGTACAATAGTTTTGAGAGGAAAAAACACAAACACACACACAGATAGGAAGATGAGTCTTAAGCCTATTCTTCCTCCAGAAAGTATGCCTACATTTTTTGTGTTTTATAAGTTAGCAAAATAAAAATGAAACAGTGCAATGTTACTACAGTAAAATTAATATAGATTTTGTGAATTACAATGAATTGTAACATAAGTGTAATAAATATACCATAGTAAAGTAATTATCAAAAATTTCTCCAAAAAGGATGCAAAAAGTTGTTATACAGGTCTTGCCCACATTTGCTAAAACAAAGTACGTATTCAGCACAAAGGGGTTGAATCAGTGCTATGTAACTGCTAGCACTAAACAGATATAGGCTATTCATGGTAAAGTGAGCACTTTTGAAAGCCCTCTCATTTGTAATAATTGTCAATAAATATGTATATTTTATTTTAGCCTCAGGCGTTACCTTCCAAATGTGGTGGAATATACACACTGTGTTTAGTACGTACATGGTAGTGGTTAAAGCATAAAAAATGTCTGAAAGGAAAAGTAACTAGGGCCTCTCAAAATGCTCACTTTACCATGAACAGTCTATAACACGACTAATAAGCATTAACGCATGCCGCCTTATGAAACAACTAAAGCCCCACTTCGGGTGCCACGAAAACCTTTGTTATGTGTGACACCTGTAATGTGCAACACCTGTAATGTGCTAATTTCCCACGTTGGACACTGCAACAATTTTTTGACACACAGTGCCTTAGGAGGAGTGCCACGAACTCACTGGTTACATCACAGCTGAAGTAAGAGGTGGTCATTGTGGTCAGTATTACAGGTTTGATTCGTGGCGCCAGTATCATGAGAAACATAAAGACAGCTGTCTTAGTGCTTAATTGGTCCTCTGCCAGTATACAATACAGGTTGGGCGGCCTGTTGAAGTGGTAGAAAATCAGGAGTCACTGTCATGGCTCGGCAAATGGGCTGGCCCTTAATAACTGGTTTTCCTTACTGTACAGTGTTGCGTTGGTGGTGCTGCCTCAGTCGAGGTGAGGGCTGGTGGCTGCCGTTGATTTCACCTTCACCAGGACGGGGAGTGCTGCTGATCTTGTCAGAGCCCAGAGTAGGTTGGAGCTTGCTGGACTGATGACCTCCAAACCATGGGTTGGCTATTCCCATTGGTGGCTGTTCTCCCTGGCCAATAGCCTCTACCATTGGATGGGGTGCTCCTTCAGTCTTGTTAAGTGGAGGAAAAAGTGGTGGTGATGGCACTGAGAGGTTAGGACCCTTGAGTGGGCTGGCGGTAAGAACTCTGCCTGCAAGGGTGTATTGTAAAGTGCAGGAGGAGGAATAGGATCACAATTCAAGCTAATTTTGGAGGTGCAAACTGCCCTTCTAGACTTCCTCTGTGCACCACGCTTCCAGGTGTACGGCATAGGAACGGGTGCAAATCGCCACCGCAAAAGTGAATCTGGCGATGCAATTCCTTATTGTGTTCTGCCAAGGGCCGCAACCGCACAGGCAAGAGCAGTACCCTGTATTCCTTTTGTTCGGCCCCGTAGAGAATGGTGGGTTTCCTTAGGCTGCACACTTACGACACTTTGGTGTGGTATCCACAGAGGTTAGTGCGTCAAGACAACTCTTATTCCTCTCCGGCCCCATAGAGAGCGGTGGCGGAATATATGTTAGCTTTATTGGCTAGACACCTGGTGGAGGTATTCCTAGTGGTTGGGGGTCTACCGTACTATACCTTGGGGCATAGCACGGGTGGCCGTCTAATGGGTGTGTATTTGGGTTTATTGAGTGTGGTGATCCAGCTTCACTGAAATGGGCTTATTACTACATTAAGTTAACTAAGCAACACTCAGAAATCAGTACCCAGAAGTCCGTTTAGATCAGGTGTATATTCAACTGAGAATAGACACGGTGGCTCATACTACCTCCTACAACTAACCTAAATTGACACGAAAGTTAAGCTACGCTCAGTCAGGTGAAGGCAACATGGTTCTAAACCTGCGAATGAAGGTGATAATATCTGCTAGGTAGTTTACTACAATTGGCCCTAACTACCTTGTTGCCCTGTAGGGGTAGGCAGTGGTTACTACCAGAAGGGTAGTGGTGATGTTTGCCGTTACCATCCAGTAAGACAGGAGAGGTCCTTGAAGAGGACAGTTAATAACTGTTAACAAGGGTTGGTAAGGAAGGAGTTGTCTGCATCTTCAGGAGCGGTCTTCCAGGAGCTTCTATGGGGAGTTGCCACAGGCGCAGAAGAGGCTTCTGGAGCAGTTGATGTCAATAGTTGGCTTCATCCAGCCCTGAATAAAGTGGTGGAATCAGCAGGCGAACTAAAGAGCGTGAACCGCCAGTGGTTTCTTCCGCCCCTGTCCAGATTGGTGGAGGAAACATAGACTGAAGATGTCAGGCCGTGCAGGGCCGTATAGACTGATAAAGGCCAGAGTAGACAAGGGGTGAGGAAGGAGATAAGCTCCTCCCCCTGTGTCATCTGCTTCTGTCATCTGCTAGCGTCTTCTGGTGCGGGAAGAATTGCTGATGTGGCAAGAATTGCTGATGTGGCAGGCTTCATCCCTTATCTTTCTGCAGGATGTGTGGTGCCCTCCCTTGGCATGCTGTCGAATTACGTGACCATGGGTGGCGGGCTCGGTAGATTATACAGTCTCGCTTCGGGGGGTTGGCGTGTCTGCTTGGCGTAGAAGGTGAACAGTACAAGCTGAACTGGTGTGACTAATATCATCTATCATTGCAAGGAAGTATCCTGTAGGCGTATGTCCAGCCTTTTCAGTAATGTGTAATTATTTGCCCATGCGAAATGAAACAGTGTTCAGATAGGGTGAAGTTGAGTGTGCGTTAAAGCATGCAGAGTGCCATACGTCAGCATGCAGCAGTAAAAGTCATTAAGTTGCCAAACTCCCTGGAGTGTTTATCTTCCAAGGATCAACATTTGTGTCCACCATTCCAGAACCCAGGAACGAGCTTGGTTGGACCCCACCTCATTCCAAGTCAAGAGTATCACGTTGAGGCATGGTGATGGACACTGAGGTCTCCCAGAGGGATAATAAGAGAGCTGGATTATGGAACTGCCACCAAGGGAATCACACTCACGGAATGGTTCCAGCTAAGCACTCTACTGAGTGTGAACCTATGCACCCCACCAAAATGCTGTCTCCATTAACCTAGTAGATTAGAGCATGACCCATGTGTCATCCTATCCATTTCAGAGTTCAGTTTATGGGCACTGGAGTAACCAAAAGGGTCATTCAAGGAACTGTTACCTGAAAAAATCATATTTTATTGTTGGGGATTTATGCCTATGGTGATCCCTAGTGTCCATCTTTCAAGTCTCAACTTATGTGTCCTATATGCAGTAGAGCCATTATTATGATATAATTTTTACATGTCTTAAAGTTGATGTTTCTTCACTTGATGTATAGCCATACACTTTTTATTTAAAACTTAAACTATCATAACAATTTAAATTTTTTTTCTTTAAGCACAGTCAAAGCAGACACTTTGTTGTTTACTCATTTTAAATAACTTAATTTTTACAAGCAACTTTTATGGTTACAGCAAAACAAGCTAATACTATTAATTTATATAAGTCTTTGAATACAGTTTTCAGTACATTTTTACTTGATATAAAACTGAGAATTCCTTAAAAAAAAAAAAAAAAAAAAAAAAAAAAAAAAAAAAAAAAAAAAAAAAAAAAAAAAAATTGGGAGTTATCCAGATCAGTGGTGGAAAAAGATGTGTATCAATTTTGGTCAGTACTAATATTTATTTTCAAGATTTGTGCGATATAACGGAAAAAAATACATAGAAGAAAGAGAATATGACATAATATTGACTTCAGGTATAATATACTTTTTTCTTTAATAAAATTTTCACAAATGGCAGAATATGTTAGTGTAGGTTATTTATGCTCATGTGAATTTATAAAAAAAGATTATTTTGAACAGTCAACAATTAAAGTGATAAAATTGATGCAGAAATGTGCCTTGCCATTTGTATTAACTGACCTATTTTTATCTCAGTACAAGATATCTGAAGATGTCAGAGAAATAATTGCTGATCCTTCAGACAGGGAAGCTTTTGCCAAAAAGATTTTAAGGTGTGGTTTCATAATTTTTGATATCACAAGAGATCCAGCTCAGATTCCAGAAGCCCAATGGGTCTTACAAGGTAAGTAAAATTAGGGTCTCTTGTTCTGTTAGAATGAACAAGTCCATGATCTTAAAATGTAATATAAGTGTTAAATATGATGCCGGCTAATAGCCAGCAGCACTGGAGCCCATAACGACGCTCATGGGTTACGTGTTTCACACATGCGCAAAGACGCCGATAATTTTGAACTTTCATATAAATGTTATTTTCAGTGTAAAATGTGTTATATTGTCTTTGCAGTGTTTAATATGTCTTAAAAATGTTTTAAATTGATTGTACTAATTTTGATTGTTTGGTTGTGAAAATTCAAAGTGCCCGCAGCACCGAGATTAAGAACACTTAATATTCCGGCATGAATGCCATCACAAAGAGACACAAAATTATATTGGAATTCATAAGAAAATTATAGAAATGAAAAACAATATTTAATTTAATTTGTGCCATTTTTTATTTTCAATATAAAATATTTAACTCGGCATGCATAGCACTTCTGCTTATGTGCACCCCGTAGGTGGCCATGGTAGGTCCGTGCGACGCTTGTATCTGGACAGTCTGGCTAGGTAAGACACTATCACGTACGCACTACAACTTTTGTTCACTGATTTAGGTTTCCATAGTCAATTTAGTTTACCGATTAACCTTAGCTTGCGTACGTTTTTGCCAGACATTTTCCCCAGCATTATGCTTCTGCTTCATTAATTTCTTGCACCCTTGCTGCATTTTAACTTAATCGAGGAGAGGGATGTCGGAGAAGTCACGCGACCCGTACATTTTGAATCTGGCACCATGTGCCTATGTTTATGGCATTTCATTGTAACTTCTGCATAATTGCTACATGCAATTTTAAGAGCTTTATTTTTATGTATGTATTTGAGAGTAATTTTTGTGTTTGAATATTTTATGGCAACATCACGTATAACCACGTGGCCGACCGAAGCCAAGTCTTTGTATATACCATCATTGCGTTTTAAGAGCTTATTTATGTTCAATGTATTTTTCACGTAAATTAATGCTTTTTTACTTGACCACGTGGTCATGTTAATGTTTGATTTTACCACCATCAGACATGTTACAAGCCTGTAACCACTCTAATCATAAAGAGAATCACTTTCTCAACAAGAATAATATTTTATCTGAATGCAGAAATATTCCAATTTTACCTGAACCACGTGGTCCGCTACAAACTTCACCAGCGGCATCCACGCCATCTAAGCTTGTTTTCACACGTGTGTGTTTATTGTGAATATTCATCTCATGTCCCATCTTATTTCATGTCTCATTCAAGGGTCTATGTAAAGTTTTGTAATTAGTGTACGGTGCAATTATTCCCGTCCTAGCCGGCTCTGTGTATAGGCAGTCACCACACTACCCGCATGCTGGAGGGCAAGCCCCGACGAGTTTGCTTTAGTGATGGCGAGTAATCACACGTGTTAATGTGTATTAAGGGTTTTCATTTGCAATTCACAGTGTCCCGTCTTCAGGGAAAAACTGTGAGTCCACCCGAGTGGCTGTCTGCCCTCTTCCCTTGTGAAGGCTGTGCTTTCACGCACCTCGGTGAGATCATTCATTTAGGCATGTGCTAGATTAATTACGGGCTGGGGAGCACCCAAGCGGAATTGGCTAATCATGACCAAAATAATAATTTCATTGGCACATTGATGTGTATGAATAATACCAATAAAAACAAGTCTACAGTGAACTCAATTTTTTTATTCAGTAGTGACAGTGTCCTAGCCATATATTTTTTATCCATTGTTTATTTTCAGTGATATTTATTAAAAGTTTAGTATTGCCAACGTGTTTGTAAGTATGCATGGGTGAGACGGACACACAGAATCCACAACATCCTTGAGAACCCTGAGTCTCAATAGTGTAGTGATTGGGAAGCACCGCTGGCACCCAAATTACCAGTAAGTATTTGTGTCATCGTTCATCTCGTGTCTCACCCGACGTAGTCAAATGTGTGCAATTTAAATGTAAAATATATTTACAGTATTAGCCTGTTCAAGTAATTCATAGTGTAATCATAAAAACCAATTCTGTCTTCAGATGTTGTGATGCAGTGCCTTTATAAATGCCCATTTCACAAGCAAGGATATTAAAGTGTGTGAACCATCTGATCCAGTCGCCCTTCTGACTGAATTTACTGTCTGTTGAATGCAGAAAGCACCGGACACGTGTATGCATGCTGCTGTATAGCTGAGAAACTTCTGTTAATGAGCTTGAGGCATGTAATTGGCCGTGCCCAGAGTGGACATCATCACACCACCCAATATTACCATAGTACCTTGCTCGATGGGGGCTGCCTTTTCCTCCCTCAGCACAGTCCTGCCAACATTACCCTACATCCACCTGAACCAACAGGGCACTTTTGGCACCTACTGGCAGGATTTGAGACATTGTCAGTGCACTGTGTTCTGCCAGTAGGTGTGATATTCATTTGCCACCCCTTTTGTAACAGAAGATATTTGTTATGGAGCATGAAGGTTAGTAGCAATTTTTATCAGAGGTAGCTTGAGAGAAAATTTAATGGGAATCTTCCGACAAAAGAGAGATTGTCTCTTTTGGGACCAATTCTTTTAAGGTCTACCATGCCTTCCAGTTGGAAGAGAACAAGTGGATTAATATGTCCTTTTATCAGGACCACTATTATTGTTGGACATAGACATAACATTCATTTGATTTGGGTAGCCAAGGCCAGTGTGTAATAGAGGCACTTGTTGGCAACGTGCCACTTGTCAGATAGATAAAAATCCTTTGGAGTGCGTAGTTTTGACTAGGGTTCTCACCATAGTGGGAATAAAAGAGAGGTGGACCCATGCACTGGTTGCACTTCCCCTTTTTTCCACCTCAACTGCCTAGCCTATGACATACAGCAAGTTGCATCTCACAAGTCTCCACATTTGTTTTGCCGTGCTTCTGTACCAGTAATGTAGGTGAACTGAATAGTGGGCGGTTGTGTCTACGTATAACTGTGACAGTGCCAAATTGTGTTGTGTACAGATGTACAAACCATTATTGAAAATCTAAAGGCACAAATATAAACTATTTCAAGTTTCTAAAACACCAAGAATTTTTAGCTAAGTGAGTTGCCGCAAGCAAGAGACATAAGTAACATCATTACTGAGAGAAGTTGTATATTATTAAAAAAAACTTTCACTGTGATTAGGCTTCAGTTTAATACACAGTAAAAACTATCTTGGAATTGACTTGATAATTGTAAAGTAATACATATTCACAAATCTTGTAAGGTAAATATATGTTACCATACATAAAAGCAAAATTATTATGTATATTCTGAAGTAAAATTCATACACAGGACAGTAAAGTATCACATAGGCTACACGTATGAGTGTGTAACCATGCAATGGCCATAAAAACTTCTTGTGCATTTCCTAAGCGTTAGGTTTGGAAAAAGTAAGACTCATTGTTGCGCACCCGGTGGAAGGTGCGCCACTTGAAAGCGTGGATGTACCATCCCCATGCAAATCCCACGGAGTGCCGCAATCAAGAGCTCAAAGCACAGCTGCGGCTTGGTGTGGGGGAACAACATAACACCTGGGCCGAACACTTGCCAGCCACCCTCTTCACCTTCCACCGGCATGTCAATGCCGCCACTGGAAGATCACCTGCCAACGTCCTATTGGGATGTAATCTCACCCTGCCAGGAGGAAACGACTGCCCAAAAGCAAGGAAGAGAAGTGGCATAGAGAGCAGTGGTGCAAGGGGAGAGAGGTGCTGACGTCAGCACAAAGAACAACTGTGGCGCCAGGAGGAGTACACAGTGCGGTGGGTTCCGACCTCCACCACCGCTCAAAGCACGATAACACCCAGGGCATCGGCGCCCGAGGGGATGAGTCCGACAGTCAGCTCCGCAGTGCTTGAAGGTGCGGCACTGACCAGCGTCACCGTGCGAGCATTAGCATAGCAACCAATGCTGGTACTTCTGGGGAAGGCCTCGCCAACGGACGCTACGATGCCAGCCGTCGTGATGCCCATGTTGGAGGGAGAGGCCAGCATCAGCAGGCTGTGAGTAAGCATGTTACAGTCAGCCGAGGAGGCACGTCAACGTGGTCACCCTTCTCCCTCTTGCCGCTTGTCCGGGTGGCTCCCAACAGCAGCACGGCTGTGTACACAGGGAGAGAAGCAGTTGCAGCAGCAATGGTGATAGCGAGGCCAGCGGGTCACCGATGACGACGACGACAACTGTCACCGATTCACATTGCATGCAATGGCGCCTCAGCATCCTGCACCAGTTAACTGTGGACCTCTCTGTCTTGTACTTTGTATTTTAACGCAGCGCTCTTAGCCTTAATGGCCTTACCGCTCTTCGGCCTCCCAGTAGGCGGGGGAGAGGAATCACGTCCTTTCAAAGCAAGGAGGCCAAGATTTGGCCAGATTCGAAGCCCAAACCTGGCATGTCTGCACATCCTCGCCCCCTCTACCACAGAGATTCTGAGATCCTCGCCCTCAGAAACCAAGCGTGTGGTCTGGCCAGCGTTCTATCCATACCCCTAGTGCCTTTCTAGGGCACGACCGGAGCAGGTTGCCGCTCACCGCCTGGTCTGTCATCGAGAGTGGGAATCTCGCCAGACCTCCTCCAGCATATGGAGTCAACCACTACCAGCATGAGTCCAATCTTATGATTGGACACCAAAGAGAACCTTGTGGTGGGGCCAACTGAGCATCCCATGCTACCACGTAATTTCCATGGCACTTGTGGGTTATTCATGGCCGACATTATCCCCCGAATGGAGTGGCAAGAGGAATTCCCTTCCACAAAGTGGTTGAGAAGACCTCACCAGGCATAGCCTTACACCCAATGAAGGGCCGGTCACACTCCACTCTCTGGGAGCCACATCCTTAGTGGTGGGGAATTACTATGATCCAGAATGGCCACCACCCCAGCGGCCCGGCACAAGAGAGCAGTCGGGACTCCTCCCCGGTGTTGCGGCTCACCGGGGATAGCAGCCCTTGCTCTGAATTAGAGAGTTTATATCATATATAGTCATATATTCTCCTGCACCAGGCATAGCTGCCCGGAACAGCAGCAGCAGCAATCAACATTTCAGCAGCATGAGGGGAAACCCATGAGTGCCCCTACATGCTACGCTGATGATGGCTGCAAGCTGTCTCACGGGTAGAAGGCGTTTGATGCATGCCACGTTCCCCTCTCCTTAGACTGTTTGCCTACCGCACAGCATCTCTCAGCGCAGCACACATCTGCACTCTACGAAACATGTGTGGTGCGGTGTGTCAGTGAGTTCATGCAGGAAACATGTGTGGTGCAGTGTGTCAGTGAGTTCATGCAGCGCACGAGGTGCATCATCCTCATGCGGCAGTGCAATGCAGGTTAGCACAACCCAGTGCACCACCAGTGCAAGGAGTGAAAGTAGGACATATTGTAAAGGCTTTACAGCGACTGCCATCATAACCTTAATACAAGGGACACTAGAGACTCCCGAGAAAAAGCCTATATTTAATGTTATACTATTAAAAGAGTTTAATGCAAGTTTCCAGTTGTTTGCATCCCATATATTTCACGTCCACATTATCTCAACCTTTCTGTGCAAGTGTTATTTTTTTAAAATAAATGCATGGGATTTTTATGTACATGTTAATTTGCATGTAGTGTGGTTTTTTATGTTTTAATACCTATGTTTATTGGCAAAATAGGTCAAGAAGTAGTTCCATGTGATCTGCCTGCCAAGGCAGCCGGCGCACCACATCGGAGAAGACAGTAGACATAAGGTATCGAGAGTGTTCGGTCGATTGTGTCGTGTCTGTGTTGCCACCTTCCAGGCGGCCAGCACCGCTTTGCATCAATTATTTAGTTTATCAATAGTCTTTAATTCTCAGAACCTCGTTTCATTTTAGCCTCCTGGAGATACCGCCCCTCACTTTCCCAGTGCGTGCATTGCCTGGGGAAGTTTAATTTTCACATAATCAGTTTTCATGGCCTCTTGTGATTTTTCTGCTTAGCATTTTCGGTGGGCCAAGCCCAGCACCAAATGTAAGTTGCCTCCCTTGAAGAGCGCTGTAAAGTTACAATTTAAGGGCGCGGGCCCTCATATTCCTGCAAAATTGTTTGTATCTTCAAGTGCTTTTTGTTTGTTAAATGAAGTTAACATGTCGCTGTATAATTCTTTAATTATCAAAGAGGTGGGGTCAGCCAGAATAGGCCACCGTTTAGGAAACGCAATAGTTGATATTTTGGTATTTTAGTAACAGGAGTACTTCAACACCAGAGAATTGCATCGTGGTGATTCGGCCTATGATCCAAAGATCTTCACGAGTTAGTCCTACATAAATTTTATTGATATAGAGCTGACGATGTCTGGCGTCTACCGGGTATTGAAACCATTTTTCCAAATTTTTCCTAACTTAGAATTTTACCACTCCTCAAAACTTCCTCTAACCCTTCTCCACACCATGACACCACATCAGAACCTAACCAATAGCTTTAATTATTACCGAGTTAGAGCTGCTGTTAAGTTGCAGTGGACTCTAGAAAATAATGAGCATATGAGTATTATATGTGTGAGGAATATGTAATGACAAATCATTGCGTGAACATACATAAATTTTCTTTGGTTCAGCTCTATTGTGAAAGGGAGTTATTTTCTTATGATGAATTAGAGTTTATGTTACACCTAATTGATGTCACCCTGCTTTCCCGCTTGGGACGCAGCCCACTGCTGCTCTGCTCATGCATCAGCCACGTACTGTTTTTCTCAAATCTGGCGTACTCCATCCATCGCGAACAATCATGTCACATTATAATGTATCTTAAAACAAAAGTTACAGTGAGTACAATTAACATTATGATGATTGCTTGTTTGTATGCTGGAACGTGACATCTCGTAGTTCCCATTGTAAAGTATGTGCATCATGAACTGGCCAGCAGTGAGGAATGCTCGCGTTCAACTCGCTTGAGATTACAAGCAGCCTGTAACAGTATGGTGCAAGTTTTGTCAGCTAGATGGTTTCACTTCTCTTTTATTCCCACCAGGGTTTGCCATCATCCAAGCAGAGATATAGTGGACCACTCAGTAACCTGTCTCATATTCTGGACCACCTCTATGTACGGGGGCAGAAGTTGTGGAAGGTCTTGGGAGTGGATTGTGGAAAAGTGCTGGTGGCATACAGCACATACATCCTGTACGTATTACAAATCACATGACATTACCTGGCAGCCAATGCCTGAAAGGTTTGAACACCAGAACCAACTGCGCAGAGTACTTGCCAATCAGCTGTCTTTGATGGCAGAAGGTTCAGAGCAGCAGTTCAAGACTTGTGGTTGAAGAGCAAGTTGTAGGATGCTCTCCAGAGTACGAGGACTTGATCCATGCTTCAGAGTGTCCTGTCTCAGACTCTCAGAACAAGTACGGATAGTGAGGAGAGGAAAATAGGAATAGGTACATGATTTTGTGTAGACCTAGAGGTGAAGGTGATGCAGTCAGGTCTCTCCTCATCCACATGCTTGGTAAGAGAAGGTTGCATAGTCAGAGCAGACATCAGTGACAAGTTGTTATGCCCGATGGTCTGCCAGCAATGTTCTTGAGACTATGCCCACCTTCACAGTGACGACGTTTAAGAACCTGAGTGAGGGGGCATCTTCGTATCTATTCCATTACACACTTCAGTTTAGGAACCATCTGTCCTTGCACATGATATTGCCACTGCTTCCGTGGCAGAGCTACTGGTACAGTTTGGTTATAAGCCAAGTAAGATTCTCTCATGGGGAAGGACAGGGGTAAATTCTAAAGGCAGAAGAGCTTTATGAACAGAGTGGACTAATGAAAGTGGTTATACTAAAGTAATTTTTTAAGGTCTCGTGCACCAAGAAGTTATAGATGTACTTCATTAACCATACTAAGACCACAATGTGCATATAGTAGGCTTGCCCAGAGGTTTCTTGGGGCCTGGGGTGGCAAACAACAGTGTTTAGGCTCCCACCTGCTGTCCTCCTGAAGTCAGAGGAGGATAACTTTTCATGGGAATTTTAATAAGATTTGTAATGTCTATAATTTTTTAAACTGTATTATAGAACAGACATATGTGTTGGTAAATAAGGGAATCAGCAGAATTCAAAAATTAGGTGGTAAGATATGGACTGTAAGTATTGTGGTCCATGCTTCTGATTTCACCAATTTCGGGACACCTACAGTATCTAGTAAAGACAATTGATTTTTTCCAGACGTATTAAATGCCTATTTTCTAAATAGTAACAGGCCCATCTGAGGAATTTTTCATCATATTTGAACTCAACATGTTATTTCATTGTTATCTAATTTAGAGAATTAAATTCAGAAAATAATATCCTATTGTACATACTTGGGAAAGTTAGTAAACTAATCTAACAGATTAAAGTTAAAGTTAGAGTAATAAAATATATAAAGGACAGGAATCCAAGTACTCACAGTGTAGTACTTGTCGATAGGCACACATACAGAGTAGGACGACATAGTTTTTTCACATGGTTGCGCGGTCACTGCGTTTCGCTGGCTAAGCCAGCTTCATCAGGCGGCGAGTGTCCTACAACTCGCCGCCTGATGAGGCTGGCTTAGCCAGCAAAACATTGCGATCGTGCAACCACATGAAATAACTGTGTCATCCTACTTTGTGTGTATGCCCATCGACGAGTACTACACTTGGATTCCTGTCCTTTATATATTTTTAGTAGCCTAGCGGCCTATTTGCAATCTTAACTTAAAGTAAGAAAAAGTTAACTGATTAAACTTAGAAGTTAAAATACCTGCAAATTAACTGGTTTAAGTTTAATTTAAAATAAAATTAACTGATTTAAAGTCAAAAATTAAAGAACAATAAAAATTTTACAGTTAAAATAAAGTCTCAAAGTTTTTAATCAACGTTTATTGAAGACATTAAAAAAATCACAACTTACAGTTCTAGCAAAAAATTACAACAAATTGGTCGCTGGTTGCCGAATCAGGTAGGCCTACTTATCATAATGATGAATTAACAATTGTCTACAAAACCATTTGAAATAAAGCTTTGACGCCGTCAGGTGAGACACGAGATGAACTATGACACAAATATTTACTGGTAATTTGGATGCCAGCGGTGCTTCCCAATCACCGCACTATTGAGACTCAGGGTTCTGTGTGTCCGTCTCACCCGTGCATACTTACAAACACGTTGGCAATACTAAACTTTTACTAAACATATTTATCAATTTGAAAAACACATGTGGCTAGGACACTATCACTACAAATGAAAGAGGTAAGTTCACTGTGAGACTTGTTTTTATTGATACTGTGCGTACAAATCAATGTACCATGAAATTAATGATAAACTCTGTCGTGTCTAGCTATCTCCGCTTGGATGCTCCCCAGCCCGCAATTAATCTAGTGCATGCCTAGATGGATGATCTCACCATAATGTATGAAAACACAATTTTCGCAAGGGAAGAGAGTGAACAGCCGATAGGGTGGACTGACAATTTTTCCTTGAAGACAGGACACCGTGAATTACAAAATGAAACCCTGATGATACATTAACACGTGTGATTACTCAGCATCACTAACGCCAACTCGTCGGGGCTCGCTCTCCAGCAAGTGGGTAGTGTGGTGGCAGCCTATACACAGAGCCGGCTAGGACGGGAATAATTGCTTCGTTCAATAATTACAAAATTATATAAACCCTCAAAGGTACATGAAACAAAATGGGACACGAAATGAGTATTCACAATAAACACACGTGTGAAAACAAGTTTAGATGGCGCGGATGCCACTGGATGAAGTTTGTAGCTGACCACTTGGTGCAGGTGGAATTGCAATATTTCTTATTCGAAACAGCAAATTACATTCAAACAAAATATTATTCTTGTTGAGAAAATTATTCTCTTTACGATTTACGTAATTATAGGCTTGTGACATTCCTAATGGCGGTAAAATCAAACATTAACATGACCGCGTGGTCAAGTACAAAAAGCACCAATTTACGTGAAATTACACAGAACCCTGACAAAAATTTAACATAGAAACCTGAATAAAATATTTCACATACAATGTTACATAAATAAGCTCTCAAAATGCAATGATGGCGTATACAAATACTTGGCGTCGGCCAGCCACGTGGTTATATGTGATGTTGCTGTAAAATAATCAAACATGGAAAATAACCTCAAATACATACACAAAAACATAGCCCTTAAAATTACACGTAGCAATAATGCAGAAATTACAATGAAACGCCATAAAAATAGACATATGGCGCCTGATTCAAGTTGTGCGGTTCACGTGACCTCTCCGACATCTTTCTACTCCACCTCGATTAAGTTAAAAATGCCACAAGGGCTCAGTAAATTAATGAAGCAGAAGAATAATGCTGGGAAAAATGTACGCAAGCAAAGGTTAACTGGTAAACTAAATTGACTATGAAATCTAAATCAGTGAACAAAAGTCGTAGTGCGTACGTGACAGTGTAATACCTCGCCAGCTCTCCTCGACAGACTGTCCAGAGACAAGCGTCGCACGGACCTACCATGGCCACCTACGGGGTTCACATAAGCAGAAGTGTTATGCACCCAGAGTAAAATACTTTATTATTGAAAATATAATGGCACAAATTAAATAAAATATTGTTTTACATTTTTATAATTTTCTTATGAATATTTCATATTAATTTAGTGTCTCTGTGTGATAGCGTTCATGCCGGAATATTAGTGTTTTTAATCTTGGTGCCGCGGGCACTTTGAATTTCATAACCAAACAATTAAAAAATAGCAACAAACACTTAAACTCATTTAAAAACATATTAAACTCTGCAAAGACAAATATAAAATACATTTTACACTGAAACATAAGTTATGTGAGAGTTCAAGATTATGGCCTCTTTGCGCATGTGCAGGACAGGTGACACGTGTGTGGTGAGCCGCCGTCATGGGCTTTAGTGCCGCTGGCTGTTAGCCAGCGTCAGCTTCTAAAACAAACTTTTATATCACAACTTAGCACAAAACCAGACCAGTGCAGTAATTACAAAAACAATTGAAGTGTGCATGCTGCACGAGGACCATCAACTGTGCAACTGTGATTTTTATGTAGTGAGAGAGTGTATTGATAGAGTGCCACGGTGGCATCTCGCCTACATCACAATCGTGTTGCGTGTGGCTAATGCTGATCTTACATTCAGTACATAACATCAGTGTTTCAATCTGTATATCGTGGTGTGCAACTCGTCAGTCCTCAAATACGTTGCATATCTTAAAGAAATTTGTGAAGATATTAATGGCTTTTGCATATTTTTCGTTATCTTCGGCCTCCAGGCGATTGCAAAGTTAACTAACATTAGTTTTAATTGTTAACCATATAATTGCTAACCATATATTTTAGTGATTAAAAGTTAAAAGTAAATTTGTTTTAAAATTAACTAATAAGTTAAAAATTACACGCATTTTAATAATTAATTTTAATCATTAATCCCAAGAATGCTATTGTATCTGCTGTTTTGGAAGGGAGAATCACATGCACAATTAAGCTAATATATATCATATCTTAGAAACTGCTCAAATAGTAATCACCAACCTAGGTGCGGCCATGGTGGCTGAGCAGTTAGCCTCCACGCCTCCCACCAAGACGATCCGGGTTCAATCACCAACCGGGTCACTCTGGATTTTCGCATGTGGGAATCGTACCGGACGATGCCGTTGGCCAGTGGGTTTTCTCGGGGATCTCCTGGTTCCCCACCCTTACATTCAAGCACTGCTCCATACTCACCTCAATCATCCTCATCAACTTTCAAGACCTCGATGTTAAAGCCATCCAAATCTCTTCACTCACTCACCGAACTAGGTATGCTGTAACTGTAAGTATACTTAGGAAAATTAACAAAATAATGAAACTGATTAAAGTTAAAGATAGTCACAAAAAATTAACTTATTAAAGTTCAAGTTAAAACAAAATTAACTAATTCAAGTTAAAATTGAAAGAACCACAAAAAAATTTTACAATTAAAATAAAATCTCAAAAAGATTTTTGTCAAAGTTTATTCAAAACATAAAAATAATTACAACTTACTGTTTCAGAAAAATACAATTACCACAACTTTGTTGTTGGTTGGTGACTCAGGTAGGTCTGCTAATCAAAATGATGAATTAACAATCTTTTACAAAACCATTTTTAAAAAATTCTAAAATAAACTCTTATAACACAACTTGGCACAAAACCAAACCAGTGTAGTAACTACAAAAATAATTGAATTGCACATGCTGCACAAGGACCATCAACTGTGCTATTTGCGTAGCAAGAGATTGTATCGATAGATTATGACAGTGGCATCTCGTCTACATCACAGTAGCATTCAATGTGACTAAAAGCCATTTCACACGATCAAATATTTTATTGAACTAAAAAACAATCACTTAATTTGCTTTTCAATTAAATTAATTCAATAAGCTTTAAAGATTCCACATGAAAATTTATTACAAACTTTTTAATTAAAACAGTTCAAACAATACCAAACATAAATTTTTAGAAGTTTTAACAACTCTTGCACAACACGGAAATTACTGGTATTAAACCACAACAAATAGATCACCTAAAATCGTACATATTATGTAGTTTCAGCATCAGAAACAACAACAATAATAAATATTAGTAGCATACAGATGTTTTATAATTAGTGGTAATGAAACAGCCTCAAGTGGGCATCTATTTTAAAAGTGGGCACTCAAAATATTGACCATCTACAAAAAAGTAACATTATTTTCAAAGTATTTCTTAAATAAATGTTTTTTGATTGATAAAAAAAGGTTTTAGGCTTTTCTCTACCCATTGCCTCCACCTCAGAAAAATGTGAAATTTCATTGTTTAAAATATTGCTGTTTAAATATCATTTTATTTAAGTACTGTGGAAATAATCTAGTGTAGCTAAATTATTATTTTTTTTACAAAATAATCTTGACAAAGGATACCAGCACCAACTCACACCTGTCTGTGCATACCTGTGGCAAACATTTTAATAAGTACAAAATAATTTACAGTGACAATTTGTAAATCTGAAAATTGATAAAGTGTTCTGATTTTTCCTTACTTGCAGCCATTGAAAAATACCTAATGGAAATAAAAACATCCACCCCAAAGGGATACAGAAAACTGAAAGAAGTGCGTGTGTTTATTCTTATCTCTACAGTGCTGACGTGGGCATTGACAAAGCCCATTGACCCGGTGAGTTTATAACTTCAGCAGTATATATGAGCATCAAATAATACACTTTTTATACAGAGTTAGTAGTATCATGTATTTAAATACATACAACTTTAAACCATCTGTGTGGATGTGAAAGATTTTGAGATGGAATCTGGGATGTGGAATGAATGTCAATGTTGAATAAGTTCCATGTACACATGTTTTGCATATCTGTCTATAACTTTTTAATTAAGACTTGGGGGGGGGGGGGGAAGCTTTCCACAAAGCATACTACCTTACAACCTACAAATAATGTGGTTGGAAGTTAAGTTGCAGTGTAAGAATGATATATCAAAATAAAAACAGGTAAGTAATTTTGATAAAATGGTTCACTCAATCAGAATTTATGAAATAAACATTTAATTTACACTCAACCATTTCAGATATTACTTTTTCTGTAGAAAATTTGCTAAAAAAGATTTTGAAGTCTTAATCCTGCATCCAAACAATCACAAACAGTCTATTACAGAAGCAACTTCGCCCCATCCAAAAGTGCTATAATTTACCTGGGCAGGTCAGTCCTCGCTAAACACGGTAATGGAGGCAGGACAGGTCACCATCCCACATTGACAGAAGCTAAACGCACCTAATTACCACGTGTTTTTGGCTATTAAAGTGTGCTTGAACTCTACAATACACCATTGTGTCATCGCCCCGCCGTGAGGAAAGACCGTTCTACTTTGCTGCTCCCACTGGAAGAACAGCATGCGCTTTAAATTTTGCACTGCTGCAGGGAGACAGGCCAATCACCAGAAAGACATGGCCTCCACGAGAGCATCAGTGCAAGATATGCCAACACCTCTCGCCGAGTGCTACGCAGATAGGAATCCATGGTTCATGCATGTGACATCACAAGTTCCACCCCCGAGAGGCGAGGCTAATTCCCCTGCACCCCTTGGAAACCTAGAAATGTTGGAAATTAGTATAAAAGCAACCCCCACATGTCAGTGTGCACAGGGCTGCGGAAGAGCCCTGTTCCCTCTGGCTGTGAAGGCCAAGAACACCGCCAAATTGCCGCTCCTTCTCATGACTGTGAAGGCCGGAGCATTCAGTAAGGGCAGAGTTCCTTGGTTGTGCTGTTAACCTCGCAAGTGTACTAGTGATTGCTGATGCGATCAGGCTCCGGAGAGCACTACCTCGCAGAAGATCTCAACCTCTTTGGTCGCCTACAGATGCCACAATCCAGAGGCTTTTATCCCTGCGGCCTCCGCCAGCTCCTCCAGGCAGTCACCACCAACCACGAGAAGGCAGCACTGACGTCATCCCTAACCTTTCTCTTCAGAATACCTCCTTCCACAACATTACCAGGTATTGAGGGTAATGGTGACATATTCCCTTCTGGGCACCCCTTAAGGTGTTGGCCATCAAAATCTTTACCATTATGGTAAAGAACTATTTTACAAACACATGTCTAGGTTCCCTCTTAACAACCCCTTAATTTCAGCTAGGAAACCCAGGCCATTATTTTATAATTCCATAAAATACAATTTTATTCTCATTTTTACCAGGTAGCCTTCACCTGGCCATTACAAGACATGCTTCCGCAATTAATTAAAGATTTAATTATTTTATTGAAATTATTATTGTGTGAGTTAATGATGCTTTATAATATCTCTTCAGTACGAGTCATCACTTATATTATTGTATGAATTTAATGTCACATTATATCTTTTATTATGTAATAAACACAATCATACCAGTGTACTTGATGTCTTCTCATTTAGCTTTGAGTCTCCCCTTTGCTATTAAATTAAAATTATTGAATTATTGAGAGTTTAGTTTGGTCCCGTGAGTTAAAGCCAACTCTCTGTATTCGCCACAACCGCAGAACACATATACACATTAAGATGCAACCCCGAGGTTGGTCAATAGATCAATTTCGGCAAAGCCCAAAGCACTAGCTATGCTATTCCATACGTGGGATTGAGTTGAATTGGTAGCTTCCTACTCTGTCTAACAGAGTGAGATCTGCCATCCTCACTCACCCCACGGTGGAAACTCACCTAGGGGTATTGTTGGCCACACTATCTTCCCATACTCTGTATCTCATGCTCAGCTGGCGAACAGCTAAGCGAGTGGTACACAGTGGAGTTAACGTGACCAGACGTACTCTTAGAAGTACACGCTAGCTCGCTTAAATAATTGCTTTGCTTATTTCACCGGCTTTCCCTCATGTGGACAATCAGAAGTGTTCCACTTGGTATTATTCTTTCTTATTGAATTCTATTACAGCCTTAATACTCGCCCACATAAGAGTGTCAAAAAGCACAAACTTGAACATACTCAGAGGAAATTAGAAACAGAGATGTCCTTGTTGCAGATACCCACAACAAATTGATCACATAATGCTTGATCAAGAAATGTTACAAAATAGTGATGCGTACAGTTCTGCAGGCCTGCAGTGAACTCTGCAATGGACTATGTGCTTGATTGTAAACATTGGTGATATTTATGCCGAGCTGCAATCACCAACAGCGTAGGAGAAAAATGTGTCTGCAGGATGGAAATTAGTTCTAAATATGATTTGTCGATCTGGTTTTTACAGTTTTGCATCAATCACGTAACAGCTCGTACGTCACTTTCCCTATAGCTGGTGTCGTTGGCGATAAAATATTGTTCCAAGCATTTACCATACGAGTTCCAGTCCTCTTCGCCAACTTCAAATTTGTCTAAAGCAAATTTCACCATTCTTGTCACCAATTGTAGTATCTTTATTTCTCTTATAAGTATCTCTGCAATGGACTATGTGCTTGATTGTAAACATTGGTGATATTTATGCCGAGCTGCAATCACCAACAGCGTAGGAGAAAAATGTGTCTGCAGGATGGAAATTAGTTCTAAATATGATTTGTCGATCTGGTTTTTACAGTTTTGCATCAATCACGTAACAGCTCGTACGTCACTTTCCCTATAGCTGGTGTCGTTGGCGATAAAATATTGTTCCAAGCATTTACCATACGAGTTCCAGTCCTCTTCGCCAACTTCAAATTTGTCTAAAGCAAATTTCACCATTCTTGTCACCAATTGTAGTATCTTTATTTCTCTTATAAGTATATATTTTGCTACATCACTTGTTTGCTGTGTAATACATTGCTGCCAACTGTCATAATCAGCTATTGCCTTCATATCCTACAGTTAATGTGTAACGCTTGTTTCCACCCATTTTTTTGAAATTAAAATCCAAAGTTACAGCTGAAAAACATAAACGAGTTGTCAATGATAAAAAGCACAAAACCTTAATCTAAAACTGTAAATAAAATTGTATCTCAATAAAAATAGTGTAAGTATGTCATCAACAGGCAATGCAGTCAATTCCAATCACAAACAGTAGTAAAAAATCAATTAGCCAAAACTCAAAGTTATAACAGCACAATTGAAAAACATATCCTGAAGCTAAACACCATGCACAAAGACATAGGAACATGGTGTGTTCACAAGATAAAAGGTGCTCATCGGAGGATTGGCTACCACTGTTGCTATGCACACATGATTGGAGAGTAGTCATGTGCTCAGAGTTAGAAGGTGGGTGCCATGTTGAGCGAAGTGGGAAAGGAATACCGGTGAAGAACAAAGGAGCCCTTCATGACTTCATATGACTTGCAAAGCCTATCTTGCTAGGCATGTTGGCGCCATGTGACATGCTCAACTCAAAGACACTGCGACCTGAGTTTATAATGGGTTTGAACCAAATTTTTTTTTGTTTTCCATGTTTCGGCAGATGGTTTAAGGGTACATACTAAGAAATACCTACATATTATTGCCATGGCCCAGTGAATAAATTTTAATGTTTTCACTGCAATTTATTACATTTTAGCAAGGGTTATTTTTGTCATAATTTTTGCAAATGTTTTTTATGATTCTTGAAAACCTTTACTTAAGACAGCTGTTTTTGTCATAGGCTGTTCACATTAAAGTGAGCACTTTTGAAGCCCTAGTTATTTTTTACGTTTAGCCATTATTTATCCTTTAACCACCTTTTGAAACAAATATTTCTATTTAAGTAAATAAACACACTGTAAATATTCCCCCACACTCAAAAGTTAACGTTTAAGGCTAAAATTAAATATATTCATTGACTATTATTCCAAATGAGAGGGCTTTCGAAAGTGCTCACTTTACCATGAATAGCCTATACTTACAGGTGCGATATATCGGGGTTCTACTGTAATTTGTTGGAATGGAACTATATGTGATGTTTGCGGTCCTGAGTATAAGCCGAGGCATGATTTCGGAGGGTCCAAATGAGTAAAAAAAGTTCACTTACAATGCTGTAAATACGGTACTGTTCCATTTCTCTTAATCTTGTGTAATTATGTCATTGTTACATGTGATGGTGGTGCAGTGTTGCTGTATTCCATCGTCTTTGCACCTCAATCATGTTCTAACATTTCCAATGACACTTTAAAATTCATTTACATTTGCTCAAAAGAAAACCATGTCACCTTCAGCAGAATGGCTACATGACCTCGCACATACCCCACCATTGTCCTTATAGCATCAAGTGCACACAGTCCCATCAGATTGCCTTTGATAGTTTGCTGTTATTAATTGTGTACAAAGAACGTAAACATTAATTTGGAACACTCTGTATTAATTGTTTGATACAAATTTTTTTTACATTGGGTACTGTGTATTGTGAAATTTAAAGTTAAGTCAAGTCATGTTTTCTAGTTACTAGTCTAAATAATATTCTTCTATCAGCTTCAGCTGGGAAGATAAATCATACAAACTGTATTACCCACTTCCCTGTTTGTTAAAATAAATACAGCATATTTATGCATATGCTTGTAGTACAGATGATTCAAATAATCTGTGCAGCTCTCTTATAAAAAAAATTATGTTTTTTGAAATGGGTGTGATTTATTGCAGTGTCTTGTCAACACAACAACCAAAGATGACATAATGAAACACCTGTAAGTTAGTACAGTACCATCATTTGGTTCCATCAAACCAACAAGAACATCCCACAGGAATTTTTTTAAGAGTAAATGAATGTCTTATCTCTTCTAACTGATAAATTGCATATATCAATTCACATTCAGTTTTTGAATTTGTATACTGCTTTTCTCTCATAATTTGTGGTCCTTATTTTCATAGTATTCCATAGTTTACTCTAAGCCAAACTATAAATTGTATTATTTAACAGCATAATGAAGTCTTTAAAATGTTATTCTTAAAAAAAAAAAAAACAGCAGAAACCAAAGTTTTAATAGTACCTAAATTTACAGCTACTTTAAACTTTTCTGAACCCTTGCTAATATTCTAAGTTCTACTTTCAGGATATTCCTCCCCCTCATGCAAACAAAGCTTAACTGAGTATAGAAAGTTACACCAGAGCGATAACTCACACTATTCGTGCACACTCAGTCTAATAATATTTTGCATAAGTACTATTTCTTTCAATGTGTTACCACCACACCTATTTTCTTTCTGCTTTTAATTCTATAAGGTATGAAACAAAAATTTTAGTTAATAAATAAAATATATTTAAAAGTTTAATTTAACCAAAAATAAAGTACTTTTATGTTAACACAAATATAAAATGCTTCTGATATATGAGATATTTAGGAAACAACCGAACGTTGACGCCAGCCAAGTGCCAGCCACAGTAATTCCATGACGGCACTCACCGCTAACCTAACACGTGGGGGTAAACATGTGTGCAGTGCCACTACACTGACTTTCCCAAAACAGGATAATAGATTTCAGTGTACTATGTTCTTTTTCAGGGTTAAAATGTTTGTTAGGTGTACCATGTTTTATTTCAGGGTTTGTGTTATGTTGACATTTCAAACTCAAAGGGCGCGCTGTGCTGAAGATAAAGATGATAATATTCAGGTGAAGACGCCTTCAAAAGACAATTGAATAGTTACCAGAAAATATAGCTTTGAATTCTGTCTGTAAAATTGTTTGATAATTCTTTTGGTGCCATTTCAATTTACGATACAATATTTTTACTTGGCGTGCATAGCACTTCTGCTTGTGTGAACCCTGTAGGCAGCCATAGTAGGTCCGTGTGACCCCTGCCTCTGGCCAGTCATCCTAGGAGAGCTGGCGAGGTACGGCGCTATCACGTATGCACTTCATACTTTTGCACTGATATAGGTTTCAATAGCACTTTTAATTTACCGGTTAACCTTTACCTTGCGTACGTTTGCGATACATCTCCAGCATAATGCTGTCTGCTTAACTTAAATATTTGTAGCCTTTCAGACTTTTTGGAATTTAAATGAGAGAGAGGAGGAGATGTCGGAGAGGCTATGTGGCCCGCGCAACTCTTATATCAGATGTCATCTGCCCATGTCCAGAGCTTTTCATTGTAATTTGTCCTTAATTGTGATGCGCAATATTAAGGGTGATCTTTGTGTATAATTATTTAGGGTTTTTGTCATGTTAAAATGTTTCACAGCCACATTGCCCACGGCCACATGGTTAGCTACCACCATGTCCGTATATGCGCCATCACCATATTATGAGGGCTAATTCTTGTTCCATCGTGTGTGCCATAATTTCAGGGTTTATGTATTAATTTCCATGAGGGTCTTTGTATTTTTCATGTTTGATGCATTTTGTTCCTGACCACACGGTCATTTCATGTACGTGCAATTCCCCGCCATCCAGCACCCTAGGAGTTTTTGTATGCTTGTTTATTACAGAAATAATTTTTCTAATGCCGGTACAAATTCAGGCTGATTAGTATGGACCAAAGTGAAATAGTGTGCTTGCACACCTGCATACGTAGTCCACTACAAACTTCATCCTGTGGCATCCGCGCCATCTAAAACTATTTTCGCACAAATGTGTGCTTATTTTACCTGTCCATATCGTGCCCAATGTTCATCAAGTGCTGTTTTGTAATTTTGTACGGTGTTATTACTTTTGCACTAATCCACTATGTGTGTGACCATCGCCATACACCACGTGGTTCGGGGACGAGTCCCTAAGAATAAGCGTTAAATGCATAGGTAACCGCATGTGTTCATTTCATTTTCTGTCTCCTTTCTCTAGGCGAAACCTACAATCCACCCTAGTGGCTGTTGGCCCCTTGCTTTGTAGGGGCTGTGTTTCCAAACACCGTGGAGTATCATCTAGTCAGAGTACGCAAGTTGAGTAACATGTTGGGGGAATCACCCACCGGAACTGGCTAGTGTAGCGACTCCCTTCCTTCTAACACTTACTACTGTTGGATATTCCTATCTGTTGCTTACATGAGCTGTTCTCTGTGCAATATGAATATTGTACGTTGGGAGTTGCTAAGGGGGTGCATAGTATTCAGAGGTTAGTCTAATAAGGGTAGAATTATTACTATAAAACATATTATAACACTGAATAATACTTAATACAAAACAATACAATTAATATATTTCTGAACAATAAGCATTTACGACTCTTGCCGAAGAGGTAATATTACAAGAACAACGTTTAGCAAAGAGTATATGTTATGACCCTAGCCTTGCCACATTGTTAATTATTAATCAAGATGCCTTTGTCGTTGATGTCGCTCTGCTACTTCACACGCTGCTCTTCTGTGGTCTCGTGTGCCGAACAAGGGGGGGGGGGGTGTGGCGCAGTGTGCCCAGCCTTTATAGTGGCCGGCAGTGAGTCAACCGAAGTCTGTTAATGGGGCAACAGGAGGCTTGCACAAAATGTATATCCCATACTACCTTAGCTCGTCATGTGCGGCCCCCTGGTGTCCGCCACACTAGTCACGTCCAAGTTGTAAATGCTTTAATTCATTTTCTGGCATGGTGTAACTTGATATTAATAAATACACCTCACATTGGAAAAGTTGTAATTCTTTCTAGCATCAGTTACCCAGCGCCATAAAGTGTTTTATAGTGCAGTGTTATGTTTAAAAGTTATTTTGTAAGTACGCATGGTTGAGACGAACACACAGAACCCACTGCTGACGCCCATAAAAACAGGTAAAAGTGTGTCGTAATCATCTTCGTGTCTCACCCGAAGGGGTCAACATGTCATACATGGGGTGGTTTTTCAAAGGTTTGATTCAAAATGTGTGAAGAAACTGCAAATAGACTGTATTCCACATTTAATTCAGGCAGTGTAAAGACATTTTCTCTGCTTTTATAGTTTTATCTTAAACAATTTTGTTTCTTGTGGTAGACTGCCATGAATGGATAAAATGACTTTGAAATCAGTGTAAAAACCATTCATGGTAAAGTGAGCACTTTTGAAAGCCCTCTCATTTGGAATAATAGTCAATAAGTATGCTTTACTTTAGCCTTAGACGTTAACTTCCGAGTGCGGTGAAATATACACACTGTGTTTATTACATTTACACACTGTGTTTATTACTTAACAGGGCAATATATATTAAAAAATATGTTTAAAGGATAAAAAATTGCTGAAAGGTAAAAGTAACCAGGCCGTCAAAAGTGCTCACTTTACCGTAAACAGCCTATAATTAAATGTGTTCACAGACAGATTGACTTTCTTTCTGGAAGTGGAAGAAAGAAATTATATACAAATCGCAGTATGTTTAAACTGAATATTCAATAAGGTTTACTATTGCTTTAACTTTCACAACTCTTAACTGTTTGTGGTTGTTATATGTATTTAGGAAGAACCTGATTCACCGTTCATAGAGAATGACTATAGGAAGAGGAAACCCCATCCAAACTATAAAGAACATGTTGCACTTGAGAAAGAAGTGCTCCGAACAGGAAGGAAGGTATGTATAAGTGTACTTTCATATGTAAATGAGCTCTAATTTAATTCTTCAGCAACTCAAGTCTGTTATATTTCCTTCTTGCCATCATAGTGCAACAGAACAGTGACACTTAAGAGTGGGAAAAAAGATTAAACAATCTGGAGCTATTTTCTTAACCTTACTTTCAAGACTTATGAAATATGTTCCTTTATTAATCAAACTTGCTGATCAGTAACTGATAGCTAAGATTGTGTTGGAGTGTAGGTTGGTGGCATATAATTCTACTAATGTTGCTTGAAGGATACAGTCTGTGCTTGTGCATACAATGTTCCGTGTTAAATTAGCAGGTTTTAGTAACTGTCTTTATTTCCACACTAATTACAAACTACTATATACACCAACACTCATTGCTCTCTTGGTCCGACACCATGTTGCTGACTGCCGTTTTGTTGTTACACACCCGCAGGTGTGACACCAGTCAAACCCTTATACCCTATACACAACTTCCAAAGCCTAAATACCTTAAACTCCTCCCCCACCTATTGGATCAAACTAACTGCTATGCCCGGCATTGATACTAGGGGTCAGAGCACACAACAACCACACCACCTCTACATACTTAAAAATACAATGTTTTCATCTGCCTCACAAGTCCATGACTTTCTTAGGAACCCTTGATTGTTTGGGGTATTGTGAAACTATTTTCGCATAGGTGCTGGAGTTGTTACTATTACTCTCACTTGGAAAACCCTTAAATCAGTTCGTGATGATATTGGGTCCTCGTCCTCTGTCACTTGTATCATTAACCTTGCCAGGGCTATTGACTGGTAGGTGTATATCACCAATGAATCACCATCATTGTCACTGTCCTCTCCCACTTGTCGAGGTTTCCTCGTGGGAAGAACACTTTTCCTGTTGGTCGTGGTGGAGCTTTACTTAGGAAGAGGATCAGCGAAACTCTGCACAGACCACAATTGGTCAAAATGTCTGTGAAAGATGCCACTACTTCCAGCCATGCAATTTTTTTAAGGTCCCAACTTCGCAATACTGTTCCCTTGGTCGATGCCTCACCAGTTTTGGAATGATATTTATAATGCACGTTGTCACCAACTGCAAACGATGCGGTGCGGTGAGAGCAGCAAGAGGCAGCCGAAGTGAGCAGCTGTGCTTCAACAACGGCAGACAATGATGGGAGCAACAAGGACAGTCTGGTGCGGATGGTGCAGCCGAACATGAGGACACTGGGGGTTTCACCCATAACTGTATGCGGGGTAGTACAGTAATCCAGAAGAAATCGAGGCAAGGCAAGATGAAAAGAGACTTGTGAGTGCATGATGGCACAGAGCTTACTCT
This sequence comes from Dryococelus australis, assembly GCA_029891345.1. NCBI lineage: Eukaryota > Metazoa > Arthropoda > Insecta > Phasmatodea > Phasmatidae > Dryococelus > Dryococelus australis. Next base: position 89,022,990 of record CM057001.1, on the reverse strand, counting down.
TGAAAGTCTTGACCACATTTTCTGCCAAGCCATTCGTGGCAGGGTGGTATGATGGAGCAAAGGTATGTTTAATGCCGTTGAGTATTTAGAAGATAAAAAATTCTGCAGACGAAAACTGTGTCCCATTGTCCGAAACAGGATGTTCAGGTAATCCAAAAGTGGCAAACCAACCGCAAAGTATGTTGGGCAATTCACATATTTCAGGTCACTTGGAAAAGCTGTCTACCAGAGTCAAGAAGAATTTGCCCTTTAATGGCCTGGCAATGTCAATATGTACTCTTTGCCAAGGAGGACGTGGCCACGTCCATGGCAGCAGCACTGACATTTCTGGCAGTGACTTCCCCTGTATAGATGCAGCACAATTGCAAACATATTTTCTAAGTGTGAATCAATTTTATACCACCAAACATATGAGCGCGCAAGTGCTTTCATTTTATTTATCCCAAAATGACTGGAGTGTATGTAGTTCTTGTAGAATCTGGTTTTGCAGCGCAGCTGGTATAATCACCCTGAGTACCCACAGTAAACATCCCTGTTCGAGTGTGAGAGCATCTTTTCTGTTGTGGGGAAGGCTTAAGTGATTCATCCACCGTGTGTGGTCAACCATCTCTGACGTAGTGGAGTACCGTACTTAGCAAGACATCTCTGACGGTAGCAAAACAAATTTCTTTGGGAGTGACAGGTAAAAACTCAGTTGCACTCGTGTGAAGGTAGGAGAACTGCTGTGGGTCTCCCTGAGTTTGGAGAGGCAGGGGAAGTCTGGAAAGACCTTCCGCATTACCATTGTCTCTGTCCTTGACATACTGTACAGTGTAGTACTCGAAACCTCATAGAATGACTACCCAACACTGTAGTCTGCCGCTAACTGTGGGATGACTGCGTGTTCTCCCAGGATATGTACCAGTGGCTGGTGATCGGTGACAAGCAAAAACTTACGGCCATACAAGTATTGGAAGAACTTGGAGACTCCAAAAACAATTGCCAGAGCCTCTCGATCCAGCTGGGAATATTTTTTTTTTCTCCAGTGGACAGGGAGCATGACGTAAAGGCAGGCTTTTCCAACCCATTTGCATAAACATGACTAATAACTGCGCCCACCCATATGGTGATGCATCACATGCCAGCTTGACAGGTAGTTCAGGATCGTAATGTGTCACTACTTTGGGTGATGCCATTTGTTCCTTAAATTTGGAAAATGCACTGTCACAATCTTTTGACCATTTCCAATACACTGTCCCTTTTTAGTAAGTCATGTAGTGGACATAGCAAGGTAGAGAGGTTAGGTAGAAACTTTGCGTAGTAATTTACAAGTCCTAACCAAGCCCTTAATTGGGTTGTGTCGGTAGGAACTGGGGTGCTAACAATAGCGTCGACTTTGTCTGTGCAGGCATGCATCCCTTCACTGTTCACAGTGTGACCCAAAAAACTAACACTCTTTTGAAAAAAATTTACATTTACCTTTATTCACTTTGAACCCGACTTTACGCAACTGCTTCAGTAGTTTATGTAGGTTTTCTCTGTGGTGCTTCCTTGAAGTTCCTGTTACTAGTAAGTCGTCTTAAAAACAAACAACACCATCCAGTCCCTACACCACTTGTTCCATTGTTCGCTGAAAAATTGCTAGACACGATGTTACCCCAAAAGGGAGGCGTGTATAACGGAAGGGACCACTGTGGGTGTTGATGGTGCATAACTCCTGTGACTGTGCATCCAACTCTAGCTGTTGGTAAGCTTAGGACAGGTTGATAATGGAAAATTCCACCCTCCCTTTGAGTCTGGCAAACAGTTCCTCAACACGTGGTATGGGATACTGATGTTCAAGATACTCATTGATGGTGATTTTAAAGTTTCCACACGTACGAACACTACCATCTCATTTTAGTACCGGTACGATGGGTGTTGCCTAATCGCTAGAATCAACCGGGTGCAGCACACCTAACCTTAGCAGCCTGTCAGTTCCACATCAATTTTGCATTTTAGTGCAACGGGGGGTGCAAGAAACTTGAAACAGCCTTGTCCTGTATGTACAATGAAACTTTTCCCCCTGAGTTTAACAGCTTCAGCTTCTTCCTTGCACTCACAGCAGGGTTGCCACAGGTATGGAAAACCTGGAAAACAGGGAAATGTTAGGGAATTTGCAAATTGTCAGGGAAATCAGGGAAATGTCAAGGAATTTCAAACAAGTTAGCTAAATGTCAGCGGATTCTGTGATATACATGATATATTTGGCAATTCTGTCATCAATTGTGCACCATTCCCAGATTCATATAAAATTGTTTTAATGATTGTGGATTAAATGCATAGGTATTTTTCTTTGCAATCTAAAGGCAAGCAATTTTGTAAGATCAGAGAAGTACTTTGGTGTAAAAGTGTGTTATAATGCAAAGGCGCCAATCCTTACGAAAACAAAATGCTAGAAAAAGGTCAGGGTAAAAAATATTTTTTGTCTGGAAATTAGGGAAATGTCAGGGAATTTTCCAATGGAAAAAAGGTGGCAACCTTGCACGAAAACTGTTATTACACAGCACAGAACAATCAGACTGCTTGTGTATGACTTTAGACAAATTTCTGTTTTCTTAAACGCAAATTCTATATACTGTTTGTTATAGATCACTTCCAAAATTGCCGAGATGGTTGCACCACTGTCTATTTCCGTTTCCAACTTTGAGTTTCCTATATAAACTTGTACCACCCATGGCTTCCGTCCATCACTTGTTAACTGATACAGCGCTTCTAATTTCATATCAAGTGATTTTCCCGTCTTCACTTTCATCATCCACAATGAAATTGTGAAAGACCGCTTCACCTCGCTTGTGTATACTTAAATATTTGGACACATAATCTTCAGGTGCCCTGAGCAGTCACAATTATAGCACCGATATGTGTGAAAACGACACTTCCGCCTCGCATGATTTTCTAAACTGTAACACATGCACCAAATGCTATAGGCCTCAAAACTGCCTCCTGCTTGTGATCTCAGTTTATTCTGTGCAACTCGCCCTGGTGGTCCCCAGGCACTTAAACTGTAACTTTTTCGTAGGCCTACCTTTATTGCATTAACTTGCTGTGGTTCACTTCCACTTTTGTTTCCCGTTAAAGTATCAGCTGTCTTACTGTTTACATGGCAGATCGCTGCTTTGTGCGTTGTTGCCAAGTTGACAGCTTTTTCAAAACTTAGATTGTCTGTCTCTAGGTATAGCCGCTGCATTATTTCTTTGCCTTTTAGGCCTACCACAAATTGATTGCGTAAGGCATTGCATAAAAACGTACCAAAATGCCAAAGATGGTTTAGTTTCCTTAGACCAACTGCGAATTTGGTTACAGTTTCACCATCCTGTTGTACCCATTTATGAAACTTAGTTATTTCTGCTATGACCGACGGCTTTGGCGTATAGTGGCATGATAGAAGCTCTACTAAGTCAGCATAGCTTCTGTCCTGCGGCTTCTTGGGGATGGAGAGGTTCCGCAGAACTTCATAGGTTTCTTTGCCCACAGACGAGATTAGGATCACTCGTAGCTTAATCTGGTTGCTATCTTCATCACCAATGCTATGCGCAATGAACAATTGTTCTAACCTTTCCACCTATGCCTCCCAGGATTCTTCTCTGGGTACAAATTTATCGCCCTTAAACCCTGTCATGATCAGATTTATCCCATCCTCGCTGCCACTGTAGTAACTGTCTTTATTTTCACACTAATTACAAACTACTACATACACCAACACTCATGGCTCTCTCGGCCCTGACTCCATGTTGCTGACTGCCATTTTGTTGTTACACACCCACAGGTGTGCCAACTACTCAAACCCTTATAACCTATACACAACTCACAAAGCCTAAATACCCTACACAGGTGAAGGCTATATGGCCTAGAGAGTTTCTAACTGGGATGTGCTAGCAAATTTAGGGCCAATGGTTTAGTTTAAGTTTTGTATCCTGGTCCAGGATGTGCTGCCAGTTCTTCATAAGTGAACTGTCTGCAACAAAGGTTGCCAAAGTTAAATAAAATTAAGTCTTTCTACACTTTTTAATAACAAAGTTTAGTATGTGATACAGGATCACAAAACTGAACATTTTACGAGATTGAACCCCATGTCTGGAAATGCGTGGCTTTTGTCACTATGCTGTAACAAAGTTGGGTATCATTCAACTACTATTTTTTTTTGGGTACTATGAAGAATATCATGTTTGAAACTCTGATAACATCTGAGGAAGATCTTATCACATGAATCAATGCTGCGACTAAAATACTTAGCATACAACCTGGCACCTTTGACAGTGTGTGTTGATCTCTTCACAGCCAATGCACACTTTGTAATGGAAGTTGGAGGTTGACAATTCAAACCCCTTGTGTAATGCATGATTTCATGCTCTTGCTGTGTTGCTGGTGGTGCTGCCAAGAATAAGTTAAGTACCAAACTCAGGAGTGGGAAGTTAAATCCTCCAATTGTTATTATTACTACCACTGGTATAAATAGATGTAATTAAATTATTGAGTTCAAATCTCTAAGATTTGTATGAATGCTCTGTGTGATATTTTTGACCATGTTGCAAAGCACTGCATAGTTGTTTCACTTCTGTCAGCGTTAGACTAGTGGTGTGGTAATCCAAATTGCAAATTTAAAAGAAAATTTTAGTTTCAGTAAAGTGTGTGTTTCCCACACAGTATGCATCGAAGTTGAAGACTTTGGTGGTAGCGTCAGGAGTGATGTATGGAGAGAAGCAAGATGTGTTTCACTTCCTGTTCAAGAAGGCATGGCATAACGAGCCATCGCTGCTAGTAATTGGACCAGGGAGAAATTTGGTCCCACTCATTCACATCAAGGATCTTACAAAGTGAGTTGAATCATTGCCAAAATTCATTGCATTTTAAAAGTGGCTGTACATTTTGTTTGAAATTATGTATAAAAAATTAAAATGTAATGTGTTTTAGGTACTTTTTCAATACTGGAATAATGATATTTATTTTATGTTAAAAAAATAATATGTTAATAACCAGAACAACATTTTAATGCCTTCTGGGTTATAATCTATATAAACTATAAATTAATTGTTGGTTTTATTAAAGTAGATTTTTATTTTTTTCCCCAGCATTATACACAAAATACTGGAAGAGTTTCCTAATAAGATAAGGTACCTGATAGCTGTTGAGTCTCCAGTTGCAACACTTGGTCATATCACAAGGGTATGTTTAACATTTGTGTATGTGCCTTTAAGAAAAAAATTACGTTATATTGGTTGCTTATTCTTAACTATTTTGACTAATTCTTTGCATATTTTGTGTCAAATTGTGTGGTAATAAAAAAATGTAGTTTAGACTAAATTGTGAAAAAATTTTGCCTTATTAAAAACATATTTTGTACAAGTGCTTCAAAAATTTAGAATTCATAATACTCTGGTAATTAAAATGGATGTTGACCATTGTAAGCCTGGCTCTGTTGCATAAAAACTTCCGTATGTGTAGTTCTTTGATGTTGTATCGAAATACCATATTTTGGTATTTTGGCGTGTATAGGCTGCACATTTTTACAAAAAAAAAAAATGACTGCAAAAAGTAGGGTGCAACTTATTTACAAGATATTGGCGTTTAAAAAAATTTTCCCCCAAAACATGTTCAGAAATTTGTCAACATACAGTACATTTTAACGTTTTAACATAGTTTCTAAGGAAGTAAAATAAAATAAAAACAAATTAATAGCTTATTACTCGTATTTAAATGTTTTAAATGGTCAATGCTTGTTGGCCATCCTGTGAAGGCAAAGCTGGGGTTGCTTTCTTTTTTTCCCTTGGTTAGATCTTGGGTCAGCTTTTTTTTCCCCCCCTTCTGGTGGGTTATTTACTTTTTTATTCTACCTCTTGGTACTCTGCTGCCCTCCTTTCACCCCCCCCCCTTTTTTTTTGTAGTCTCTTAAAAGTGGGTGGCTCTCTTTATTTTCTTTCTCCCTCCCGCTTGCATCCCTCCCTTCCACTTCACCATCCCCTCTATAGTGACTGGGGAATGCCCTTTTCACCAGTCTCTCTTGTTTCTCACTCTCTCTCTCTCTCTGGTCTCTGGGAGGATGAAAAAGTCTACAGGAGCTCTGTGTGTGTGTGCACGCATATGTGCGTGTGCATGCACATGTGTGTGTGTGCATTTTTCTGCTGGTGCAACAAGGACACACCAGATGGCAAACTAATTAGTTTTAAGTCACCACCAGTTTTCTGTTGCTGACAAAAATTCAGTGAGGCCTATACTTGAAATATTAATTATGACTAATTTTTCATCATAAACTTTTGGTGGGCCTATACAAGCCAAAATACTTTGTGTAGGCTATGTAGAGAATCGTGAATTGTTATTGGATCAGATAATATTTTATTAATTTTTTTTTACACAGGCAATTAGTAAATCTCTTGGCTCTGGAAAAACGCATAATGTCACCATGGAGGAAGCATTTCTTTATCCAGAAGTAACGGTGAGCAAGAGACATATTATCTAATTAGAACTGTTTTTGCTGCATGAAAGTCAATAAAACAAAATGAATGAACAACTTTTTCAACTTAGAAGTAGTAAAAAAAATATTTTGTACCATAAATGTACACAAAAATTCAGGTTTTTCTTACAATGTTTTGAGTCATTTTTGAGCAAAAACTATTACAAGTTAGGGTATTGAATTCATAGATGACTAAAGCCCAGCTCAACTCACTCAGCTGGTATGTAGATGCATGATAAAAGTTTGTAAATAACTACTCCATTAAAATAACAAATAAAACTTAAAAAAATTATTACTCAGATTTATTGATGTTTATGCAGTTCACACACTTTACACAGTAGAGACACAAAACAATTGCACTACAAGCCAGTCAGTCGATGAGAACGGCAACTTACACCGCCTCGCTGCTTGAAACGTGTTCTCCGACTAACCAGCAAAAATTGAGTTTATTTGTTCCCCAGTGTGCATGGGAGAAGGTACTATCATGCGTGCACAGCAGCAGTGTGGCAGGGCACCCAGGAACTGACCAGACAGTCAGAAACGTAAGAGAACATTTTTTTTGGCCAAGTCTTGCCAGACAGACGTGCCAACACGTGCAACAGTCTCATAAGTGTAATCAATTCAAAGCAAGGCGAGCAGATGGGGAACAGCAACCATGCCTACCGCGAAAACCCTTTGAGACGGTTTGCCTGGACCTTATGGTGCCTTATCCCAGATCAGCAGGGGGTAAGCGCTTTATAATAGTCATCACAGTTTTTTAAAATGGGTGGAAACGTACCTGTCCAGCAGCGCACACACGGCCAATATAGCGCAAGTGTTACAAGATGACTTTTTCCAAAGGTGGGGATATCCGAAAAACCTATTAACAGATAACAAGACTCAATTCATGGGAAAGAAGTGGTAAAATTTGTGTACCCGGTGTGGGATGAGACATATAAAGATGGCTGTATACCATCCACACGTGAAACCCCCACGGAGCGCTGCAATCAATAATTGGAGGTACAACTGCGGCACTGTGTGGGCGACCAGTACGCCAAGTGGGCTGACCACCCGCCCGCTGCCCTCTTTACCCATTGCCAGCGCGTCAATGCCGCCACCGGCAAAACACCAGCCGACGTGCTGCTGGAACACAATTTCAATCTGCCGGGCGAGTTCAACTTCCTGCAGGTGGGGGAAAGCAGCAGCGAGAGCACCGCAGACAACAATACGGTGAGACGTGCCGACACCAGCAAGAATATGCTGTGAAATGGCTGCCAACAACAACATGGCCACCACCTCCACTGCAAGTGGGACAAATGGTGTAAGTCCACGCTCACCAACAGTCCACTGCCCGCAGAGACTTCTGCGCGTGCTTCGCGGCGAAGTGGAGTGGGCCACATACATTCACCAAACGTTTTGGACCCACGACCTACTTGGATCGAAGGGCGGAGAGGCGTCAGGGTGCATCGGGATGACATCCGGCTGTCACGAGTGACGTCGGTGATACCTCCGGGCACCTTGAGGCCCTTTGACTGCGACACTATTGCCAAGTCCCCCCCCCCCCCCCCCCCCCCCCCAGTAGCAGTAGTGGAGGAAGGTGCGTCCGCATCTTCCTCGGAGGGGTCTTCACCGGAAGCCCACGTTATGGCGACGCCCGACACTGCAGTGTCCACCAGGGGTCGTCATGATGCCGGTCCAGGTGTCGGGGACAGCATGGTGCCACCAGGTGTCATCATCTGGACGCCAACAGCATGAAGAGGCATTGGTGCCACCCCTGGTGACCTCACACCCACCAAAACACTTGGGCCATGACGTGCCTCCTTTGGCAATTGGACGTCACACATCAATTGTATTAACAATAAATTTGGATTCAGAATTTTAAAATGTGGTTAAGATAAAAAAATATTTTTATTATTTTATGCTGATACTGCAGTGATCATGAAGATGGTTTCCAAGCTGTTTGAATGATTTCATAATGACTGTGAATTGTTTGAAGATGAGAGATTGTGATTTCCTTCAACATAAAAAATGTGAAGACAGTGAGGAACGCAAATGATTCAGTAAACAATTTGAACGTAAAACAAATGAGTCCAAAATTTGTTCCTTGTGTTTTAATGGTTGAAAGAAAGCAACAGCATTTATCAGTTTAAATAGAGTAACATGATTGAGCCAATTCAAATTCCATGTACAAGATAGTCACGCTTCATTACTTCAGCATTCAAAAGTTTTTGTTTAAACAATGATTTTATCACAAATATTTATTTGTCTGATTAAGCCAGCTTTGAATTTAAAAAAATTGCCATTAATTTTTTTATGCAAGCCATTTTTTACAAAATAGTTTGGTGTAGTACCATTCATTTCCCGATAAAAGGGGTCATCATTACATTTTAACTCTTTGTTTTCTGTAAGTTTTACATCAACTACAGCTGCATGACTTTCATTACCACTGGCTATACCAGCTAAACTACAATCACTACTAAAACTAGATTAAACTCGAATAGTTTTTCTATGTCGTTATGTTAATTTTCACAATTTTTTGTTGTATAGTGCAATAGCTTGCTTCAATTTAAAGCCATATTATTGGAGAACACCTTTGTAGTTTTCATCTTCTTTGCTCTTCCTCTCTTCTGCTAATTTACGATATTTCACTCCACTTGAACGTTTTCGGCCATCTATATTGTAAAATCGACAGGAAACAAACTACTATCAAAACATTTACTCATTTACTATGTAATAATGAAAAGTAAATCATAGTATGAACTGGCAAAATAACCCCTCTTTCACAAACAGTAGACTGTGAGACAAAATATCAATTACTGACCAAATCAATACTTCTCTTGTCTGCAGTGTCTCATTGAAATATTTCTTTATCATATCTCACACTAAATTGCTCATGTGTTGAAAAATAATAATTGTAGTTGGAAATGATCAATGTTTTATGCTTCATAATGTGCCACCAAACACAACTAAACATCGATGTAGTACACTGACTACTTGTAATTTGTTTGCTGCTTGATTGTTCGTGGCGATAATTATTCAGTATGCGACACCGTATTACAGAGATCATGTTTTTCTTCAGGTGTAAGAACTATTGCTAACCACCAGGCCATAGTAATGCTACAACGTAAACCTTTGTGTAAGTTTTACACAAAAATGTGGGTTCCCTAGAGTTGCAATGATGGTGCCTTTTTTATTAATAACAACATACTGCTTAATATGATGGCATCACATATCAATTTTACCTCGAGGTAACAAAGTTGTGTGCAGTAACATGGTGCAAACTGCTATTTTTTACATGATGGGGGTGAGTACGATGTACTATACGGTACCTTCATTTTATCCAAGATCTTGGTTTAGTTAATTCGTATACAAAATTTTGTTCCTCTAACGCAAGTGCTTTTCATAGTGTCTCACATAATATGCTTTTTTTTGGACTCTGCCTTTAAGAGCTTCTACAACCCTTATTATTTGAGATGTACCATGGGCATCATATTTAAAATTTCTTCTTTTCAGGTCAGCAATCCCCTGGCACAGTTTGGTCACATGCTTCCGAAACACGTATAAATAAATAATTTGAAGTCAACATTTTTTCTCTTATTTTTGTCCATGGTAGGCTACCAGTACCCAGCAACACGTCATCATTATATTGGAATAAAAAAAAAGGCAAGAAAGGAGACAAAGATAATTGCAGAAAGATAACAGTTGATTTATGCTTCTTTGTATTAACGCTGTAAATCAGAGTCTTTTCAGAATCGTGAAATGTTTAACTAATATGGTCCATTCAAATGATCTATCAAAATAAAATTTTTCTAGTGGCAGAATATAAAATCACTCTGTGCCTGGTAAAACTTGTTACCACATACATGGCTGTCACTTTCTGTATGTGTTCTTTGTGATATGATACTTTTACTTATTACTTTGTGTAATAAGCTTAACTCCCCTTCTTCATTTCTTCATTCCTATCACACTTTATTTCATCCATAACTATACAGACATTACTACAAACACTATTCTCGATCTCTGCCATATTTATCTTACTACTTCCCGCTTTTCCCATTACCAACCCCAGCCACCTAACTTCCCAACCTACACTGCACTTTGGAGTAAAATAGTCACACAGTCCACCAAGTATTCATATGCTGCTGGAAATTTTGCAATATGTTAGGTTTAATACTGTACTTGAGGATTATGCTTTATTTTAACATTTGTTACTATGTAGTGCTATGTTACATATGATACATAGGAGATATAATACTTCATTTTTACATCTGTTAGTATGTAGTACTAACTTTTTACTAAAATGATGTGATATAACACTTGCCAGATTCTGTTCTTGCACCTGCCAACCAGTGGCGGCTGCTGAGAGAGGGTTGCGGGGCGAAGCCCTCCTAATAACATCTCAGAACGCAGACATCTACTTATCTGCTACTCAGCAAATAATATTGTGTACGAATACGGATGTTATTTCGCAGCTAATGTTTTTGAGATGGATGAGTCTCTTGACACGAGGGAAACATTTTTGGAAATGTCGAGTGGCGGGGCTACAGATTATTTGCCCTGAAGTGGGTGGAGCGAGTAGAGAGAGACAGCCATAACATTAGGATAGCGGTGATACGGGAGGGAGGGGAGACTTCAGGGGCTCACCACTTTTCAGCCAATCACCAAGGGCGCGCCCAGCCAGAGAAAGCTGGGCGCGCCCCTGGTCTCACACAAAAACCGTTTTCTGGAACTTGACAAGGCTTCCAAAGTTGGAACTTCGAATTCCACTGTAAACAGAATGTGTTCTAAAGTTATATACATGTTTTGTAGGCGCACTTTTGCGCTCCGCTCTTTTGCAGTTGTCAGACACATTTCTTAACAATGATTGTATTTATTTCAAATAGTTTTTAACTATAGATATCATTAAAAGTCACGTGAGCTTCAAACATAGTGTGTAATATTCTTAACAAGTTTGTTGTTAATGATCAGCCATGAGCATCGGTCAGAAGCAGAGTTGAAGAGTTATTCATGTAGTGCTATGTAAACTACTAAATAATGGATAATTCAGTGAGTATCTTTTAAAACCTCATTATGACAAAGATTTTTAACTACGGGAATAAACTAGAGCTTATAAATTTTGGACCAGAAAGGCCACAGGTATATATAACAAAACAACAAGCTCACAATGGTAAACGCAGTGGTTTGTATATGCGAAAATTCAATGTTAAGTTCATATAATTTCACGGACTGTCTATGAGGGTGTGAGGTTAGAAATGTGTTGTTTTGTTTCAGTTTCTTTTTTTGCTAGTGAAACCTAATGATCCTGCATGAACTGTCAATTGAGTAAAAGATTTGAAACATTTGGGAGACAAAAAGACATACATCATGTTCACAGCTCATACACATCAACGTGCCAATGGAATGGTTATCTCGGTCATGACTAGCCAATTCCGCTTGGGTGCTCCATAACCCGTAATTAATCTAGCGCACGCCTAAATGGATGATCTCACAGAGGTGCGTGAAAGCACATCTTTCACAAGGGAAGAGGGCCGACAGCCGCTAGGGTGGACTGATGGTTTTTCCCAGAAGACAGGACATGGTGAGTTACAAATGAATACCCTTAATACACACTAACATTAGTAATTACTCGGCATCACTAACGCAAACTCGTCGGGGCTCGCCCTCCAGCACGTGGTTAGTGTGGTGACGGCCTATACACAGAGCCGGCTAGGACGGGAGTAAATTGCACCGTACACTAATTACACAATTACATAGATCCTTGAATGAGATATGAAATAAGATGGGACACGAGATATCACAATAAACACACACATGTGTGAAAACAAGCTTAGGTGGCGCGGATGCCACTGGATGAAGTTCGTAGCAGACCACATGGTGCAGGTGAAATTGCAATATTTCTGTGTAGAAACAGCAAACTAAATTAAAATAAAGTATTATTCGTGTTGAGCATGTAGTTCTCTTTACAATTAGTGATGTTACAGGCTTGTAACATGCCTGATGGCGGTGAAATCAAACATTATTCAGACCGCGTGGTCAAGTACAAAAAGCATCAATTTACGTGAAAAATACATTGAACCCTGAATAAAACTGACGTAAAACCCTGAAATAAATGATTGGACATACGATGTTATATAAATAAATTCTTAAAATGCAATGATGGCATATACGACGACTTGGCTTCAGTCGGCCACATGGTTATACGTGATGTTGCCGTAAAATATTCAAACACGAAAATTACCCTTAAATACATACATAAAAATAAAGCTCTTAAAATTGTGTGTAGCAATTATGCAGAAGTTGCACTGAAATGCCGTAATCATAGGTAGATGGTGTCTGATTCAAAATGCATGGGTCACGTGACCTCTCCGACATCTTTCTCCTCCTTCTCAATTAAGTTAGAAATCCCACAAGGACGTAAGAATTAGTAAAGCGGAAGCATAATACTGGGGAAATTGTCTGGCAAAAACGTACGCAAGCAAAGATTAACCTGTAAACTAAAATCATGGCCACCTACGGGGGTTCACATAAGCGGAAGTGCTATGCTCGCCGAGTGAAATATTTTATATTGAAAATAAAATGGCACAAATTAAATTAGATATTGTTTTACATTTATATAATTTTGTTAATGAATTTCAATATTATTTTAATGTCTCTTTGTGATGGCGTTCATGCCAGAATATTAAATGTTCTAAATCTCGGCGCAGCAGGCATTTTGATTATTCATAACCAAACAATTAAAATTAGTACAAGCACTTTAAATCATTTTAAGACATATTAAACACTGTAAAGACAATATAACATTTATAGGAAAGTTCAAAATTATCGTCCTCCTTGCACACGTGTGGAACACATGACACGTGAGCACCGTCATGGGCTCTAGCGCCGCTGGCTGTTAGCCGGCGTCAAGGTGAATATTCATTGCCAGTTAGATAGCGCATATAGGTTAACGAATGGATTTTATTTACAAATACATTAATTAAGATATGCCACTCTCATCCTCAAATTTAAATTTGACATGCATTTTGTATGTACTGCATGTAAATTAGTATTGTGTTTTAAAAATATTTATTTTAGTATATTTAATTTATCATCTTAATTAGTATAGTAGAATTAGTATTATTATCTTATTTCTCATCATCTCATGTAATGTACCACACCACATAGGTACTGGTTGGAAGGTACCTGCACACCTACCAACCTACACAAACTTTAAACAAACAAATTCCTGTGGTAGTGATTAGATCTGAACCAGTGGTCACAGTGTGTTGACAATTACAAATTGAGTGATGATACATTTTTCATCAAACAACCGCACTTAATTTCTATATTTAGCTGCACAAACTACACTTACATAAGCCTTTCGTACGCAAAATATTTATCACTGTGCCTATTTAAAAAAGCTATTTCTAACGATCTGAGTTAGGATCGCCTCAGCCCTCCCCGTTTCAAAAGTCACCAGCTGCCAACCATTTAAATTATCATACATTACTCCAGATCTACCAGCAGTTACATTATTATAATACGTGGTATTTGGCCTTTCTGTGCACAACAGTGCAATGTAAAATGTATGTTTGCAGCAAGAAATATATGACATCCTGACAATGAATCTGAATATGGAGCCTGTGTTTATCTCAGAAATGAACTGGCTGTCTGAAGGGAACTTCCTAGAAAACATCCAGCAGGTTGTGGAAGAATACAGGGATTCTAGAAGTCTTTATGTGAGTACATTTTAGAAATACAATAGATTTCCTATCTCATACTTTTCTCAGGAAAAATTAATGTGAAATGGTGTACATTATCACTTTTGGGTGCAGTACCATACAGATATACTGACTATTAAGGCAAGCTGGAAGTCAGTTGCCTGTATTTACAGCTGCATCACCATTAGTTCTGTTAGTCTGTGTATTCCAATTTACAAACATCGTATTGGTTCACATTACACCGGATACATTCACTATAATGTATAAAATGTTCATTACTGGCCAATTCTCTGCAAATATGAGTATAATACTGAGTTGAAAGTGTCCCAATCAAATTTTCTTACTACATATAATTATATAAAATCCATCCTTATCCATTTAAGTACAGTCGACTCTTGGTGTATCATTATTCAGGGGACAGTCAAAAAATTTCCATACATGCAGGATTGCAGTATATGAAGTTTCTGACATGTACATCAATAAAATACAACTTCTAACCATTATAAATCTTTATGTTGAGTATAGTAAGAGCTGTACATTATCTGTGAATAAAGTTAAGCTAATAAACACAATAAAAATGGGAATTTTAGAAAAAGGATTACTGTAAATAATACATTAAAACTTTCAGACCTGCTGAAAATGAAAATAATATGACATTGAATGCAAGTCAAATTTTGAATGCCCCATGCGCACTCGATCAGCTGAGAGTGCACGGGGAAAAGTTATCGATCGGGCAGCATGTTTATGGCGGCATGAGTATTACCCTTCCACATCACTATATGTTGGCATCACCTTGCGTGCGTGGCAAAGTCTATCTTTTATAATAATTAATTACATTTTACTGTAAACAAAACTTGTAATTTTGAGACAGAAATGAGTAAATAAGGCTATTATAACTGATTTATTTACTGTCTTTAATAATTAATAAACATAAAACAATGTCCTCTGATTTTCCCTGTTGTGAGTTACACAACAGTGTACAGCTTGGTGCTTTCCTACCCATTATTAGACGGCAGAAGGTGTCGAATGGGCCCTACATTTTATCAGTTTATTCAAAAGATGCGTGTAAATTGAAATAAATCAATATAAATCCGCAATTTCCCTGCAAGAAGTTACTGAAAATATTCTTTACACTTATAATACAAGTTGCTCGATGTTCAAACAATTTTTGGTGACAAGGGGAGGTCAAGTATATGCTTCTGGGCATATACATAATTTTATTCATGAAGATGCTGCCCCTTGAGTTAAAGAAATATTATGTTTTAACATCATCTTAATTTTACGTTAGATATAATGAAACACCAACCTGTAGCATTGCAGCTAGATATATATATAATTGGTATATTCGGGAAGTATTTCAATTGTCTATATTTCAGTCAAGGATAGCAATTCGTGTAATATTTGAAACGTGGCAATGACAACTTGTTTGTATTTCACATATTTTGTTTCTCCAAATTTATTATTTTTCTTTCCTCATTTCATCAGTAGTAACAGACGTCATAGGACGATAGTGCATCTTTTCCTTTTCCCTGGGTTAGTAAACTAAAAACATTGCTACCGCAAGGCACGACATAGAGAAACGAGGAAAATAACAGAGGTCACCTTTAGCTGACGTGTTCAACTGCTCGAAAACAATATGTTTTCAATGATGAAACTTTCGACCAATATATAGGGAAGTACAACATTTCTCGGGTATCATAACAGTCAATGAGCACATCACGTCACAACAGTTTGTCGCAGCATGAACTTTTGTCAGCTGTCAGTTGGACAGCCTGCAACGAATGATCACATTTCTCGCACCGACCAGCGCTCGCAACTTTAACCTTCTTTTGTATTTCGGACATATCTGTTCAAATATCTATTCAATTTATTTTCCGTCGGTGCGAGGAGTTAATAGTGTGCCGGGAGAGAAAATTAACGATTCTCTCTCGTCTTCATAACTCTTTATGTGAGAAGTTTTGTTTTATGAAGGCTGCCATTATGTGTTTTTTTTTGTTTGTTCGTCAGCTGCCAGTGTCAATAGTTTGTTTTACCGAGACGACAATAAAACTCCAGTAAACATTTAACTTCATCTTTTATTTATTGGCAATCCTGGTATCAACAAACTTTCATTATTATGTAGTCAAAGTCTCCAACTCACGCTGAGCTAGTTCATTAGTGTTTACTGAGAACTACAATGAGAGAACAGGACAGTAACCTGTTACAAACCTTATGGGAAATTGTATTGTATTGTAAAGGGCGTATTAGCGTTCCTCGGTTTTATGCTTGATAGCTTATCAGGGATGGCTTACAGCCTAACTTATATCCTATCTTAAATTAACACCCATGCCTTACCTGGGATTAAAATCCAAAGCCGCCTGCACCTCAGATTGGTGGCGCATCAACCGAATTCGCCACGGGAGGTTGGCTCCTTATGGGAAAAAGCTACCTTCAATCACAGAAGAAAACATCTTTGCAAATAATAATTCTTTGTTAAAGTGTTTAGCATAACATTTTCAGTCGAAAAGTGATAATAGGTGCAACAATTTTGAGCAATGGATAATCTTTATAAAATTTCTACATTCGCCAGGCAGTGTTTATTTGCTTGCAGTCGAAATACTTGATTTTTATTTTGCTAGACAACAGCTTCCACTCTCGATGGAATGTGAGGGGAGGAAGGAACGTACGCAGCTGAGAGAGACAGAAAGAAGGGTGACAGAGAGGATGCTTGGTTGCCACTCTGGTTGCTAGGTAACCACTTCCCCTCTTGTCAGGCATCTAAGGGGAAGTAGCTAGCAAGTCTCGCACTTTGCAGGCACCATGCTGCAATTTCAGACAATGGTGCCAACCATAGCAGAATTCTGCTATTCGAAGCGAAATTTAAACCTTGGGGGACAGAGCGGTGAAAAGTGATAAACCAGATAATGTAGCGACTTTCTAGCATGCTGCTGACATCCACCCCTCCATCTCCCAACAAAAAAAAGCTAATGGTGGTTTAAAACTAATTGGGGCAGAGGGAGGTTTTCTTTTTAAAGCTTATACATTATTTTTAATTAGTTTTGTAATATTTTTCAAATTTTGTAAACATATAGGCCCTTATATTTTTGTGCGACGACCACGTGATTCAACACCATCAACTTACTACTTGCCACCACCACCACCACCACCACCAGTGGAATGTTTAGGATTAATTTTTATTATGTAATAAATTACAGATATCTTCATTCTTCTAATTTTATCACCTCGATGTATGACAGTCCCCGCTGTCAGACAGCCCCCGCCCCTAAGTAACATGGGCGACGTTAGGCAAGTCGCGTCTGGCTATCTGAGGCCAAAGGATTGCCTCCTGCACTACAGGATAGTATCCCTCCTGATCCTGGTGGGTGGCTCGAACAATCCAATGGAAACGATATCTGGAACTGGTATGCTGAGGCGTTGTTGAAGCACAGATGTTCCCGTGGACTGAGTAACCCGAACCTGCTAGAAAGGATACGTACTCCCTGGGAAAGGTTATCAATTGCCCTCGTCTTTCTGGCCCATATCTCAACTCCACCCCTGTGGGTGTACGGCATGAGGTATAGATCAGAGCAGCAGGAGTTGGGCAGTTGATGTTTCAGTGTTTAACAGTGTGTGGGTGTCCCGTGGGAGTAGACTTCCCTGCACCAGACTGCAGCCCTCTTGGCACCACTAGGGGAGAGATGAGAGTTGGGCACCTGGCTAGCAAGTTCAATCCACCTGGACCGTACCGAATGTCGTGGCTCCACCATTCCTTCCACATGGTGCAAGGAACAGATAGTCTTCCAATGGTGGTTTGGTGAGGGTCCAGAGATCACTGGTCTCCTCGAACTCAAAGAAGAGCTCCTCCTCAGCACCGCAGATGGAGCAATGACAAGCCGATTTCCCCAGGACGGTATCATAATGTCGTGACTACCGTTCCTCCTACAACGTACAAGGAACGGGTGGCTTTCCAAGGATGTACTTGTTCTGTTGTGCAGTGTGCATTTGGCACTATTAAAAACCCAGTCTCGTGCTAAGTCCTGCAGCCCCGATGTGACACAGGAAGGAGCTTGGAGTGAAAGTTGAGGTGACTGGCAAGAATGGAATTTATTTACCGATGTGAATAAACACTGATGGTAGAGGTGCTAACTTCTAATTCCCCCACGGAGTATATGAAAGGTTAAACACCCTATCGTTAAACAGGGGTATGCGCCCTGTGCAAAGCTGGGTGGATTAGGCAGTTACTTAATGCGTGTATCCTTGAGGCAAGCTCTACTCTCAGGTGACTGTCTGTAATGGACAGAATGTGTCTAAGTGTAACTTGTTGACAGCCACTGGGTCTTCCTTAGGATTCCGCTGGAGAGGATCTTCGGCCCTGTGAGGAGAGCGATGAAGTTCAGGAGAGGTTAGAGCCTCGGCACCAGTAACTGGGGCGGTGAGAGCTTAGGAAGTTATCGAGTACAGAGAAGAACTGGCGATCAGGAGGCTTGACTGCTGGCCTTTTTATACTTCTCGGCCATCCCTTCTTCTGCTGGCATAGTGCATTTGGGGAGGGGCCACAGCAGGTGCAAGCCCGGCATCTGGATCCTCCGAGCGGGCGGCATAGTTAAGAGTGCCATGATCTACGTCTCTTGTATGTGGCGGCATCTAGCGGTGCGCTACGGTACTTGCCATGGACCTCTTGCATAGTCCCAGTGGCTCATTGGGATGCCTGTCCCGGCCCGGTATGTAATACCGTCTTGCAGACGTTAACGGCAGGGACGTGACTCGTGGACAAGCTGTCGGGAACACTCCTGACAGCTTGTCCACAGCTTGACTGATGAGTAGCAGTCGTTAATATAGTAGAGAAGACGTCAATTTGCCCCCTCCCCCCTTGCAATGTAGACTCATCTGGGCAACTAGTTGAGAAGAGGAAAAAAATTCCTATGCGGGAATGTAGAACTTTCCCCACATCAGCAATTTATTTCCCTCTATTTGGGCGGCTGTACATTTGTCGACTCTGGCTGGTTGCGACGCGCTCTCACTACTTGCAGGCATGCGGCCAGGCAACCCGAGGCAGGTGCGGGCTGTAGTGTCTCTTGCAGTAGCAGAGTCGGGTAGACGAACTCATCTTTCACGGTGTCACACATGCACACACAAGGCAATCTTCGTCCTCTCACCCTCTTCCTGTTCGCAGTTTGTGGGTTAAAGCGTTGGGCGGTCAGATGGAGTGTAATATCAGTGTTGCATGGGGAATCCATTGTTGGTGATAACGCGTGGCCTTCAGATTATAGTGTGCCTTCCTACATCACAGCGCTACAGCTTGGTTACTGACATTATGATTCCTAAGAATCGAAATAAAGAGCAAACATATTGGCCGGCACACAAAATAATTTTCGACCCCTGGGAAAAAAAAATTTGATAATACTTAAAAAAAAAATTTTAAGAAAAATTTTGCCCCAAAGCCCCACTCGCAAGGTGTGTTTCTGCTGTGGCCGCCTGGTGCAGTATAGTGTCTAGACCCTGCCTTTGGCCTCCCTATCTGAATACACA
Source organism: Dryococelus australis (assembly GCA_029891345.1). Classification (NCBI taxonomy): domain Eukaryota; kingdom Metazoa; phylum Arthropoda; class Insecta; order Phasmatodea; family Phasmatidae; genus Dryococelus; species Dryococelus australis. The sequence continues at coordinate 89,003,334 of CM057001.1, read as the reverse complement.
GCAGAGTGAAAGTTACAAATACTATAGAGATTTGCACTGCTGAGACCTTCGTTGTCTCGTCCGTGCGCTAGAATGAGAAGCGAATGTCTGGGCAAACGGGACCCCCAAAAAAATTGCGCACTTGACCATCATACATCAAATAGAGAAGAGATCACAGAGCACTTGTCATGCAACACAAGACAGAGCACTCAAATTTTCAACAATTCAAAATTGATATTATTCTTCTCACCATGTTCTTGCTGTTTTAAAGTTTTTGCGTGGTTGTGTTTGCCAGAATTTACCCTGGATTGAAAGTTTATATTCACTATATACTATTCAAATTTACTTTTACTTAAACAGTTACGTTAAACGATAAGATACTTAATATTTACAACATCATTAGACAACTCTAATTAACACATATGACTGTGATATTTACGTTACTAAGCCAATTACTGACTATTTGGCTGCTTTCAGGCAAGACTAAAGTTGATTTTGTCATCAACGTGCATTATTTTACAAACAGATTAACGATCTTTACTAGTTAATATATACAAACACAAAACAGTTATTTACAACAAATTGCAAAATATTACCAAATTTGCCTCTGTTTACTTTTATACCAGATCTTATTACGTGGTTGCCAGTAAGTTCTTTCACAGTTCAGGCAACCTGTAGAAAATTACTCAACAAAGGGATGTATGTTATTCATCACGAGGCTAACGCAAACAGAACAGTGGTTAATTACAAGACACTTCTGAAATAATATTTACATTTTGCTTTGTACCCTGGCAGCTGGTTTACTCTCAGCTGTCTTCCGTTACACACAGATTTTCCTTATTACAGGAACACAACATACAGGTCACCCCTCAATCTAAGCTAGGGTGCTCGTTTAATTCGGAGAACTTCACTGCCCCCTCTGCGTACATTGATGGTACGCCTACACTATTTGAATGGGAAATACTATCTGTTGAACACTCACTCACGGAAGTGTGCTGCAGGGTGATGCAATGCTTACCTCTCGTCTTCTTCACTGGTGTGCTCCGCTTTCTCATGGTGACATGTGGTGGCGTCCGCTACACAAACTTCATAGGTGGCCTCCATGGCGGTACCGTACACCGACCTGGCATGGCTGCAGCCTTGCAGGAGCGATGAGGCAGACTGTGTGGGCGTGGCAAGAACATTGATGTGGACCCCTCAGTGCCTGTGGTCTCGGACTGACGTGGGTGTGCTGACAGGCTTCCGGCCCGTTGTGGATGCCAGCAGAGTAGCCGTCAGAGGTAGTGGCTGCTAGTGGTGCTACTACCTCTATGGCGGACGGCTGTGTGATTGGGGGCTCCGTCAAATACTTTGTGGTTGACGGTACAAGCTCTACGAGGGCCTTCATGATTCGCTCGTTAAGATACGGAGATCTGAAGAGTTCCTCGCTGTCGGCCGAGGTGGTTGGGAACGTGCTTCCAGCATTATTGGGAGATGCCGGGAGTTCCTTTGACAGGGGTGCCTCGGTGGTATGGCTAGGCTCTGGAGAAAATGCTCTTTCCTTATCCAGCTGGACCACAATGCTAGGCTCATCGCTCCTTTCACTGACCAGTTTTGGCAGGCGTGGCTTCTGTCTGTTTATCCTGTCAAGTGAACTGCGCCAGGATATCTCACTTGCGCCAGGAGTCCACTTACCCCCTTGGGTCCCCGTCTTGGTCTTGAAGTCCGTGAGGGTTGAAAGTATCGTTCGGCTGGCTGGTCCCGGAGTATGGTCCTTCGGCCATGCGCATGGCAGGTAGCTCGTAGCAGGAGAGCCAGTGGCTGTCGTTGGCGGTTTCATTTTCTCGACCGGCCGGGTAAGTGGTTGTAACCTGGGGAGCTGTTCATCCGGGTCTTCCGAGATCTCGGCGGGTATCGAGGCGGTCTTCCATACCCAGTTCCTCCTTTTCCCCCTAGGTTGACGTTTGCAAGGGCAGGCAACTTCCTCCAATTGTAATATCCAGATAATCTCTCCCGGGCTGGTTCCCTGTGGTTGGGGTGGCCTAACATGATCCCACTTGATCGAGAGTTGATGTTTACGGCCTATGCAGACCTTTTGTTGGCCATGGTCCATTATGAAATGGTATTGGTGGAGCCATAGGTGGCCGAGAATAACCCTTTCCTGCAGTCCAGGTGCCACAATGAAATCGGCAGTGATGGTAATATTTTGGATGATGAACGTGAGTGTCATTCTCCCATCTACGGCCAGGATGCCATCGGGTTTGGCCATTCGGACAGTTTTCAGTTGGGGCCGTAATGATTTCCATTGTTCGGCCGTAAGTAAGTCGCTGTAGATAAAATTTCTGATGGCTGCAGAGTCAAGTAGTGCTATCACACTTTGGTGGTTGAGCATGATTCCAACATGTGGTGCCTCCGGTAAGGTCATCTCCTCCTTCATTAATTGGATCCTGGGCCCTTCCGACTCGGCGGTCGGCCCTTTTGGCCAGTTGTTGGTGTTTCCCGCCTGTGAGGATCCCTTCAATGGGTTGGGAGTGGGTCGCGGACCACCAGTTGTCACCATTCTCCGTGCATTTGCATGGTTCCGGCGGCAGTTCTCTGACCTTCCTTTCTTGGGATTTCCTTGCTTTCACATACTGGCTCGTATTTGTGAGTTCTAGACGGGCGCCTGCAGATTTTGTTCAACCTGTCTCGTCCGGTCTACTAATTCTTCTACGTAGTGTGGTTTGGGTGCAATCAGGAAGTTACATAGCTGTGGTACCAGCATGCGGACTATATAGCATACACAAGTTTCCTCGGATTCTTCCAGAAAAATTTGTAGAAATAATGGCACCTTCCGGCGGATGAATATTTCACTCTCTTTGCCGAGGGTCTGGGTCCGGCTGTAGAATAACGTGGTAAGGTTTGATAACACCTCACCGGTAAATTCCGTAGCTAGCCGGTTTCAGAACTGAGTCCACTTGGTAATAAACTCCCCATATTTCCCCCACCAGTCGAGTGCTTTTCCTTTGAGGCGGGCTTGCGTGATTTTAACCCACTGTTTTTGTGGAGTTCCTTGTTCTTTAAATTCCTTTTCGCAGTCTGTCACAAAGGAGAGTGGGTCTTCATGTGGATGGCCTGCGAAGTCGGGAATTTGGAGTTCCCTGGTTGAATGGCATTGATTTGGTTTTCTTCCCGGGTCCGGGATTATGTAGCCGTAGTCCGTGGTTCGTTGGCAGACGTCACATCCATATACCATTCCTGGCCGGGTCACCCGTTTGTCCGGTCAACCAATGCAGACGGGGTGGAATGTTTTGGTGCAGATAATGCATCTCACGGTGTATTTACCCTGCCCCTGGTAGGTGATCCAGCTGCAAAACGTTGTCTTGTGCATCCAGCAATCCTCACACCTGTATTCAAGGCCATCGGTGTGGCGGACAATGTCACCCCAGCCTAAACATCCATAGTGAAACTGGTGCTGGCATTGCGCACACTGGATCCTAGGGATGCATACTCCGAGGCATTCTGCCTTGGTGCAGTTATTGTTCGAGAGGGCATCCACAGTTTCCTCCGAGTCTTCTCGCACTACCTCCAGGGTTTCCAACATTTGGGGTTTCTTGAGTGCCATGGGGTGTTTTCAGACTCCCCGAAGTCTGGGTTTCTATTGCCCCGGCTAGTTCTCTCAACCTGGGGTCGTGCTGGCCTGGTTTGTCTTAAATTGTTTCCAAATTCGACGGGGCGCCAAAAAGTACCCTTCTTGATGCGTGACAGTCCCTTCTGTCAGACTGCCCCCGCCCCTAGGTAACTTGGGTGATGCTTGGCAAGTTGTGTCTGGCTGTCTGAGGCCAAAGAGTGCCTCCTGCACTAAAGGGTGGTATACCTCCGCGATCCTGGTGGGTGGCTCGAACAATCGGACAGGAATGATGTCTGGAACTGGTATGCTGAGGCATCATTGAAGTGCAGATTGTTCCCGTGGATTGAGTAACCTGAACCCTCTAGGAAGGATACGTTTTCTCTGGGAAAGGTTATCAATTGCCCTCGCATTTCTGGCCCGTCTCTCCTCCACCCCTGTGGGTGTACGGCATGAGGTATAGACCAGAGCAGCAGGAGTTGGGCAGTTTGTAGCATTGCAGCTAGATATATATAATTATTATATTCGGGAAGTATTTCAATTGTATATATTTCAGTCAAGGATAGTAATTCATTAATATGTGAAAGGTCGTGGCAATGACAACTTGTATTTCATATATTTTCATTTTTCCAAATTTATTTTTCTTTCCTCATTTCATCAGTAGTAACAGACGTCGTAGGACAATAGCGCATATTTTTTTTTTCACTGGGTTAGTAAACTAAAAACATCGCCACCTTTAGCTGACATGACCGACTGCTCGAAAACAATATGTTTTCAATGAGGAAACTTTCTACCAATATATAAGGAAGCATGACCTTTCTCGGGTATCACAACAGTGCATCTCAGCACGATCGTTTATCAGCTGTAAGTTGGACAGCCTGCAACGAGTGATCATGTGACTCGTACTGATCAGCGCCCACGACTTTAACCTCTTTTTGTATTTCAGACATTTCAATTAAAATATCTATTAAATTTATTTTTCGTCGATGTGAGGAGTCAATAGGGCGCCGGGAGAGAAAAGTAATGATTCTCTCTCATCTTCGTAACTCAGGAAGTGAGAAGTTTTGTTTTACGAAGGGGGGGGGGGGGGTGTGTGTGTGTGGGTTTTTTTTTTTTTTTTTTTTTGAGACGACAATAAATCTCTAGTAAACATTTAACTTCTTTTATTTATTGGCAATCCTGGTATCAACAAACTTTCATTATTATGTAGTCAAAATCTCCAACTCATGCTGAGCTAATCTGTTTGTGTTCACTGAGATCTATGAGAGAACAGGAAAATAACCTGTTAAAAGTGGCGCCCAATGTGGGGCCTGGATTTCTACACGCGCCCTGCGACGTGAAGATTGCCAATCTTCATCCTCATACATTATTCAAGAACCTGCGAGCCCAGCTGTTGCCAGCGCATCAGTTTTTTATCACTCGTGTTCTAGGGTGAGTGTAACTACGCAAGCACAAACTTCCAACTACAGTTCCAGTTAATTTCCATACTGCCAGCAGTATCCAGTTTCCAGTCAACAAACAACATTGCAATGCGCCGAGGTAATTATAAACGTCTTCACAGAAGAAATTGCAGGTACATCAAGATTGCAACATTCTAATGGTAAATTTTTTTTTTCCTAATATGACTATTCGTTGTGTGTGTATTGAAACTTTTTTTTGTAAGCCGATTGTACAGTAATACGATAATACAGGTTAGAGATTTAAGTAGGTCATAATGGAGAGACGGGGGGAGGCACGAGTAGATGAAGAGGAGGATTTTCTAGGTTTTGATTATAATAGTCCAACTCAGGAAGCCGAAGTTAACGTGTCCAACGTGGTAGCGAGCCATTCAGGTACAGATATTGGAAATATAAATGGTTCAAGTCTCGAAAATATAAATGGGAAGAATCGGAGAACAGAAGCACCTGGAATAGGTGAACAGATTAATTTGCTCATAAAACTGGCCACAGAACAAAGGATGGAATATCAGGAATTTCAGGAAAAATTTGACAAGCATTTAACTGACTTTAACAATTTTAAATTGTTAGTAAACAATATGCAGAGTACATTAGATGGTAATACGAAAATTGTTTCAGAATTAAAAGTTGACATAAATGTCAAATTGAATGAGTTTAGGAAGGAATGTGCAACAAAGGTAAATCAGTTTGAAAACAGGGTGGTGGAATTGTCAAATTCTATTCCTGTGCATGAAAGTCAACTTGTCAAATGTCAAAATAAATTAGAAACTGTAGCACAAGATTACGAGGGTTTAGAAACAAGTGTAAATAAAATTCAGATAGCCCAGCAACAGGTAAAGGAATTTGGTTTCTGCGCGAGAGGGAAAAATTGTAGGAAACATTCAGGAAATAGAAAGGTTGTGGGTACAAGTTAATAAACAAACAAGATAGGTACAGCAGAGTGAAATATATATACAGCAGGTGGAATACACTTTAATAGAAAATGTTGAAAAGACTTTTCAGGAAAGTCCGGCAATAGGCCAACATTTGGAAAACGTTAAGGAGGAAGTAAAAAATATTGGTCAGGAATGTAAACAGCAGTGTGAGGAGAAAATTAATCAACTGTGGAGGCGAGAATTCTCTGTACCCGAAGTGGGTAAATTGGTTTTGACTAGGGATAAGATAACTGCTTTTGAAAGGGCAATACCTAAATAGGGGACCAAATCCAATACAGTTCATACGTAAATGCGAAAGAATATTTCATTCCTGGGGGGGGGGGGGGGGGGGTCAGGTGAACAACAGATACAACTATTTGTGAATAGGTTAGAAGCAGGAGCTTCACTGTGGAAAGAGTCAGAATGGGACGAGTTTCACAGAAGTCAAGGCAGCTGTTCTACACAAATATTGGGGAATTCATTTACAAGATGACTTTTTACTGTTTTTATTTATAGGCAAATTCGAGGATAAGGAGGGTTCAATGGTAAATTATGTGCAGAGATTGTACTTGCAGTGAAAATACTTGGATAATTAGATGACAGAGGAAAGGTTTATCTCTCATATTATTCATTATTTTAATTGACACATACAAGACTGTATATTAGGGATGAGAGCTAAATCTGTTGAGGAAGTGGTAACCCTGTTGGGAACCCTCAATAGGAGGAAGGAACGTGAAGAAGGTTTAAAGGGTAGAAGGCAGGACCAGCAGAAACATTTTAGTGCTTAGGAAGGGAGGATCAGTCCTTGGATGCCTCCTTCGCAGAACAGGGAAATGATGAATGTAGAATACTGAAAAGAAATTACAATTAAAATTTTGGTAAGGAAAATCCAGTTCAAAATTCAGAAGTGCAGTCAGAGAAGGAAATATTGCTTGAAGAAAATCCAACCAAAGGTTTAATACAAGGGAAAAGAGGAATATGCCCATACATTAGAGGATTCATTACTGAGACTGGGGTTAAATTAAACATGCTAGTGGACTCAGGAAGCACGGTGACAGCTATATCGGAAGAATTGCTAAATAGCTTGAATAAAAGTAATGTGCACATTATAGCAACTTTGCCATTATCAAATGTTGCCATTTTGGGGGCTACAGGGGTAAGAAATCGAAGTGGTAAAAAACAGATTATTATGGAAATAAACATAGCTCGCCAGAACATGTGGATTGCCTTGTTAGTAGTGAAAGGGCTTAGTGTAAATGTAGTGTTGGGAGCAAACTGGTTAAGAGAACATGAGGCTATTATAAATTATGCAGAGAATTGTGTAGAGATAATGTGAACCAAACTTCCTTTCGGAAAAGAGAAACTTATGGAGAACTCTCATCAAATGCAAATTATTTTGAAGGATGCTGATACAATAGGGATTGACATGTGCTGTAATTTTATTGAACAGGATTATATCACGCAGGATGAGATGGGGAAAATTGTTTTGCAGGGAGGAACAAGTGAGGAAAAGGAAAGGATAATAAAAATTTTAGGAAATGAACACGAAGCATTTGCAAATTATCCAGGGTTAAATAATAAATATGAATGCCAGCTAGAAATCAGCAAACACAAACCTTTCATACAGAAACCATATCCAATTGCATATTCTTTAAGACCAGCTGTAGAACAAGAAGTACAGAACATGATAGAAACAAATATTATTGAGAGGTGTAGTTCAGAGTATTTGAATCCTATAGTAGTTGTCAAAAAGAACACAGGGGTGGTCAGGTTATGTTTAGATGCAAGGAAGCTAAATCAAATCATTATACCAGATAGAGAATCACCAGAACCAATGGACGAGTTATTACAGAAATTTGAATGGTGTAAATATTTTTCAAAAATTGATTTGGTAGCTTCATATTGGCAGATTCCTTTGGTGCAGCAGTAAAGACATTACACTGTTTTTCCACATCAAGGAAAGACATACTGTTTCAAAAGGCTACCTTTTGGTTTAAATGTTTCTGTTAGTCATTTTATTAGAGGACTCGAAGAAGTGCTAGGGCCTGAAGTTTTGGAGTTAGTTACTATTTATGTTGATATTCTGGTTGTTACGAGAACTTTTAAAGAACACTGCCAAATCATACAGTTAGTACTTAGAAAATTGAGACAGGACCAGATGACTGCTAGCCTTAAAAAATCAGAATTCCTGAAAATATAAATATGTTTCCTAGGTAATTTAGTTAGTGCTCAAGGTATTCGTGTGGATCCCAGTAAGGTTAAAGCTATTCAAGACTACCCATATCCAATCAATTGTATACAATTAGAGAGATTGGTAGGATTTTTCAACTATTTCAGGAAATTTATTCAAAATTTCAGTCACATTCATACCCCTCTGAGATTACAAAAGGGACAGGCTTGGGAATGGGAAACTGAGCAGAAAGAAGCTGTAGATGCACTGAAAAGAGAATTAGAGAAAGTGATGATGCTACACAATCCCAGGTTAGATAGGAAATTTTTCATAGCTTGTGATGCTTCTGATGAGGCTGTGGGTGCCATGCTGTGGGTGCCATGTTATTCCAGACTAATGATCAAGGGGAACATGTCCCTATTAATTTTGCAAGTAGGGCACTGAAAACTGCAGAAATAAATTATACGGTCACAGAAAGGAATTGCTTAGTATGATATTTGCATGTTCGAAATTTTGTACATATATCTATGGTAGGGATACAACTGTGTTGACCGATCATAAGGCCTTATGCCATCTAAATACTTGCAAACTGCTACATGGTAGGCTCACAAGGTGGATTTTAGCTTTACAAGAATACAATTTGAGTATTGAGAGTATTGAACATGTCCCTGGCAAGACGCAGGTAGTAGCAGATACCCTTTCAAGGGGTAGGACAGATATACAGGCTGCCCAGGCTAAGGAGTTTCAAATCCTGTCTTTGAGGAAACAAATGAAGCAAGTAGGTACAGGGTTACGGGAAATTGCAATATAGTTGAAAACTGAACTATCGGAGGATTCTAGGCTCCAAAAAGTAGTCCAGGAATTGGAAACAAATAATTGTAGAAATATCATTAAGGACAAATTTGTGATCAAGGATTGGTATTTGTTTCAAAATATAGGCACCACTGGTGAAAAATGGAATCTGTGTATACCTGATCAACTGAGTAAAGAAATCCGTGAATACATGCATAGTGAATATGGGCATTATGGTGTTACCAAAACAGTAAAGTACATGCAACATTTTTGTGTATTTAGGGACATGTATGTGAACAGAAGCCAAGGTAATTGGGGTCTTGTTTAATATGTGCACAGACAAAGGCACCCAACAGGAAATGTAAGGGGATGATGGGCCATGTACTGGCTAAAGAGCCATTGGAAATAGTTAGTGTAGATTTGTATGGCCTTCTGTCAAAAGGTAGAGGGGGGGGGTAGAGTATATCTTTGTAGTTCTTGATATGTTTACTAAATTTGTGAAACTATACCTAATCAAGAAGACTACAGCCCAAGTAATCAATGAACAAGTAATGGATTGTTATGTACTAGAGATTGGTCAGCCAAGAAAAATTATTCCAGACACTGGGCCACAATTCCGTAGTGATAAGTGGAAAACTCTAACATCCATTTTGGGAATTGAGTTAGGATATACTGCAGCCGCAAATCCAGTTGAGCAAATTATGAGAGAATTAGGGAGATTGTTTTGAACATACTGTAATGAACACCATAGCAAATGGGCTGTGATAGTCAGTGATGTAGAACAATTAATAAACAACTGTTGACATGAAAGTACAGGTGCTACCCCCATAGAACTTATGAATATGGGTAAACCCAACACCGTGTTACAAAATTTTGTAAGTTTTCCAAAAAGTGAGGCTGAAAATGTAGAGAATATGAGGACAACAGCCTCGCAAAGGCTGGAGTTGAAAGCCAAGAATCGACGAAAAAAATTGGGACAAGAACTTCCAACCAATAGTGTTTAAAGAAGGCGATGAGGTACTTGTGGCCACACACCATTTGTCATCATTGGTAAATAAGCAGATTCACAAATTTTTTAAAACTTTTTGAAGGGCCATATAGGGTTGAAGCAGTGGTAGGGCACAACGTATACAAAGTACGCAATGCCAACTGGCATGTCTTGTTGTTTGCGGCCCTGGAATTTAAGAGCAACATGAAATGGTATAAAATGATACTATCTAACCTGATGTTTAAGTGGTACCTAGTGTATAAAAAAGGGAAAAAAATTGTCCTAATTATATAATACATAATGGTTAAAAGGAGAAGATATCTACTACATAGTCTACCTGTTATTGTAACTTTCGTGTAAGAATATACTAATGGCTGTAACAAAACTTGATTAGTTTAGAGTGAGACCAAATGTAATGTAATTTGTTTTGATTCTATTAGTGCTTATTCATATAATGTCAGTTTATAATATATTAATTTTTTTTATTGAACTTGAAGTGTATTGAAATTTGTTAACAGAAAATAACATTATTATTTTGTTGCAGTTAAATTTGTTAAGGCTAGGTCTATATGATTTGCCATCATGACATTTTGACCAATGGTAACTCTGTTCATAGAACATTAAAAAAATGGAGTGAAATAATGTCTTTTGTGAAGAAGAGTAAGATGATATAAACTTACAATTATGAGGTTTTCTATTATGAAAGGGATTGGAAAGGTTAAGGATTATTAAAAGTGATAATTTGAAGTGCAGTAAGAAACTGTATAAGGTATGTATATTTGTTCATAAATTTGTTAACGAATCATGTTGTGAGGGATAAAAAGTTTCATAATTGACTATACCTATGCATCAAATATAAAGATTAAATTTGGAGGATCACAAGCTTAAATTAAGTGTATAATGCTGTGTTTTATTATATTATTGTAATTGAAAGTAAGGGTGTATTGTAATTAAATCAAAGCACAGTGTTTTGTTTCATAATGGAAAAACATTATGAATTAATTTTTGTATTTATTTTGTAAATGTATTTAGATCATTCTCAAGAAAGGTTGCTAGTATGTTGATGTGAATTACATGTTGATTTTGAAAAATGTTGAGATATATAGCAGATTAATTTTAAAACCAAGAAACCATAGCTTGAATTTGTACTTTAGTATAATGATTGAGTGTGAACTTGTGTAAAATGGATATTATTTATATTGCTCCCGTTATGATGTCCAAAATGTAATCTTTTTGCAATAGAAGGATAGTTTTAAGGTAAATGAAAATGATTTAAATTTAACAGTGTATGTTAAATCAAAGGTTATAATTAACATGCAAAATTTTTCTTTTTTGACAATGAATAAAGGTTGAGGTGTTGTGTGTTTATTTTTAAGAACATAGAGATGAAGTGTGGAAAGATTGCTTCAGTGTGTATAATGACCTGGATCTTAGCAATAACAGTAAGTTTTTGGGTGTGACAGGTCTGAGTCCGATTTTGTTAACACTGACCTAGATATTAAGATGTTTTTAAAGTAAATGTAGTAGTGGTATTTATAGTTTTAGGGGCAGACCTAGATCGCCTTATTATTTTTTTTGTGTGCTGATCCAAACAAGGAATTAAAGTAATAATGAGCAAACCTAGAAGCAACTTGGCACGTGTAGTGGGTACCACCTCAACTTTAGATGGAAAATATAAACTTTAAAATAATTAAATCTATGTTGTTTAAATTAAACATAATAAAATTAAATCAATTATTTTCAAATAAAATATATAAATACTGCAAACAATATTTTGAAATATGATGATCATAATTTTAGGGAATTTTGTGTAAACTATGTATTGAGTATTAAACCATTCAGCAACTAATGAATCATGTACCTAAACCAAAACTGAAAGTGAATGTAACATTGTAATGACTTTGAAAGATATATATGATGCGCACTAAATGTTTGTAACAAATTCTTATTAATTTACTTTGTGGAATAAAGTAATGGAATGTATTTTACAATGATACAAACTTTGTATGTGAAGTGTATGATCATGTAAACAAAAACTGAAAGTGCATGTACTATTGTATTTAACTGAAAAGAGACATGTATTGTAGACTAAAATTTTGTATCATGTTATGATTAATTTACTTTGTGATAATTTAATGAGATGTATTTTATTGTGACTTGAACTTTGCATATGGATGTATAACCATGTAAGCTGTTAAATTTTCGAGATGGAATTGTAGTCCAGCCTTGATACACGACATCCATGTAGGTTTCGATTTGGGACATGTTTCTTCAAAATCTTCCCCAAACCAAGGGGGGTAATGTAGCATTGCAGGTAGATATATATAATTAGTATATTCGGGAAGTATTTCAATTGTCTATATTTCAGTCAAGGATAGTAATTCATGTAATATGTGAAAGTTCGTGGCAATGACAACTTGTTTGTATTTCATATATTGTCGTTTTTCATAATTTGTTAATTTTCTTTCCTCATTTCATAAGTAGTAACAGACGTTATCAACAACAGACGTAGGACGATAGCGCATCTTTTCCTTTTCACTGGGTTAGTAAACTAAAAACATTGTCACCGCAAGGCACAACATGGTGAAATGAGGAAAATAACAGAGGTCACCTTTAGCTGACATGACCGACTGCTCGAAAACAATATGTTTTCAATGAGGAAACTTTCTACCAACATATAAGGAAGCACGGTATTTCTCTGGTATCACAACAGTGCTTTGCAGCACAATCGTTTGTCAGCTGTCAATCGGACAGCCTGCAACGAGTGATCACATGACTCGCACCGACCAACACCTGCAACTTTAACCTTCTTTTGTATTTCGGACATTTCAATTCAAATATCTATTAAATTTATTTTCCGTCGGTGCGAGGAGTCAATAGGGCGCCGGGAGAGAAAACTAACGATTCTCTTTCGTCTTTGTAACTCTCGAAGTGAGAAGTTTTGTTTTATGAAGGCTGACATTCTGTCTAGGTTTTTTTTTGTTTGTTCGTCAGCTGAGTGTCAATAGTTTGTTTTGCCGCGACTACAATAAATCTCCAGTAAACATTTAACTTCTTTTATTTATTGGTAATCCTGGTATCAGCAAACTTTCATTATTATGTAGTCAAAGTATCCAATTCACGCTGAGCTAGTCCATTGGTGTTTACTGAAATCTATGAGTGAACAGGAAAGTAACGTGTTACAAGTTGATGTGTCAGTGTTTAACAGTGTTTGGGTGTCCTGTGGGAGTAGACTTCCCTGCACCAGACTGCAGCCCTCTCAGCACCACTAGGGAAGTGACAAGAGTTGGGCACCTGGCCGGCAAGTTCAATCCACTGAGAGCATACCGAATGTCGTGGCTCTACCGTTCCTTCCACGTGGTGCAAGGAACGGGTGACCTTACAATGGTGGTTTAGTGAGGGTCCAGGGGTCACTGGTCTCCCCGAACTCAAAGAAGAGCTCCTCCTCGGCACCACAGAGGGAGCGATGAGGAAGGGGCGGCTATGAGCTGACAAGCCAATTTCCCCAGAACGGTATCATAATGTCGTGACTACCGTTCCTCCTATGACGTACAAGGAACGGGTGGCCTTCCAAGGATGTACTTGTTCTGTTGTGCAGTGTGCATTTGGCACTATCAAAACCCAGTCTCGTGCTAAGTCCTGCAGCCCTGATGTGACACAGGAAGGAGCTTGGAGTGAAAGTTGATGTGACTGGCAAGAATGGAATTTATTTACCGAAGTGAATAAACACTGATGGTAGAGGTGCTAACTTCTAATTCCCCCACGGAGTATATGAAAGATTAAACACCCTATCGTTAAACAGGGGTATGCGCCCTGTGCAAAGCTGGGTGGATTAGGCAGTTACTTAATGCGTGTATCCTTGAGGCAAGCTCTACTCTCAGGTGACTGTCTGTAATGAACAGAATGTGTCTAAGTGTAACTTCTTGACAGCCACTGGGTCTTCCTTAGGATTCCGCTGGAGAGGATCTTCGGCCCTGTGAGGAGGGCGATGAAGTTTAGGAGAGGTTAGAGCCTCGGCACCAGTAACTGGGGCGGTGAGAGCTTAGGAAGTTATCGAGTACAGAGAAGAACTGGCGATCAGGAGGCTTGACTGCTGGCCTTTTTATACTTCTCGGCCATCCCTTCTTCTGCTGGCATAGTGCGTTTGGGGAGGGGCCACAGCAGGTGCGAGCCCAGCATCTGGATCCTCCGAGCAGGCGGCGTAGTGAAGATCGCCATGATCTACGTTTCTTGTATGTGGTTGCATCTAGCGGCGCACTGCGGTACTTGCCACAGACCTCTTGCTTAGTCTCAGTGGGCCATCAGGCGAAATAATAATTATCATTGGGATGCCTCTCCCGGCCCGGTATGTAATACCGTCTTGCAGACGTCTGCGGCAGCGACGTGACTCGTGGACAAGCTGTCAGGAGTGTAGTTGACTGATGAGTAGCAATCGTTTATTATATTAGAGAAGACGTCATGCATCAACCTGTTACCATAAAGGTAAGTTTTTTCTCCTATTAATAGTTGTATAGTAGTTCTTCTGTAGCCGCCATCGATGACTGTTCGGATATTTGCATCAGGGTTGCGACATCTTTTTGTGTGTGCGCTGTTTGACCGTTTGATGATTTTAGCTGCTTCCACAATACAGCTATGTGTTGCCATGCGATGCGTTGCGATGAGTTGTTGCCAATCAGGATGAAGCAGATTCTATCACAGCGCGTCTGCCTTGAGTACATTGCGCAAAATTTTTGCATTGCCATTGTTGGCGACAGCCTGCAACGGAGAAGAAAAAGAAGAATTGTTAAGGAGAATAAAAACATATATTTGTTTACATGTTGAATATGACAATTGTGTTTACGCTGCCATCTTTCTGTTTGTTTTTTTCTTGTTGCTGCATGGATGTACAAAATAGAAGGCAAGGCTTCTTATGCATATGGACAAAGTCATAAAAATTGTTTATCAACAAATAGAATAATTCTCCTGCATCTGATTATGTCTCTTGTTCTCGTTAGTTTTCATCTCACACTGCGTTAATACTGCCGTATTTATTTTCTACTCACTTTTAACATAGAGGCAATGTTTTTGTGTGCCTTTTGTACATTCGTGAGGTCTGAAAATGTAATTTTCACCCTTGAAATAGATAGTGGGGCCATCTCAGATGGCGTCTGTTGCTGACAGATCATCGCTCAATTATTGTGAAACAGCAAGTATAGCTTGTCGCAGCCCATTGCAATGCATCGCACCGCACCACAATGCATCCTGTATTGTGGAATCTGCTTTTACTGGACAAAAGTTGTGTAGCGGAATGTAGTAAAGTTTAACTAGAACTGTAGCGAAATTGACTCTTTCAATGTTGGCGACACTGGATTCAGACAGATGTGTTGGGAAGACACTAGACAAAGCGCCGCAGTGCAGTGATAAACGGCAGGGTGCGTGACATATTTCACATCCAGTTACTAGATGTTTGCATAAACAACCAGCTTAAAAACGGTAGTTGCGAGAAATCTGAGGTGACGGGACCCAAAATATACTTTGAATGATGTACCATGCAATAAATTATAAAAGTGGGTTATGTTAACATTATTTAAATAGGAATTTCACAGGGACCACCAAAGATTGTTGGCGGATGCAATTTATCAGTACATGTGATAACAGTACATCGAGAGTCGACTGTAATTTACACTTTAAGTGTTGCTGTAACATCAACATGACGTTGTAGAAAACCCCTATGTAAACTGCTGACAGAATATTTCTTTGCCTGTGTCTTAAAAGAATGTGGATGTTGTAGTGTTCGGACAAACTCCATACAAATTGGCTGAATTCAGGTGATATAATGTCAGCAGCACTCAAGAGTATTAAGGGACAGTGTAAATGGAGGGAAACAATCAAACTTAAAAATTTCCTCTTTAGCATTTAATGCAAATGCAGATTAATAGACAATAAAGGTGTAAGTTTAATATTTTAAGCGAAAAAAATAATGAATTTTAAGCACCTTATTTTACTTAATAAGATAATTTTTATAACTATGCCTTTAAAATGTTTTGGATTTAAATATATTTTAACAACTTTTAGGGTATTTCTTTGCCAATATTTATATCCTGCATTTACTTCTATTTTCCCTCAAACATGAAATTTTTTTGTAGGCCATACATTTGATTGCACTCACAATATCTGCAGGGATGAGTTTTCTAGACAAGGCTGCAAAATATGAACAAGAAATTTTGTTGACTGTATAAATAAAAAATACATAAAGTACAGGAAACCATTGTAATCTCATTGTGAATGACAGGAATAATATGCATTGAAAACATAGAGAACATTGCAGAACCCTAATAAAATGGTGTATTTCAGGGGTTAATGTCATTGAGAGGGAATCTAAAATTAAGGTTCTACTGCTTGTATGTGAAAATAAAAATAGTTTTGTTAAAACATGTCT
Source organism: Dryococelus australis (assembly GCA_029891345.1). NCBI lineage: Eukaryota > Metazoa > Arthropoda > Insecta > Phasmatodea > Phasmatidae > Dryococelus > Dryococelus australis. The sequence continues at coordinate 88,987,030 of CM057001.1, read as the reverse complement.
AACATATAGCCCAAATTACTGCCACTGCAAGTAAACAAAAATAACATTCTGAGTTGATACTGTACTAATGTTTGCAAATGCCTTGTTTCCATATATGTAAAAAAATTTGGTATTTGAGGAAAGCTGATTGTGCTTAAAACTTTGTAAATACATATATTGATTATGTATCAATTACCAAACATTAATTTTTCTCATTTGATGATGTCTTATCTTCCAGTCAAACAGAATGTATTTGTTTATTTCTTTTAATATTTGTATAATAAAGACAGTAAACATTGTGACTGTTATGATTTTCAGTTGTTTTGATTTTGTTTTCCCTAAGGGGCTCCTTATGAAAATATTGCAGCTATGCTATTTATATAAAAATACTCCTTATGTTTAAAATGGTTTTAGCCCCTGAAGATATTTGTACATGGGCCACCAGCTGTTGGGAAAACTGTTCTCTCCAAAAAGTTATGTGAATATTACAAATTACATTATATAACCATGGATAATGTGGTTGAAGAAGCCATAATAAATCTGGTAAGGGCTGGTAAAGCATTTGTAATTCTAAATATTATATAGTAATAGTCCAGGTGATACAAAGATAAGCAATTGTAGTCATTTTTTTTTCCCCTTTTCTTCTTCTTCTTCAGATTGATGACAAGTTATGGATTGAAAGATTAGTTTTAAAAATTACTGCAAACAAAAAGATTTTTTTTTTAAGTAGGAGATATGTGTATTTCATAGTGTATTACAGAAGATATGGTAATTATAAAAATAAAAAAATAGTTCAAAACATGTTTACTAATATTGATATGCCCTTGTCTTTTGCTTAGTTAGCTTGTCAGACAAGTGGTGATTCCTCTTGCCTGGTGGCCTGTTGCTACTGTTGCCCATAGTCCTGTACATATTGGTGAGCCTCATACTCTAGTAGATCCTATTGATAAGCCAAGAGTGCATTATATCTTTGTAGCTACATATTCTGTTCTCCACAATTGCTCAAGCCATTTCTTCCTTCTTCCTCTGAAGGTGGTCTCTTCTGTGAGTTTTCAGTCAGAGAATAGAGCTCTAGGTACACTAGTTACCTATCTTCTCGAAGAAGTTCAGCCCTAACACAGGTTTTAGAAATTGGGCCTCAGCCCTGTTGTGTCACCTTTGCTTTATGGTGTAGCAGCAAATTTTCTCTCTGTTATTTGAATTCTCAGACAGAAGTCTCGTTACCATCAGCCTCTCCAATGAAGCAGCGGGAATAAGCGTTAGCTGTATCCTTTCAGCAAAGGTTGACAAAATTCCATTAAACTAACTTGGTTACAGAAAGGGAAGCAGTTAGTAAAAGGCATAAACACTATCAAAATTCTCTCCATTCACCAGACAAAAATATGATAAAAATTCCTAAATACACAAACACACGCGACACTAAAAATTATTATTTAAAAAATCTAGCAACAAAACACAATGATGTGCAAAAATGAGAAGGGCAGCTGTGTGTAGGGCAGCCCAATCAAAGCCCCGTCTGCACACTGCCACACACATTAAAAGCACAACACGAATTTTAAAAAAATCTTAAAATACTGGGTTTATTTCTCTCTCTCCCGTAACATATTTATGAAAGAATTGCAAGTTGATTAAAAGGTAAGTTTGGAGTTACATAGGGAGTTATCTAAGACTTCCACTGGCTGCTGTGAGGAAACTTCACCCATCTCCCTCATACCCAACCCCATGCCTTTCTCTAAGCAGGGGTGAAAGAGTAATAGTGAAATCAGTGCAGCCAACTGGGCTTTATAACAACAAGAGATGGGCTACATTATCTCAGCAGTCAGAACCATCCATATACCTGCAGTGATTATTTGAGCCTACTGCCAAGGTACCTAGCAAATTTAACCCCTGGATTTGACGCAAGGTGCCCAAGTTGACATCTTCTATTGGGGTCCACAATGCCTGATCACAAACCAATACTTATATAGGTGGTTTACGTAACAGTTAAACCCAGATGGTGCTCAATAGTCCATACCAAAAGTGGCATGGTATAAAGCAATTTGCAAACTGCATATAACTATATACAATTGTATCAAGTAACTGAACTGAGGACGATAAAAGCAATTATTATTTATGTTTGACATCTAAAATATTGTAATTTTTTTTGCAGAAAATCAGTTGGGTGAGTGTTAATTTACAAATGGATCCTGTAACTTTGAAAACAGGAATTCTGTAAATTTTTTTTATGAAACCCAGCATAGTATTTATTAAATTTATATTTCAGTGCCCGTGATGTTTAAGTTGATAAACTTTGAAAAGTAGGGATTGAAATATGTATTTGGATGCATGTAAACAGTTAAATAATTCTCATCACGATTCCTTCTGGGACTGAACCACTGAGCCTACTGTCTGTCTTATGTACATTTCCCAGTTTTGACATTCTTTAAAATGAAAACCAGGCTAGCCATAAACATTGAGATATTAAAAATTTGTGCTTGACCAGTTAGCTTGTTAAACAAGATTAAAATTTTCCCAGAGGAGTCCATGGACCCTCATTTGACTCATTGGGACAAGTATTTATACAAGAGGGCGTTATTACCATTTTAAAACATTGTTACTGGGTAATTCTGTTGCAATTCACTTAGGCCATCCAGGCATTGTCTGACAGCATCAACCAAAGTACTAAATATTGGTCCACTACCTGCAGATAGAATTTCTTGTAAGACCTAGTGCTAAACTTTTCAGAGATAAAAACTTTAATTAATTTATATTTGAAGTACTTTACCTGTCTTTTTTTGAGCGACCAAGCATCTCGGTAAAATAATTTGAAAACAGTGAACAATGATGCAAAAAATTGTTAGCTGACTGTATAAACTTAATGTTCTATATTAAAGTGAGAAGTAAAGCACACTTTGAAAGGAAAACTGGAATGTTTGAATGATGGTGGTTGCAGAGAGCTAAGCTCGAGCAGGTGGCAGCCAAGGAAAGAGCAGATGAGGATGTGGAAGAGGGTGAGGAGGTAGAGGAAGAGGATGATGAGGAGTCAAGGGAAGAGATGAGAGAGCTGCTGAGTTTGGTGGAGGCGAGTGTGGAGAAGACTGGCTGGCCTGAGGAGAGTCACATCTTACGGCAAGTGTCCTCACGTTGTCCTTAGCAAATCTTGCACCATGTGTTAAGACATCACAGCAGAGACTGGACTAAACCACATTCTTATTGTTCCCATATAATCTATATCTATACCACATTTATCAGTCTTATTAACTACTGTGTATCACTGTACAAATAGCATGCAAACAAGCCTGTGATATACAATTCACCAATTCTGACCTCACCCATGTAGCGTAAGTAAAACGTAAGGTTAGTGTATGTAAACTCGCAGCAAACTGTAAAACTCTCTTAAGAAGTTTTCCTGCTTAGTAAGCTTTAAAAAATTTGCACTTTGTCTATTACAAATACACAATTTTACCCTTTTAAGAAGTTTTCCTGCTTAATAAGCACACATTTTTCAGTATTTTTCTGAAATGTCTTAACAGGGTTTTACTGTATTTATAATATGACTGTGCCGTGAGTTTATAGTCACACATGGATAAGAACGCTTTTTGTGTTGAAGTTCCTTCACATTTAACCCTACTTTGCAAAATTCTTTAGTAAAAATCGGACTTAATTATTTTCTGTGTAAACTTGATGCTGTCGGGTGAGACAGGAGACGAATGATAACACAAATACTTACTGGTAATATGGGTGCCAGTGGTGCTTCCCAATTCTCCACACTGTTGAGACTCAGGGTTCTCAGGGTTGCTGTGGGTTCTGTGTGTCCGTCTCACCCATGCGTACTTACAAACATGTAGGCAATACTAAACTTTTACTTAACATCACTTTGAAATAAACACTTAATAAAATACTTGGTTAGGACACTGTCACTACTGAATAAAAGAGGTAAGTTTACTGTAGAATTATTTGTATTGTTACTATATGTACACATCAACGTGCCAATGAAATTATGATTAACTTGGTCATGACTAGCCAATTCCTCTTGGGTGCTGCCCAGCCTGCAATTAATCTAGCACATGCCTAGATGGATGATCTCACCGAGGTGCATGAAAGCACAGCCTTCACAAGGGAAGAGGGCCAACAGCCGCTAGGGTGGACTGACAGTTTTTTCGTGAAGACAGGACACTGAGAATTACAAATGAAACCCTTGATGAAAACATTAACATGTGTGATTACTCGGCATCACTAATGCAAAATCATTGAGGCTCGCCCGCCAGCACGTGAGTAGTGTGGTGACGGCCTAAACACAGAGCCGGCATTAAATTACATAAACCCTCAAAAGATACATGAACCAAGATGGGACACAAGATGAGTATTCACAATAAACATACACGTGTGAAAACAAGTTTGGATGCCACTGGATAAAGTTTGTAGCGGACCATGTGGTGCATATGGAATTGCAATATTTCTTTGTGAAAACGGCAAATTAAATTAAGACAAAATATTATTCTTGCTGAGAAAATTGTTCTCGTTACGATTTAAGTGATTACAGGCTTGTAACATGCCTGATGGCAGTAAAATCGAACATTAACGTGACAGCGTGGTCAAGTACAAAAAGCATAAATTTACGTAAAAATGACATGGAACCCTGACAAAATTTAGCATAGAACCGTGAATAAAATATTGCATTTACAATATTACATAATTAAGCGCTCAAAACGCAATGATGGCATAGACATATACTTGGTGTCAGTCGGCCACGTGGTTATACGTGAAGTTGCCGTAAAATATTCAAACATGGAAAATACTCTCAAATACATATATGAAAACAAAGCCCTTAAAATTGTGCATAGCAATAATGCAGAAATTTCAATGAATCGCCACTAACATAGGTGGATGGTACCTGATTCAAGTTGCGCGGGTCCCGTGACCTCTCCGACATCTTTCTCCTTCTCGATTAAGTTAAAAATGCCACAAGGTCGAAATAAATCAGTAAAGCAGAAGCTTAATGTTGGGGAAATGTCTGGCAAAACGTACGCAATCAAAGGTTGACCGGTAAACTAAAATAACTGAAATCTTTATCAGTGAACAAAAGGTTGTAGTGCGTACATTTCAGTGTCTTACCTCGCCAGCTCTCCTCGACAGACTGTCCAGAGACAAGCGTCGCACGGACCTACCATGGCAGCCTACGGGGTTCACATAAGCGGCAGTGCTATGCACGCTGAGTAAAATATTTAATTTTTGAAAATAAAATGGCACAAATTAAATTAAATACTGTTTTTCATTTTATATTGTTCTTATGAATTTTAATATTATTTCAGTGTCTCTTTATAATGGCGTTCAAGCCGGATTATTAGTGTTCTTAATCTCGGTGCCGCAGAAACTTTGAATTTAATAACGTAACAATTTTGAAATAACAACAAACACTTCAAAACATTTAAAGATATATTAAACCCTGCAAATACTAATATAAAACACATTTTATACTGAAAAATAATATTCATGTGAGAGTTCAGAACATTGGCCTCTTTTCGCATGTGCAGGACACGTGACACAAGCGTGGTGCATGCCGTCATGGGCTCTAACACCGCTGGCTCTTAGCCGGTATAAAAACGACCCCTCCCTCAAAGGTAAAGATGGTGCGAACAATGCAACATTGCTCTGGCGGGCTCTGCCCGGCTGGTTGCCAGTTGAGGGCAAAGAAAACATGGCCTCAGAGGTCATCTGTTTCTTAGGCGTTTGCAGGGGGTGGTGGTGTAGGCAGGAACAACAATGTGTGTACATGGTGGTGACTTGGCTCGTCTCTTGCGGGTGCTGTTTTGCGCTTTGTTGACACTTGACATCACACTCACTGCCGTACCAGTTTCCCCAAACCCTTTCAAACTCTCTTGCCCTATTAGTTTCTCCCCTGTGGGAACTGAAAAGTCTCTGAAAGGCTCCTCACCTTCACATATGGTATCAAAATTTACGTTTACAGTTTGGTTACAACCAAATTCAGCTGTACCCTGGGGAAACCCCTTAAAACTGACTTCACTGGCACTGTACACTTGAAATCCCCTTAAAATCACTCTGATTCATTGTGTCATTACAGGCATTAACAGAAACCCAGAAATGGTGTTTCACTACTACTTGCTTCTACCTCCTCACTACTAGGTGTTGAGTTTTCTGTTGGTGCGAAATCCTTAAATGAAAGTTCATTACTTTGGCTGGGTGTTCCTGTGTTAGTGTTGTTGTCTTCCTCAGTGTATGTGTTGACATTTCCCTGTGTACTCCCTGGTAAAATTCTCCGAGCTCGCTGCAGTACTGGACATAACGTCTCCTTGCCTCTCTTCCCTACAGGTGGTCGGGCTATGTGCAGGTCATCACGGTGCCGTTTTGTGACACGTCTTGGTTCCAACTTCATTAGATATGTGGAATTTCCCATATTTTCCACCACTCTCACTAGCCCTGTCCATCTAGGTGCCAGTCCAGCACAGTACTTTTTCGCCCCGGCCAATAACGGGTTTTCTCTGACATACACATACATTTCGGGTGTAATCTCCAGTAACCACACATTACAATAGCTGATTTGGTTCGCTCTGGTATTCGCGCCTGGTGTTCTACAATTTGTTCAGGTCTGGAGGGTTTTCGCGGGATGCTCCGGGGGCACGGAGTTCACGACCTTGTACCATCTCGGTAGATGTCTTCCTGTTTGCCGCATTTGCTCTATTTCGTAGGCAAAACATTACCTCCTGGATCAATTTGACTGACCTAGTGTGATTTTTGCCTAACCGGACACGTAAATTGGATTTTTATGTCTTGGTTATATCTCTCGGTTGGGTTAGCCCTGGGATGGTATGCTGGGGTGGTACGGTGCTCTGTTCCCCATCTGGTACAGTATTCTCTCCACTTTCGCCCTACAAATTGTGTACCATTGTCTGTCAACAAATACTCGGGGTGTCCCCACCTCGGAAAAAACTCATTATGCATTACTTGTGCAACTATGTGTGCACGGACTATACTAACTGGGAATGCCTCTGTCCTGCGGGTAAACAAATCTGTGACAACACCAAGAAATATTATACCAGTTTTTGTACGAGGGTATGGGTGCATGATGTCGATAGCTACTGTTTTGAATGGCTCGGTTGGCAGCCTTGGCTGTTATGGAGTGTCACCGTCTGCTCTCTGCAGCTTCTGGGTGTTACATGTAATACAGCGCTGTAGATGTTTCCAGACATTTCCTTGAATCCATGGCCAGTGAAAAATTTCTACATGTTTCTTCGGGTTTGCTCGGATCCCGGGTGTCCATACTCCAAACTGAGGTGTGCATACTTAAGTATGAGTTCCCGTTTCTCTTTCGGTACATATATCCGCCATCACGCACAATTACCAGGTGGTTTGGTTTGCATTTCTCTGTCCACTACCCTCCAGTGTTCTGTGTAACATGTGGCGCAGTGTTGTTGGCATTGCGCAGCATCTAGGGAATTCTCTTGTGCAGTGGTACTTCTCTTAACACTTCACAAACATTCAATGAAATAAGTTCACCGGGTGGTGTGGCGGCAATGATTTGTACAAAGAGAGTTTGTGTTTCTGCAGTTGGTATTGCACGGCAAGGTGGTAGCGCTCCTTCCCCCTCCGCGTCGTTAGTTTCGTTGGTTTTTTCCCGCCACGTGTTCTACCTTGAAATCGTATTCCTGCAGTAACAGCACCCAGCGGGCTAGTTTGCTTTCCCTGCTATGCATGCCCTCTAGCCATACAAGGCATCGGTTGTCAGTTTTGAGTGTAAATTGCCTTCCTAGCAAGTACGGCCGGTACTTCCGCAATGCATGTACAATGGCCAAACATTCTTGTTCGTTAACATGATATATACATTCTGTAACCCGAACTTTGCACTGTGATAACTGATGATATGTTTTTCCCCGTGTGTTCCCTCCTGATACAACGCTGCCCCAATGCCTTCTTGACTGGCATCTGTTTGTACAACAATGGGCAACTCTGGGTTGAACCTAGATAGCAGATTACAGTTCTGAAATGCAAGTTTGATTTCTTTAAATGCTTGATCAGCTTGAGGTGTCCATACAAATTTGCGTTACACAACAAAGAAATTAATGGTGCAGTGATTACGGAAAAGTTTGGGACAAATTCCCTCAACCAATTAAGCCAAAAAAATTTGTGACGTGTTTATGTGATCAGGGTGTGGGTTTGTTTTGAATGTCCTATATGTGTTGTTGTTCTGGTTAGTGTCCGTATGCTCTTACATAGTGTCCTAGAAACACAATTTTACTCCTACCCAACTTACACTTTTCCACTTTGAACGTAAGTTTGTTACGTTCGAGCCATTCAAACACAAGGCTCAAATGGTGCAAGTGCTCTTCCCAGTTGTTAGACTAAACAAGTACATCATCCAAATACGCCATCACAAAGTCTCCAATGAATCCATCCAATACATTAACCATTAAGTTTTGAAACGTTTCAGGGGCACACTTTAAACCAAATCGCATTGCTACGAATTGAAATGTACATCCATCTGGGGTAGTAAAAGCTGTTTCCTTTCTGTCCTGTAGGCGGATAGATATTTGCCAACATCCGGACTTTTAATCTAGTGATGTGAAAACGCTAGCTGGTCGTAATGTTGACAAAGTGTCTTTCATGTTTATGACTGGTGGCGTCATGTCTACTGTTATTTTATTGAGGGGGTGAAAATCAACACAGAATCGCCATTTGCCACCTTTCTTTGGAGCAAGGGTAATACCTGAATCATAGAGACTTTGTATAGGTTCAATAACATTATCATTGAGCATCTCACATACCTGTTGGTTGATGACGCGGCGAAAGAAAATACTTGGGTCTCGTGGCTTGAAGTACACCGGGTCCTCGTGCGTTGTGACGATCGCATGCTCCGTGACGTCGGTGCACTGAAAGTTCCCCTCAGTGTGGAACACACTGGCGTGCTGGTCCAGTAGATGTTGCAGACATTGCTGATGTGTGGCGGGCACCTCATGCTCGAAGTCAGCAAGCGGCACAGCAGTTGTTGTTGGTGGTGTTGCTCCCACGGCGTAAACAGTCCATCCATTGGCCATGTGTCTCCACGTGCAGAAGATTCAGGTGCGGTTCTATCACGGCGTGGTTGTCAACAAGCCATGGCAGTCCCAAAATCACTTCCTCACACAAGTCCGGCACAATGTAAATATTGCAATTGGTACGCAGCTCTCGGACCCCTACCGTGACGTGCATGACACTTCTCGCTTCTCCCTGTTGGTGTGTGGTAGCGAATTGCAGACATTGCGATGGCACTCTAGTTGTTGTAGCTTGTATCAGTCCTTCGTGTACAAAATTGTGATGCAGCAGTTTCAATAACAGCCGTGACATTTTTTTTCCCTCAAGTTCTATACAGATTCTTGGTGCTTTTGCGGTACTATCAGTTACTTGAAACATTCTTTCTTGCATAGAGGGCGGCTTTTCCTGCTGCGGCAGCAACTGTGTAATCTGCCTGTCAGGCGGCGGTGGTCGCATGACATCAATAACCAGTGCAGGGGGTACAGGCGGTGGGGGTTCACTTTGTCAGTCCGGCACTTGTTCTCTTTGTTCCACCTGCTTATCTCGTTCGTAGGCACGTGCCTCCCATGTAAACAGTTCAACACTTTCCCGGCTGGCTCCGCACAACACCGACGTAATGTCCTGTATTTACAATGCTACGATTATTTCTAACACTCCGCTAGTTGCCTGTCCCAGGTGTAAGCGCTTATACAAACCTAACTTGCACTGGATGAATTCCTCGATTCCCCCGTATTCTCTCTGCTGTTCGTTACGCGATAGACTCTTACAAGGTTCCACCATGTGGCTGCTTTCCCTCTCAGTTGGTTGGCAGTGACTTCAATCCAGTCCTCCAGGTGTACACATTGTTGGTTCAACATCTCCTCGCACACTGCCAAAAACGTAACCGTGTCTTCTGAGTCTTGTCTCGCAAAAGTTGGCAATAACACATTATGGTCCGGCCTGGTTAAGCCCTGTGGCGTGTACGTAACAACTAGCGGCGTGGGTTTCATCTCAGGTGTTATCAGTGGTGTGATCTCAGCACAGTTTGTCTTATGGCACTCGTCACAGTTTATAACACCATCGTGGTAGTTGGTAAACTCCACAGGCCCTGTGCATCGTAAATGTGAGTCTTTCCTACACTGTTGACACTGCGTTCACTTGGTTCCCGCCCCGTCACATCCGGTGCGCGTGCACAGGAATTGTTCTGATGGCGTAGAGCGGTGTCAGACGTACACTGACATAAGGGTTGGTCCCATTAATTTCTCGCGATCGCGGGTGTCACAGTGGCAGACGCGGATGTTCAGGCGTGATGTCCGCAATCTTCTCGTGGTTGGCGCGGATGACGCGATGCAGATGAACACACTTGGGAACGCCAATTGTCGCCGTCTGGTGAGACATGAGACGAACGATAACACAAATACTTACTGGTAATATGGGTGTCAGCGGTGCTTCCCAATTCTCCACACTATTGAGACTCAGGGTTCTCAGGGTTGCTGTGGGTTCTGTGTGTCCGTCTCACCCATGCGTACTTACAAACATGTAGGCAATACTAAACTTTTACTTAACATCACTTTGAAATAAACACTTAATAAAATACGTGGTTAGGACACTGTCACTACTAAATAAAAGAGGTAAGTTTACTGTAGAATTATTTGTATTGTTACTATGTGTACACATCAACGTGCCAATGAAATTATGATTAACTTGGTCATGACTAGCCAATTCCTCTTGGGTGCTGCCCAGCCTGCAATTAATCTAGCACATGCCTAGATGGATGATCTCATCGAGGTGCATGAAAGCACAGCCTTCACAAGGGAAGAGGGCCAACAGCCACTAGGGTGGACTGACGGTTTTTCCCTGAAGACAGGATACTGTGAATTACAAATGAAACCCTTGATGAAACGCAAACTCGTTGGGGCTCGCCCGCCAGCATGTGAATAGTGTGGTGATGGCCTATACACAGAGCCAACTAGGATGGGAATAATTGCACCATACACAAATTACAAAATAACATAAACCTTCAAAAGATGCACGAAACAAGATGGGACACGAGATGAGTATTCACAATAAACACACACGTGTGAAAACAAGTTTGGTTGCCACTGGATAAAGTTCGTAGCGGACCACGTGGTGCATATGGAATTGCAATATTTATTTGTGAAAACGGCAAATTAAATTTAGACAGAACATTATTCTGATAGAAAAAATTATTCTCTTAATGATTTAATTGATTACAAGCTTGTAACATGCCTGATGGCGGTAAAATCAAACATTAACATGACAGCATGGTCAAGTACAAAAAGCAACAATTTACATGAAATTACACAGAACCGTGACAAAAATTTAACATAGAAACCGGAATAAAATATTGCACTAACAATGTTACATAAATAAGCTCTCAAAACGCAATGATGGCATATACAAATACTTGGTGTCGGCCAGCCACGTGGTTATATGTGATGTTGCTGGAAAATAATCAAACATGGAAAATAACCTCAAATACATACACAAAAACATAGCCCTTAAAATTGCACATAGCAATAATGCAGAAATTACATTGAATTGCCATTAACCTAGGCGGATGGCACCTGATTCAAGTTGCGTGGGTCGTGTGACCTCTCCGACTTCTTTCTTCTCCTTCTCCTCAATTAAGTTAAAAATGCCACAAGGGCGAAGTAAATAGTAAAGCAAAAGCATAATGCTGGGCAATGTCTGGCAAAATGTACGCAATCAAAGGTTAACCGGTAAACTAAATTGACTCAGTTCCAGTACTCAAGGTTAAGAACTGGTGGAACTGAGAGCCGACAATTGGAACTGACCCATCCCTAATACGAACCTGCGTAACCATGAGTGGGGAAGGTGATGCTAATATGGTTAATCCGACTGTGGTTCTGTAGTTGATAAGTGAGGGAAACGAGCTGTGTTCTTTTATGCACTGTATTGTGTAATCAGTAATGCTTTGTCAACATCAAAAGTTTTTAATTGAATGATGCAGTGGATATAGTCATATTTATGGTGGATGTGAGATTTAAATTAATGCTGGGTGATAGTATAGGTATTATTCCTTTTTTGCATGGTGTTAGGTTCTGCTATCAGTGTGTTCATTGAGTTCTGAAAATTAATGATGACCAATCTTGCTACACTCTGTGCCACAAGTGGATATTGTTTGAAGTGCCATGTACCCACTATTTTTAAATCATACTACAGTAGGTAATTTCTGTGTGTGCATAAACCTGTGCATCTTTAATTAGCACACATTCAACTAGGTAACCACTTGCAATATCAATTTTGCATGGACTTGTAGGACTATTGTTCATTTATAATTAATATACAGCATAATTTAATTATATTTAAGTTTACGGCATTTGTAGCCATTAAGTTTCTACCGTAGTATTTATGGTGTCTGTAAACACTGGGTATTACACAACACACAGTTCAGGATGTTGTTTCAGTTAGCTTTTGCAGAAAACATGCAACATATTTTGAGTGAAAGAGATTTGAGTGAGTCAGTGAAGAGATTTGGGCTGCTCTGAACACAGAGGTTTTTAGAGATGATGAGGGTGAAGCAAGAGGAGTAAGGAGCAGCCCCTGAATGCAAGGGCAGAGGAAATGGGAGATCCCCGAGAAAACATGCCAACCCACTGCATCATCCAGTACAACTCCCACATGCAAAAATCCAGGGGCGACCCTGCCAAGAATCGAATCCGGTTAATCTTGGTGGGAGGTGAGTAGTCTGCAATTACACCACTGTTGCCTAAGAGAGATTTAGACAGTGCTTGCATTAGTGGCTGTAAAGGAAGGTGAAGATGGAGCATGGATGGAATACAGTGGTAGGTAAAATGGAAGTACCATGATAAAATCTACCAGTCCACTGAAATATCCGGTACATTTTCAACATGTGTGAAAATCCTGGTTTGGCTTTACTATATTGAATGCCTGCATTTTCATATTGGCGTTTAGTTTGGTGCAAATGTATTGCCTTTGAGTCTGTGTGAGCAGAGCATTTTACTTGCTTTTGCTTTTACTGCGGACTCTCAATGTACCGAAAATGCATGTACCAATAAACCGTATCCACAGTTATTTTTCAGTGGTCCAAACAATATTCCTATATAAATAATGATAAAGCTCCCCACTTTTATTATTAATCAGATATTGCATTAATCAAAATATCTTTGTGTCCCTTCACATAAGATGTCCCGCAAGGATTATTTTTAAGCTGGTTGTTTATGCAAACATCTAGTAACTGGATGTAAAATACGTCACACGTGCCCCGCTGTTTACTACTGCTCTGTGGCACGTAGCGGGTCTGGCTTGCTCCCTCCCCTTACATGCCTGATGATAGGGGAAGCAGTTACCTAGCCACCAGCATGGCGACCTTGCATCTTCTCTCGCTCTCTCTCTGTTTTATCTCAGCCACTCACCTTTCATCCTCCCCTTACATGCCTCCAAGAGGGGAAACTGTCGTGTAGCAAAAAAAAAGTGTATCCTGTCTTGGTTGTGCGCGCATGCTTCCATCTCTTACGTGCCTGGCCGCAGAACAAGTAAAGTGCACCTGGTGATGGTAGAAAATTTATGAAGATTATCTGTTGCCCAAAATATTTGCATCCATCATCACTGGTATTTCAAAGTAAATTGTTTCACCTAAAAATTTTAAGAAATAGATTTTAACGCTGTGTTATTATTTGCAAAGATGTTTTCTTTTGTAATTAAAGGTCAATTTTTTCTGTAAAGTTGGTGTTTAATTATATTTGGCATAAAATCAGCATGATTTGAAAACAAAATATTAATTTAATTCAATGGACAGCATCTTCGTGAATAAAATATGCTCAGAAGAAGGTACATGACAACCCCTTGTTGCTAATAGTTGTTTGAACATAGAGCGACTTGTATTACCACACGTAAAGTTTATTTTAAGCAACTTCCTGCGGAGAAATTGGAGGATTTATATTAATTTATTTAAATATAAATGCATCTTTTGAATAAATTTATATCCTGTAAGGGCCTATTTGACATCTTTTGCTGCCTAATAGTAATAGGTAAGTATTGAGTCCATGTGAAGCGTACCTCGCATTAGGTTTAAGTGTACGGGAAAATCAGAGGACGTGGTTTTGAATAATTAATTGTTAAAGACTGTGAAGAAATAAATTTTGTTTCCCTTATTTATTCATTTCTGTCTCAAAATTACAAGTTTTTTTGCAATGAAATATAATTAATTACTTTAAAAGACAGACATTATCTGTGTGCACAAGGTGTCGCCATATATAGCGGCATAGGGCTACATTGTTTCACTCCTCCCACTGCTGAAGCTTCCCCTTCTGCATCTCGCCTGCTGTGAACACACTGCCGATCGATAATCTCTCTGCACGCTCTCAGCTGATCAAGTGCGCACGGGACATTCAAAATTGGACTTGAATACTGCGTCATATTATTTTCATTTTCAGTGGGTTTGAAAGTTTTAGGTTAGCTTGCATTCACTATCGGATTACAATGAATTACATGTATAGAGTATTTTGAGATGTTTCATTCTTTATTTAAATGAGTTGTTTTAATGCGTTATTTACAGTAATACTAATACAACATACTTTTTAATTATTATTACTTTTATTGAGTTTTCTACTTAAACTTTATTCACAGGTAATGTACAGAGCTCATTACAGGCTACTTAACATGAAGTCTAATAATGTTAGAAGTTGTATTTTTTTTATGTACATGTCATAACCCTTATCTACTGAAATCCTGGAGGTGTGGAAATTTTTTGACAGTTCCCTGAAAACTGTAGATAGGGAGTCCATGTATTGAACATTTATATTAGATCTCAGTTTTCATTAGTGAAGCTTTTATGTTATTTGATAATAATGTAGAGCGAGGAAGTTAGGTAGCTCACTGGCTTTTGAAAAATTGAGGTAGGACTCTAATCATAGACATTTCATTCACATTGGTGGGATGCCAACATGCTAGCTGCACCACAGTGGCCCTTGTTTTATTTTTAATACAGAGTAATCAAAAAATAATTCTACAATTTGAGTACTTTATAGTGTTGAGACTAACAGAGTTAGTTTATTCTTGCAACAAACTGTAGTGGATGGATTAAAGAAATTTTTTGAGAGGTATACCAGGGTCGACACTGACCTTGAGTGTGTAGTAAGGGTGAGTGTACCATCTGGCATCTACACCAACCTCTGATTGAGATGGCATCTGTGCAGCGGAAAGCACAGTGTGTCCTGTGGTTAACAGAGTTTAAGTCTGCAGTCATTGTTCAACGTAATTTTAGACAGCAATATCCAGGACAAAATGTACCAGAACAGAATTATATTTGTTTTGGGTTAAAAGTTTCTGCGAAACTACTACTGTACAGAAACAAAAATCAGCAGAATAGCCAGAAGAGAAAGTGCAACAGCTTAGGATAGGTTGTGTGTGCAGCCCTAAAAAGTTAATTAGCCATCACAGTTTGGAGCTTGACATTCCAGAGACTACTATGCAAATTGTTCTTCATAAACTTTAAGAGTTTGCATGCCTACAAGATTCAATTGAGGCACTAAAATCAAGCTGAAAGATCAGACCAAACTTTTTTTGCATTCACTGCTTTCATGTCAAAAGAAATGAACACACAAAGAAATTATGCAAATTGTGTAATCTACCAGCAAGATGGAGCATAACCGCATTGGAGCGTAGCCGTGCGCAGTGTCCTGAGACAGTTACATTAACAGTACTTAATAATACATGGATGGAGGTTAAATATCGCCTGGATATATAAAGAGCTACAGAGTGCACATAGAAACACGTAGGCAAAAACTATAATCCTTCCTGTACATTTTGGTGCAAGAACCAACAAAATTGGTCAGTATGGAAGTTGTGATTTTTTGAAATTGTACCATTCTTTTTTTGATGATCCTGTATTTCTGGCCACTACAAGAACAGTAAAAATTGTCATCTTATGTTCTGCTGGAATAAGGTTCTTCAAAGAATGCTTGGCATCCAACTCGTGTCAGAACCAAGGGTATGTTCTTGATGGCTTTCCTGTGGTGCTGAACCAAGCATTGGATATTTTTGCGCTACTAGAGGATCAAGATAGGGAAGAAGATGAAGGTCAGGTGCTTTTTAACAGGAAGATTATGCCAGGTAACTCAATACATGTACTATTGTTTGTTATGGTGGTGTTACATTAGTAATATTTAGTTGGTGTGCACGTATTCTTACAGAAACGTTGACGCAGGGCACAATGTTGTGGGAACAATATTTCCTTACTCAAGCCAGTTGTTGACTTGTGTCTGGTAACTCATTGTCAGCAGTTCAAGGTAGTTGGCAGACTTAAGGTCTGAGTTGGCACGTGGACAATATTTCGCTCTATTCAGATGGGATTTTCTGCCGGGTTAGGTTATGTTGAGATACTGCAAAGGGTTTCGTCACTGGTATTACATGCGGGATCAGCTTGGCGGTTCTAGATTTGGCAAGCTGGAGGTTCCAAGCAGTCACTGGTTTGAGGTAGGTTGTGACTATTGTTCTGGTCTGATGTAACTTGGGGTGGGTGACTGCACTCTTACCACTGGTTGAGTTGTTGATTTGGCAGCAAACTCTTGATGACAGTGATGTAGTGGAGAGTTGGAGTTATTTCAGCTGAAATCTGTAGTGGCTGACTTGTCAGTAGCAGGGTGAGGCCCTGTCCAAAGATAACGTGTGCAGGGGGCTTTGACCACTTGACCAAAGAGTCCATGGGGTGGAACTGGTGGTGATGCCACTGCTTGACGTTGGGCTAGCTGAGCTTGATCTCTTAGGTCATGGTATCTATAGTAACCATGGGTTGTCAGGTTAGCAACTGACCTCTGATGTACAGCCTCACTGGCTTTGCAGCAACTCCTTTGTCTGGAAGAATAAGGAATCAGCACAGTCAGTAGACAATGATGTTATGCATGTCTGGCTGGGATGAGGTTCTACACGTTGGGCTTATTTGCATCAGGGTTTGACCAATGACTGGGGAGATATAACACAATACCAAATTTGGCAAAATATGTTTTAAGAAAAGAATTTTTAGTTGTGATCACTTTAACAGCTTTATATCGCGATGCGAGTTTCGCGAGAAACATTTGTGGTAGACGGGGACATTAATGTGTATTAGGTGCCTGGCCGGTATATAAGACTGGTCTGGAGGCCTATCTTATTGGCAAAAAATCTACAGCAACCATTATAACCCTTCACACTGACCGACCTTTTACCTGTGATTTGCTGGGGGGAGGGATGTTCCTCCTTGATGGCTGGCTCAGGAGCTTGGCAGGTGGTTGGTCGGCTGGGTGACCTGTTGGCTGTGAAGATCTCTGGATCTGTTGTGGGCTGTGGACGGTTGCAGGGGAGAATAGGGTTTGGACAACCATGGGTTAGCTAGGCCAGTAGGAGGTTCCTCTCCTCTTAAGAATGGTTCTAAAATTGGATGATGTGGGCCTTCAAGTTTAATTAACGGGGGAAATAGTGGTGGCGGCAAAAGAGAGGGTTGAGGCTCTTTTGTATCGTAGGCTGTTTGAACTCTGTTCTGCTGATTTGATGTTCTGCTGAAGGCAGAGGAAAGGGGTAGACAAGCTGTATTACCTTCTGAGGCATGTAGTGCCTTCTTCAACCTTCTTCGTACACCTTCCTTCTGAGAATACGTCATAAGGAAAGGAACAAAACAGTTTATGGAAGTTAAGCTGGTGCCTTACTTCCCTACTGTGTACTTCTGGATACCCAGTCTTGTGATGATGAGACACCATCTCGTGTTCATTTCGTCCAGCACTTGCGAGCGGTGGACATAACATTGGGCAACTTAAGGAGATTCCAGCTCCATTCCGGACCCTGCAGAAGTGGTGGCAGAGTATGGAATACGCAGTCTGGTTGATACACCTGGTGTTGTGTATTGTGCAATATGCAATCAGACTTGTGTATCCTTCCGCAGAGGTCTACTCTCGTCTACGGCAATGGCATCACCGCAAGTAGTTCCTGATGCTAGTGTGATTCAAAATGGCGATGTGGTAAGTCCACCATGGGTGTGTCCGGCAATATAAACGCATAATTGTGTGTTATTTCTCAGTCTGTGCTAGACATTTTGGTCCTCTGGGCCGGATTCATGCCCACATTTATTCCGTACTGTGAATGTAATACGTTTTTCAGTTGTTTTACGTGTTCTGCGTAATTGAAGCTTTATCTCATGCACGTACACAAACTACCGCTGCAGCTCTGAATCCACTCATCACAGTAACATCCCAAGAAGGAACCAGTATTTTCTTCATCGCTGTCCAGTACATTTGTAAGAAGTGCTGTGGTTTCGTTGTTGTTCGTATTATTGTGTAATGTTCAATTACCAGCCTGTGCTGAACACGTGGGTGAGTAGTTTTTTTTTGTCTTCTTGTTGCATCATCCTGTTTGCAGCGTGTTTTGTGGAGCGAATCAGAGTTTTATCGTCGAGATGGTATGCAAGACGTCCTAACCTAGCTTTTGACGTCTGTTTTACTGTATTCTCGTATTGCATGAAGTGTTGATAATTTCTTGTTTGTTGTGTGGTCGATTGGTAGGCCCTAGACATGGGATTTAAAATATTTTTGTTGAAGTTCAAGTTTCAGGAGAGCAAGCTGCAACACATTAACGAAAGGGTGTAAGCTCTTGTAAGGCAGAAGTCACTGTAAATTCCTTTCATGAAGAAAATGCATTTGGCGCACAGCTAGATGCAATCGAGTCCGAAGTAAATTCTTTGTGCAACGAACTTTTACAAATTGATCCTGTGCCGGATAACATAGCCGAAAATGTACTAACCTCAGAGCACGAGTCTTCGTTTGCTATGTTGTCAGATGTCCGCTGCAACATAACCTCATTCTTGTCCATTCATGCTATGCCAGCTTCGTCAACCAATAATCTTGCCTCCATATCAGCAAATGTTAGACTTCCGGAAATTATTTTGTCCTCTTTCGCAGAGCAGTGGGAGGAGTGGTCAATGTTTTCTCAACTATATCAAGTTACAATCCACGACAGTCAAGCATTGGTCGACATAGAAAAATTCCAGTACTTGTTAGGATGTCTCAAGAGGGAGGGTTTACAGTTGGTGAAAGATCTGTCTGTTACTGCTGAAAATGATTTAGTAGCCTGGGAACTTCTTACATCCCAACACCAGAATGTGAGAAAACTCACCACCTTGCATATTAACAGGATTATCGATTTGCCTAGTGTCAAATTTACAAACCACCAATCCATTCAAAACTTTATCAACATGTTTAGTGAAAATGCTCGAGCCCTCGAAGGGTCAGATTCTGACATAACACTGAATAATCCAGTGCTTGCCACATTCTTGCTACGCAAATTAGATGTAGGTGTCTGAACAAAGTTTGAAAACTCACGCACAGTAAATACTGACTCATTTCCCACTGTTTCAGAGCTTATTGATTTTCTGCAATCAAGGGTCGCAAAATGGGATTGTGCAGTTGATGTGAGCAAAGTTGAGGCTGGTCAAGTACATTGGAAAACATCCCTAACCAAATCAGGCCACATAACCTCACAACCATGGTCGGTCCTTGTTACAGATTCTGAACCTAAATTACCTAAGCCTTGCCCAGTTTGTCAGAACACCTCTCACAGCGTTTATAAGTGTCCAAAGTTAGTCAGTGCATCACCCACTGACAGGCAGTCAATGGTTCACAAAAGAAAACTCTGTTTCAACTGTCTTGGAGGATCTCATGCAGTAGCTGATTGCGCCTCATATCACACATGTTATCGATGTAAACAAAAACATCATACTTTGCTCCACATCGATGGGAGGTCAAATATAACTTCAGGGTCTCGAAATAAACTTTCTGCCAGCACTGAGGGTCCAAGCAGTAAATTAGCATGTGTGTCAGCCCATGATCATAAATCTGTTTCATTGTCTACAGCTCTGGTCAAAGTGTATAGTGCCGATAACAAACCTCATGTCATGCGCTGTCTGCTTGTTAATGCAGCTCAGGCATCTTTCATATCTGAAGCCTCTGCAGCAGTACTGTCTCTGCCTCTGCGTAAGGCACGTGAAAGGGTGTTTGGCCTCGCTCAAGGTGCTGTAAATCTGAAAGGAATGATTAGTTGTAAGATACAATCCTCCTGGGAGCTTTAGTGTACCTTCAATCACTCAGTCTTTGTTGTGTCAAAGATCATTAGCAATCTGCCATGGGCTTCTGTAGATCAGCGTGTCCGAATCCAATTGGGCTCCATTCCTCTGGCAGAACCCCACTTTGACAAACCTGCTCCAATTGATATGGTGTTAGGTGCTGATGTTTCTGTACGTGTGTGTTTGAGTCGCAGGTTAGAATTAGGACAGCACATGCCTGTGGTGCTGGAGTCTCAGTTCAGATGGGTACTGCTGGGTGAGTACCCAGAGTCATGCACAGATTCTGATCAAGACGTAATCTCAATGTTCATTGGAATGGAGGATCCATTAGATTTGACTCTAAAGCAGTTTTGGGAATTTGAAGAACCACCATGTGTTAATGCAAAGCCGCCAGATGCTGACTACTGCAAGAAACATTTCGAGGACACCCATTCGCGGGACAACATGGGGAGATATAAGATTTGTCTTACTTTCAAACCTCAGACTCAACCTCTTGGGGAATCGTATTTGAATGCTGAACGTAGGTTCTGGTCTTTAGAAAAGAAACTGTCATTAAATCCTGAAATGAAGACCACGTACACAGATTTCATGACAGACTATTCTGAGTCAGGCCATATAAAGGTGTATGTTCCCTCCACCCTGTCAACTGATGCTAAGGAGACTGCAGAATGTTTTATTCCACATCATGGTGTTCTAAAAATGTCTAGCACAACCACCAAATTAAGGGTGGTATTCGATGGTAGTTCCAAAACCACCATTGGGGTCTCACTCAATGATGTTCTGCTTCCAGGACCCAAACTTCAGAATGAAATCTGTGATGTTATTTTGAGATTCAGGTTGTATAGTGTAGTATTCTCCTGTGATATTAAGCAAATGTACCAGCAAATTTTAATCCATGAGGTTGACCGACCATACCAACTCATTCTCTGGCGTGACAATCCATTCCTTCCACTCACAATTTTTCAGTTGAATACGGTAACCGATGGTCTATCACCCTCTCCATTCCTGGCTATTCGAACACTACACCGGTTGGCCTTGGATGAGGGTGCCCAGTATCCTCTTGCAGCAAATGTTCTTCACAATCATATTTTGTTGACGATATTGTTACGGGAGCAATCTCCATGGAGGAAGCGCACACTTTGAAATCCCAGCTGATTGAACTTCTGCATCAGGGTGGCTTCGAATTCCGGAAGTGATCCAGCATTCAGCTTCAGCTCCTTGATGATATTCCTGTAACTCATCGGGAAACCGCTAGAGATCTAGACTTCTCATCTGGTCCTGTTGTAAATGTTATCGGGTTGTACTGGAACCCAGAAAAGGACCCATTTTCTTATCACTTGAGGATCACCATCAGGGTTGCCACCAAACGCTTTGACCTTTCACAAATGGCACAAATATATGATTCTATGGGATGGTTGTCACCAATAATTTTGTGAGCTGAGATGCTAATGCAGTGGGTATGGACTCAGGGCTTAGGTTGAGATGACCCTCTTCCATCTCTGGTCTTGGAGAAGTGTAACCAGTTCTTTGATGGGCTAATAGAACTAGAAGTACTTAGTCTGCCTTGTTTCATGTGTCCTGATGTCATCAATGTGGAGCTGCATGGTTTCTCGGACATTTCAGAGAAAGCCTATGCAGTTGCTGTATATCTCAGGAGTGTGGATACTCGAGGGAATGTGTCTGTGCATCTTGTGCTGGTAAAGTCATGGGTAGCTCCACTCAAGCAGGTGTCTCTTCCTCGATTAGAATTGTGTGGTGCTCATTTACTGGCCAAACTTATGCTCTATTGTCATGCCTTCCTGGTACAGTACTTAAATATCACTGCTATTTATGACTGGACCGATTCCAGTATTACTCTGACTTGAATAAAGACCCAGCCCTACTTATTAAAAAGATTTGTGGCAAATTGTGTTGCACAGATCCAGGACTGGGTCCCTCCCCAGCTATGGAAACATGTAATTTCCAAAGACGATCCTTCTGATTGTGCCACCCGTGGCATGCTGCTTCATTAACTCCTCTTGCATGACTTGTGGTGGCATGGCCCTGACTGGTTAGTTGACCCTCCAAGGCAGTGGCCAGTGTCCACAATTAATCAGATGGACGAGATTCCAGAATCAAAGCCTTTTCAGTTCGCATTACTTACCACACATGACATTTCTGAAGAACTTCCAGTATTGCAACAAATTTCCTTGTGGTCCAAGCTGGTTCGTGTCCTGCCATATGTAAAGCATTTCATCAATCACATTAAGAAACAGCCTTGTACCAGTGGCATCCTGCTGTCTCCTGCAGAACTTAAAGAAGCCGCTGCTTTGGTATGCAAATGTATCCAACAGGAGCGTTTGTTAGATGATTTGAAACAACTCAAAGAGGGGAAACCTTGCTCAAGACGAGTGCAGTGTTTGGCACCATTCTTGGATGAAAATGGTGCGCTCATGGCAGGCGGCCGTTTGTCACATGCCACCGTAGAATTTTCAGTAAAACATCCCATCATACTTCCTAAAAACCATGTAGCTGTTGAAGCTTTGGTAGACCACTACCACATTAAGTATTTGCATGCAGCACCTCAGTTGCTGCAATCACTTCACAGCGGTTCTGGATTCTCTCAGCACGGTTCTTGATTCGTTTGAGAGTTTTTAAGTGTGTACGTTGTTTTCGTTGTCGACCTGTTAACAATCCCCCATTGATGGGCGACTTGCCTTCTGAACGTGTCACATCTGCTGGGACCTTCGAACGGACTCGTATGGACTATGCTGGACGTATCACCATAAGGCTCAACAAGCTGCATTGCATGGTCACCCGGAAAGCCTATCTCTCCACTTTCATCTGTTTTGTGATGAAAGCCATACACATGGAGATTGTTACAGACTTGACCGCTGACAGTTTTGCTGCAGCCCTTACCCAGTTTGTATCGCAGAGAGGTTTGTGTGCTCATCTCCACTCTGACTGTGGGACCAATTTCATAGGAGCTTCAAAACAGCTCAGGCGATCTTTCACCCAGCTCTTCTGGTCTCCACTACTGGAAAACTTTGCCTTGGCCCCATCAATTAGTTTTCATTTTCTCCCTCCTGCCAGTCCTCACCAAGGAGTATTGTGGGAAGCTGCTGTAAAGTCTGCTAAATATCATCTCAGGCGAGTAATTGGGAACCAAATTCTCACTCTGGAAGAATTGATTACGCTCTGTACTAGAGTTGAAGCAGTCCTCAATTCCAGGCCTCTGACTCCACTGTCTTCAGACCCAAATGACTTTGCCGCCCTCACACCTGGACACTTACTTATGAGTAGACCTCTGGTAGTTGTACCAGAGTCCTCTGAAAATAGTGACATGTCTATCGAGAAGGTGGAAGTTGGTGTGCGCATTAGCAAACCAGTTTTGGAAGCGATGGTATGGAGAATACCCGCAGTAGCTGCAACCTAGGGATAAGTGGCAAACCCAACAGCCAGCACTTGAAATTGGAGATTTTGTTCTTGGGGAAGAAGAGCGCTTACCACCCCTTGGCTGGTGCCTAGCTAGAGTGGTAAACATTCATCCTGGAAGAGACGGTGTGATCAGAGTAGCAGACATGTGCACCAACAAGGGACAGCTGCGTAGGCCAGCACACAAGCTGTATCGTCTACCTGCATAATGAAGTCTTCCAGTGGTGTCATGTAAATATGTATAGTATCTGTAGCATGTAAAACTGTGTTGTGACTTGTTGGACTGAATCTCGGAGACCTCTGCCTGTCTCGCGGACGGTATGTTGCGTATTGTGCAGTATGCAATCAGACTTTTGTATCCTTCCGCGGAGATCTATTTTCTTCTACAGCAATGGCGTCGCCGCAAGTAGTTCCTGATGCCAGTTTGATTCAAGATGGTGACGTGGTAAGTCCACCGCGGGCGTGTCCGGCAATATAAACGCATAATTGTGTGTTATTTCTCAGTCTATGCTAAACACCTGGTGGAGGAGTACCTGGTGCTTTGGGCTCCATCGAACTATACCAGTTTGGCAGAGCTTGAGAGGCCTCATTACGTGTGTGGATTTAGCTTTGTGCTGATTGGTCTGCCAGCTTTTCCCTTAAGGGTTGCGCTTGCATAAGGTTAACTTAGTACTTTCAGGAAATTAGAATACAGAGAATAGATTGAAAAACACGTGTTGTGTTAAAAGATTAATAGAACATGGTGGCTTCGCACTATTTCCTAAGCTAATACAACTTACTTACAGAAGTTAAATCTAAAGTGAACGGCCAAGTGAAGGTGGCCTGGAGTAAAAGCTAAGTGAACGTGAGGATGATTACTTCTGGATAGAAAAGTTACTGGTACGTTAACGTATTCAACAATGTCAAACTAACAGAGGATGTTCTGAAAGAACACTTGGGGGAGGGGGGGGGGGGGCAGGAACCAGAAGGGTAGTTGTCAACGTTTGTCACACCATCCAGTGAGTGTAGGGAGGTCCTGAAGGGATGTCGTCGTGACCTGTTACCAGAAGTTTCTGGGTTTAACACCAGGAAGGGTGGTAGGAGAGAGCGATGTCTACAGGAGCCTCTGGAGGGGATCCAGTCTCCCAGAAGCTGCAGTGGCTGCAGAGATTCAGCAGCTGCTGAAGAAGTGTTGAGCTTCTGGTCAGCTATGTCTTTAGCTGGGTTGAGATTCTGGCCCTTGCGAGCTGTGGGATCTCCGGAAACCCTAGTGCTCACGTACCCCAATGGCAACCTCCGGCTCATGCACGCGGTGGAGGTGCAGAGTCTGAAGAGTGTTAGCCGTGCCAGCCCTTTTATACAAATCTTTTCAAGGAGCTTAGCGCTACTCAAGGGTCCGAGGTGTGGGGAAAGATAGCCTAGGCCACAGGGGTTGAGTACTCTGAGATGCTGAGGCGGCTATCATCCCATATCTCGACCACAGGCGCTGGTAAAATATGTGCTGCTCTCCAGTGGCATACTCTGACACTAGCGTGACCTTCGCTGGAGGGGGCAGGTGTCTCAGGCAGTACAATCTTCGGCCAGGAGGGTGTTGGCGTGACGTCTTCTTGGCGAGTCTGGGCAGAACAGTGCAGGCTAGGATCACATGTTTGTAGTATCTTTTGATGTATGCCATGCCTCTTCAGTGCTGTTGTGATTGATTAACCTGTCCCAGTATGAACAGTGCTCTCAAAGATGGGGCGAAGTCATAAAGTAGAGTAAGCATCCTAGATGCGGGAATGCATCATGCGTCAATGTCCCCCCCCCCCCCAACACAATTTCGACGTAGAACCATCTTGGAGGGGAAAATATTTTTTTTCTGCCTTTTCAGTTTGGAGCTGGGTACTAGGACATTAGTGGTTTGGTCTCTAGCATGGCGCTTTCTCTGCATGTTAGAGTTGTGGAGGGATAGCGCATCTCCCTTTTCGTGGTCGGCCGGATGGCGACATTTTGTAATAGTTTGTCTCATGTGTTTACCATGAAATCAGTTACATAGATCATTAACATAACCAATTACAGTTGAGTTATGAGTGTAATGTTCATAAAGGAAATCTAGTGCCTAACATAAGGTGGTTTTGTACTGGCCCCACTAAAACTGCATGCAGCATGAAAACAACAGCCCAAAGTGCACACAGCTGTTACGTACATACCCACAAAATGTTCAAAATACAAATTTAATTTACAGTACTTGCATCCGAGGCCAGCATGCCATGAAGCGGAATACCAAACACAAATTTGAACTGGCAGCCGTAAAGGAATTTAGATGTTGACTGCACCACAACAGCTACAAGTATCAGATATGCAACTATGTCAACATGATTTAAGTTAAAATACGAACTCTCACTAAAAATTGGTAACATGGCACTCCATGACACTTTATTGATGGTAACACCCCTTAAACGGTTATTAAAATTGAAACGTCTTTTAGGGACAAGAAAAGAGAGCTAAGTGCTATCTCACTCAATTAAAAATGAACTCCAATGGCCCAAGACCATCAATTATGTATGCACGAGGAGAGGGGGAACAAACCACAGAGGATAGGGAAACCTAATATTATGTCTGGTGTGATGATTTGATACATTAAATCCTCCATACTTCAGAAAACAAGAGAAAATTATTAAAATAGGTTTTCTTTCATAGTTCGGAAAATTTTCATTCTGTAATGGATATGTGGACCATGTATTTTTAGATTGTAAATTTCTGTGTTCACAGTATATCATTTCTGGATTGCAACATAACAAATATTTACTAAAGAGTTTTCAAAAAAATTTTCCCTTTATTATTTTAGCATAATAATAACTTCTGCCAGACAAAATAATTATGCTGATTGCTTCATTATAGTGTGCATGCTCTTTTCTCTCAAGTTTTTCCCAAAACATGCTCTGATTTGCAAATAAATTTCCAGAGTTTGCAATAAGCTTAGAAGCAAGTGACGAGTTCCTTTGGGAACGAGTGATTGATATGCCTGAGAAAGATCTACAGGCCTCTCCATACTCAGAGGAGAAGATGGTCATCAAGCTATCAGAGTTCAGGTAATATGATGTGCATTTACAAAGGCAGAAGTTAATTTTAGAGAAAAATTTTAGGGGATATAAAACCCTTAAAAAACATTGGGTGGGGGGGGGGGTGTAGTATTTTAACCACCATTAATATAAGCATGTATTTCCATTTTGGTATTTACAGTGAATACTCACTGAACTGAATTAACTTGGCCATGAGCCTCATAACTTTATTCATGCATCGGTCAAGTGAAACTGTGGAATTATTAGAAAAGTAAATATTATACAGATCTGCTCATTCTTATATATAGATACATTTAAAAAAAAAAACAGAGAGGAAAAGAAATAATTTCAATTTGCACAAATGGTTTCCTAACACTATTTATAGAGTTGTTCCGATACTGATACTAAGTATCGGTATTGGCCGATACTTTGCCTTTTTTCGATATATTTGTATTGGCCCAATACTTTAGTATCAGTTGTAGACAATGAAGTCAGGTTATTACTTTCTTCAGGCACAAAAATGACAGTATTTCAGTTTGTATACGTCGCACATTAAAATAAAATAAAATAAAAAGAACAAATACTGTATTTACTCTTGAAAAGTGCACTCTTTTTTCCCAAAATAAAGGAAAGAAATTCTGGAGTGCATGCTATACATGGAATAAAAAAGAAGAACCCGGGGGGGGGGGGTGTTAGCCATAAATTTTCCAGGGATGTTGAGGGAAATGGCGAACTGTCTGTTGTCTCATCTCTCGCTCTTACATCACTCCTCTCCCTTTCTCTTTCAGCCACCCTTCAGTTATGTGTTGGTCGAAACCCCCCCCCTTCATGGCATTCTGTCACACCACAAAACCAGAGCTGCCACATGTTTACAGCCCCCCACCCCCTTGTAATAACACCCAGATGGTTGCCTAATTCCAACATCCCTCTTTGTTTCCATGGCAGAGGCTAGCGAGCCATGAGCCATGTTAGTTGGGGGGCAGGAAGAAGGACAGAGGAAACCATTTTTATTTTAGATAAGGGTAGTGCGATATTCTAGCATGGCAAAAAAAAGAGCCGGTTACTGCTAAAAGGAGAAAAAAGAAAAACGAAGTTGGAAATGTTGAGTAGTAGGAGTAAGAAGTTTCTGGAATTTTTTTAATTTCGAATTTTTACACTCAAGTTATTTAATTAAAGTATTTTTCAAATGTAACATAATCACTACACATTAATGTAAAAAAGAATAATTTGTTCTATACTTACTAACAGGTTACCACAAATTTTCAGTGCAATTTTATTTTAAAAAATTTTTTCCCTGGAGCTTGTTGCAAAAATAATGGTGCTTACTATACACGAGTGTACATTATACACCAGTAAATACGGTATGCGTCGCTCAAAATAGTTGCACCAAACATCACTTGTATTCCAAAGCAAATGGTTTCACCTGAAAATGTCATGCAAAACATGTTAACGAGGAATTATTATTTGTAAAGATTTTTTTTTTGTGTTTAAGGGTTTGTTTTATCCGGTAAGGTTGGTGTTTCATTGTATTGGACATAAAATTAACATGACTTTAAAACATAATATTTATTTAACTCAAAGGCCCAGCATCTTCGCGAATAAAATTTTATGCTCAAAAGCATATAACACATGTCAGCAAAAAATTGTTTGAACATCGAGTGACTTGTATTATAAGTGTTAATTTTCAATAACTTCTTGCTGGGAAATCTCAGGATTTATATTAATTTATTTCAATAGAAACACGTCTTCGAATAAACTGATAATATGTAAGTGCCTATTCGACACCTTTTGCCATCTAATAATGGGTAGATAAGCACCAAGCCGAGTGCAGTGTAACTCATGACGGAAAATCAGAGGACATGGTTTTGAATGATTAATTATTTAAGGCAGTGAAGAAATCAATTATAATCATCTCATTTGTGTCTCAAAATTACAAGTCTTTTTTGCTGTAAAATATGATTAATTAAAGACAGGTATTTGTCACGCATGCAAGGTGTCGCCAATAGGTAGTGGCATGGGGGGAGGTACCCCCCCCCCCATAAACCAACCGACATGACACTGCCCGATCAATAACTTCTCTGTGCACTCTTAGCTGATAGTGCGTGCAGGACATTTAAAATTTGACTTACATTTGGTGTCATATTATTTTTGCATTTTCAGAGGGTTCAGCTCACATTTTGTGTCTGATTACAATAAATTATATACAGTATTTTAAGGCATTATTTATTTATTTAAATGAGTCTAGGAAAAAAAAATTTTTTCAATGTATTATTAACAGAAATACTTTTTCTAAAATTCAGTGTGAAGGGCATTGATATCGGTTTATTGGTATCGGGGTATCTGTATTGGTATCGGGAAAACATGGTATCAGAACAACTGTAATTATTTATTTGACATTAAAATATGGAACTATTTCCCATCCATCATTACCTACTTTACTGGGCACATGTCACTCAGTGTGCCCGTTAAAATATATGCAGGCAGGGGTAGTGACTTTTTTCTAAGGTTGATTTCAAAAGTGCCCACTTTATCGTGAACAGCCTTTAGCTACTCATTCTAGTGTATGAGTGGCAAAAAAATGAGACAACCACCAGCAAGAGAAAGAATTGCAAAGGTGTACAGAAGGTGACACCACAGTTTGAGTGTCGAGTAAAACTGCTCGTAAAAGTTGATTGCCACATCAGCATTTCCAGATTACAAGACTTCTACAACTCTGAAGTCACAGAACCCATATTCCCCTTAACAGTACAGCACATATTGGTGCATATGAAGTTCCACAGCAGATGACCCTCCTATCATCTCTTCTTTATGAATCATCGTTGCTAACTGGCTGTTAATGATAAAGCGAGCACTTTTGAGACCCTATTTAATTTTTCCTTTCAGCCATTTTTTGGCCTTTAACCACTTTATTAAATAAATATCGCCTTATAAGTAATAATCACAGTGTGTATATTCCACCACACTTGGAAGTTAACGTCTAAGGCTAAAATAAAATATATTTATTGATTATTATTCCTAATGAGATGTCTTTCAAAAGTGCTCATTTTACCATGAATAGCCTATAACTTTTGTCACCTGGGCCTGCGAACATGCTGATTGGAATGTCAAGAATTGAAAGAGAATTGTTGGTCCAATGAATCAAGGTTTTTGGTACACCAAGCCATCAGCTGTGTGCATGTATGGTGTCAACAGTATAAGGCTAGCGATCCTTCTTGCATTGAGTGATGAGTTACCAGCTGGTGGGAGTGGTTGTATGGTGTGTGGATGCTTCTATTCATGGAATTGGATAGATATAGTGTCTGGACCATCACATGACAACTGTTGTTTATCATGATATATTAGGGAACCATGTTTATCCCATAATGCAGCACTTGTATCGAATTTGGGGACAACATATTCCAGGACAACAATGTGCAGTGCTATCGAGGAAGGACTGTTCTTGAATGTATTATGTGATGGACCTAGCCCATAGGGTAATTTGTAAATTCCCTCCTGGCTGCCTCTGCTGTTTTACGTCAGGGCTTGCATGAGAAGCAGGTGGGCAGTGGGTTGCTTTACTCCCCCCTCTCCCCATGTCATGTGATGTCAGCAAATGGGAAGAGAAGAAAAGGAGACATGCAACTTGCATGTGTGAGAGAGTGTGCAGTTTGGTGGTACACACTTTCTCAGAGAGTACAGTACAATTTCAAGTGGCCAAGTCCTTGATTATCTGCATAATATTCCTGTAAGTAGGATCCCTCTGTGTGTAATAGCACTCTGCCAGCTTTGTCTGGATCTGCATCTAAACCCCTATGTGGGACTCTCTCAAGATCGGCATTCCATCTGTTCCTGAAGGCAGACCCTTGATGTTAGGCTGTAGAAGTGCCCATTCAGCCCAGAGGTATAGTCGTTGGGTGGTGTGTCAAGAGGTAGTTCCCCACCAGTAGGTCATGGAGGTGTCTCACTCAGCCTTTGGGCCATATTCCAAGGGCAGTGTGCAAAGTAAATATCTCTCGAAGAGCCTTAAGCTCTCTTGAATGTTGTGGTCCCTTGGAGAGGTCTTCCTTATTTGAAAAGGTTGATGCAGGGAGTTAGGATGTTCCCAGTAAATTATGCCTCATTGTATACTTTGTTTCCTCAGTTCTAGCTAGATGACCTAACCTCCCCATTTGTTTACTTATATGTGTAAGCTGCATTATCATAGCTGAAGACAAAGGAGACACCTGACAGGGACCCACACCCCTCACCTCGTACCAAACAACTCCACCAACTACTCAGCATTACCATGGGCACACATCTATACTGACTTGACTAAGGTGTATAACAGACCTTCTGCATCATGCACCGGCCTTGATTAGCTCACAGTAGGCTGCTATCAGGGTTACGAGGTGTCATCACTGTGGGTATCAGCACCTAGTGGAATCCCCGCTGAAACATGTCTGGGTTATCTCATTGTGTCTGCCACCTCTCTTCCCCCCCCCCCCCCCCCACTTTCCCATTGCCATTCATTTGCTGGTACCTAATGGCAACCTGTTTATCACCTTACCCATCCCTACCTACCGAGGTATTATCATAAAATACTGGATACGAAGCAAGCCTGATATATCAATTTTCTCTCTTCAGACAATGTGTTACCTCAGAGGACACCAGACCCTGTTGTAAAGTGTCTGTATGTCAGTGATACCAGACTAACGAAAAAGTGTAATTTTTAGATCTATCTGTGCCGTGTGACTCCCGTCACTGTTTACTACTTTAATTGGAAACCATAACTTGGATGTGTCTCATGTATCCCAGTCCTTAACTGACAGTTTTCGGTCACATTAGGTCAACACTCGTAAAATCAGCCTGAAGCCAGAATGGCTTTGAACTTGGGGCCATATGCTACAAAAACTCGTGTAACTCTACACCTGACACGACATGCACTGTCATGATTCCTGCAGCATCATGCCTGTGATGTCACAGCAATGGTGCTCTTATTCCATTTTCGCCTCCACCCTGGTTCCCTAGAATGTATCTAACAAACAGAGTGCTATGCAAGACTAGTCCCTACGTTGGCTTCGCATCTGTCCTCAGAACCACATTGAAACTCCAGTAATTTATAGTTATAACCATTTACTGTTGTTCACTGTTTGTTGCTTCTTCATGCTGTAATCTTCTCATGTTCTCCTTCCAGCAAGTTGGTGTGCTTGCCCATAGCATATGTGTGCAATAACACACACTGTTCCTTTAATACTCAGAGAAGTAACTTGCACACAGCCAACCACCTGCCTTCAGCACACACCACCATCTTCTATGCCTAAAATAACCAATGAAGTTATTAACTTGGTGGTCATAATCCAGAAAGCACTCAGTGTAAGCCAATAATAGTGTAGTGAGACTTGCTATGCTGAGACTTACAAAGTTATTACATGAAAATGAACTGTTTTTGTGTAAGTGGTGAGGCATGCCCTGAAAGTAAAGGTGTTTGTCATTGGAACCAAATAAAGTAACAAATATGGATGTGTAAAATGTTACCAAATGGCAGAATAACCAGGTGCGCTGCATTATATTCCTTCAGCTGGAGGGTTCCTTCATGCTTTGTTTGCTTTGGTAACCTTTGGCTGCGACCCCTTTGGGTTTGTGCTGGGCAGTACCGCTGCTGCCATCTCTTGGTGGAATGGCAGCAGGGAGGTTTGGTGTGTATGCAGGTGGTATCCGCTGCTCGCTTAATGGCAAACTGCATGCCCATGTCTGCTTCTTAGTGGGTTTACAAGCGGCGGGGGCGATGATGTGACTTCTTATCATTATGTGGGTGTAGGCCTTGGAGGTGGCCAGTCGGGGTTCATCTTCCTTGGGAGTACGTGACGCACATGTGATGATGCGGAGTCGACAATAATTATGTGTAAGAAATGTCTGGCGTCACAAGTTTGGTGGAATTTGATTTGTTGGTTCAGAAGTTTTTAGGGCGGATACACACAGATACACTCACCCACACAGACAGGGAAGTAATCTCATAAGTCTATTGTTTCTTCAGAAAATAGGCTAATAAAACCACAAAATCATATCCCTAACTGCAAACAATACAGTTGAAGCAGAGCAGAAGACCCTGCTAGGTATTGCAGATTCTGTGAGCAGACACATGGACAAGCATCCTCAAATGTACTAAGTACAGATGTTTGCACGTGAGACTGTCTGTTCAGAGGTCTACCGAGTTGCAGCTCATGGACCATTGCCCATAAATCTGCCCAATCAGCATAGTGCAGTGAATATCAAGTGTAGACCAGGAAACACTGTGATTGTGTCCTGTTTATAGATGATTGAAGGTTCAATTTTCACATTGATTCTTGGCATGTTTGTGTATGATGAGAACACCATTGTATTTCTAGTCTTGCTGAAAGAACCACCAAGGGGGGAATATCAGGAGCCAGAGGGGCTTGGCTTGAATTTGAGATTTTCTTTATCAGTGCATCAGTTTTTCAGGGATGTTAAGGGTGCACATTTACAATTTATGGATGACAATACCTATTCTCATCGAGCTGTATTGTTGAATGATTTCCAGATGTTAGATTGGCTGGCCAGGTCCCTCTATCAAGAATACCAGGGACACACTTGGGCTTGCATCGGGCAGTACCTCCATATGCTGCCGATGGCTTTGGCACAGGAGTGGGACTTCATACTGCTCAACATTCTTGTTCTCTGCCGTGAGAGCACATTGGTACTATGCCGCTGCTCATTATGACCTATTATGTGATTGGCAGACTGTCGTGTTGACGAGAGATTACCCATGGTGATTGAGTATATCTCAATCCCACACCCATGGGAGCTATCAACATAAATAATGGCCTAATTGGCTGGTGGTGTTTGTCGACATGAAACATACTTTGACGTGACTCATGTTCGGAATGACTATGTGCCATAGTAACTCTCTACTAACTCACCACACATTGGTGGTGTGTGTCACATGTTATGCCTGATATCATGTGATGTGTTTTTGCTAGGACTATTGCTTACAAGATGGGTAAAAATCTGTTACAAACACCTTTGGATGTTCTGTTAAATTAAACAGATGACGTTTGTTGTTATTCATATCATTATCCTTCATTTTACGATGGGTGGTTACAGCTTATTCATTGTTCGTTAAACTTTTTTGGAACTAACCCTCAAAATTTATTCCTCCTTATAATTGCTTGTAATATAGTACAAAAAATGCTGCTGAAGTACGTGCTTACAATAATGTTGACTGTAAATGATCAAAAATAGTTATAAATCTCAGTGTCTTATTATTTTTTTATTGGAAATGTTGGCTTGTGAAGTAAGTTATTTATATGCATTAGAATAAGACTTTGAGTGATATTTACATTTGTATTTTTTGGTTTCAAAGCATTGCTTGATGAACGCATGTGTACTAGCCTATGCGTCCATGTTAGTGTTAATAATATGTATTTGCGTGTGGTGGAAGGCAGATTGAAGAAACTAAGTATGGCTTTCAAAATTTTTCATTTAACCATGAACCAACTATAGCAGTATTTTCCAAATGGTGGGTTGCAACCTGGTACCGGGTCAGAATATCATAACTTACAAAGCGATGCGGGGTGGTGCAGGAGAAATAGGCAATACGTTTTAAGGAGTCACGAAAAAGACTCTTAAAAATAACCAGATCACAGGAGAAAAAGTTTGGGAAACACTGAACTATAACATAAAAATGAAGAGATTTTTCTGTGACTATGTTAATTGTATTTATACTCTGTAAGGTAGAAGGAGAGTGAGTGGCTTTTGGTGGACCACTGCACCTGACTGTACAACATGCAGGACTTGTTAAAAAGAGTACACACTAACCAAAATTGTCAGAAAAGCACTATTTATGTTGCATATGAAAGAAGAATGCATATATTTGTAACGCAATAAACTATTTTGCTGGATTTCACTTATTTACATATTTTTAAAAGTAAATTATTTATAAAAATTATATAAAAGGACAGGAATTCAGGTACCCACAGTGTAGTACTTGTCAACAGGCACACACAAACTAGGACGACACATTTGCCATGTGGTTGCGAGATATAAACATTTCGCTGGCTAAACCACCTTCATCAGGCAGCGAGTTGTAGAACACTGCAGGATGGTGGAAAGGCCCTTTTAGTGGTAAACCTAGCAGCTGGGTCGCGAACTAGGGTGTGGCTGGAAGATTGAAAAATTGCCAGTATAGCTGATGAGTGTGGTAGGAGCTATGATTGTCTTATGTTGAGACCACTCTACTTCTGCCTTAAGACTCTTCATACCAGTTGTACACCTTAATTATACAAAATAAGGGATTTTACTGAAAAATTGAGTTAAATGTAGTTATGACTATGATGGTATGATGTGCAATTGTATCACAGGAGAAATAATACTGATGAGCTAACTGTGATGAACTACTTTGATGAAGCAGAAATCCACTGCATGATTTACATGGTTAGCGAAGACAAGAGTGTTTTCTTGGAGAACACACTACAAGATATTGTTGCAAAAATTGGCAAGCCACGTAACTATGGTATGTATAAATAGTATTTCCTGTTACCTCAATAGACTGTTCTCTCAGTTAAAT
The DNA here is from genome assembly GCA_029891345.1 of Dryococelus australis. Classification (NCBI taxonomy): domain Eukaryota; kingdom Metazoa; phylum Arthropoda; class Insecta; order Phasmatodea; family Phasmatidae; genus Dryococelus; species Dryococelus australis. Next base: position 88,951,998 of record CM057001.1, on the reverse strand, counting down.
GTTTTTAATGTATGTAGTAGGGCAGATTGTTAACAACAATGAAAGTACAAATGTCATCAGATAATATCTGCACAGTTAATCTTTTTATAGTATGAAAGTTTAACTCGTAGGTAATTTTCTGTTACTCTTACTACACTTATTCATAGCTGATGAGTTGTTTGAAAAAGTCATTTTGTATTAAAAATTCCAATCTAAAATTATTTGTAGTTGAACCATATTTCTTTCTGCTGAGTTTTGAATTCTGAATCCTTGTAAAGAATTATTTTATCTTATCTGTGTCCACATTTGACTCTTTGAGATGATCTGAGGTGTGGGGATATAGAATTAGCAACAAGATTTACATGGCAATATCATAGTTACCCATGGCTTGGGTGGGAAATAACTAAGTCGAAATTTAGTGGGCGATTGAGAGGATTTAAGGGAATTGTGCATTCCATATAGCCAGGGGTAGCTCAGGTTAGCATAAGTTCTGTAGTCCCAGGTTTATGGTTTAACACCTGTAATACTAATCCCATGTACTTCAGGGCTATTCAGTTAGTCTTACCATCTGCAAAAAAAATTACAATGCTTGACTGGCCATACTCACTTATGACAAAGTAATGGTTTTCTTTGATGTACCACAACTGACATCCATAATCCCTTCTGAACTCTCCCCTCCCTCCCCCTCATCCTAAGCAACATCATCGCCAAACTCCCACAGTATCAGCATTGTCACCTTAGAGTGGGCCTGTGATGTCTACTGCCACTTGGATGCAGGCAACCTGTGGTGTATGCATACCTGTATTAGTGGCTTGGTGCATTCTACCCCTTAGACCAGCCTTTTAGCCAAGTACTGAATGTACATTCCACTTGCATGGTAATAAAACAAGCTTTGTCTCCTCCATTGTGTAACAGAGTCACGTTGATCATGGGTACTTATGAGAGAGGGGGTTGCCTTGTGGCGTCAGCACTGCCTGTGAATTGGATAGGACAAAGACCGGCTTCTATTTCGAGGGTGTTTTCCACAGCTTTGGGTGGACAGTAGTTGCAAAATTTTTACTCTTAGATACCCTGGCAAATTAAGTGATGGCGAACACACAGGGGAAGGGTGGGGGTGAGGAAGGTCACACCTAGGGGTTATTGGTCTCACATCGAGACGTGTAAATTGGGGAATGTAGGATTTTTTTTGGGGAAATAGTGCCAGTTAAGTAATTGTACATATTCATGTAACTATATACTTCTTTTAACAGCACATTTTTATTGTAACTCCTAAATTTTATAATGTTTCAAAATAATTGAGGAATTTTAGTATTTAATTGTTTTAATGTAATATTTGAATTATATAAAAATATAGGTATTCAAGTACTCACAGTGTAGTACTTATCGACAGGTACACACACAGAAAGTAGGTCGACACATTTTTTCACGTGGTTGCGCGATTGCGACGTTTCACTGGCTAAGCAGCTTCATCAGGTGGCGAGTTGTAGAACACTGCAGTATGGTGGATCGGCCATGTTAGTGGTAAACTTAGCGGCCAGGTGGCGAACTAGGGTGCAGCAGGAAAATTGAAAAATTGCCAGTATAGCTGATGAGTGTGGTAGGAGCTGTGATTATCTTATATTGAGGCCTGCGGCTACCTAGGTTTTGTTATAAATTGGAGAGCTAATTCCCAGCGTCTGAGTTCTGAGTTATTGCTTGAAGGTGGTAGGGCTGTCACAACTCTGGTACTGTAGCAGGAATAAAAATCTTTGCTATGTGATGCTGCATGTGCTGCAACTGGTTTGCCCTGTAGGTTATTGATGTGAACTATGGCTTGTTTGGTATCTGCTCTATGGTCATTCATTCTTCCTGAGTGTGTTGGTGGTGAGGCCGATGTATTCTGCATTGCAGTGTTGACACTGTAGCTGATAAATCAGATTTTGTGTTGCACAGTTGTGGTTGCCTTGGATGGGGTATGTACGGCTAGTGAGTCTGCTATTGATAGAATTTGAGGGTTGGTGGATGGCACAGGTGCCACAGCGTGAGCTTTTGCATGGGTGGGATCCTTTGAGGGTGATGGTTTGGTTGGCATTTGTGGTGGGCTGCAGCTTTGGAACAACCAGTTTGTTGCAGAGGTTAGGTGGCCTTTTGAGGACACCAATCTGGGTGGTTTGGAGCCCTACCCTAACCTGTTATAAGCACTTTATAAACATTCAAACACCACACATTGTAATGATTCTTGGTCACACAGACACCATACTGCATACTAACTAGACAACAACAAAAAAAACACAATGGTGGCAGACACTGCCAAAGTCAGTGTATAGTCTCACATTCATGAACAATTTGCATTCCCAACACTTTTCCTTAAATTGTTCACATGCAATCTCAACTCTACAAACATAAAAACATATCAGTGGAACATACAGTTAAAGACAGAACAAAGTACTGAACTGCTGAACTACAGCACTACTGAACAAAATAAATTATTTGAGCCCCAAGAAATGAATAAAATTTTCATGTTTTTCTTTAATGAGAGGCTTAGTCAGTATATATTTCAACATTTCTTCAGAGGGTAAATACTTGAGTTCAATTGTTTTGTCTTGAACGTGTTTCCTCAAAAAATGGTGTCTCACATCTATGTGTTTTGATCTTTGGCTAGTAACATTGTTTTTAGCTTAATGAATAGCTCCTTTGCTGTCACAATATACAATAGAGGGCTTATGATCATGTTTTGGGTAAAATTCATTGTACAGAGTTCTGAACGACAGGGTCTCTTGCACCGTGGAACTAAGGGCCATGTATTCAGCCTCAACAGTGCTTAGTGCAACTGTTCGCTGTTTCGTACTGGACCACAAAATTACTCCACCCTGATATTTGAGGCTGCTGTCAGTAACTGAATGTCTATTATTATTTTCGTTACCCCAATCTGCATCACTGTAGCTCATTAACTCATCATTGCAGCAGGTGTCAAATTCTAACTTAAGATCCCTGGTTCCCCTCAAACACCAAAATATTCTTTTGACGGTGAGCCAATGAAATCTCCGGGGGTTTTTGTTGAACTGTCTTAAGCAACTCACACCCTATGAGATATCTGGTCTCGATATCTGTGACAGGTACAAAAGGCTACCTATGGCCTGTTGGTATAGCACTATCTCATTACAAAACACAACACTTTCACTGTCACGGTTTGCTGAGTTCTTCGACGGATTCCTAAGGTTCAAGCCGGCTTTCGTGGGTGTTGTGAGTGGCTTGCATTCAGACATGCCGAATTTTTCAAGCATATGGTCAATGTAGTCTGCCAGGTCAATCCAAGTTTTTCTTTTTGTAGTCTCTGGTGATTTTCATACCTAGGCATTTTCTTACTTTTCCAAGATTTTTCATGTTGAACTCCAATTCAAGTTTCTTCTCAACTAACTTTTGAATGTGGGGTTCATTCGCAAAGAGAATAAGATCACCAACGTATATGGCACATACAATAAGATGTTTGTCTGTGTGCTTAAAATATATGCACAGATCTGCTTTTGACTGCTGGAGTCCCATTCCTATGAGAACTTGGTTCAAACAACAATTCCAGCATCTTCCGCTTTGCTTCAATCCATATATCTATTGCCATTTTTAATCGCCAGACCTTACCAAGTTGTTTGTCTTGCAGCTCTTCTGGAGGTTGTACATATATTTCCTCATCTAACTTACCATGTAGATAGGCAATTTTCACATCATATGAGTTATTTCAAAATATTCCTCAACTGATAATGCAAAAAGGTATCTCAACAAAGAGTATTTAATAACTGGTGAGAAGGTTTCCTTGTAATCAATCCCTTGTTTTTGTTCACAGCCCTTTACTACTAGTCGTGCCTTGTACTTGGGATTAATGGCTTCGTTCCACTTAGCCGCTTGTTTACCTGCTAATGCTTCCCCTGGGGTATTTAGTTCATTATTTTCAGGAACAAGGTAGGATACAAAGTCTGGAACCACTTTAGGTTTCGGAGTGCGACTTGATCTCCTTAACTGTTCAGGTTTAGAGGCAACTTCTGGTTGATCTTCTTTCTCGAAACCACAAAAAAAGTTTGTAATTTTTTATCAAAAGTTGAAAAAATGTCTTCATAACTGTTTTTCTTGCAATACAACCACATCATCAATGTTAACCATGGACAGCACTTGGGGAGTTTTCACCTTCTCTGCACCTTTCTCTTCTAGAAAGATAACTTCCCCCCTGACGACAACTTGTTTGGTGATTTGGTTTATGAGACGATAACTTTTTGTGTCATCACAATAACCTGTGAATAATAATTTTCCTGAATATGGGTCCCACTGTTTTCTCTTTTCCTTTGGTATATGCGCCATTGCTTCACAACCAAAGGTTCAAATGTACCCTAGGTCTGGTTTTCTGGAATACCATGTTTCGAAGGGACTTTTACCCTTGAGGGCTTTAGTTGAGCTCCTGTTGTTGAGATGAACCGCTGTTGAAACTGATTCAGCCCAATACGCTTTAGGCAACCCTGCACCCTGAAGTAGGCATCGCACCTTTTCAGCGATTTTGTGGTTGGTGCACTCTGCTACACCATTCTATCGTGGTGAAGCTCTTGACTGTGCGCTGGTGCCTGATACCCTTCTTGCTCAAAAAAATTTGTCATTAATCTGTTGATAAACTCTGTTCCATTGTCGGAACAAAAACATTTCATGCTCTTGCCAGTATGATTCTCAACAAGGGCACAATATTCTCTAAACACCTCATGTACTTAGTCTTTGGAGGCTAAGAAATATACATGTATGTATCTGGAAAAATCATCAATTAGAACAAAAAAATATTTGCTACCCCTTATGACACAGTTTCTGAGGGCCCACATAAGTCTGCATGAATTCTTTTGCTTTGAATTTGCTTGGCTTGAGTGGTAAACGAATCTGTTTGCCCTTTGCACATGTTTCACAAGGTAACTTACTAACTTCTAAGTTATCTACACCATAAGCCGTCGTTTTCAACAAGTACATGTCATTCCTGATTAGGTGCCCTAACCGATGATGCCATAAATTTTCATTGCCAGTGACAGCATAAGTTTGACCAACATTAACAGCTTGTGATGTATCTAACTGATAGATACCATTATGTAATGTTACAGTGGCAATCAGCTCATTTTCCTGATTTATTACTTTGCCACCAGTTTTGTCAAAAATAACTGTGTGGCCTTTATTGGTATTTTGACTTACTGACAGTATGTTCACTGTAATACCTGGTGCGTGATGTACATCATAGGCTTTAATAACACTCAAGTTACTGCCAACTGATAATTCAATGTCCACATTCCCCACGGACTTAGTCACGAGTGCTTCATTGTTTGCAGTTAATATTCTTGCCTTAGATGATGACACTGGATTCTTAAACTCTTCTTTTGTTGGATGTACAGATGCACACGAATCTAGAAACCATAAAGAATTGCTGTTAACACATTTTTAGCTTGCACGTATACAAATGTAAACATTTTTCTTGTTAGTCCGTTTTGTTTTGCCAGTTCTATTGTCACGTTTTTCACTCACTTTCTCTTTTGTGTGACAATCTGTGGCAAAGTGTCCCAGTCGGTTGCAATTGTAGCACCTGCAAGGCTGCTTGGTTTGTTTACTATTAATGAATTTACTGTTATTGCCACTACGAGAGCCGACACTAGAAGATTGATTGCTGTAGAGCGCTGTGTCAATGTTCGATGATTGAACTTGGTTGTTACCTAATTTTACGTCTTGTAGCAATTTGACTTTAATAGCATGGGCAGTTATTATGGTCCCCGAACTCTCCAATCCCATTATCATGGGTTTATACTCCTCCAGAAGACCTGCTAGCAGCAATGTCTTCTGAGATGTTGAATTTCATATCTCCGAGGCATTGAGCGGTTGAGGTAATCTGATTAACATATTCTTCTACTGAGCCACAACTGTCCAGGCGAGTCAAGATAAGTTGACACAACAAGCAGAGTTTTCTCATCAGGCCGGAATCTTCAAAAAGCGTTTGGATCATATTCCAAGCTTGTTTGATGTCTCACATGTTTCAATGTAGTGGATCAAGTCATTTTCCACAAGCAGGAAGATTTTTGATAGAGCCTTGCAATCATTTTTCTTTCATCTCTTCTGGTTTGACGGTGCCTTGAACGACGCCCCACTGGTCTTCTAGGCTTAGAAGTGCTTTCATTTGAAATTTCCATGAACCATACTTTTCTCAGCACTTCAGTTTCTCCACACAGGATAAACAGCTTGCTGCCACCATGATTGCTTGTCGGCGTGAACTGCTTCTAGGATCTAGAACTCTCGACTTGTTTTCTTGTGGCTGTTAACTTTGTTAACCCAAGTTTGGTGCTTCTAGGCCCATAACCATTATTGGGTTGCAGTGGTTGTGGATATAAGAAACATATCTGAACATTATAAGCATTTTAAAGACATGAAAACACTACACATTGTAATGATACGTGGTCACACAGATGCGATTTTGACCATACTAACTAAACAACAAAAAAGAACACAATGGTGGCAGACACTGCCATTCCCAACAAGAAGCGAGTCATTGAGTTACCAGAGAAGGACCCAAGCTGCTGAATATTCCAGTGAACAGAGCAACTTTGCATTCATACTGACCCAAGTTGCATTTCAACTTATACACAATGGATTTGCGGGAAGATGTAATAAATTTAAAATATATATATAAAGATTTTATGCTGTTGTTGGCTACTTTTGACATTAAATTAGGTATTTATTCAAAAGTGTGTGTGTGTGTATATATATATATATAAAATGAAAAAATATTGTGCTTGTGGGTCTGTCTGATGAGTTGAGTGGACTGCAAGTGGCCTGAAACAAAGTTCCAGTAGTAGAATTTACACTAGTTCCATTACGGTGATAGATACAAAGATGAAATCCTTCAAGGTGTGAAAACACATGCAACCCTTTACGCCTGCTATGAATGACTAATTCATCATGATAATAGTGTTGCTTATTTTGGGCGATGCTCACGCCAAAAAAAAAAAAAAAAAAAAATTCTCTCACATTTTGTGCAAAGGACGAAATTGTGTGATACACATTATTCTCGCACAGCATGATGATCCACATGCAAGTTACCCTTTACCGTGATTGTGACATAGGCTCTTTATTTGTCTTGAAGTGTCCACTGAAATTTAATGATAGCCATTTTATGTTGTAAAAATATTTTCTACACCTACATTAAACCAATGTTCGCAACCTTCATGTACATTTTGTGGCCAATTCTATTTCAATAGTAATATCACTAAAAAATTATTTCCTAACTTTACACATACTACGTATGACAGTAATAGAAATTAAATAGTGTATTATAAACAGAATGCTTATACATTAAATCATTCATATGGGAACAACACATGAACACATTTTTTTTTTGCACAGGACCATCAGCTGAAGAAGTTGAACAAAAGGAGAAAGAAGAGGAGGAAAAGATAAAAGTACAACAACTTGAAAAGGAACAGGAGGAGGAAAGAATTCAAAAGAAGATCTATGAAGAACAAGTGACAAAAATGGAAGAATGGGTAAAGTTGATGTCTGTAAATAATTTTGATGTTTATATCTAATGTTTGTTTTCCAGTAACGGATAGGAAAATGTACGAAGTTAATGAGAATATGCAAGTTATAATGATGTGATAGTTGTAGTGAGCTGTTAAAGTTACCAAAATATATCATGTTATAAGTAGTAGTTTGATGCATGACGTCCTGTGGCAATTGGAGGTACGTCACAACGCCGAGTGCTTTTGGTGGCTGCTAGGGCAGTCGCACCCAGGTGAAACTTGGACTCTTAGTCCCTTCATGGTACTGGAGCACAACCAGTGTACAGTACCAGCAAGGTGTGAAGTCTGGTACTGCGAGTTTGACTGCTTCACATTGTGAAGGGACTGCCTCAGTGGTATGCCTGGGTGACGTTTGACCGGCTGAGCTTGCTGTGTTTCGGTCTGTGTTACACTGGGGTGTGCTCCAGTTTCCGGTGGGCTGGTGTGCAAATGCTCGTGGGTGCTTGTTGTCGCAGGCGTCGTCTGAGGGAATGGGGTTCCCCAAAACCACAGGTTGGCGAGGCCGTGTGCCATGTCTAGGCCACTCAGATAGGCTTCCAATACGGGGTGTGTCTTGCCATTGAGTAAAGAGGGTTAACTCGTCGGGCGTGGTTGATCTCTGGCGGAGGGCTGCTGCTCGTTCCCAAGGACTGAGGTGCTAGAGTCCAGTGGGGATTAGGATAGGCTCCGCATGGTATTTAGAGAGAGTTTCGGCCCATTTTACTCTCTTACGGATACTGTTGTGACAGGAGTATGGCATGAGGTATGAGAAAGAGAACTCTACGATCTAACCTCACGGAAGTGGAGCAGTTGATGCTGTGTTCCTACTTTGCCTTCGCCAACCCAATGTGGCATCCCTATCCTGGTATCCGGCACCAGAAGCATGGAGGATACTGGTACTCAGGTCTCACTGACTGACTGTCTTGATTCATGTGTGAACTCCTCTTGAGAACCAGTCATCCTAACTCGGGGAATACTCCTTTCTGCACCAGAAGAGCGATGGAAAGAGTAAGCACCAAGCCAACAAGAGGAAGAGTACATAGTGTCTGGGCTCTAACATTCCGTACACAGTGGTGCACAATCCAGGGTGGTTGGGGGGGGGGGGCTGAGGGGGCTACAGCCCCTCTCCCGAAAGTTAAAACCTCAATTTTGAAAATATAAACCTGTACTGTTTTAATGTTATATATCTGAACATATTTATATCACTTAATTATACAAATTTTCGCAAAACACTCAATTTTTCAATTTGTAATAATCTGATCATGACAAAGGGAAGTAACCTTTACTACAGTGCTTAGTCTGATGGACGCTGTAAAGTTTATGGATGAATTCCTTACTATAGCATCAAAATAACTTTAACATGCTCAAAAATGCTTTGTTTTCCCCTTAAATGCAAAATAAATGTTAATACAAAAAAATGTGTAGAAATTTCAAACTGAAGTTCTCTATATGAGGCAAGAAACACATGTAATATAAATTTGTCCAAAAATTTCCTGTTGGATAGCTTGAGATACGAAACACTTTTCTATCTAGAATTCATGAACAAAGTTAAGGACCAGGCGGAGTATTTTCTTTGCATGTGTGTACAAAATTGGCCCCTTGTCACGTAGTATGAGGTTCTGTGAACTTGTTCAAAATCTCAAACAATTTTTGTTAAATTAGCAGTAAACTATGATTTCCTATCTGCAGAACGAAGACTTTCCAGAAATATTTTCAACGCAATAGTCTAGTGTCTTTTTCAAGTTTGTAATGTCATTAAACATATTTCAGAAACACGCTGTACAGGCGACTGCAAATGTTTGGGTGCCCATGCTCAACCATTTACTCGAAAAATGCCACAGGAGTGTATTTTGATTGCACTTTCTACAGGTTGCTGATGAACATGGAGAATCACTCGATGAACAGCAGATTTTTGAAAGGGCAGGTTTGAAGATTCAAAATAAGTATGACATTGGAAGTTACATTTTCCAATGTGATGTAAGCGAAGATGAAAAGGAAGCAGTTTTAAGAAGCACGTGGACTACAAATGCTGACTACAAAATTAAAAGTCAAATTAGGGGTAATAGGAAAAGGAATTTCCAGTTAGGCTGGTTTGAAAGATTCAGCTGGCTAGCATAATCTGATGAAAAAAAGGGGCAATTTGCAAATTTTGTGTTCTTTTTGGACCCACTTCAAGCAGTGGTACTGAAGGGATCACATCAAGTTGTTGGTTCCCTGGTAAAAAAAACCCCATTCACCAACTGGAAGGATGCTCTCGAATGTTTTCAAAATCACGCTAGCAACAATTACCACAAAGATGCCACTGTGTCAGTAAACAACTTTCTTCAAATTTGCGATGGTAAGAGAGAGAACATACAAACTCAGCTAAATAAGTAGGCCACAGAAGTCATCCTAAACAACAATAAAAAATTGGCAGCTATTATCCAGACTATTGTTTTGTGTGGATGACAAGAAATCGCACTGTAAGGCCACAAAGATGCAGGACGCTTATCTAGTGAAGAACCTGACTATAATGACGGTATCTTCAAAGTACTGTTGCGATATCGTGCTAAACGTGGCGATGAAGTGCTGAAAGAATACATCACAACCTGTAGTGGAAATGCTATGTACACTAGCCCAACTGTGCAAAATGAGATCATAAGTATCATTTGCACAACTGTCCAAGTAGCCATTGTCAACCGAGCATCAAAAGCAAAATACTACACAGTATTGGCAAATGAAACAAGTGATCTGCAGCGCATAGAGCAGTTTTCTTTGTGCATAAGATATGTTGACCCAGAACTCATTGAACTGCAAGAAGATTTTCTGTCATTTGTTCCGATGTGTGATGAAAGTGGGGGCTGGACTAGCAAATACTATAAAGGAAAATTTGGTATCTCTTGGGTTGGATATGAATAGACTGAGAGGGCAGGGATACGATGGAGCATCAACAATGAGAGGCGAATTTCGAGGTGTTCAAGCTATTATAGCAGAAGATTACCCAAAGGCATTATATACTCATTGTGCCTCACATTGCCTAAACCTTTGCCTTAACAATTTGTCCAAAATCCCATGTATTCAAAATGCATTTGGCATTATGAGTGATGGGTGAGGTGTGCAATTTTTTTTAGATCTTCACCTCATAGGATTCAAGTGCTGAAAACTAAATTGAACTCTTTACCTCTCAATCACATGGGCTTGATGAAATACTGCAAAACACGTTGGGTGGAAAGGCACAAAGCATTTTCCCTTTTTGTAAATGCTCTGTTCCAAGTGATTGAAGCTCCAGAAGATATCAGCAACGAAAACAAAGAAGGAAGTGCTAAAGCACAGATCCTTCATAAAAGTGTCTGTGACTTTAGCTTTATTATTAGTCTCAAAGTTTCAGAGAAAATGCTTTCACAGATATGTTCACTTTCCCAATTCCTACAGAGCTAATCTATACATCTAAGTACAGCTGTTAGCCAAGTTGAGTTAGATGGTCAAAAATTAGCAGATGTGCGCATTAACAACAATGAAGAATTAAAAAATATTTTCAGAAATGCTTCTGAGCTGGCAGATGTTATTGGTGTGATGCCAACAATCCCAAGGTTTGTAGGCAGACAGAAACATCGTGAAAACTACCCAGTAAATTTACTAGAGTAGTATTATAAAAGGATGACTTTCGTTCCTTACATTGAAAAAATGAGCACATATCTCAGTGAATGATATTATCTCATAAGAATATTACAGTACGATTACAATGCATTATACCAGCATACGTTGTAAAATTTAGCTTCAGTGATGTAGAACCAGCTTTTAACTTCTATTCTGATGACCTTATAACCACTAATATAGTTATGCTCAAAGGTGAGTGGGATTTGTGGACCATGAAATGGAAAAACTCCAAAGATGAGCTGCTCAAGCATGCAATCGCTGCACTGAAGAATGTGAAGAAATCTTGTTTGCCAACTTGCATATTCTTCTAAAAATATGTTAATGTAAAATAACCTTGAGAACTATCATCAATTCAGGCATTTTAAAATGTCATAAAGCTAACCTAAATAATGTTATAGGCCTAAACTGTGAATATTCATATAGAATGTTTTTGGAATATGGCAGAATTCTTTGAAAAGCTGTAAACCGTAAAAAAAAAATGCAGACAGGTATAAAAGTAGGAATCACATTTCAATGTTTATATTTAGATGTAGCGAAAGTATATGAACACATGTACACACACACAATGGAATGTAAACATTGATTTTGACAGATGCTTCATGGCAGTCACATGTCAATGTTTGTTTACATTTGGCGGAAGGATATGAAATGTGTCTGCAAGTAGATATTTAGCAGGGCTCTGAGAAAGTTTCTTCCAGTGGGGAATGGACTATAGTGTTTAACAACTTAGACAATGACTGGTAAGGACTGGTAGAACAGATGGCGTCTTCTGCACCAGGCAGTGCGGTGAAGGAACAGAACAGACTGGCATTACAGAGGTCTCACCCTGCTATTTTTACTGTGGCTGGTACACCCTTGCTTGGGCTGGAGATGGGGTGGACGTGGTATAGATCCTCTGGGCATGATGTCACTGGCTGGCGCTGGATCCAGGTTCATGTTTCGGCGATCGTACTAGTAGAGATATCTGGCAGCATGCTATAGTACTTGGATGATCTTGAAGCATAGTCTCTATGGCTCTACAGGCGAACAGTACAATCAGGCGTGGAGCATCCGTCCGTTGCAGTGATTAGACAGTACAAGTTATTACGTCTTGTGGTGTGTAGAATCAATCAAACTGTGGAATCATGCAGCTGAGTGATGCACACTGATGAGGAGAAGTTGATTCAATTATATGTAGAAAGGCATCATGCATAAAGTTTCAAATTAATTTATAACAAAATATGACTTATCGTAACATTGGCAGGCTACTTTGTTGGTCACGTCTTCAGTGCCTCTTTGCTATCTTGCTCATTCTTTGGACTCCAAGAATAGCATGACTAGCAGTATCTCTTATTTCAGTGGCATCAGACAAGAGGGACTACAGTACTAGCTGAGCTAGAGTTTTCTAACATTAAATGAAACTTGCAATGTAAAAGTGTTGAGGTGATGCCATTGTTACCAGAAATGTGAGAAAAGAAATAGAAACTTTAAGCACACAATTAATATTTGTAGTGGTTGCTGTACGTACTCATTGGAGTCCGCAGCAAACACCAGCTCAAACTAGCTCAGTTAAAGTTTGAGACTATGGATAAATAAACAATTGAAAGTTTTTTGATGACAGGAGTGCCAACAGTAAATAAGTAAAAGATGAATTAAATATTCGCTGGAGTTTATCATCATCTCTTCAAAAACAATTGACACTCTTAGAAAAAAAAAAAAGAAAATAAAGCAAGAGAGTGAATGACAGCATGGTCACTTGCTGCCTTACACGAACACTACATCGCTGAATTGTGTTGATGAATAAACTGTAACGAACGTGATGTGAACTATTAAACAGTGTGACTTGTGAACTAAGAAACTTTATGTAAAGCTGTGACGATGAAAGTTGTATTTACCCTATTTATACTGTCTGAATATTGCATCAAGTAAACATGGTCCAATCGTCGCTTTGCTTGGTGCGCTAATCTTTAAAAATAGTCAGTGAACTCTGACGTGGCTCTCGAAATCAACGTATTACATGCGCGTGTAGGTGGTCACGTCTGCCAACTGTGACCTTGGTACTTCTTTGCATCAGATGGTGCAATACGATGGCTACGTGCCTAGCTTACTAACCTAGTGAAAAGTATCACTGTCATCCTATGACAATTATTACTACTGATGCAATGACTTAAATAAAATAATGCATTTGGAAAAACGAACATACATGAAATACAACAAAGTATTATTATTGCCACGTTCTTCTAAATATTAAATGAACTACTATACTCTACACAGAAATATAAAAATTTATTAAATTATACCAGAATATATAAATTATAACATATTGCAATGCTACATGTTTTGTATGAGGTATTGCTGAACATCTGGAAGTTGACAGTTACAAATTCTTAGTCACAAGTGGCATGGAGGCAAGACCTTAACAATACTAAATGTGCGTTTTTTTTATGTATCATCATTATCTGTTTGTACGTTGCATTTGACACTGCCTCCTGCCTCAGCAGTTCAAGTAAAGTGTGTTGTATATTAAGCTGATGTGAAATGATATTCAATATGGCAGGCTGTAAGGTGAGTTGTGGAGGTTGAGTTCTGACACTGCAGTGTGCTGCTTAGTGTGAGCAGCAAGTGGAAGAGGGGTAGGATTCTCTGGCAGGAGATAGTTGGAAAAGGAGTTACCCATTAGGCATGAAGCGTTTTGATATTGACTTTCTTGGTTAAGAGGTGTCCTCTCAAATACATGAGAGTAAGGCAAGACTAAAGTTTCATTTGTTATAACAATGCATATGTAATGTTACCTTCGCTTTATCTTGTGCCAGATTGTGGGTTAGAAAATCACTTCTAGCAGCTACTTATCCTTCCTATCAGCTCCAGTGATGTTAAAATACTTACCACATCGTGCTGACTTCCCCAGGCTGGGGCTGAGGGACATGCCTTTAATTAATTGTTTTGCTCTGGCCCATATTAGATGTGTCTATTGAAGGAACAGGTGTCTGGATAGTTGGGGGTGACAGGAAAGAGGACTTCCAATCCCAGACTCCAGGAAAGTATGGCAAACTAGTTGATCACACCCACTTCTCACTTTTGGCAATTTTTAGGGTTACTTATCACGAACTTACAGACGTGTAGAGAAGTCCCAAAACTTCCAGCTCTCATTCATAAAGAGTGGCAGCTAGTAGAAACCAACTGTTCTCAAATGATCCATAAATTCTGCTAACCGTGGTCAAATTGTGACTCCTGGCGGTTGCTGAAATAGCACACTTTGCATTGTCTAAGTATAGTGGCATAAATTAGTTGGTTAACCTGTGGCCTTCTCTAACCTGTTGTCTTTTCTTGCAGCTACAACTTCTACACCACAGTTGCAGAACTGTGCAATTTCTTGTTAAGGTCTCAAAAAATTTGCAGAATTCCTGTAGTTGGGATAAAATTTTCTCCATTTACTCACATCATAGGATACGTAAACACCACTTCCAGGCACAGGGTCTTACACAAGTACAGTTCCTGAGAATGACAGTTAAAATTTGGTACTCTCGTAAAATCAAAACTTGATTAATTTCACCTTTTAAAACAAATTTCACTTAAAGTGCACAGTTTCTCATTAAGTCTGTGTTTACTCATCTCTGGTGTAAAACCAGCATGATTTTTAAGATAAATATTAATTAAATTCATTAGGCAAATATCTTCCAAATAAAATTATATCCCATACATGTATATTTAACCTTTTCTTGTTATAATAAATGTTTAAACATTGCATGGCACATAAGTTTTACTGAGCACATCAGTCTATTTTCAGTAACTTCTTACAGGAAAATCAAAGTATTTGCTAATATATATATATATATATACGCGCGCGTGTGTGTGTATACACACACACGCACGCATGCACGCGCACACACACACACACACACACACACACACACAGAGAGAGCTTCTGAATAAACTGATTTCCTGAAAGGATATATATGACACCCCTTTGTTGCCAAATAATGTGTAAGCAGCAAGCCCAAGTACTGCATAACCTGCAGCAATCACAAGTGGAATCTTACAGGAAAAATCAGAGGATGTGGTTTTTAAATTATAAATTATGTACTAAAAGTCATTGTTATGTATCTTTCCAGTGATATGTGTTGTTCCAGTGTAGAGTTAAACAGTGGTTATAGTCGTTATGTTGGTAACAGTGTTGACTGAGCCAGCAGAGTCAGTCTTCCAGGCAGCCAGACTCATGTAGGATGCTTCATGTGGCTCGTATACAATAGTGGCAACAAGGTTAAAATTGTGGAGTGAGAAATGTTGTTAATTAGGTCGATTGGAGAGTTAATTCCAGGATGGGAGTCATGGAAATCGTACCTACCGGAAAGGCTGCAGTTTTATTTTGTGGGCAACAAAATTGACAATGAGAAATCAAAATGTGCGGTATTTTTTACGGTGTGTGGTGTGGAACTTTAAAATCTGGTAACATCGTGGCTGGCGCCAAAGTCTATAGATGTTGTTTTGCTTGGAGAGGTTCTTAGCAAGCTTACCAAACATTTTGAATCAAAACCGAGTGAGATTTTGGAAACATTCAAGTTCCTTAAACCTGACCAATATGAAGGGGAGACGATTGCAGTGTATATGGCAGAACTGCATAGGTTAAGTGTGCATAAGTGACCTACCGGGACCATCTGGCAAAGCGATGAAACTTTGAGCAGGCAGACGGGAGAGATCAAGGTTAGGCAGGGCACAGTGTGTGCCTACATATGGGCGTGTTGGCGTTGTGTAAATGTTGACACACAGCTAATACCTGCAGATATTGCAGAACCAGGGGACAGATTGAATGAATATGTATTACGAAGAAAAAGAAGCATTAAGCAGCCACAGAAAATGGTGAAGGAGAAAAAGCTGCATGTGAGATACAGCATATATACGACGAGACAGCCAACCAGTAGGTGTGCAAGTACACAGTGTATATAGGCTGTTCACTGTAAAGTGAGAACTTTTTGAAGCCGTTTCATCAGACATAATAACCAATTAATACATTTCATTGTGGTCTCGTACTTTTGGTTTTGGATATGGTGAATGTATACACTGTGTTTACTACTCACATGGCAGGGTTTACATTAAAAAGTGGTGGAAGGATATAAATTGGTCGAAATAAAAAAGTAACTAGGCTTCAAAAGTGCTCACTTTACTGTGAACGGCCTATAACATGAAGGATCACAGCAGACGGGGCTCAGTATGTGTGGAGGTGTTGTTAGATGGAAAACTACTCACCATGGAATTAGACACGGGAGCAGGATACGCTATAATAAACTGGCAAACTTTTAAATGTTTATGGTCAGAGGAACCTTCCTTGAGGGAGGATAATTTGGTGTTGCGCACCTGGTCAGAGGAACCCTTGGAAGTTCTAGGCACTAAGAAGGATAGTAGTGGCATTCAAGGGCAGGAAGAGTGGTCCTCTGGAGCTGTTGATAGTAAGAGGTAAGAGCCCCAATTTGTTGGAGCACACTTGGTTAGACCCACTAAGTATGAAACTGGTTGGTGTCAATACTGTGGACATGAGATTGCTAAGTGTAATAGTTCCTTATTAAATATCCTTTGGTTTTCAGAAAAGATGAATTAGGGGCTAAAGTTGGACTGAATGTGTCACTGACACTAAAGCTAGACAGTGAACGAATCTTCAGGAAGAGTATGCCAGTCACTTTTGCTCCAAGAGAAAGAGTTAGTGTGAAAATTGATGCGCTGGTGGAGCGCTGGGTACATGAACCAGTGGTGTTTTCTAAGTGGGCAACCCCACTGGTCCCGATATTAAAGTGTGATGGTTCTGTAATGTTGTGCGGGGACTACAAAAGTACTGTGAACAGTATAGCACAAATAGAGGTGTACCCACTACCTCCAGTCGATGAAGCTTTTGCAGTGCTGGAAGGAGGACAGGTGTTTACGAAACTTGATGTAGATAAGGTCTACCTACATTTGACGATGGACAATGTAACTGCAGAGTTACTGACAGTAAATGCAATAAAGGACCTATTCAATGTGAGGCAGCTGCTTTTTGGAGTTAGCAGTGGTCCAGCTATTTTCCAATGATTAATGGAAACATTGCTATCGGGAGTGCCTGGGCCAGTTGTGCTGCTTGGTGACATTTTGATTAGTGGTGGAGATGAGCAGGAGTTGATAGAGTGTATCCAGGAAGTACTGAGGAGATTGGAAAAGGTAGGGCTAGTGCTAAAATAGTCTAAGTGTAACCTTCTTAGGTCATAAAGTAGATGGCAAGGGTTTTCATCAATTGTCTAGCAAAGTTGAAGCCATAGTGCACCTGTGTCCAAGAACAAAAAGGAACTTCAGATTTCCTTGGGGTTGCTCATCTTTTACGACAGGTTTATTAAAGATCAAGCAGAAGTGTCAGAAACCCGTACATCGGTTATTGGATGCAGATGCCAGGTGGCAATGAATGAACACCCATTCAGAGGCTTTCGAAAGAGCCAAACAGCTGTTGCAGTCTGACCAGGTGTTAGTTCATTATGATTTGGGCAAACCATAATCTTGACATGTGATGCCTTTGAGCATGGGGCGGGAGCTGTGTTGGCTCATCAACTCGATGATGGTTCTGAGGCACCCAGTGCTTTTGGGTCTAGAACATTGCCGAAGAGTGAACAAAATTTCTCCAAGTGCTTATTATTCTTGGGTAGAGCAACTTCAGCTTGACGTGTGACGAATTTGCCCATTCATGACGTGCTCTCTACTACATGACTTCGCCCCAGCTATGAGTCCATTGTTCATACTGGGGCAAGTTAATTACCAGCAACAGTACTGAAGAGGCAGGACACGTGCCTACAAGGTACCACATGGCACAATGTCTGTAGTCTCAACAGACACGTGATCCTAGCTTGTACTGTTCACCCAAAATTCCAAGAAGCAGTCACGTCACCCCCTCTGCAAGATTGTACTGTTTGCTGAGCTACCACTTCCTACAACCTGGTCAAACTAGTTCCAGAGTGCGGTAAGGGAGGGCAGCATCCAACTAGCTCCAGCAGACAGCCGAAGATAAGGGGTGACAGCACGTCATCAGAGCTTTGGAATTTTCAACCCTTGCAACCGAGACTGTTGCTCCCCGCACCACCGAGCACCTGCAAGAGGTAAGTATTGAAGTGCTGGCGTGGCCAGAATCCTTCATTCTCTGCACCTCCACTACTCTTATATAGGGCCGGAGGGTGCCATTGGGGTGCGTGACCACTGGGGCTTCCAGAGATTTCACCTCTCCCAAGGGTCAGAATCTCAACCCAATTGAAGACATCTCCAACCAGAAGCTTAACACTTCTTCAGCAGCCGCTGGACCCTCTGCAACCACCGCAGATCCCGCAGCTTCTGGGAGACTACTCCTTCCAGAGGAACTTGAAGATGTTCCTCTCCTACCACCCTCCCCTGGTGTTAAAACCCAGAACCTCTGGTAGCAGGTCGCCTCGACATTCCTTCAGGATCTCCCCATCCACCAGACCTGTGTGTGTGTGTGTGTGTGTGTTGTGTGTGTGTGTGTGTGTGTGTGTGTGTGTGTGTGTGTGTGTGTGTGTGTGTGTGTGTGTGTGTGTGTGTGTGTGTGTGTGTGTGTGTGTGTGTGTGTGTGTGTGTGTGTGTGTGTGTGTGTGTGTGTGTGTGTGTGTGTGTGTGTGTGTGTGTGTGTGTGTGTGTGTGTGTGTGTGTGTGTGTGTGTGTGTGTGTGTGTGTGTGTGTGTGTGTGTGTGTGTGTGGTGTGTGTGTGTGTGTGTGTGTGTGTGTGTGTGTGTGTGTGTGTGTGTGTGTGTGTGTGTTTTTTTTTTTTTTTTCTCAGACGTTGTTGAATACGTTAACATAACATAAAATTTTCTTGTTAAAAGTAATCTCCTTAATTTTCACTCAGATTAATCACCATGCTGCCTTCACCTAGATTTTCTTCATTTTCAAGCTTAGTTTAGGAGGTAGCTGTTGTTTGATATAAATCTCATTGTCTCTCTTAACTTATTAACACATTAGTCTACATCCTTCCAGTCTGGCTCCTGCCTCCTCACTGGTGCCAACCTGCGTCCTCCCACGTATTTTCATTTTCTTTCCCTTTTACATTTTGAAGGCATAGCAGCATTGGAAATAATCTAAATTTTGTTACTTCATAGTTACATCATTACATTAACAAACATGTATAGGACCTACATTACATCTTCTAGCTTACATTATAAACTAGCATTACAGTAGTTGGAATACACAGAATTGGATTTATGGACTCAACAGCTTTCCTAGGTAAGCTGCCCTAAACACAATCAGGGTATACAGATTTCTTTTAATTTTGGCGTTTACTATCAGTATAGGAACCCACAACTATGTTAACAATACTGTTATTACTACTGGTACCTGGATGATCCAATCCTTTGAAACCATCTGAAATTACATCAGTAGACATCTGCATACATTCAAGACCAATAGTATTATCATTTTCTGAAAGATGTGTTGACAAGCCTATATTGTAGGTATTACCTCTGTGATTTTTATCTGGTGTCTTGTGTTGCACTTCTCCAAGTCACTATAGTCAAGTTTTGGGTTGTATTCATTCAGTGAAGGTTTTAAGTCAGAGGTGGTTCTCTGTACGACATTCTCTTTGTGATTCAAAACCCAATACAACTGAGGTGCTTCATGTTTGCCTACAATTTTCCCTGTTTCCCAGTACTTATCCTTAATAGTTCTTTCAACAATGTTCTGACCCTTATCAAATGCCACCTCCTTCCTTCCTGCCCTTCTGTTGTACCACTGTTGTATTTTATTCTCTCCATCACATAACCATTCAAAAACACCATTCTGAACTTTGGGTTTAAGGCTCATCACAGTTGTTGGTAGGTGTGTACTGTTATGTCCTGCCTATCTCTCCCTAATACTTTCACTACTACTCCTATCTCTATCCTCTCTCCTCGTTTCTCTCTTACTCTCAGGCTAGTAGGCAGGTACACACATGGGAATACTGAACACTAGGGCTACTGAATGACAGAGGGAATTCTACAATACCCATTTATTACAACTCTATTATAATATAAAACAATACTTGAACACTACTACAGAATGACTATATCTCTTCACAATACTACTTTACGTTAATCTTTCCTACAAACACTTAAGTTACAAGGATACAATACTGATGGCTACTACACTGACATGAACTGATATATACGAATGACAAGTTAATAAGTTAATTATAAGGATACAAGAATATACTTCGCAATATGCCTTGGCCTTGCCACGTGATTAATACTCTTTAACTACGGAGTCTCGATAAAGGTAATGCCACCCTACCGCCTAACCAGACTTATGCTCACAAGTAAGTTGTATCTCGTACATGGCCTAGCGCTCCCCGGACCTCAGTGTTTCTTCTGTGTCTCACTGGCACTAACGTTGTCGCCTCACACATTGTCTGCCAGTGGGGGAAGGGGGTAGTGCAGCTCTGCCTTAAATACTTCTTCAGTAGGTCGCTCAGGCTTGTTGATAAACAGTGGACTCGCTTTAAGAATCCATAGTGTATGCAAGGTTAACTCATGATAATTCTCATTTCTGGTGTTCGGGCCCTCTGGAGCCCGCTACAGTGCGCATCAACCGACTGTTCAATAGTTGATACATGAAGCTCCTAACCCTGGAATTGGTGTGTTTCTATACTCCCTTAAAGCCTCCCTGTAATCATTGTTGGTATTACTGCACTTAGAAGCTACTTGGCTATGTGAATGCCTTTTTCCACTAGTCCATTGTCTTGTGCGTACTTTGGACTACTGAACTGGCAGTGAAACTTCCCTCAGGCAAATTGCAAAAATTCAATTCAATTAAACGCTACATTATTGGATACTAATATCTGAGGGTCCCTGTGAACTGCAAATATGGTTTTGCTGGCTTCTATGACATCATGTACTGTTTTACACCTCATGGGGGTAATTCTACCCATTTTGATTAAGCATCCACGAGTACTAGATAGCTTTTATCCCAATACTCCAGAATATCGATCCTCCCCGTTCAAACGGCAGCCTGGGGATTTCACATGAGTGATACTTGTGTCTTTTGTTCTTAGGTGCATACTTTTCACAGACACTGCACTATTTGATTTTGATTACTTTTCTCACATCCTGAGTCCACTCTGGCCAATACATTATACTGCCTGCTCTGGCCAGACATCTATCAACAGCACTATGACCTTCATGAACCAGACCTAGCATTTCCAATCATAAAGCACTTGGCACTATCACGCGGTACTGGAAGAAGACCAAATTATCCTCCACAAAAATGATATTCCTAATTGGCCAGTACTGAAGAACTCTCTCTTCTACCTGCTATTTATGTTCCGGCCAACATACAAGACTATAGTTTTTATGTAAACTTAATTCAGAATCGAGATCAGTTTCTTTTTCAAACTGTGCTCACCTATCTGGTGTGATGGCTAAATGTTTGGCCATAGAGTGCACCATTTGTAACATACTTGGTTCATCAGCTACCTCGTTTAAATATGACCTTGACAACAGATCTCCAATGTACATATCCCTTCCTGGTAAATAAGTGACTGACAAGTCATACGGAAACAGTTTTAACCTTAGTCTTTTTAAGCTTGTTGATCCTATCTTGCCAACTGGTTTTGTCGTGAGAGGTACTAATGGCTTGTGTCTGTAAGAACCTCTGTATGGTACCCATACATCCACTCATGAAATTTAGTCATTCTCAAACACAATCGCTAGCTTTTCTTTTTCAATTTGGGCCCAATTGCATTCACAGTCAGTCATTTTATGGGATGCAAAGGCTGTAGGTTGCCCTTCTTGCAACAAGCATGCCTCTAATCCTGACTGTGACGCATCGCCCAGAATTGTAGTTCACTGGCATTTTTTGGTGGCCTAATTTCTAAAAAAAGCTCTGTCTCTATCTGGGTCTATCTCCATTCCTTTTTCAGAAAAACATGCCCCCAAGTACCACCTGTACCTTACCGTAGTTGAAATTTACCCCTTCTTTTCTCACTGTTTGAATAATTGACTGTACTGCTTTGTCATTTTCTTCTACTGTCTCCCCAAAATAAATTAAGTCATGCAACACAGTTAGTAATCTGACAAAAAGTGATATCAAATTACTCCTGAAAGTCTTCTGGAGCAGGTGCCAAACCATATGGCATTCTCATGTACTGAAAAATGCCAAATGGTGAGGAAAATATAACAAACTACTGCGACTCCTGAGTGAGTTTTAACTGAGAAAGTCCTCCTTTAAAATCAAGTACAGAATAGTAGTACTTCATTTTATTAAGTTGGCCTTTAACGTACTGTAACTTTCTAATAAGACAATGTTTCCTAAAAATCACTAGATTCAGTTCTATAGGATCTAAGCATATTCTGACTTTGCCATTAGGTGTGTCAACAATGATTATGTTCCTTAGGCAACCATCAGAATCTGGATCAGTTACTTTGGCTATAACCCCAATTTTCTGCAATCAGTCTAGCTCTTTCTTGAGAGGACTTAGTCATGACTTTGCCTCACTCCAGGGATGGGGGGGGGGGGGGGATGTTGAAACACCTAGAAACATTTGAGGCATGACAAATAGAATGCTCTTTGGGAAAAGACCCCAACCCACAAAAGCATAATTATTTGTTTTAACAAATTAATATTTAACACACTGACTGGTTGATACACAATGCACACCTTTTACAAAGCCTAGTTCTGAACTGCCTGTCAATCCCAAGAGAGTGGTTGATTGAAAGTCCACTAAATTGAAATTTCTCCTTATTTTGTGCAACACAGTGAAGATTGACTACTCCCACTGGCTTGATCTTAATACCTCCATATAGTCTCTCTCATATAAGATGGTAAGATTTTGACAGTCAGTGAGTGGCAACTTGACATATACGAAACAAACAAAGTGCCGTTTACAAAATTGTGTATCAGTTGATGCACGAATGAAAAAAAGTTAATATTAAGTTGGCTATTCTGAGCGCACTGGTAACGCACATCAGACAAGTGCAAAATATGCTATAACAAAGAGTTCCTAGATTAATTAGTATATTTTATTCTATGTGGTCACAAAACAGCGGTTGTAAGTGTTACAAACTAATCTTCGTGCTAAAGTAGTAATGTATAGGTGTTCAAATTAAATGCACAATAAGGCGATTCATAGCCAGATGAAACGCGACTTCAAACCTTAGGTCTTTTCAGCTCGTATTCCCACTGTCCATCCATGCTTTCCATATGTGCTCAATATTAATTCCAAAATATTGCATGATAATATTGAATTATTTTTTCAAATAATTTGACTAAATATTTTTCAAATCTGTGTCGTTTCGAGACAGTAATAGGAGAAAAGTCAAAATTTAAAAAGCAAGATCTAGAGGCGGCGAACCTGGTGCTATCTGTTGGTATCACACGCAGCTCACATGCTCATGCGCACCATCTGTGGTTTCTTTCTCGAACCTAACCAGCTATGAAGTTGAAATGAATGTGTTGCATATGTAAAATAAATTTACGAACAGATACTAATAGTTTTATTTTTCCGAGAGCTCTGCATTATTTTTTAAGTAACATATGTTTTGCGTGAAGCGAATTTGATTACTAGTCATTTCTATTGGGCCAGTAATTGTCTGTCTTATGTCCTAAACACGCCATTTTTTTTTTTTTTTCGGAAACCCATTTCCTTGTTTTCGTGTAGCATCCAACTGACGCACCAGCTGATGGCGAAAGCATACATAAACTTAAAGTAAACATTCATTGAACTGTCTAAATCTTGCCATCTTATATAAGACGGACAGTAAGATTCAAGCATTACTCTTGTATTTCTCACTTTAAACTGTCTGCCTCTTCTTTTGAACGGGTTTATAGGCAAGACATTCGCCTCGGAACCTGTATCAATTTTGACATCTGAAACATTTATCCTCTATTTTGACACAAACATTCCATTCAGTTGTCTTACTTAACACAGTTTTGTTGTGTAATTTTGTCTGCCACGTACCCGGATTCAAGCCCTACTATTTTTAGACTGTTAATCTCGAAACAGTCATCATCACTTTCTGAATTGCACTGCAAGGACCTAACCTGCCTAACTTTGTAGGACACAGCATAATGATTTAATTGCCCACATTTATTACATTTCGTACCCCACGCGGGGCACTGATTCCTCTTATGAACATAATTTCAGTTTGTACACTTGACTGTTTTCTCATTATGTTGCTCCACCTTTTTCTTACCTTGCGTGTGTCGAGTTGATTTATTTACTTTTGGGCACTGCTGCTGTGGTCTTCTGTGAAGAGAATCCACCGACGTGGACTGATAAGTAGATGCTGAAGCTGCATTGATCTGCTGGGCCTGGAGTTTACTTAATTCTACAAGGCGACAGCACTGAGTACGTCCAAGGAAGTGTCTTCTAACCATAGAAGTGTTTCTTGGAAACCTTGATCTTCCCATCCTTGGATGATTGGATCTCGAGTCTGCAAACTCGCAATTGCGTACCAGCGTCTTTAGTGAGGTTAGGAAATTATCAAACTTCTCTCCTTCCCACTTTCTCTGGGAGAACATGGAATATTTCATATGTGGTGTTTCTCTTGGATGAGCAGTAGCGTTGGAACGAAGCTACGACATCTGAATATATTTCCTTGTTGCTGCCTTCCATGCCACTGAATTTTAATGTATTAAAAGTTAATAGGGAGTTGTCCCCAGCAATGCAGACTTTTCTGCATCAGCAGCACTGGCCTTACTGGTTGCAGTCAATTATAAGTCAAATCTTTTGGTAAAAATATGTCCCAGTTTGCAGATGCATTTGGCCCATTAATATCCACATGGTCTGTTGGCTGCAATAATGCACCCCCGTTGCCATTTTAACAGTTAATGAATTACAAACACAGTGAAAACGTACAGACAACAAAATTACTAATTTGTGTTTACTACCGCCATTAACTGCTGTTGAAGAGACAATTCCACATGACTCCACCATGTTTGGTATACATATCTTTATTTATTTTAACTTGTAAGTCTACATTAACACAGTCTACATCCTTCCAGCGTGGCTCCTGCCTCCTCACTGGTGCCAACCTGTATCCTCTAACTTATTTAATTATCTTACATTAGTATCTTATTACTCTTGTAATAAAATATGTGAACTTAACTATTCTCTTATTACTTAAGTTCCTTGTGTAAAACATCATGGATTACCTAAGTAGATCAGACTCTATAAGTGAAACCGGCACATCAACAAGGCAACAAGCCAAAACACACACACCTTGAGGCCACTTGAGCTCTGCCAAACTGGTAGAGTTTGATGGAGCTCGAAGTATTGGGTACTCTTCCATCCGGCGAATCATTGAATTAGATTATTCCATACTCTGCCACTGCTCAGAATAGGGCCGGATAGGAGCTGGAATAACTAACAAACTGACCTCCTGCAGATACCACACCTGAGTATTTCAGCAAGGAAGTTGCCCCACGTTCTTTTCACTGCTTGCAAAGGCCGGACGAAAGGAACACTAGGTGTTGTCTCATTGTCACAAGTCTGGGTACCCAGAAGTATGCTGTAGGTCATCATATAGCACAAGCTCTACTTTTGTGCAGTCTCGTTTGTACCTTGACCTCCCTATGCCTTACACCAGGAAGGGTGGTAGGAGGAGGTTAAGACGTGCCCATGGTACCTCTGAAACTAGACTCCTTGGTGACCTTCAGTCTGAAGTTGCACTTCCTCGCCTGATCTTCACTCCTTTTCACAACCAACAGCATTATTCCCTCCATTAATTAAGCTTGAAGGCCTCCCTCCCCCTATTCTAAAGCCTTTCTGACATAGTGAGGAACCTCTTTTTAGTATTGCCAACCCTGGATTGTGCAACCCCAATACTGCAGCACCTGAAGCCAGCAGCTCATTGCAAGGTCAGAGCAGTTCACAGTCAGTGAGTCTTCGAGGTGACCTCCCACCCTTGCCTCAAAAAAAGTAAGTCTCTCCAGCTGGCAACAGCACCAGTACCTCTGAAGAACATCTCTTTCCCAGGTAAATGTGTTCCAAATAGTCAGCTGACTCATAGGGCTGTGACAGTGGCTTTGAACTTTGTACCTCTGTGACAGGCCACCTGACCTATGCTTTACACTGGCCGCAGACCAGTACCCCGCTAAGGTGCTCCAACTTGTAGTTCTGGCATCACAGTAAAAACCATTAAAGTATCTAAGACCTCTTTGGTAACAATTAAATGTAGTGTGACAAGTTACTCTTGTATTTAACCCAAAAGGTTTTAGATCCTTACTTGATGCAGTTAGCTTTTTCAAACAAGTGTAAATACAATTATACTTTCCCTGGGAATGCATAGCTATAGCTCGAATTTGTTCAGTTTAGCGAAGTTGCCTTCTGGAGTAACTTGGTGCTCCAAAAAGTTTATCTCGGTCTTGCCGAAGTGGTACTTGAATAGGCGGTATGTGAGGCAGTGGACTCCAGATCTTTCCAAGATAACTGGAGGTGGCGCTGGTGTTCCTGCCAGTCTCTTGAGAAGATAATGACATCGTCAAGGTAGGCTTAGCAAACAGATGTAGCCATTGAGTACGGATGCTGCCATGAGGTGTTGAAACGTTGCAGGTGTGTTCTTTAGGTCAATATGCATGACTTTGAACTTTTGGCCATCTCCTTTGGAAACAATGAATGTGGTGTATGGTCTCGAGTGTGGGTGCACTTTGATTTGCCTATACCCACTATCCACATCTTATGTCAAAAATATTGAAAATTCAGGCTTCCCCAAGCGCTTGTAACATGTGCCCCATGTTCAGTGTTGGAGGAGCTACTGGCTGAGTGATATGGTTCAGGTCGTAGTAGTCAACGCAGAACCTTAGTGTGCTGTCTTTCTTCGGTACGATGACAACTCAAGCATTGTAGGCTGAGTCTGAGGGTTCGATGATGTCCAGCATTTCTCTCTTTGATCTGCTCCTCTATTATTGCTTTGCATTTGACAGAGACTTCAATTGTTGGTTGTGGATATCTGCGAGCTGGTTAGGTGTATTTTGTGCGAGAACATGGATGTTTGGCGCAGCGTACTGCGTTGTTCAAACACTCTGCAATATTCCTGGATAATTGTGGTCAGTTGTTCCACAGCTTTCCCTTGCAGCTGGTAGTACAACTCGTCACCCATAATGGGTTGATGAAGTTCAGGCTAGGCAAACTTCTGCGAAGTTACCGATATTCTCTTGGTAGAGCCTAAGTCGACTCTCCCCTATTACAGTCTAAAAAGGCTTGTTGCTCAGACAACCAGGACTGTCCCAAGATAATCTTCTCCCCCAGGTCTTCAACTACGAGGAAGTGTGTTGGTATCGCTTCATTGGTGAAACGCAGGGTCAATGTCAGTCATCTCTCTATTGGTAGTCGGGCTTCTTTCAGACCCATGTGTAACTGTGCATCACCAGTAGGCTTAATTTGGCTTCTGTACTCTTCGGGGATGACATCCTTGCGGATAATGTTGGTTCTGGCTGTCATGTAAGAGTGTGGCTAGTTTTTCGGTCTTCTCGACGAGTTCTGCGATTCGTGGTGGATCTCCAAGGATTGGCTTTTCTGCATAAAGGAGAGTTGTAGGGCCTCCTCATCTACTATACATGGACCCCGGCCCTGTCGGGCTTCCCAGCTTTTGCATTGCCCTGCTTGCTAGGGCTTTTCTCAACGTTTTCTGGCTCATCCTTTTTATTTGCTTCGGGTGCTCTGGCGGTCCTGCCTGTCTATTCTGGAGTTTCTGCCGTAGGAATGGGCAGTCTCCGAGGAAGTGCCTGGCGGGGCAATGCCAGCACTTTTGAAGTATTGTAGGTGGAGTAGCAGTAGACCCAGACATCCGGTCACATTATGGAGGTTTCAGTTACAATAATTTTCCCTGTAGGTGCAGGCATAACCTTGATTCTGGCGTGCAACTTACAAATATACGCCAGGTCTATCTCTCTAATACGTGTCCATTTCACCAGCTCTTCCAGCGTTCCTGGCTCTGGGTTGCGGAGGTGGGCGTGTATTTCCAGCAAGAGGAGCCTGGTGATGAATTTGACAGCATTGAGCTTCTCTCGGCGTGGGTGAAGTCATTGGAAGATTAAGACTTTGTGCCCAATAAAGAGTTCGGCCTCCTCATTCTCGGTTTGAGCATAGAGCTTGTTAGTCAGCTGCGCAGCCATTCGTGGTCCTGAGAAGTGTGTGATGAGAGTGTCAGTTATTCACAGTTGGTGACGAACTCCCCATACTTATGCCACCACCTTTCTGCGTTGCCTTGAAACTGGGCCTTTGTCTACAGTACCCACAAGGCTTTGGGTAGGCATGTCCTCTCAGACTCAGTCTGGCATGCTTGGAGAAACTTGCGGGGATCTTTCTTTGCTCTTCCCCTAGTACTCTGGTGAAGGCAGGGGTTCAAGTACTGCTGGTGATTCTTGCGATATGGGCTCAGTTCTGAGCGGTGCCCATTCAGGCATTATTCTGTAGGTCTGGCATTTAAAATGTAGACCCTCCAGGCCTCTGGCTTTGTCTTGCCATCCAAGGAAATGTTATGATAAGTGCATGGGCACTAGTGGTAGGATTTCCCGTTCACCCCCCTTCCCGGAAAGTCTGCTTGGTCGCACCGGCAATGTATATCCCTGCAGTTGAAACATCAGTACTGTATTCTAGTCCCTGGGTGTGTCTAATGGTCTTCCCAACCTAGGTAGACGTATTGAAATGCGGCATTGCAATGAGCGCAGGTTATGAAGTATTATTCTATGCCAGAGCATTCCGCTATGGTGCAGACCTGACTTTTGGTGTCTGTTAAGCTATGGGTTGTGCTCATTCTGGTGCCATTAATGGGACTCAGGTGCCATGGGGTGTTTTATGCTGATTCCCCGAAGTTAAGTTAGTGGTGGTTTTGTGGGAGTCCAAAGGGGCTTTTCTCAGGTGCTTCCATGTCTGAAGAAAGGTGTCTGATGGCCAGTATTTCTCCAATGGCCCCCCGTTAGGCACCAAGAAAGAAGTTGATCCGATGCACACCCTTAGTGGGAATGGCAGTTGGAGGGTGGTACCAAGGTTCTTCCCCCCTGGGCGACAGTGAAGCAGTGGTCGCCATTTAAACTGGGTTTTTCGTGAGGCCTATGTTGCTGGGTTTGGCCACTTCTATAATAAACCGTTGTGCCTTAGGAGGCGCGCTTGCAAGCGATGGGCGAGTTGGTGCCCTGGTAGGGGTATAGGTAGATGTGACCTTAAGTGGTCTGACCACTCTAGCAATGTTAACGAGCAGAGCGAAGGTAGACAGCTTCTTCGGTGATGTTGCAGCCAGACGAGATTCAAGGTTAAACTGGATGCGATCCTCTCTGACGTGCAGCCTCCTACTCCTTTAAGGTGTATACCTGGTTGAAACCTGAACCACTAATCTTCAGGGCTTTAGCTCGAGATAGACCCTGCTTGGACCCTGCTTGGCAGCTTTGCCCGCCCAGCACTAAGGTGTGGCATATGGGGGGGAGGGGGGATGATAGATCAGAGAGGCAGATAGTGGGTGGCCAGCAGGGGGTAGGCATGGCCTGGTGGAGAACAGGGTGCTGGCCGAGGGGTAGGGTTGGTTGACTGGCTACTGACCCCCAAGTCTAGTGGCTTGGGGAATGGGATGTCACTGGCAGACGAGACGGTAGATCAAATCACAACTGTTCTGGTGTTGCCCAAGAAGACAAGCTTCCTAAGCTGCACTTCGAGACTGTTCCCAAAGGGTGAGGTAGAGGATGGGTTTTGGCTCATTAGTCTTACTAGGAGTGGTGACGAAACAGGAAATAGTGGGAGGAAGGTGTAGGAAGTATAGAATCCTGGAAGAGAGATCTCCATCGAGTCAGTTTTATGTCTGTTTATTGATTTCTTAACTAACACACATAAACCAGCCTGTATCCTGACTAGGGCCTGAAGGACTAATCCTAGGATGCCAACCAGTAATTGACGTAGTCTCGGAAGACCCAGCAACGCAGGGGTGAGGGTGACCGCAAGTCAGCGGTACTCGTACTCAAGTCAACAGTGGGTGAGTTATGAGGTAGCTGGAAGCATGGCAGGTTTCTGCATGTTGGCGGGCAGTGAGACGGTGTCTTGCAGATTAGAACTCTCAACAGTGCTATGAATTGCATTGACTTGAATTTGGTTGACTCTTGGTCAGCGTGACGTTCTGCAACTAGACTGGTGTGTGTGTCTGTGTGTGTCTGTCTGTGTCTGCGTGCGTGCGCGCGCGCGCGTGCGTTTAGATATGACTGAAGGCGGTCGAAGTTGGCGACGAATTCCCTCTCACGGCTGAAGGCTGGAGAGGTAGGGTGTGGCAACGTAATGTGAAGCATGTTGCAGTGAAGCAGGCGGCAACAGCTGGAAAAGCTTACCCTGGGCTTCAAGGTAGGCATGTACGGCTTAACTTAGGAGGGAGTCGTGGCTGTGGCGAGGCTAGATGAGCGAATGACATCCTCCGTGGCGCGTCACCTTACTCGTTAACTTTGTGTGTAGTAAAATATACACACTGTGTTTATTACTTACTTGGCAATATTTATTTGAAAATGTGATTAAAGGATAAAAAAAAAAAATGTCTGAAAGGTAAAAGTAACTAGTGCCTCAAACGTGCTCACTTTGCCATGGACAGCCTATACTTGGTACTTACCCATGATCTGAGTGATAAGTCTATACTTATTTTTCATGAAATCTCCTTTCTATACCAATTAATTCTACTGCTATGAAGAAAGCCCTATTTTCAATTACATTGCTTGCACTAATGGCCATCCTGGGCTCCATAGGTACTCAGTTTTGAAAATAAAACACATGTGAATTCTTATAATGTTTCTCAACACAACAAACTCTGTGGTCAAACTACCAAAGCATGTATCAGATATACTGCAGTGTGTACATCTGTACACAAAAAATAAACTATAAGTTATTTTAATTTCCAAATTAGACATGTAAAACATGATATACACATAAGTAATTAATTATTATTTAGCCTATTTATTGTAACCACATGGTGTGAAGCTGCCATACCCTACCCAGAGAAAAAGCGTATTCATGAGTGGGCCCCAAAGCTATTTTTAGTACACTTGTTGATCATTGTCACCTTTCTGGCACCGTATTTGTGAAGGTGCATGCAGTGTCCGCACCAAACATCTTTGGCCTATAAGAGCCCATTAGGTTTTACATAGTTACATTGGCACGTGGGAAGGGGGACCAACATCTCCACCCTCGTGCTTTTACTTTATTGCATAACTAGTTGACGCCTCATCCTTTATGTATGGAACAGACAGTTTCTTAACATAATTTTTACTCTCTTTCAGAATTATACCTTTTCTACATTTAGTCAATGGGGGTGTCCCTTCATCCTACACAGTATCTGGCAAACTCAATGTGCGAGACAGCCACCCTCAGCATTCCAGACATAACTGTCTCCTTAGCAAAATATGAGTAAAGTAGCCAACCTTGGCATGTTCCCACACTGCAGTGTTCATAATATATGTTGTCCTGTATCCAAGAGTTTAGTTGAGTTAGCTTTCTGGTCATCACAACCATTAGAATTCACTCTGGTCAACAGCTGGTGGTTTCAGTGGTTATTCACACTGTGAGACTTCCATTGTATTTCCCACTGGCATATCAGGCTTTTCCCTCATCATTGGTGTCTCGTACTGTACCTGCAGTGTCATGGGAGGTGCTTTCGCTGTTCCCAAAGCACTTTTGGACATCCTGTGGTTCTTAAAACCTTTTCATATCCAAACCATTTTCAGGGATGTGTACAGGTAGAGTCCGTGGTGAATTCTGTCTCTCTTCCCCTGTCCTCCATAATTTAGGCTTATGCTGCATATTTTTCCCAGAGTCACATTTCTTTGTATGTCCGAGGTTTTATTTATTTTTTACACCCAATACCTCCAAGTTCCCAACAGATGCTCTTGCAATTTCCTTGCTGGATTTTTCTCTCATCCGGAATTTCTGGAGTTGCATCTGTTCATGTGTTTTCCTTAGCATAAGTTCGTTCATCTTGTATCACTTGTCTGCAGCAGGTAATTTTGTTCATTGTCTGCAGTTTTGAATAGCCAGAGCATCATCATTGTACTAAATCCTTAGAATCCCATTACTTTTGACCCATGACTTGTAACAATAGGGATTTCTCTCCCCACAATGTTTGGTAGGACCACTTCTGAATCTGGAGACTGCAATTTATATTCTTTCTGTGTAGGGCTGTGGGATGTGAAACCCATACTTAACCTTTAATCGCTTCCTCTCTACAAGTATTTAGATTTGTCAAATTTTATACTGCACCAGCCATAGGCTACATATTAAATTTCTGTGGTGGTTTATAAAAATAATTTTCCAAAACTTACAATTCTTGTTGCATGTTTGCAGGCCACATTATTGAATACACTGAAAGAAGAAGAAGCTGCTGTTTTAGAAATCCGAGGTGTTCCCATGAGAGAGTTCCTCATCAAGAATGTATTTCCTGTATTAACACAAGGGCTTATTGAAGTAGCTCGCACTCGCCCATCTGATCCTGTTGATTTCTTGGTGAGAACAAAAGCATGCTTTTTAGCATTTAAATACAAGGTGTCTATTCATGTTTACTTGGAACTTTTTCCGGAAAACCCTGCTAAAGTTCTCCTTCCAGTCTACTCGCTATGTATCCCTCAAACATATGTAATAACATAAACATGCCTGGAAGAAAATGCCATAAGAGTAACAAATACACCGTATTTGTATGCTGGACAGACAAAAAAGAAATACCGTATTTTGGCATATATAGACCACATGCATGTATAGGTTGCACCAGAAGTTTTTTTATGAAAAATGAGGGATAATTAATATTAGGGTGGGTGGGCGAGGAAGGGAATGAGAGAGGAGCAAGGGAGGGAGGGAGGGAGGGAGGGAGGGAGGGAGGGAGGGAGGGGGAAGAAGCGAGCGAGTGTGCATGTGCATCTCCCCCCCCCCCCCCAAATCATGCACGTGTGTGTGCACGCGGGAGCTGGTCCATACAGCAAATGCAGTGCGCCTGGCAAATGCAGAAGTTTCATCAAGAGTATCTGTTGCTCGAAATAGTTGCATTTATTACTTGCCTTTCAAAACAAATGGTTTCGTCTGAGAATCTTATGCGAAACATTTTAACGAGGAATTATTATTTGCCAAGATGTTTTCTTTTGTGGGTAAAGGTCATTTTTCCCCTTAAGGCTGGTGTTTCCTTGTATCTGGCGTAAAATTAACAATTTTAAAACATAATATTTATTTAACTCAAGGGGCAGCATCTTCACGAATATGCCCAGAAGCATATACTTGACCTCCTCGTCACCAAAAATTGTTTGAACATCGAGCAACTTGCATTATAAGTGTAAAGTTCATTTTTAGTATCTTGCGGGGGACTGAGGATGTATATTGATTTATTTCAATAGAAACTAGTCTCTTGTATAAACTGATAAAATGTAAGGGCCTATTCAACACCTTTTTTCCATCTAATAATGGGTGGGTAAGCACCGAGCCGAGAGCAGTGTAAATCACTACAGGGAAAAATAGGAGGATGTGGTTTTGAATGATTAATTTTTAAAGAAGATGAATAAATCAATTACAATTGCCCTATTTATTCATTTGTGTCTCAAATTTACAAGATTTCATTGTAGTAAAATATAATTCATTAGTTTAAAAGATAGACATTTGCCATGGGTTAAGATGTCAGCAACTTGTAGCGGCTTGAAGAGGTAATCCTCCCGCCACCACCCCTCCTCCACACCGCCGTGAACACACTGCCTGATCGATAACTTATCTGTGTGCTCTCAGCTGATCGAGTGATTGTGGGACATTCAAAATTTGACTTGCATTCAGTGTCATATTACTTTTATTTTAAAATGGTTTTAAAGTTTTAGGTCAGCTGGCATTTGGTATCTGATAACCTCTCAAAATACTGTATATAATTGATTGTAATTTTCTTTAAATAAACAAGTTTAGGTGAAACGTTTTTAATTCATTATTTGCAGTAATGCTTTTTCTAAAATTCCCATTTTTATTGTATTTATTAGCTAAATTTAATGTGCAGTTATTACTTTACTCAACATAAAGTTTGATAATGTTAGAAGTATTATTTATTAATGGACACATCAGAAACCTCATCTACTCGAATCCTGCATGTATGGAAATTTTTTGGCAGTTCCCTGAATAACAATACATTGAGAGTCAATACCTGAAGTTATGTTCTTGTACATTTGGTGTAGGTATGTACAAACTTCAACTTTATGAATGACTTTAGTAATGCATTTCCGCAAATACTTACCTTTGCCAGGGTGTTCATTTTAGGTTTACAGCTGAAAAAGGGGGCCAGAGTTGAAGATGGAGGGGTGGAAAGAGCCTGCTTAACTTATGGTACTGTCACATTTCTTTTTCTTCTGTGTTCTGTTGAAGTATTGGTAAATTAATTGTGCTTGCAGGCAGAGTTTCTCTTCATGAAGAATCCAGAAGGAAAAATGTTCCAACCGGACCTTCTAAAGGCAAGACAAGTGCAGAATACGGCAGACCGCAGACAATAATCATTTCACAGGGCAGGCCTCATAATTATGAGCAGGATTGTAGTTTCAGCACTTTAACTATTGAAAAAAATGTTACTTTATGGAAGACGTTAAAATTAGCTAATTTAGAACTCAGTTTTAATATTTTGTTGTATAATTGACTCTGTATTTTAATAATGATTTAAGAGTTAAACTACTGACTAAAAAACCATACTGTTAAAAATTATTTTGTTTAAACAACACAGATATTCATTTTCATGTTTGTCTTTTCAATTTTGGTCTGCATCTTTGATGTTGAAAATAAGATGGACACACATCTGAATTAGCAAAATTACTTGGTGATGGAAAACCACTGCACGTGGGTTATTTTATACACTTGAAAAGTGAGTTTCCATCATAGTAAATCCCTTTCAGTGTTCCCATACAACATGTAAAGTCACCTGAATATATTATGGTAAGATAAGCCTAAGCCTGGCCCTCTTGCAAGGTAGTAAAGAGTGTGCTGGGGTTGCCTTGTCAAAGAACTCCAGTCATAGTATGCTCAAATGGCCAAGAGGAAAGCATTCTCTGAAATGGTCAAGTGTGAACAGGTTGAGCTAGCATTGATTTGTCAAGTGCAATCAACTCAATTCCACCTAGCAGTACCAGCACACACATGTAGGTTTTCTAACACAGTGCTCAGTGGCCCATGCTGGACATCATGAAAGGATGCACTAGCGAGATGGAAGAGGCGTGGTGCAGTGTTGTTATTCAATTAGTGCCCAGTGCATGCACCTAGTCACCTTCTTTGGACCCAGATATACTTAAATTGTCCTGCATCTACTTTTTTTTTTTTAGCTATTCAAGGGTAATGCTCTTTGCTTCACCTCTGGCACATGATGTCCTGTGGGTGAGTTAGGTACCTCATGGCCCCAAGTGTTTTGGTGGATGATAGGGCAAACGGTCTGAGTGTTGTCATGTCTAGTCCTTGCTCATATCTGGAGCCTGACCAGAGTATAATACTGGCCATGTAGCTTTCCGGCAGGGCACAAAATTTGGGATGGCAAATGCTATTTTATGTTTTGGAGGGACCACTCTCACTGGAATACCTGGGCGTCGTTTGACCTGCGGAGACTGCTGGTCCTTCAGAGGTTCAGATCGTGGTGCACCGGGGTTGGTCCCTGAATCTGGTGTACTGAGCGGTAGGTGTTCACAAGTATTGTTTGACGGTGGGGTGGTCTGACTGAGTGGGGTTCCCCAAATCCACAGGTTAACTACCTCATGGAGGTGGAGCAGGTAACGCCATAGTCCTACTTTGGTTTACTTCCACATACCGTCTCCGCCAACCCAATGTGGTATCCCTATCTCAGTACGCAGCACCAGAAGCACAGTAGATACTGAGAATTAGGTCTCGCAGGTTAATGGTCCCGATACATGGGTGAGTTCCTCTTCAGGATCAATCTCCCCAGACCCAGAGGAGTACTCCTTCCGGCACCAGAAGCGCGGTGGAAAGAGCAAAGCCCAGATTGATGAGCTGACCTCAAGAGGAAGAGTACTTAATGTCGGGACTCTACCGTTCTGCACACTGTGGTGCACAGAACGAGTGGCTGTCCAAGCAAGGAGGGTGTGTGTGTGTGGTTTTTTTTTCTATGTGCGTGTTTGGGGGATGCAGCTTATATCCTGGTCACCTGCTCTCTCGCTGACGGGACTGATGTTTACAGGGAAGGGTACTATGGCTATGGGAAGATACCCTTAAGTGGATAAAAACTCTTATTCCGTTAATGGAAATAAACAAGGTAGTGTTGTACTACCTCCTATCAACAGGAGCTTGACGGAAGCTGACTTATGCTTGACAGGTGAGGATGATTTGTTCATAGGCTAGCAGGGTAGGTGGATGAAGTGCTATGAAAATAAACTTTGACTATGTTATGGTGTTGTCCGGAAGGGGCCGGAAGTGTCCAAGTGTTTGACGGCATTAGACGAAGACTGGAGAGGACTGGTAGATCAGTAGGAGTATTCGGCACCAGGAATGCAGTGAAGACTAAGGTAGCATCAATCAAACTCGTTTAGCGTGCGGTTGAGTAATGTGCACTGATGAGTGGAAGTCCATTTAACATTAGTAGAAAATATGTCGCGCGTTAATCGCCCCTCCCTCCAATGCGACATAGACTCGTCTGGATGAAGAAACTAGAAAAAAATAAAATTTGCTTGCAAGAATGGAGTACTGTCCACTCGAGAAGTTTTTTTCTCTCCCCATCGTTTTCTGTATCTGTCTCTGGTCTGGGAATTCTGTGCTCTTAGGCTTCAGAGTGGCCTGCTGGATGACTCGCTGGCAGGTGACAGTGGGAGGTTTCTCTGTCTCTTACTCCTGGTGCGCTCGGCAGGCTAGACGTACGTACTCTGTCTCTCTCAGATGCATGGTAGGTGGGCGCTACTTTGTCTGCACTGAACAGCTGGCAGCTGGGAGACAAGTAGATAACAGCATCTTCTTTTACAAGTGTGGTGTGCAAGTCATGTAAGGAATCCGGTGTCAGTAACACGGCCTTTGTTTTTAAGTGTGCCACCTTATATTTAGCAGCCGATGGCTGTGGGTACGCAAAACGTGGTTTAGAGATTTTAACCTGCAGAGAGAAAAGCAAGACGTGGGGACGGCACAAAAATCTACCCTTGGGGAAAAATGAATGCCAAAATCCTCACTCGTAAAGACGTGTGTTGAGCTAGCTATCTTGCTGCGGTTGCACTTGCGGAGAATAAAATTACCTCTACCTGTTGACGTCCTGCGTGTTGCACAGCAGGACAAATTACGTTTAATAGAAAGCTAAGGGGTTAGTCAAACTGAGACCACCTGTAATCTCAGCCCACTGGTTAACCTTTGCAAAATGAGTGCGTGCAAACACCATCTACATTAAAATAGTTAACAGACACAAGACAGATACTCAAGGACAAACTTTTATTTGGTTTCGAGAATGTCTTTGATTTGTTTGTTATCTCTTGAGGGAGGCTGTATAATGCAAAAATATGAGTGAATTGTCAATTTAAAAAATGTGTTGGATTACAGTTTGTGTATATAGGTCATGTGTGTGTATAGGCTGCATCAGAAGTTTTTGATAAAAAATTAGGAATAATTTGATGTGTGTCATTTAAACCCCAATCGTACAAGAGACTTTTGTGCCTGCATTCGCTTAGTCACGCTTACACAAGGGACTCTCTTCCCTTTCTTTCTGGACACCAGTGTCGACAATTGTGGGTAGTCTACTACTGGGTATGTAGTATGGTACAGTAGGATAAGCAATATGCCTCGCAATGACACTGGCCCTCTGGGGCAAGGTGGACTTGCCTTGGCAGATGTAGAAGTTGCGCTGCAAGTTGTGCAGGTGGAGTTTTTGGTTCCACTGTACTTGGCGGAGGTGGAGCTTCTAGTGACTGCGATTACCAGGAGGTGTTGAAGCCTCTGGTAGGTGGGAGCAGCCACTCGAGAACTGGAAGTTCTTGGAGAGGACCATGAGGGCCAGACAGTAGAAAGCCCCAGCACAAGAAGTGTTGAGGCGAGCTACTGGAGACGGTAACTACGAACCTCGGCTGCGCACTACCTTATATGCGGCTCACTCTGGAGTGTGCGGCAGACCAGGGTGGGAGGCGTGATTTGCTCCTTCGACATCTGCCTGTAGTGTGCGGAGTGGGAGAACTACCCTCGTGTGCTCAGGATATGGCCTCAGGCACTCTGCCATCTTCGGACAGCGTGGCGACACTGTCTGCCAGGTGCATCGGGGAGGCTGATGTGTTAAAATGCCAGGTATTTGAAGCGGCAGTGCAAGTGCATACAAGGTGTGTGCGTTGAAACAACTCTACGCATTCATAAAAATGTCGTACTTGGTTCACTCCTACCTTGGGTTTAAATACCCTTAGTAGAGAGAGAAGGGCAGGTCAGCAACAGTCTGAGAAACCAAGTATCTTCCATATCTCTTCCCGGGAACACATCCTGCTAGACATCTTTGGTAGTTATTTCCTTCTCACCTGGAGGATACGCAACCCAACAGGCACGCCCCCTCCCACCCCTCGCTGAGAGCCAACAAGCTGCCCAGACCTCGGGCAAGGCCGAGCGCCTCCGACGAAGCACAAAGTGGAATTGCTGACCAGAGTATTCCCATGCCAACCAGGGCATGAGGACGTTACGCCTCCCCCACACCTCGTGCCGGCAGCCTACAAGCTTCCACTATATAAGTGCAGATGCTGTCGATCTAGGGAGTCATTCTTATTCCATCTCCTACATTATCCAACAGCACTGGTACCAGTGCTGGGATCTTCAAAGCTTTGAGTATGCCCCCTGTGGCTACTTCACCGTCTATGATCAGTCAGTCCGACAACCAACAAACACTCTTACCAACACATTAAATTTACTTTGTCTCCTCTAGACATCATCTTTAGACAGTTTAGTACTATTATATATTTTCTTGTTAAGCTCTCTCTTTCCCATTCTCCATTATAACCAAGTCGCCTACACCTGACCAGCGTGATAACTTTCAGCACTCAATTGCCTGGTAGGGATAGCGCGTTGCATGTTTATTGAGACATCAATAAACATACTGTTGTTTCCTACTGCTCAGCTTTCCTTTATTAGAGTATCTGTCTGTTTACCAGCTAGATGCAAGTTGATACGTACACTTGTGACAAGGACCGGGGAATTTATAAGTACAGAATTAACTTCAGCCAGATGCGCCCTTCAGGGATCCGTCATATTTTCACACACCCATCAGACTGCCATCTGTTGCTTCCATTGTTGGTGGGGAGGAACAGAGGAGCCACGACCACTAGCAACACCTTCACCCAGAGAGGGGCGACAGTCTAGTTATTACCTTATCCCACAGTACTGCTTCCAGTGCTGGGATATACCGTGGCTTGAGATCTGCCATCCATTCCTGTGTGGACACACATCCAGTGGCTGCATTGGTGACCCAAACAGCTCCACATCTCTGATCAGCCCGCATAGCGTGGGGGGATCAGTGGAGACTTTACAGAGCCTGGTCAGCAAGCCAAAACCGATTTACACTATAACTTGTGTTCAGTATTCGAGTCCAGGTGTACCCAGTAACCTGTAGTGGGGACAATGCCTTTCAGCATAGCTGCAGGGAGCGACACGCAGCACTTCCTCAGCCTAACCCGAACAGGCGGAATGGAACCATGCCGCCCAACTCGGGCACGAGTCAGAATCGACTGCTCTGGTTGTGGTAAAATTGTGGACCAGAAGTGACATTCGGTTAGGGTAACATCCACTTCTGGACAAACTAATCTCACCTGTGGAACCGTACCACAGAGTGGGCCAGGCTCGTTACGACTGGATCAAGTACACCACCAACACAGCACCCAACAAGTAGTAGTGAGTATTAGCTAGTCGATGAGAGGCGAGGAGTGTTGGCTAACTCAATCACCCCGCTTTTGA
This sequence comes from Dryococelus australis, assembly GCA_029891345.1. NCBI lineage: Eukaryota > Metazoa > Arthropoda > Insecta > Phasmatodea > Phasmatidae > Dryococelus > Dryococelus australis. The sequence continues at coordinate 88,912,026 of CM057001.1, read as the reverse complement.
TCTAGCAGACAGAATCCTAGACTGTCATAACTATTAATCTAGTGAGTCACGCGTCAGTGTCAACTGGCATTTAAGAGCTGTGTGCTCGCCTATATGGACGGCTGACTGCGGATCCTTAGCTCCCTTCGGCCGGTTGGGTATCTTCGGGCTGGAGCGCCTTCCTTAGAAGCGAAGGCCACATTCTTTTGGGTGAGGTTGGAAGTGTGGTTGTACTTGTACGAGGATTGCATCACTTCCACGAGCTTAGAGGCAGCGCCAGGCTGCTTGGCTGGCTTCTATTGCACGCAGGGGTGTTAACACCAGTACGTCAGACGTCATGTGTGTGTTAGATGGCCTTGACTGACATGCCGTCAGGTGCCCCTTGCCTAGGTGCGTACTGTTGAGCTCTGGAAGTAAGCCTTCCTGGGTTCAAACCCCACTCTGTGACATGATACCATGTGAAGATGAGGCAGTCGTATTTAGTAATTATCGTCAGTACGCATTACATGTCAGGACAATTACTTCACTACTTTCATCTGCTACTTGCACAAAATTAATTTATCTACCTACTTATTCAATTAACAAAACACTAACCATTTCTTAGAAACAACAAACTTCAAAAAGTAAATGCTTTGTTGCTCGCGCATCAAGATGGTCAAGGAAAATGACTGGCCAAGGAACACAAGCAACGCTTTATACGAAATGGTAGACAAGTGTCACTCATTTCAGTTAAGACTTTATTATAAAAGTATCTACAACAAACTATACTCAATGAGATGTGCTATAATTGCTAAAAAAAAAAAAAAAAAAAACTGTAGAGGCAATATTCAGACACCACAAGCAAAGAACTTTGATATCAAACATGATGAAAGATGGATCGACATTCACCAGGTTGGAGACATTTCACATAACTGTAATGTACTCTTGCTTTACCGTAATTTCTCAGAATGTTTTTAAATACGACCATGCTCTATAGTCCAAATAATTTTACATAATTCTAGAAGCATAATAAGCCATAAATGTTGTAACTACCATTAAAGACCTAACTTACACTGTGATACCTAATACACTCAACGTGGGGAAAATGAAGGTGTGCAGGTCCAAAATCCCTCTAGAGATTAAGGAAATGAAGTCTCCTTAACGAGGATTGTAAGGCGACCATATAAACTGACGTGGTTGCTCCCTGGGGGCGTCTGGCCCAGGCTCACCAGAGCATGTAGCTGGTCACTGAGGGTTATGCTATCCCTTTTATGGCCTGCCCGGTGATTGGGCATTTAGGAGTAGATGTGAGTACACAGACATGCAGTCAGTATGCTGCGTTAAGTTCAGAGGATAAAAATAAAAGAATAGAGAATTGTGATTTTGTGGATTCAGTGGGTGACCTAGAGGCGCAGGCACAACCGTAAAGGTGGTTTAAAATTACGTAGCTAAGCAAAGGACAGGTTCTGTTGTGATCTGTCCAAGATGGAATCTACTCTTCCTGAGGCCGGTGCCTTGGGGTAAACCCCTGCCGGAGTCCTATTGATTGATCGGCGCCGCAGAGTGCGATTCATGATGGATGGTGCTCGGGCCTATAGCGACTTGGGGAAAGGGACTTCTGACCCCCCCCCCCCCCCCCTCAGTGAGAAGTTGAGTGAGTGGCATGACCAGCTGCATACCTCTACTGCCCCTCTGGGTTCACGTTCCCCACATAAGCACTTTACAGCTCTAAGTAAGCAGCATGACTAGATTGTAGACAGAGTCGCATTGACTTAATGTGATTGTTTTCCTTTAAGCCTCGGCAGCCTCACAGAAAGGTTCTTCACCCCCCCCCCCCCCCTGCTGCTGCAGTGGCGCTACAGAGCAGCCGGCGTGACCAGCTGACATCAGACACCAAACACTGGCAAGAGATGAAAGCACCCTTCAGTGGGGACTTGATCAGAATCTTAATCGCTGCAATCATACGTACACCAATAAGTAGGTAAGTGGATATGCACACAGAAGTCAAAGAGGTTAAGGGAGGTAAAAGCGAAAAGAAATATGTAAACTCCTGCTGACGGATTAAAACATATTTCCGAACTGTGCCTGCTAACATCTGATGGACAAGAGACCAAGTTTGCAAAGCTGTTTGCCACACTGCGGCAACGAATTCCGATAGAAGTTAGGGCGAGAGCAACCTCGGTAAAACCATGCCCAGCGCACTCGAGGCACGTTGCCAACATTTCAAAGCAAGGTGAAGACTCTGCAACAAGAGCTTCTGCCTATTGTGTTTAGCTACACAAGTTCTGACAATAGTAACGTAATACGGCTAAGTTTGACGTGTGCCGCTTACACCATTATATTATAAACAACTGCAGCTCATCCACGCGCAACTACTAACCACAGGAACCAACTAACAAATGTCTAACAGGAAGTGTCCTCACCAGAGACATGGAAGATACTTGGTCTCCGAGACCGTTTCCGAACTGCCCTTCTCCATCTAGTAAGAGTGTTTACACACCTGAAGGAGCAAATGAAGCACGGTATGTTATGAAGGTGTAGAGTGGGTTCAACTCAAACGTACCTCTGAATCACGACCCGAAAGATATTTGAAGTGGCTGTGCAACGCGCCAGCTCCTCCGGACACACCCGGCAGACAGTATCTCGCCACACCACCGAAGATAGCAGACTGCCCGAGGCGATACCACAAGCGCGAGAGAGTAGTTCTCCCACTCCGGGCTTGCAGTGCACTCCAGAGCAGTAGTATATATATATACAGGGCAGTGCAAGGCCGAGGTCGGGAGTTCATCTCCAGTAACTCACCTCAACACTTCTTGTGCTTGGGCTCTTTACTTACCACTGGCCTTCACTGTTCTCTCCCAAGAACTAGTTCTCTACCGCCTCATGGCATTGATGCCACCAGAAGTTTAGTCTACCTGAAGACGTTGAACATGACTTAACACTTGAAGTAGTTGTGACGACCTGGTTCTTCAGCTGCCACTACTTGCTGGCCCTCAAAGTTAGGGCCTCTTCTAGGCAAACCCAGCTAGTGCTAGTTGCAACAGTAAAGCTAATTATTCCTTTGTACTTCAGCAGTCTAGGGGCGCATCACCTTTACCCATTAAAGCGTAGGACTTCCACAGTACAGACTTATTGGTAGCACATACGAGTCGCCTAGGTGTGTCTAAATAAATATCTAATCTTGAACTTATCCAAGAGTTCCTTGTTTTAGCACTATAGCCTATCTACACCAGTTTTGACAGACTAGTAAGCAATCGGCAGAGTGTTTAACCTAGCATAGAACGTCAGTCCCCCTTCAGGAGTCTTGTCAGTTACACACACATTTTTCAATGGCCACCCATTCTGTTCACCCGTCATCAGGACGGTAGAGCCCCAACCACTACATCATACTACACAGACGCAGGACAGCCTCCCCCAACTGCGTGTCGCACCTTGCTAAGGTACTGGCAGAGAGAAGCTGTGGGGGATTGGAGGCCCTATGTTTGTGGTTACACCCGGCATTGGTAGGAAGGCTGTCTGTGACCCATGATTCCAGGTGCTTGCACTGTTAGGCAGCGGGGGAGAGCACCGCCCACCATGGTTGGCATTACTCTATAAAGTCAGATTCTATATTGCTTGTCACCTACAGGAAATCTGGAACGCTATCAGCCTATGCCATTCCACAGCAGGCACAGAGCTAAAAGAGCAGTTAAGAAGGTGGAGTTCAGTGCTGCCAAACAGGTCTCTGCAGTAAACCTCATTACTCCAGGAGTCAACACTCCTAGGGGGCAGGTCCAAGCTGCCCGAAGTGCTGCGAGACCAACATCGCCCATTGGAACATCCGCGTTTCATTCTAACCCGGTACGCACTGGCTACAACGTGCATCCGGTAGTCCGAGCCCTAATCAGCGGGAGCAACACCAGGATTGGGAGAGCCAACCCGCACATTGGCAGCTGGGCCAGCACAGAGTGGAACTGCTGTCATCACACAGATCACTACAGGAACCAGACATCCAACATACGCTCCACCTACACTACATTAATGCCACCAATGAAGACCACCCCACCGAGCTCTGGTAATTGAACCTTACCCCAGAGGGCCACTGATGTTGGGAGGCACATTGCCAGACCTTGTGCGACAATATATTCCTAGTAGACACTAGTATCTAGTAAGAAGAGGCACTAGAAACGCAAGTAGTGCAATTGATCTAGCACACAATAAAAATCTCTTGCCAACTAAGGCTAAAACAACATGTGTCAAGTTACACTATTACTGCTTAAGGCAAGCGTAGAGAGATAGCGAGAGTTGCAGATTAAGCTCCAAAGAGAACTGCTCGTGAACTACTCTGTCTGGAGCGTGTGCAAAGGGATAAATATCCTCAAGATATGGTGAGTGAGGAGCGGCTGGGGCAAGCCTCATGCACATCCGGTGCCTGCCAGCCTGGGCAAGGCAAGCATGGGGGGAGTTCACCCATTCAGACTGGAGCGCAGTATCGTGCAGAGTGCCAGCCTCTCAGGCAGCAAGGAGTTGACTCGCTTGTGAATAAGAACGGTACAGAGGCCAAGGCTAAGGCCGGTATTCCAGAACATTTTTATAAGGGTTTTGGTGCAGCTCAAGTCAAACCCACGTCTCATCAGTATTCCAGAAAGTTATAATGCCAGCTAAGGCCTTAGTTAAGCCACGGCTGAAGTCTTAATCTTAAGGCTCCGGTGATTTATCCTTGCCGCAAACGAAACCTACTCATGCACAGAATGCATATTTTGCCGGAGCCAGTACCATGACGAACGTTCATAAACTATATGAAGCATCAAGGGCGTTATACGCTTTGATGTAATTATTTATGTAAACATAAGGCAACCTACACGCTTGTTATTTAGTAAATAAAAGTTAAAAGTCTGCAAGAGTACTGGGTAATATGTACAATATATTTTAAAAACCTCCACCATTAGAAATTATGCAAAATACGTATCAGTGGATGAGAGATTGAGGGGGGGTGGGAGAGGGAGGAGGGAGGGGGGAGTGTGTGTGTGTATGTATATATATACACACACACACAGAGTTTATTCAGCTTTATGCAGTAGGTGTATCGGGTTTGAATCCCTGTCAATGCAAACTATTTTATGTTTTCAAAATTAACCAGGAAACTCATATTTTCACAAGTAATATGTTGAATAAAGTACATTTATTTTAATAACTGCACTAAGTATTACAATACTTTACAATGGATTATTAACAGTACGATATAATTGCAATTATTTAACAGCAAGGCTTTTTTTATTGGTAATAAGTACATCTCTCAGAACTTATTCATCAAAACCCACTAGACATGTTTGAAAGGCATTTTGCATTTTTTATTTGGAGACCTTGCAAAGCAAAATACAGGAAGATTCCTTTATAAGAGGCCCCATGGAATGTGTGTAACGGAGCGAGGTAATGAGGGAATGCAGCCCAGTGTGACGAAATACCTAGAGTAGGTGCTGGAAGTTGCCGCCATTGACAGAGGAAGTGTGCAGACACCAAAAGTTGTGAAAATGCACGAGCTAGGACGTGCTGCGGAATGGCATCGATAGCGGTGATAATGTTGGCCTGGAGTTCTTAAAGAGTGTGCGATTCCTTCTTGTAGGGCACTCTAAAGGGACAGGTGGTCTACAGCAACCACCCCCACACACTGCTGGAAGTACACTAAATTAGGGAACTGTCTCATGTTCACGGTGCACAGTAACCAACATTTAAGTGACAACCTACCTTCTATACCTTTTAAGGTACGATAAGACAGCCTGTGTAGACGGTAAGCTATTGTGTGTACTAGCCCCCCTACTGTTAGTAGGCAAGTGACCGGGACAGCACTCACCTAACCTGTCAGAGAGGCCTACCTCTCGTGTGTACTTTACATCTATTTCCCCCCCTTACGTACGTATTCCTCGGGAATACCACCTCGTCGCATAAAGGTTATTACATGGTACCAAGGTAAGGTAGAGGGTAGCCAACCCCAGGTTTTGGAGCCTGGAGTCAGCTGCCTGGAATCAACGGTACCATGTTGGCCAACACTGTATCAAAGTCCTGCAGCCCACTGCCAGCATTGTCAGCTCCAGCCAGCGTGCACCAACTACACCATCTTCGGCCAAAGCACCATTGAGTAAGCCAGGTATCGCTGAAACATCCTGCCAACCGATGTATATCAACAGCTATTCCCACTGGGGGAATCTCTGCACCAAAGCAGTCTTCACGAAAGCCAGTCACCATACCGATAGTGCATAGGTAATTTTGTTCCCAGTCGCCAACTGACGTGTCCGCGAGTGGCTGGCACAAACTGTCAGCTGAATCAGTAATACCAGTTTATCTGTATGTTTGGTCTCACGCAAAGCAAAACCACTGTGACCATGCACACTGATAGGTAACCTGGCATGTGTCACCCTCTTTGGACAAATGCAAATTTTGCGCTACTCTACTGTTCCTCCAGAACACTTCACAATGGGGATACTTTCAATCTACTCTAATATTATTGATAAAACAAGCATACCATCTGCTTACATGTGTCCAGAGGATGAAGTTGAAATGTATCTCGCAGAGCCACCTATTCCTATAAATTCCAATCCTTTACATTACTGGAAGACATCACCGTATACTAGGTTGCGCAAAGCAGCACAGAAATATCAGTCCTCACCAGCTGGGCCTGTGGCATCAAAGACTTTTTAGTTCAAATAACTTTCTTTCTTCCAAGAAAAGTAGTTCTTTGAACCCTGAGAAGCTACGCCAGCTGGTCTTCTTAAATAAAAATATTTACATCTTCAAATCTTGCAAATAAGTGTTGATATGCGTTTTGGTGTGTACACAATAATTTTTACTTTTCATAGGATAAAACTATTAAATTTTTTTTATTTAATTTGCTTGTGGCAATTTTTTTCTTATAGATTAGCGATTAAAACTGTGTTATGTTTAACATTGTATTGTAATGACTGTAAGAACTTTTTTTTAAATATTCCTCTATCACATAAAAATTACTCCTAATGTGGGTATCGGTATCGAGCATCTGCAGTATCGGCCCACAAGAATCGCTATTGGTGGAATCTGCGAAAAGTGGCATGGCATCGACGCAGCCCTAGTTAAAATTAAGATTGATTTATTTGCGACAATTTTTGACAATCCTTACTTGCCAAAACTTTACAATTCTAACCTAACACAGCCGATGGTTTCCGATAATAATCACACCTGTCAAAATACTGCCACGGCTCTAACCTCATTTCAAATTCTGTTTACAATAACGAGGCTGTAGATCGTCGAATACAGCATCAGAAATTGTGAGATTCATTCTCATTGTCACCAACTTACAAGTGCAGTAAACACGTAAGAAGAATACGAGACTCACTCTCATTGCCAACCTACAAATACAGTAAAAATGTGGGGAAAATGGTAGTAGTCTATGGAATAGTTATCTGCGAATCAATGATTTTCAGCTTGAATCAAAATTTAAATTATTCTCAAATTTCGAATTTTTATTGAATCAAATTTTTTAAACCACATCCCAAAGTGGGTGAACAGCATTAATATATCAAGTGATATTAACCTCCCTTATCGCATAATTATGTACACTTAATGCCACATTTCAATATAAAGTTCCCTACAGTAGAGAAAACCCTCTCGCTCGCAACTTGTGTAGCTGTAAGGAATAGATAACGCAGAGCTACTTGTGCAACAAGTGGGAAGTGCTCTTGATGTTCTTTCCACTACTTTTAAGGATTAGAAAGCCTCAGAAGACGCGGTGCTCCCAGGTAGCATTCAGTGGATTTTGTTTTTTGGTCACTGGCATTGTTTACTTCAGGCAATTGCAAGGGTATGTTATCTATTACATCCCATAATGACCCCAAATTGGAGGGTGTGTTGTGTTTTGTAAGAGTTTTGGCAAATTCAGTGCTGTTTACTTTGATTTCCTTTTTCAATAGATTGACAGCATGTTGTGTCTCATCATTAGAAACTACAACTTTGTATCTTCGATCAAGCAGGTTACAAAGTACATCTATAATCATCCATCTTGTACATGGGGAACCTACTTCTCAAGGCTTTTAGTAGGTTATGTGCAAACTGAACACCTGTTCCAATCTCATTTTTTCTTTTGTGATTGGTTGTTGCGACTTCAAGGCAGTGAATTGTAGGAATAACCATCGATGCAGTTGGGTCGTTATTACCACAGCATTCTTTCGTTGCATCTGCGAATGGATTCATTACTTCTACTAACCCAGAAGCTACAGCTTCTCTTAAGGAAACCAATCTGTCCAATTTTGCATATTCAGTGAACCAACAAGTTTCCATATCCTGAATTAATTTGAGTTGTTGTATGTCTATGTTTTTTTGTACCTTCAGTAGCCTGCCTTGGGCAACATTACTACTGTTTTAGTGTGCAACAATGGTTCTACATTTGGAAAGTAGTTGGTTAACATTAGATGTCTTTTTTTTTTTGCATCACTCATTGCCAGTTTCAGTGTGTGAGCAAAGCAACGCCTTTGACTCCAATGTGTTCCTTCAATAGCAGCTCTTAGGTTTACAGCATTGTCTGCAACCACAAATATTTTTATGGGACTTACTTCTGCGGGTGATGGAAGACCCCAACTATTGCTTAAATCAGTGAGTACTTTTCTCAAATTCTCACCAGAACGGGAAATTTCAATATTGATGTTGCCCAGAGTTATTGATTTGTAGCAAAATTTTGACACACAATGGCATGTTAATGACATGTACCCATATCCAGCTCTACTCATCCAGTGCTGTGTGATAAACTTGATGCTTGTTCACGCAAATCAAGTACATCTTCCTTCAGCATCTCTTGTATCGTTCTCTCTTCCGCATAGAGTTCAGGAATGATATTGCGTGAAAAAGTTTTACTACTGGGTACACAATAATTCTGCTTCAAGAGATGCATACAATCCGTGAAACCTCGCCAACAAATCTGTATGGTAAATGACTAAGAGCTAACATCCAGGCAAGCTTATCATTGATGGCTTTGGCATCTTTTTCTTGTGTCAATGTGTTTTTTTACTAACTACACCAGAGATGGGCCTTGGCCAACTATCATTTCTGTTGTCAATATCTGCATTAAGTTTTAAATACTCCTCGTACTGAACTGTGTGATGGCAGGGCAGATGATTCTTCAATGTAGAAGTGGTCCCTGAAATAGGAGGAAAAGCATTGAAAAAATCAAAATGGTTACAGTGTAGAATGTGGGCAGAAATCAAATATATTGACCATCCACAAATGCCCCTATTTAGCACTCTCGATACTGACGTAACTACCCTTGAAAAGAAATGTGGAAATTTTTAAAGAAATTTTATTTTGTTCCAAAACCCCTAAAGTGAAAAGGGGTTAGGGGGAGGAAATAATCATATATTGCGTTAGTCACAAACACAATTTTAAGAATTTCCCAGCTATTTGAAAAAGATCATCACATAACATTTATGGGAGTGTGTATGTATACAATTTTCAACGATATACACACACATAAAATTCACAAGGATATACACACAAACACAATCTAACTATTTGCACTTTTTCTTAACTAACCTGTCTGTTTCCTAGTGTTTAGAACAGTGCAAACATTCAGCAGTCATTCTCTTCTTTAAAATGCAGTCAAAGTTTACTGCGTTTTTTGTGCAGGTTTGTCTCGTTTAACTCCATACAGTAATATATATTATATATATATATATATATATATTACGCTGCCAAGCAACTTTTCCTTCACTTTATTACAGTGTAACAGCAAGAAAAAAAAAAGACTGCAATAAAGTGTACCTAATTCGAATAATTTTGGGATTCCCGGCACAGGAAAATGAGATGCTAGATATTAATACCTACACTGGACAAGACTTGGTCAGAAATATGAAGCTGGCAGATCGCTCGCGAGTGTTTCTACAACCCAGTGTTATTACCTACTGGTCAGTAAAAAACAAAACTTTTTTAGTAATTGCACCATGGAGTGTGTCGTACGGTATACGTATTTCAATGTGTATAGGCCACCCACAAAATAAATTCAAAAAGTGGGGTTCAGCTTATTTACGAGCTATTGGCATCAACAAAAATTTTAACCTTCAAAACATGTTTAGAAATTTGTCAACACACAGTGCATTTTCACTTTTACAATAATTTCTTCACTCACGTTCATGAACAAAATAACAATCCCACATGTGTAAAATGTTAACATGTATAAGCTCTGCCATATATGCCATACGAGACAATTTTGTTGCTGTACAATAGAAAGTTATATTACGTAGTTTGCACCCCCGCCCCTGCCGCCACACCACAAGAGCACTTTGAATTACGCCATTTTTGTGTGATATGTTGGCGTGGTTTTGCTTTCTCAAGTCTCGATACCATCTGTGGAATAGTAATTGTGCAGTGCATATTTGTAAACAATGCAACCTAATAAAAATTTTCTATCACGAATCTTTTATAACAGTATAAATTAAGTCTGAATTTACTATGTGTTTTACTTTATGTGCAAACGTGATTTACAATTTATTTTCACCGATAATTACAAGTTTGCAATTATAAGTGCGTTTTTCCCACCCACTATGTCGATGCACATAAAAATTAACATTGTTTGACTAGATTTTTATTGAATACCTGTGTTAGGAAGTGATACGTGTAATTTAAAAAGCTGCTAGGTGTTTTGCAGACACAACCTCCAAATTTTACTGTTCTAATTTTTTTCACTGTTGGTTCGATTCAATATTTCGAAGCGAATTTTAAATATTTGATTCGTATTCATAATTTTTTAAACTTTACAGATGTCTACTATAGAACACGAAAAACTGTTGCAGAATGTAAACAATACTATCAATAGTACCAATTCTCGATTAGCCATGTTGTTTTGCACTCGCATAGCATTCAAAAACGAAAGATTCGCACAATCTTTGGTGAATGTACCAATGAGAAACATAGTTAAACTTAAATAACAGTGAATCGTCGAAAATCCACTGTACATCATAGCTAAATGATTGTTCCAAATATATTTTGGCTTTCGGGTAGAATATATGATCGATGGATGCGGGGAAATTTATGTTTTAAGAGTCCTAGCATGCAGGACTGTCCAAAAAAAAAAGAGATACGGGAAAATGGAATAAACGGGATCGCAACAAGGTTGCACTATTATGGGCATTTTTGTAATTTTGTGCTTGATGAAAAAATGTACATGGTAAAATACCAGTAGCACAATGTGAAAACTTTTGGATATTCTCATGCGGTACTCGATACTATAAAGTATGTAGGGTATGAAGGTATCGCAGCATCGAGGATCCCAACTAGTTTTAACCACTTCTATTCAAAACTTACCACAAATTATTAAAGGTGGCAAAGTTGTTCAACTAACTGTTGTTTTCAAATGGTTATGATCACTTCTGCAATATGCAGTGCCATCAGTGTGGGTAAATAAACACTAATGACATACAGACACGCATACTTAAAACATACAAGCTCAAGAGAGGAAATTATAATAAAACTCAGATACTTTTACAGCTTATATATTCACCTCAGTAAGTACAGAGGGCACATGATCTAATGCTATGGAGACATTAAATCAAGTTACACTAATTATTTGCTCAGCTTTGAAAGAGAACCAAGCCAAAAACTTTCTTTACCATCATTAAGTCCACTTTGCTTGTACTGTAACTCACAATCAGTTTTTATAAAAAAATATTGCACTCTTATCTCATCATTTAAATTTCTTAAATACTAAATACTTATGATATACGACTAACTGATGCTCGTCCAGTATTGCTAACCAACATGTTAACTAATATTCTGCACAGTCTGACATTTTTGATGCGCTGGCCTGCACACCTCTTGAATTAAAATCAACCCAGTGTGAAGTCCAAGGCTTCTCTTTCAAAGCCGAGTAGATATAAACACTGAGAATATAAAACGCCCATACATTCGTTCATCACAACAGCCATTCTGAAACTGAAACTAAAAACACAGAGAACACGCATGAACATTGAGAATTTTTTATAGTTCAAAGAGTTTATAGCTCCAAATATTATCTCACAATTTTTCTGTCTCATGCCTCTACTCAGCAATACTGTATCCTAATTGTACTAGGAGGAATTCGTTAGAATCCCAGTATCCGCCTTTTCCAAGAACCAAATTACGTTGTGAACTATTACTCTAGAAGAAAACCTGTAACTACTTAAAATACAAAATTTTCTATGCTGGTAAAATATTTAATTTGGCCACACTATTGTATTGACACTTACCGAACAATAAAATACAAACTGCAAATATATTTCATGATTGTAATACTAGTGAACTAAGTATCGAGCCAAGTACTGGAACAAGAACTATAAATAGTGCATCACAATATGAGACTGATGGAATACACACAAACTTGTGCAGATATTTGAGACAAAAATAGTACTGATTGTAGCTAATTCTTGTAGATATGCAGAGCGAGATCTGGACCAATATCATTGTTCCTTGTAGACAATTGTGTGCAACCTATTTTAATGTATCACAAATTAAGTAATTACATAGTATTTTACAGTCCCACAAACAGAAAGTAACACAGTGAATTTGATTTTAGGGTTGTAAGTACATGCAACCACATTGACTTTTTTTAGGCTTTTAAGTACATACAACCCAAGCACATCATTCAATATTCACCACCACACATTTACATGAAAAAATAAAATAGTATACTAAATGTACAACAGAAAAATATGAGGAAAATGTTACTTCTAAAAACAATAAATTATTAATCTTCATTACATAATTTATTTTCTGCCACACAGCCATTTGTAGGATTATCACCCTAGTATTATTTAACTTATTTGTAATGCCATTAGTTCATTACAGTCAACAGAATGAATGATGAGGCGCAATGCTTGCATCTTGTCTTAACAAAAGATCTAACTATTCTAAAAAATATAAACAACCCAATGGCATAAGAACATCAAAATCTATATTTTTTAGTAAATTTGTAGCATGTCTACAATATTTTTCAAGCACTTCATAGTTATCACTATGTATGTACAGTTACTATTTTTAATGTGTTACTGAACTATTACATTTTTCATGCACTGAGATAATTTAAGAAGATTCGTTGCTGCGGTTCTAACAAAATCTTTAATACGGAGAAATTGACTTATCTCACTTGGCTCTCGCGTTCATAACAAGATTAATAATTTTTGCATCTACCAGTACTTGCATGGTAAATCTGAAGTACTATTTTCTAAAAATGTTACATATATTGCTCTTATGCCAGTAAACTATTAGTGTCTATGAAAAATTTTTTAAATACTAAAACTCAATCTAGTAACAAAACTATCACGTATATTAGTACACAAAGGAAGTTGCAATTTTCATTTCTACAACTATTTTCATTATAAAAGAGACTAAGTTTGATCTCACAAACTTAACAAAAGAAAAATGTTTTAATCAAAGTTAATTTTTAATTTGTTATTTACATTATGTACATACAACCACATCTTAAGTTTTCCTCCCACAGAGTCTCACATGGTCCAAATAATTTTCTTAACAATGGAACAGTTTATCTCTACTCACTACGTCCACATAGGAATTCAATGCAGGGAGACACCGAAGCTTTGCTGGAGTTTTCGTACAATAAAGAGTCAAGGACAGAATTAATTTAACAACTGCTTAATGATAGCCATTAACACTATGTTAAGTTGATACATGTTAAGTACATATGGTTGAAGTGTAAAAAAAAAATGCATGTGCTGGCTTTGGCTACCAACAAGAAAGTCTTCAATTAAATGATGAAATAAAAGTGGCTGTAATGAGAAACTAAGATTCCACAACACAACGGTTATATTTTACCTTCAGCAACGTTAGGAGTTAGTTGTGATTTAGTTCCTTGTTGGTACTTCTACAGCCTGTGGAGCTTACTGATTCTTCTGTTGGCATCCTTTAGTAGGGTTTCATTCGAGAACTCCTATGCAGCACAGGTAACAACACAATGTAAGAAAATTGTTTCATAGAGTCACAAAGGGAACAAGTTAATTTCCAGAACATTACTGATTGGCAGAATACAATTTATAAAATGGCTTTTAAGTGAAATAAAGCCACTTCCACAACAGCTTCACAAATATTAAAAACAACACAAATTGTGTGTACAGATTTTAACTACCACTGCACAAAATATATCTACACAAACGACAAAGAAATACTTCTTTGAAATACCTGACACTATCTATTTTCATGCAAAATACACAATTTATTGCTCAAAATGACACCACAGAACAAGATTTACAGTAATACCCACAACTTCTATTACCAAAATATTGGAAGTGGCCTTATGTCCCACTACAATAACTAGAACAAAACTGAACAATAATGGCCTAATTTATTTTCTTAACAATTGTAATAATAGTTGATACCACATGTTCTATATTATAGATACTTTCATGATATAAAGATAATAAGCACTTCAGTAGGGTAGCGATGCGCTGACTTGCCGATTACTTCAGCAGGTCGTGGGCTCGTTGGTTGGCCACTGCTATCCTTGTCTCGTTCGACTCGCCCTGTAAGGCCACGCACCCGTCAATGCACACAAACAGAGGTACAACACTACATGCATGGCAAATGCACACACCAAAGACAACATCAATTTTTACCTCACGTCTTGGTGAAGAAAAACTAACGAGTAAAAGAATAACAACAACTGCTGTGTGTTCAATATAAAATAAATATGAAACCAAATCCTTTACACTTAGTGATTTAAACAAAACTAGGAGCATTTTTTTTTTTAAATACATATTTTACTTTGCACACAGCAGGTGTATGTTTTGATAAAATTTATACATTGAGAAATGTTAACAACCGAATGGAAAAAAAATCTACAGGAGAAAAAAAAAATTAAAGTTTGAAACTGTTTTGTGTGAGACACACTCATGCAACTGAAATACAGTAACACAAACATTACACTGACCAACAGGGCAGAATCTGACCATGCGTATAGAGTCAACTGATGGAAACTAAGTACAGACAATGAGTACACAAAAGCACACCAATTTTCTGCATGTGTCTACTTCCCAGATGAACTCCATCGATGTTGAGCTTCAGTAGTTCCAGTGCTTGTGCATACTAAATTAATAAATTATTTCCGAAACACCAACAACAAATACAACATAGGTGTACTGAAAGCTTGAAGAAAGTAATACGAAGAGCAGAAGAAAGTGCTAACATCCAACACAAACACATTTGAAGAAAACGCATATGTACACGTCTCCCAGAATCACATACAGATAAATTAGTAATGGTGTCGTTCATATGCAATTACGTGTATGTTTCTGAAAACATATTTTGTCGCTTAAATTTTTATTGTTTGAATTATTCACTATGACTACTATGCAATCACCTTGTGGCAAACAAAAATATTTAAATGCACAATCCCAGGTAATTGTGACAAAATTGTCAAACCATTCCCAGGGAACCATTATATTATCACTCCTTACAATTGTAACAGTGTTGGAACCACCGATGATGTCTGTCAGGGGACTCTCTTTAATGACTTGAATAAGAATTGCAGAAGTGACTAGTTAATCTCGATACCAGATAAGTGAAACTATTTTGTATGTTTGATGTGGATTTCATATACACCAAATTGAGAACCAACATTCATCATGAGTCATCAAAAGTGATTAAACAGGATTATGGGTATGATGCAGAGAAAAAGATGAAGTCATTTGAGTAGGAAAATTCAAGACCAGTGACAAATGAAAGCAACAAAAAGGATGATTATTTTGTTACTTTGAGAATTTATCCCTTGTAGACAATCAATGCAGCCAACACATGTGCAATACAAAGAGTGAAACTGTGGCACAACTGGCTGCATCAGATAACGTTCCTGCTCACACCAATTTTTATTTTTAATAAGTAAACACAACAAATTTCAATTTCTCTTTATTGCAGAAAAAAGTAACTGTAGTGACACTAAGGAGGGACTGAAACAACTGTACAGAATGCTGAAAACTTTACAGGAGAAATATTTTTAGAGTGTTCAAAGCACAACAGAAGCAATGAATTGGTTTTAAAGTCACAAGGAGGCTAATCTACTTCAAAGTACAGTAAAATCTTATTATAGCTTACATTAATAGTGTCAACTTTCATACTTAGTTATGAATGTACTTTATAATGGAAGTCATATTAATGCTGAAAGAGATTTATTCAAAAGAGCATCTTTTGAGAAATTAATTTCAGTAACAAATCATCTATTTACCTGCAAGACGCTCTTGAAATATGACATTGCACTGAGACTTGTTGCATGATATTAACATTTTTCGCAACAAGGGGGAGTAAAGTTTATGCTTTAGGGGTATAAATTATTAATAATTCATTAATATTTTGAATGAATATAATTTTGATTTTATGTGGGAAATGTTTAAACGCTGCACTTTGCAGGAAAAATAGCATTTTGACAACTACAAATTTTTAGGGTTTAAAAATTATTAATTTTAGATTTTTTTGAGGGTAGAAGTTTTACAAAGTCATTCCTGTAAGGGAGTTTACTGTTTATCGAGATGTAGTACCAAAACACACACGTACAGCTTCCCATTTATACATTCACGTTTTTATGTACATAAAAAAGAATTTGTGATGGTACTTGTGCTGCATGTCAACACAGGTAAATAATTGAAGCTGACACGCAAACAATATACTGAATGAACCTTGGCATTTTACACGTTTTGTTAAGTGTTATATTGATAAACAAAACCCGAATTTGGTTGGAAATTGTTAAAAAATCAGTACCTTTACGTAAAGCCAGCATATTGACATTTAATCATTCCGATTTTGGAAGGTACGAGGTAAAATAAACTTTGCATAGATGATTCAAGCGGAAAGTGACAATCTTATATTAAAGTGAAAGATACGTTAATACGGTGGGGAAATTTTTGTAGCAACCTTTGTGTTATTTTCTAGTCTAGTTTGAAACAAGTAATTTAGGGACATCCAATAATCCAGAAAGAGTATCTACTTTTGCTTTAGTGACATCTACGCTTAACTGTTTTGGTAGAGGTAAATATGCTTTCGAATTAATTAAATCATTTTTTTACAAGTTACAACAAAATAAAAGTTGTACGCTATGGCAAGCAATTGTAAGAGAGGGGAGGAGAAAATACTTGCATGCTACTTATACACTGATGTTCCAAATGTTTGAACACACATTGGTACTCAAAAGCACAGAAAGAGAAAGCATTAACAATCTCAGTACATACAAAAATGACATTTATGAAATTTAAGAAAAAATTAAACCACACACCTTACGGTTGATTCTGTCTATCTGGCGATTCTGATTCTCCAATTCTGAACCCATATCAATAGCCATGTTGCGCAAGTTTCCTACCATAGTGTTCACCTGGCCCATGTTATCTTCCATTTCATCCTCTCTGGCATCATTTGTGATCCTGCAACCACAATGAACATACACACTGGTAAAAGCTGTTTACACAAGAATGACACCAGGCTGCAGCTCTTAGTTTTCAACAACTATCTATGGTGAATCTGAAAGGGAAAATTAGACATTTGCATATCAATCTCAATGCAGCTAAGTGTATCTACAAGAAAAGACAGGACCTTGGAATGGCAGCATGAAGGTGATTCATAGACACCTGTCTCAAAAATTGAGGTTTCCTCCCTCGTTTTCAACATGCCCAATATGATGCTACTCACCTTGATCTGGGCGAGCCTTGCTATGCAGTGCAGCGACTCCTCTACTTACATGTCAACAGAAAATTTCCTACAACCTGAAAGCTCTGAAATCTATTTAAAAAGACTTTGGTGTTTCTACAATTATGTGTGTTGAACATTATTTAGTACCTTATTTATCCACGTGCCTTTGAGTTCTGTGAAGAAACCTTGTTATGACGCATAAGGCGTAGTCCGACATGGATGAGCCCCAGCATTAACGACCGTCTGTAAACATTGCTTCCTTGCCACTACTGGGCCAGCTAGGAAATGTAGTTGGCTTGACCTCCTCTGCTGCACGCTAGTGTGGTGACAACTTAGCGCCAGCAGCATCACACGTGGCATAGTGACTGATGCGACTTCCGGCGGAAGTGCTGTTTCCGTGGAAGTTTTAAATATGTATTGTAGAATAACTAAGAGCAGTCAATGAATGCTCATTAGTTGTTAATTATTGACACCCCTCTAGTGGCCAAATGTATTTCTTTTGTATAAATACCCCACGAGCTGTCTCATTCAAGGCGGAAAGCAGCTCTGAGGATCTTCATTACAGCTAAGTACCATGCTCTAAAAATTTTGTAATAAAATAATTAAGGCCCTTATGGTCAAACAGAATAGACATAAGTACTTTATGTCTAAACTAGGTAAACTGTAAGGTGCCATGTTCTGCACAAAATAGTAATGTTAAGAAATTTTCTTTTCTTATTGTCAGCAAGTAAACTGTTTAAGAGAAATTTTAGTTACAAAATGTTGCTGATTTGAAATAAAACTTGCAAATGTATTCAGAATTCAGCCATGGTAGCTTATAGAAAAGTTACATGTCAGGAAAAATAATTAAATAGCTAGTACAGCCATGAGTAATAATTATAAAGATAATTTTACCAAGTCTTCATTTTAAATTTCTTCAAATGATAGAGAAACATTACATCATTTTGTATCCTGGTGCTAAGCCATGTGGAATAACTATAAATGTATATTTCCATATTTGTGTACCTGATCTTGGCTTGCAACTATTTAGTAGTCAAGTCAAAATATACTTATATTTTCAGGTTAATCAAACCACGGAGATATAACTTTCTGTATACTAGTTCAATTGTTGTACATGAACTTACGAGATAATATCCAAAGTAATTTTTGTTACTTTGCCAGGAATTATAACGATTTTATTGGAGATAAATCATTAATGCACAAGGAATTTAAAATCCATTTTGTAAAGACATTTATGAGAATAGAAAGGAAAGGTCTAGTGTCTGTGCGTGCGCGTGCATGTGTGTGTGCATGCGCGTGTGTGTGCGTGCGCGTGTGTGTGCGCACGTGTGCGTGGCACTGTCTTGATTATGAGCATATATTTTTCTACGGTGAAATTTTAGCTTGTTATAATGAAAGCAAAACACACACACACAGAGCTTTACTTTTACACACCATTGCTCATTAGATTTGTGAAATATAACATTTTTGGAAGAACTAGTAAATGAAAATGACCACAATAATTCATGTGTTACCTGGTAATAGTAGTTTACCTTGTTTTTTATGTCACTGTTGCCCTCTCCAAAAGGAGTTTTGGAATTTTCGGCCATTTCTTGTTGCTTGGGCTGGTTTATAGACCCCTTTGCCACACACTTGGGGTTAAGGTCATAACATGCGGTTACATTCAATTAATTTAGTTACAGTTATATATGACCTTTGCCACTTCTCAAGCTGTACCTAAAGAAATGTTGGCATGACAATACTGGTGAAAGTACTCCACCTACAAGACAATGATTATTATTTACAGTTGTTTGGGTGACCACACACTGTTTGGACACACATTTTCCAAAATTTAACAGATGCTCAAACCTTGTCTGGTGTGATGGGACAGGACCAGTGATGGTGTGACATGATGCAAAGTGTGCGACAGCCCAGGAACTGGCCAAGATTAACTGCACTGGGAACATTTTCGGTGTGCATTGTAGCATATTCATGTTTGGTACAGTTGAGACTAACACTGAGGATATTCATAACTGTGACCCATTACCAGCAAACCACACATTATGGACTGTGAACAGACATGATTGTGTGTGGTGTGTGGCCAGTTCACTTACCGGCATTATGCGGCAACCATGGAATAGCCTGTGTATCTGTAGTATGCAGTGTTTGACACAGCTGAAAATGTCAGTGCCACACCCATACACCTCCAACATTCCGTAGAACAAAACTCCTCCACTAGTCCAGTCTAAAGAGCAACATCAGCCCTCCACAAATGACATGTACCCAACTACCAACAGAAAACACTACTTATTAGCTTGGTCGGGACATCAATACCTCCTGTCACTCACACATTGATGACATCAAACACCAAAGGTAGCCAATGTTTACCTATGAATACATGCCAGCCTGCAATTACTCAGGTTATGCACCATAGTTGCCTGGCCCAGGGACTGTCCTTTGTGAGGAGTTGCAATTATAAAAATAGTGAAAATTTTGTGCGATATTATTAATAAAACATTATACACTAATTTGTTTTGACGTGCAACAGTACTTGTAGGACATGTGCCTACAGGGTATATTTGGCGCATGTCAAGAGCGACTACAGACATGTGATCCTAGGTTGTACTGTTCGCAAAGGAACTCCAAGAAGCCATCAAGCAGACCCCCCCCCCCCCTTCCAAACGTAGAAGTGTACTGTTGACTAAACCATCGCTACCTTTCAGCAAATGCCAATCTAGTACCACAGTTTGCATCTGGAGGGCAGCACCTAGTCTACTCCAGCCTGAAACCTCCAACACAGGCAATAAGAAAGGGTCACGCCTCCCACAGAGGAGATAAGAAATGAATAGCGCCGCCTCAGCAGCAAAAATTCTCAGCCCCCGAGACCAAGGATAGTTTCCCCTGCACCTCCAAGTCCCTACAAGCTCCTCACCGAAATCAGTATAAAAGTACTAGCACCAATTAGCTCTGGAGTACCATCTCCTCCACCGCTCACAAGGGCCGGAGGGAACCATAACCTCCACCGCTCCCAAGGGCCGGAAGCAGCTACAACCACGACTCGAGTGTCTACTCCATGGCTCACAAGGGCCGGACACAGTATCGGGGTGTGTGATCACTGGGGCATCCAGAGATCCCACACTTGCAAGAGCCTGGATCTCAACCTAACTGAAGACATCACCGATCAGAAGTTTAACACCTTCAGCAGCTGCTAACTCACCTTCTGCAGTCACTGCAGATCCAGCAGCTTCTGGGAGACTCCATTCCCTGAAGAAGTATATCCTCACCATATCCCCCCTCCCTCAACCTGGTAACACCCAGAACTTCTTGGTAGCAAGTCACGTCGATGTTCCTTCTGAACCTCCCCTGCCCACCATAGGGCACGGCAACAACTGCAACTACGTACCCTTCTGGTAGCAGTTATCCCTAGTGATTCCTTCAGAACACCCCTGGTAGTTAGGCGCTGTCAAATACATTGGCTATTTAGGACCTTTTCTTGCCAGTTTTAATTCGCACAAGCACTACACCTAGCTTTTGCCCAAGTTGCCTTCACCTGGATTTTCATGATAGGAATAACTTCCGTAAATTATTAGTGTGGAACCACCATGTTTTCCAAATACGTTTAATATACGTTTTCTGCTTACTTTTATAAGTGATTTCTCCTTGCAGTATTGAGTCAAGCATTTGCTTTTGTAAATGCAAGTTTCAGCTAAGGCAGAGCAATAATCACAAAGGTAAATACACAAAAACTTAAGATGCACTCTAGGGACAGCAGATACAGGCTCATAATTTGCGGGTTGTTTATAAGTTTCTAAATGCTGTACACTCATCAAGGAGGCATACAAAGAAGGGTAAAGAAGGCCTCACGCACCTTAGAGAGTTAAAAAGCAAAACTACCCCCCCCCCCCCCCGGACAGTACATAAAGCCAAATTGAACTCTCTCTCTCACCCCACAAACTCTAGCATGCCATTGTTCCCGCTTCTTATTAAACTACCTGATAGGCAGCATCCTATCGTAGAGGCAATCCTACATGGGGTAGAAATAAATATTTACCCCACCTCTATTAGATGGAAGAAAATAATCCAAATTTTCCTTCCCCCTCTTGCTCTTATTGCTCTCTCGTGCAGATTTTTCTTGCCTGTGAAAGCTTGGTTGTAACCGGAAGTTGTTTATCGCCCGGAAGTGGCGGCTTGGTGGGGCCCAGAAGTACATCCGGTGATAAGGTCCCAGCACATAGCGGCAGCAAATAGAGATACGGAGAGCTGCCGCGGAGATTCGCATGTTAAATGCCAAGCGAGAAAGTGTAATAGGTGCAGGTTGATTCTGGACTTTTCTGTTTTCGGTTTTTTGTGTTCTTACCTTGTTTTAAGGTATGTATCTGTACTGTACTAATAGTTTATTTCTTTTTGCATATTATATTAATTTTTACGATTATTAACAGTATTAATGTGTTTTTGTAGATTTCATCCTGACATGAATCGGAGGCAAATTCATTCTTCTGGTTATTGAGGAAGGTTTATCATAATATTGTGTCTTACTAAGGAAGTCAATAAAGATGATAGCTCTTGGACAGTTAAGATCCTTAATATAGAAGTTTTTTTTTTGTACCGGTTTGGTCTTCAAGGAATAACTGCTAAAGCTGGTAGTGGTTTGGTGGAAATTTGTTTCTTCAAAAGGTCTCATATAAAAAAGGAGCCTGCACTAAAGGATATTAGTGAGATTGATCCAAACAGGATAATCAGTTGGAAGACTTTTCCAGTTCATGAGGGCAAGGCAGACAATACTGCTGTAATTAGTGTTTTCAGTAATGCGTCTATGTATTCACGTAAGAAGATGAAGATTGAACTTGGTGATCAGATTAGGCTGTATCGGAAATTAGTTGATATTACTGGCGACATGCATATTCTTGGTCGTGGAACTGACTGGCCCTGGTTAGGGGCACCATTTCAGGAATCCCCTCATACAGTCGCCAAAGACAGTGCATAAAATGTCTCCCCTGCACACCTTCTGAAGCCAGCGTCTGACCAACCACCAACCAGCAGAGAGTCTACCAGTGCGGAGGAAAAGGTTCAAACATTGGGTTTACTGGGGCTAAACTTTAATCAATAACTGGGGAAGCTAAAGGCTATTTTGATTTCATTTTATAAAATGAAAGAAGCCTTAGCAGTCGTCAAATGGACTATTTTATGTAGCGATGCTAGTATTGTAAGGTACCTTGGGGAAATAGAAAGGGACCTTAAGGTCTCTGCGATGTCTGGCCGGTATACAAGGTAGTCCTTATGGGCTGTCTGGTTAGCCCAAAATCATTGACCACAGTCATAACCCTTCGCCTTGTCCTATACAGTACAGGAGAGGGGTGATTTGTCCATTTTCACTAATTTTGCCATCAATTTAATTTTCAACAGCTGGTCACCCTGCTGTAACTTAACTACATTACCAAATATATAAACACTAATATGTTTTACTATCTCTGGTAATACATTTACGCGAGCCAATTGGGACAAAATCGAAGATAGTCAGGCTTTTTCATTGAATCGCTTGATATGGAATGACCCATAAATCCTCTAATCTCCCTGCAAGAAGCTACTAAAAATTACTTTACATTTAGTAATGAAAGTTACTCGATGTTCAGGATTTTTTTTAGTAACACGAGAAGGTCAAGTATACACTTTCGGGCACAATTTTATTCTGAAGAAGTTGCCTATCAAGTTAAATTAATATTTTGTTTAAGTTGATGTTATACCAGATACAATTAAACACCAAGTTTACAGGGAAACTACCACCTTTAAACACAAAATGAAACATCTGTGAGAAAAAATTGTTCCTCATTAAAATATATTGCCTAACATTTTCAGGCAAAACCATTTGCTTTGAAATACTAGTGATGATAGGTGCAACTAATTTGAGCATTGAATACCCAAACCCTGATAAAAACTTATACAAATTGATTAGCATTCATTGCATACTCCTGACTGTCGTGACCTTGTTAGGTGTCAAGAGTTGGAGGAGCGTTTACTGCTCCGAGGTGCGTTTGACAGGATGACTGTCAAACTGAGATCACATGATTACTTTTATTTATTGGTTCATATACTTTATTGATTATCCTCGCCAGGTACGTAAGGGGTGGAAGCGAGCGAGCGCAGTCGAGGGAGGAGACAGTTTTTTTCCCCATATAACAGTTTCCCCTCGAAGGCATGTAAGGGGGGAAACAAATGTGAGTGGCAGGGGTAGAGAAACAAAGAGGAAAAGAGAGGATGCAAGGATGCCATGCTGGTTTTTAGGTAACTACTTCTCGTCAGGTGTGTAAAGGGAGAGCATGCCAAACTCGCCGAGTTGCCGACACCATCATCTGAATTGGACCACTGTACCGCAGGTTTTAACGTACGTATTTCACACCCAGTTATTAGAAGTTTGCATAAACAGCCAGCTTAAAAATGACTGCTGCTGGAAATCTCAAGTGATAGGACCGAAAGATATTTTGATCAATGCAATATCCGATAAAATGATAAATGCAGGTAATATTTATATAGGAATATTGCCCGGACCACTGAACATTAACTGTGAATACAGTTCATCAGTACATGCATTTTTGGTACATCAAGAGTCCACTGCAGCTGGTAAAGGATTAATAAGAATTAAAACAAAATATGTAATTCATGTTGGTTCAGAGCTGAGGGACGGCACTGTTGAACATAATATTTTGTAGTTATGGATATGTTCCGCTGCTAGTCATCAGGAGACATGAAAGCATTTTTCTTTTAAATACCCATATTATATTCAAATATTTTGTTCTTGGGTATTATTTTGCTACTATTAAGTGTTCATGTGTTTTGCATCACTTGAGGCTGTATTACTTAAATGTACCTTGAGCTGTAACCTCATCCATGTAAACTCATTTTCAATTATATTTTCTAACTATTGTTGTGGAGCGATTGAGGTACTCCAGCAACAGTCTGCGGAGAGCAATATTGCGAAAGAGTAGCCAACCGACACAGCTAGAACGAGTTATATAGGAAAGTGCGAAGCTTGGCATGGGGCCAGTCGCCTGTGGGACTGCCAGCACCATCATCACGAGATTCTGGAGGGGTCTGCCACAAGAAGGGTCGCACACGAGAGAGGGGTGCCGTGATTGTCACTGCCGAGCTGGATTGGATGCAACCTTCGGTATCTTGATGAACAAGGAGAAAAGGTTCTGAGAAATAGACTAATTGGGAAGTAGAGTAAACTGCTAACTTATTACAGGATTGTGTTTAAGAGACATAGCTTCCCGCTTGCCTATCGGGTTATTGCAAAAGGTGTGTGTTCAGGTGTTTATATTAATATATATATTATATTATTATATGCCATTTAAGTAGAGGCCTGTCTTGTATTGCGTTCACCTGCCCTAGCCTAATAAGGTGGAATTGAGATAGGAGTGGAGGGCAGGGAGGGAGGGGGAGAGGGGGGAAGGGGGGGGAGAAGGGGGAGGAGGGGGGAGGAGGGGGGAGAGAGAGAGAGGGGGGAAGAGAGAGAGAAGGGGGGGAGAGAGAGAGAGAGGGGGGGGAGGAAGAGAGAGGAGAGAGAGAGGAGAGAGGAGGGGGAAGAAGAAAGAGGAAGAGGAGAGGGGAGAGGGGGGGGAAGGGAGGAGGGGGGAGAGAGAGAGAGGAGGGGGGGGAGGAGAGAGAGAGAGAGGGGGGGGGGGAGAGAGAGGAGAGGGGGGGGAGGAGGAGAGAGAGAGAGGGGAGGGGGAGGAGAGAGAGGAGGGAGAGGAGGGGAGGGAGGGGAGAGAGAGGGAGAGAGAGGGAAGAGAGGGGGGGGAGGAGAGAGAGAGAGAGAGGGGGGGGGAGAGAGAGAGAGAGGGGGGGGGGGAGAGAGGAGAGAGGGGGGGGAGGAGAGAGGAGAGGGGGGGGGGGGGAGAGAGAGAGGGGGGGAGGGGAGGGGGGGGGGGGGGGGGGAGGAGAGAGAGGGGGGGGGAGAGAGAGAGGGGGGAGGAGGAGAGAGAGGGGAGGAGGGAGAGAGGGGGGGGAGGGAGAGGAGAGAGGAGAGAGGGGGAGAGAGAGGAGAGAGGGGGGAGAGAGGAGGGGAGAGAGAGAGGGGAGAGAAGAGAGAGGGGGGAGGAGGGAGAGAGAGAGGGGGAGGGAGGGAGGAGAGGGAGGAGGGGGGAGGAGAGAGAGAGGGGAGGGGAGAGGGGAGGAGAGGGGGAGAGAGGAGAGGGGGGAGGAGAGAGAGAGGAGAGGAGAGGAGAGGAGAGAGGAGGAAGAGAGGGAGGGAGAGGGGGAGAGAGGAGAGAGAGGAGGAGAGAGAGAGAGGGGGGAGGAGAAGAGAGGGGGGGGAGGGAGAGGGGGGGGAGGAGGGGGGAGAGAGGGGAGGGGAGAGGAGGGAGAGGGAGGGGGGAGGGAGGGGGAGGAGGGAGAGAGAAGGGGGGGGGGAGAGAGGGGAGGAGAGGGGAGGGGGAGGAGGAGAGAGGAGGGGAGAAGAGAGGGGAAAGACGGTACAAAATGGAAGGGAGATGGTTTATTTAAAATTAAGTAAATGCAGCAATGTAACGAACTGTTAGACATTGATTTACATGAAACGATGATAATCCCAGATGCCCCAAGATAAGGTCGGAAGTTACGCTCGTCATTCCCAAAGAAGATTCAACATGTCCTTACATGACTAATACAAAGCAGCACGGAGTTAGAATGATTAACATCTTGTGTTCAGTCTTACGACTCTGTGAAATAGAAGTTTCATGAAGTCATTGTACAGACAATACGAAAAGATGTAGCGGTGGTCTTTATCAGCCACTGTCGGGCACACCTTAAGAATCAGTTTTAAAAAACATGTAACACCATCCACATACAAATTAGATACTAAAATTACAACTCATCCTCTCTCCATTATTCACATATAAACAGTCTGCGAAGACTAAATGTTATACTGCCATAGCTTAGTGCACACACATTAAAATCATTCTTTACTAAATGTTTGCTAAAAACTAGGCCAGAGAGCTGTTAGCTGAACTTAATAGAAATTAATTTTCTTTGTTTTATGCTGCAATAACAGTTTACAGTCATCTCTGCACCCTCTCTCTTCAAAGCAAAGGAAGTGGTTAGAAGCAGAGCAGATTCTTCTTTGATGCCATTTCTGAGCTTCAAAAGGGATATTTAAAACAAAAAAAAATTCCTGCCATTTGGTACAATTCTTTACAGCATTTCAAATCCCTTACATTTCCTGCATTTCCCCATCACTGAACATCCTGGTAGTTAGGAGCTACACCCAACCTTTAGCTTGGCAGACCCTAGTGCTGACAACAAGGCTGTTAGGATTTACTCCAAGCTATACAGAATTATCTCCAGGCCACATGATGCCACACCTGGGATTGGAGTCTTGCTCTACTGCATGGCTGGGCATGTTTTCACAGCCTAGCTCCTTGGGTTCTACTGAACATATTCGTAACTTTCACAATAAGTTATTTTGCCACTACTCCAAATTGGCAAAATAGTTTTACTGTTAAAGATAACTTGCTTTAATATTACAAATACTTGAAAACCTACCTCGTACAGTAGACTCCCTATCTACTGCTTTTCAAGGGACTGACTAAAAATTTCCATACATGCGGGATTTCAGTGTATGTGTGTTCTGACATGTACATCAATAAAATACCATTTGTGACCTTACTACACTTTATTTTAAGTATTATTAAGCTGTACATTATCAGCGAATAAAGTTTAGCTAATAAACACAATGGAAATGGGGATTAAAAAAAAAAGTATTATTGTATTATTAGTACTGTAAATAATACATTAAAAACCTTACCCCTCAACTCATTCAAATAAAGAATATATCATCTCAAAATACTGTATGAAAGTTTTAGGTCAGCTTGCTTTTGGTGTTGGATTACAATCAATTATAAACACAATGTAAATAATATGAGAGAGAATGCAAGGCAAAGTTTGAATGTCCTGCGCACACTATAAGCCGAGGGCACATGGAGACATTATTGATCGGACAGTGTGTTCATTGCAGGCATGACTAAGAAGGGCAAGCGGCAGGAGGGGTGAAAGAATGTACTCCTCCCCTCTGTTTCATGTTAGCTTTCATGAGTTTTGATTGGAATCCCATATTCCAAATGGAAGATTTAAATTGAATGGTAGATGACGTAACTAGTAATTTTCAATTATTAATTAATAATTTCATACCTAAAATTAAACCTACCAGAAAATAAATACCCCATTGGGTTATCTTGGGATCTGCTCAGACTACTAAAAAGGAAAAGTATTTTCATAGGCTTTCAAAGAATAAAACCAACTTTTAATACAATTAATCACATTTTTCTGAATTCAGAAAACTCGAAGAAAAAATTAAAATGGACAATAAAATTTGGAATTACGTGACAATAATAAAAAATGGCTACAGAGAAATAACTAACTTGTGATGGTAAATTGATTCAAGATTCTAGTAAGTTTGCAAATTACTTCATTAAAAGTTATGTTCAAACTCCAGTTAATAATATAAAATCAGATACTCATAGAAATAAATTAAATATATGTCTTCCTAGTGTTACACAAAGCATGGTGCTCTGGGCTATAAAAAAAAGGTAAAAAGTAGCAAGGCAACAGGCTACTATGACATTCCCAATTTTTAAATTAAAGGTTGTGCCAATATTTTTACTTCTATTTTAACCTTTATATTTAATAAAATTCTTTCAAGTGGCATTTTCCCTAACCAATGAAGAAAAAAAAACTATTGTTCCCTTATTTAAAAAAGGGAACAAACATGATATTACTATCAAATTATTTCATTACCACGTAATTTCCCCAAGGTTTTCGAAAAAGTAGTCCATAGACATTTATATTTCTTCACAAAAAAATTGAATTACTGATTGTAGGCATGGTTTTCAAACGGGGGAAAACCACAACCTCTCATTTGTTCAATCTAGTTAATGACTTATATGGTGAAGTAACAACTAGAAACTAAGTTGATGGTATTTATTTTGATCTACAAAAGGCTTCGCCATATGCCAAAATTTAATTATTTTAAATACACTACAAGCAATAGGTCTAGGCTATTCTTATATTAATTGGTTTTCCAATTACTTTTCCAACAGAACCTTTTTGTTAAAATAGAATATTCTATCTCTCTATCTAATTCTGTTTCTTCTGGTGTTCCACAAGGAAGTACTCTAGGTCCTCTACTTTTTAATGTTTTTGTAAACAATATTGTCGGTGTAATAACACTCGCGTGCACTTCCTTACACCAACAATTTAAAGATTTATAGAAATTTTAAGAATGGAGTGGATAGTAGGACCGCTTCGAGATAATATTACTGCTATTAGCAATTGGTATTTAATTAACAATATGGCACTCAATGTAAAAACTATATGCATTAAATTAACTACGTAAACAAATCCCCTTTTACATAAATATTATGTTAATAATGTTACTATAAAGAGAGTAGAATATATTTGTGACCTCAGAGTGATTCTAGACTCAAAATTATATTTTCATTTTCATATTGATAGTCTAATTATTAATATTAGTCGGACATTAGGTTTAATTAAATATATTACATACTCTGCTTTATAACCCGATTCTTTGTTATATTTATATTACTCTTTAGTTAGGTCTAGATTAGACTATTGCTCCGTAATATAGAATAACATTACAAGCACTAATAGATTAGAAAATATTAGAATAAAGGTATTTAAAACTTATTTTTAATAGATTCCCACATAATATAGATTTTAGTTATAGTAATGAACTGAATAGATTTAATATTCAGACTTTAAAATCACGTAGTGACATCAAGCATGCTTTATTTTTAATCAATGTATTCTTAGCTTATTTATTTTGCTTTGCAATTACAAATAAAATTGGTTTAAAAATTCCAGTGTATAGACAGAGAATCTCTCGTCCATTTCTACTTTCACTTATAAAATAAATTTAGTTAATAAATGTGTTACCAATTATAATAACTAATTTTCTAACTTTGATCCTTTTTTAGGAAGAAAAATCACTTTTGGATCTTTATAAACACTATATAAGTTAGCAACTTATTATTATAAGCTTAGTTCCATTTCTTATATATTCTGGGTTGTCTGTCTTATGTTTGTGTTAATGTGTATCATGTTTGGATTTATTGTATTGCTCTTTTTTTTTTAACATAAAATACAATTTTTCACAAATAATGTAACATATTTTCCTTGTTCAAAACCTTTTAGGAGGTTCAAACACATTTTACTGTCAGCATCCTTTGGTAATATAGGATTTAATAAAAAGTGTTAAATTTAATTAATTGAGCAATTTTTAACGTTGTGATTGTCCTTTTTGTCCATGTTTGTGTAGTGTTAATTGCTTGTCGCTGTCTTATGTGGAGTTTTTTCTTTTTCGTTATTTGTTTTGTGCCACCTGTTATTGGTCTGTTTGTACTGTTGGGTGGCATATAAAGCAGATAAATAAATAAAATACTAAAATTGTTATTGGTATTATTATAGATTAATGCAATGTTTGTAATTAGTTTGCAGAGTAATTTGAACAAAAGATTTTTGTGTTTGTTTAGCCTTATAGCTTAGCATTTTATCACACTCTTAACAATGTTTCAATTTTTACAGCTATATAATTTTCATACCATTACAAATATTATTGCTCAAGAAAATTAGTCGTGTGAACAACAGAGGTGGAAACTTATTTTCTTTGGTTTAACACCTAAAACTTTTAAAATTGTAAGTAAAAATAGCACACATTTTAAATTGTCCCACTTCTATGGTTAGGAACCAAACTATAAGTTATACAACATTGTATATCCATTTCACACATACTAAAGTGAATTCACCACTCGCCACTTGGTGAAAAAGGTGAAAAAATTATGAATAAATGCTACTATACCATTTTCTCCTGGCATTAGTAAAAATAACAGTTGAAAGTACACAATAACAACATTTGACGCATTACATTCGGACGCTTCTGGGAAGCGTTACTACCGGACAGACTTTGCCCCATCTTGAGCGGAGATCAGCCGATGGTAAAGTCGCCTCCAAATAAAAACAGTAATGGAGGAGCGCCATGTGGACCAACAAAGTTGACAGCCTCAATGTTACCTTTACAACATGATCTCTGCTTTCACTGTTCGCCATATCTCGACAAGAAGCAGTCATGTCAATGCTCCTCCCCGAAGAAGCTATCATTTCCACTTTGCCCTCCCACTAAGAAAGCCCACAAGATTTAAACTTCATGCCACTGAAGAGTACCGAGCGCCAGCAGAAAGTTGTGGCCTACACGAGTTCATGAGAGCAGGATATGTCATTGCCTCATGCAGAGTGCTCCTCCTGGTAAAGATCCAGGAAACTATGCGCGACATCAGAAGCTCCACCCCCGTGAGGCAGGGTTAATTCCCCCACACCCCTCCGAGAGCCTCCGAGTTCTGAAATTTAGTATAAAAGAAATCCCAGCATAGGCTTCAGGAGTGATTCTGCCACACCTCCAGAGGACCCCCCCACCTACCAGAAGGCCTTCAACCTCTTTGGGGAACCTCCAGCAACCCCGGAGGACCTCCACCATGCAGAGGCCTTCCACTTCTTCGGCCTTCGTAAGTAGCTCCTGGAGTCTCCAATGGCTACCAGAAGGCCCAGCAGACTACCCCTCCCCCCACCACATCCCCTACTTCTTTATTCCTCGCTATCATCTGGTATTGTAGGTCACAGTGACTACGTTCCCTCTGGACTTACGTTAAGGCTCTCGCCCGGCCACATCACCACCACTTGGGCGAAGAACTCTTTTTGCCAGTTTAACATTTACATCCCTGCAGGACAAACCTCTCTAATTCAGTTAGAAATATATTATTGGCTGTTGCTTATTGAAGTAATTCATGCATTAAAAATCACACCACAATTTTATCCAGGTTGCTTTTGCTTGGCATTAACGTAATAACTTCTGCATAATTAATAATTATATTTCATTTAGGAAAGAGTGGTCCCACCTTTGAGAAATTTTCTTTTCAATATGTATTTCAATAAATGTATATGTTGCAATCAACGTTCGTACTTTCCATTCTTAACTTTTATTAAATTCCTTGTTGACCCTTAAGATATCAGTCTAATTGGAGTTTGCAATATTCACGTAAAGCCGGTTACGTGAACGATTGCCATACGGCCAATACACACACCTTTTAAGAGGCAAAAAACTGAGCTCTACCTGCGAAATACAGTGTACTCCTTTCAATTCGTGAAAAGTATTTTGGTTAGCTTCCTACTCTGCCGGCTGGAGAACAGCCAGACCATTGTGTGAGAACTATTTTATCTACTTGACCCACGTAGGAAAACTCGCCCAAGGGTCACTGGCTGTCACCATGAGGACCCTGCCACTTAGTTCCATCCATTGCTGGAGAACGGCCGAAGGTGGAGCTACGGGGAGGGTCTCATTCATATGCTGCATTCACATGAAGGTGGGCAGAAGCGCAAACTTAAATAGGTATTAAAGAGATTGGAGACATATCTAACACACCCACTCCAGAGATAATAGAGGATAACCCATTGTTCACGTCTCCTATCAGAGTAGTAAGCAGAATCTCATTGGAACACCTACTGATAGTTCACTTCCACATTGCTGTCCTGTAGCTTGATCCCACATGTTTACCAGACTATCACACCACAATCCCTCTACCAAACCTACACCAAGAACCTACGAGCAGCAGGAGCACCACTCCCTGCAGCCAGTGTCTGTTGCTGTACAACCGTCGTCCACCGCATTGAACCAGCCAGAGAGGAGGCAGGTGCCACAGCCTCGCAAACAGCAGGTAAATCATCGGAGGGTAACACTGCCTGTGTCTCTTGACTTCATTTCAGCACATATTTAACCAGACCCACTCTCACCCTAAGCGAAAGTAGAATCCCGTTGGGTATGATCACTGTGACATTGGCATCACGTTATTTGAAGGCCACCTCCATCAATAAAGTATGATCTGCATACCGCAAAACCTGAATGTAAAATTAATCATAGGGGTTGTAATCCCCAAGTCACTGACTAATCAGAATGCCTACAAGGCTCCCAATAGTAACCCTGTTCTTCCAACGTAGGGAACCCAACCCACAATTGAACTAGCTAAAGGACTTGCGTGCGATTCCCGTTTGCATCAGGGCTTGCCATCCCACACATTTTAACTTTTGTGACACCACAAATAAATTGGGTACAGAGGTTTCAATCCTCAAATTCCGCCGATACTGGAGTTAGCATTATGTAACCCTTTTACGTACCATTGATATCCTATCATTGCACGAGGTGGCTTAAAACACTTCAAATTGTAATGGTAGGCACTTATATTAGACACAAAGAACCACCCTCCCAACACCACTTTTGATTCAACACAACTCAATTTTACATTTTCTTATGTTATATAAATTCCCCCTTGTCCTTTATTCCCACTAACTACTTTAACAGAGTTAAATGAATTAACTTGACAGAATAAACGTTTTTGCATTTTGCAATAACCTTAAGATTCCTCATAATAATAAAAAAAAGAAAAAAAGAGTGACTATTTCTGAAACATTCTGATAAGTAACAATGTGAAAAGTTGAGGGATTATAAGGTTATAAAACTTGTTTAATGTTAGCGAACAATAGTGGCAAAAAGACCCAATATCCCTCCCTACCTACACACTGTAAATTCTCTGATTTCATGCAACAGAGTTAATAGAGATACTAACTTGGCAATGTAACCACTCTGAGTGACCAATCCATTTCGTTCATCCATCACTCGCTGTGGCTGGTTGTTCACAACTTTACCGTCGTCATTGCCCTTCCAGGTTCCTTCATCCTCCTTGAATGATGCAGACCTACACAGTAACACACAACCTGTACATTTGAGTCTTTCTTAAAATATAAAGATCAAGCAAAAATTTAAAAAATACCTGCGGCATAATAAGCACAATGCCATCAATATTTTTCACATTTAAGTCAGACCTGAACATAAAAATCTAATAAAATTATTCTAACCATTTCTTGGGTACTCAAAAAAGTAAACACTTCAAGGAAACAAAATAATGTGCAAGCTAACACACACATAAATAATATATTTCACTATCTGATACACTCAAGTAAAAGGAGTTATATATAATATTTTAGCATTTAATTTGTTTTGATTTCCCATATCACTTATGGCTACACATAATGTAGATGCCTCCTGTAGCTAAGAGCTTTTAATGTGTTTTGTGACTCTGGCAGTGTTTGGTAGATGTGCCTAGGAAAAGACGACATATACACGACAGCCCAGCCCCCAACCACTGGCATAATTGTATGAACAGAGATCTTAACCCAAACAGGTGGTGCAGCAAGTATTGCAGTGGTCTTCTCAGCAATTTTAGCAGAATCACACATCCACCTGAGCAGAGGAAACACAAAAGATGCTGCGAGTGCCCTAATGGAGGCCGGGGAGGGAAATTAATCACCACCAACCCCTCCTGCTCCTTTACTAAAGTAGACATATGAAAATCTGCAGAAAATCTGAATGTTAGCAACAATGAGCCACATGTATTTACCATGTAGGATATGCTAAACAGACAGAATGAGTGAGTGTGGGATCATAAAGTAGCAATGACATCAGCACCCACACGAAAAAAGAAAAAAATTAAAAAGACGTCACAAAATAAAAATGCTCAAATGACAAAATGTTGAACAGTATAATTAAAAATTATCTGAGTTTGTAAGCCAACGTTGTTAAAATAATTGTGAAAAAAGCACATTTGCTTTGAAGGTGATTTCCAAATATACCCTTACCAATTTCATAATCATTGGATGAATCAATTTTTATGCTTGCCAGTGTCTCACCAACAAAACCAAATTCCAATATTTAATAGTTTTGGATCCTTGAATACAATTTCAAAACAATATTAATTACCCGAGCTTGGGAAAAAAAAAAAAGCCACACATTTCAAGTACTATGTTTTATTACAATTAGGTCACCAATCACCAATATTCCCACCTTTACGACCGCTTATACAAGCCAGAGCCCCTCTGTTGTACTGCCTGGTCTTTTCTTTAATCTCACCAGTTAAACTACAAAGTTGTGATGCAGGACATCTTTTCAACAATGATTTTAATTACTCGTCTCATCAGTGAGGAAGCCTTACCGCCCGATTATCAAGTTTTCATTGTTGACCATGCATCAAGAGACTTTAAAAACTTTTACTATCTACTGAAGGCCAGAATGGACGTTCCGGCCTGAAGATTGTACTGTTCGCCAGCCGAGCCACTGAGACTATGCATCCCCAAGGCACCACGTACCACTGCACGCTGCTAGATAGAGATACTGTGAATTGTACTGGTACAGCTATCTCTAAGCCGGCCGGTGACATGCCTTGAGGAAACTATGCTACAGGTACCCCCTCTCAATTGCCACCCCTATCCAGCTGATTATAGGGGAATAGCTAGCCAGAGTACAAATAGCAGGTCACTCGCCTGCAGAAGACAGTTTTACAGACTTCATTTTTCCCACCGTAGCCCTTGCCGGAATTAGCGACTAATCTGCTTACTACCTTTCTTCAAAGCATTTATGCCAAAGGAAACGCCTCTCCTTGACTCCACCACAACTCGTTGCCCGAGTCATCCTTCTACCAGCCTATCTTCACCATATTCGTGCCGAAGATCAACCTATGCCAATGTCGTTTAAACACAGACACTGCGGCCCCTTCTGGACAACACAAGCATAGTAGTAGTACCAGTTTAAGTTAGTATCATAATGCTCATCAACCCTGCCATTGTTAGCTTAGGTGCAGGTCGCCTTCACCTGGTTCAGCATAGGTTAAGCTTCTCTAAGCTCTTGCCAACGTTAGGAGGTAATGTGACAACACTGTTTACTTCCCGTAAAAAAGAATAAACAGACGTTACAAACTCGAGGTTATACTTCCCATAGTTTTAATTCTTCTCCCAGTGGACCTCATGCTGTTCAAGGGATTGCAAATGCAAATACAAGAGAGAGAGCGTGTGCGCACACAAGAGAGCGCATGCACGAGAGCATGAGAGATCCCCCTCCCCTTTTTTTCTCTGCACCATGGTAGGCAGAACGGTAGAGCTTTAACACTAGGTACTCCATCTCTTGAGGCAGCTTGCCTACTCAGCGGCTACTTTCTCCACCGCACCAGCAGGTGCCGGGGTTAGTGTTCTCTGAGTCTGGGGAGACTGATCCCTTCTGAGACACTCGCCCACATGCAGGGACTATCAACCATGAGATCTGACTCAGTATTTACCGCATTCTGATGTGATGGGGATACCGCCTGCGGTCTGCAAACACACTACATGACATTACACCAAAGTAGGACAACACGTCACCTAGAGGTTCTTCACAAACTTGAATGTGATTCGGGCCAGATGCCCTACTCACATCGGAGTGGTATCAGAAGGTAATACAAGTACTTATTGCCTCTGGGTGTTTGCAGGAACTTACTCCCTTCCTCCTGATTACGCTTGCCCAGATCTCACAGAGGGATCAAGCCCAGGCCTTGCACTGCCTGCAGATACCAGTCACACCTGAGGATCTTCAGGACCTCTCCCAGGTCCCCATTCAGCTCAGCAAGGAAACATCCCCTGCTTGCAGCATATATTAATGGACAGGGCTGGTCCTTGGGACTCGCTAACACCTACTTCAGGGGAATTGAGCCAGCGGAACTAAACCAGCCGACCAACAACCTTTGGGCCACTACCGGTTACCTACCTAGCTCACACTTACACCAGTCAGAGTTGACACAGGTAAAGCAGATGCCTCAGGTTAGGTGTCACTCAGATATACCACCTAGAGTCAATCTGCAGAAGCGTAAGATCACAGTCACGAAACCTGACTGTGCCCTGCCGAAAAGCTACCAGGCCAGTTCTTTACACTGGATGTGTGCAAGTATCATGTAATAAATAGATCAAACTGGAATCCCCTGCCAGCAGGTACAACTGACCTAACACCCACCAAAAGTCCCTTTTTGTACGTAGTTATGACCCTTGACAACCCCAAGGCATCCTATCCCATCCCTCATCAGTTGAAATTGGGATTCCTGGGCAACCAAAATGACTATGGTCAATAAACCTATTTGCAAATGTTTAAAACCAATATTTAAAAGGGCAAAAAAAAAAAAAAAGTATCCATAGATTTTCTAAGACTGACCAAGGCAGGCTATTCATTTGGCTGGCAGGTTAATATTCTTTTGGCAGACTTCAAACATTAAGACAATTAAAATTTATCTCAAACCATCCAATTTTAGGCGTGAGAACTACATAACAGGAAAAATAATGCCGAAAATTAATTTTTGTTTGAGCGTTCACATCAAACATCGCACAAGATTACTACTGCAATAACTTGTTTTGTAACAAAGATATTTTTGACATTCCACAAATTAAATACTGTTCTGCATGAGAAAATGTTTTCTCAAGTATTTTTCATATTAGATTATTTAATGCTTCACTGCAAAAAATCTTAGGTCACATTATGATTTGGTTTGTCACATCAGTCCGTGTGAGCGGACAATATCCTCTCCCTGATAGCATGCATAATGTATGCTGTATTAGCACACAAAACAGTGAGCTGTGGAGTATGAGTGCCAATGCTTCAGAGGCTGGCTGGCTGTAGGCTTCTATCTACCCCTCTACTGCCTGAGAGAATTACGAGTGCATTAGAGGTCAGAAGTTCCAGGTAAAAATAAGATGGTTGGGAATGAAATTCCCATGCAGTCAGACATCCTTCCACTAACAGATACCCTCAATCTGATTAGTGTTAGTTTTTCAACAGTGTTGAAAGTTGGATGGGCAGCACGGTTCCAAAGTATGGCTGAACCAGGTTTTATCAGTTCTGCAAATATCTTGTGCACACTGGTCTAGTGATACACTTGTCTGAGAAGGGATGTACAGAAACCTTAAATGGTTCCTGGCCACTCACTGTTGATCAGTAGGGCCTATAAACTTTTGTGAACCACAAAATAACGTGAAATACTGAGAAATTTCAATTAGGGCACATGTTTAGTGACCAGAAAAGATGAAGAATGATATAGGACACCCATGGTCCATCTCTAACGGCTGTAGAAGCCCTTAAAGGCAGAGGGTGATGGCCATATTACATGGGATACTATGCAAAATACTTGCAGTAGAGGAACATAAATTGGTGTACGAATTCATTAAACCAAGATCTTAAATGAAAGGTAGGTATGGTACGTCAAACACCTCCATGTAAATAATAGGAGTTAGCGCCCTTTGATTGTATGCAACATTTTCACCACAAGGTTAAATTGATTGTGGATACCATTGGATGAAGTAGGATGTCTTAATTAGCAAATAAGGCCCCCCAAGTTGCAACTCTCTAGGACCCACCGTTTCTGGTTAAATTGCAAACTAAGGGTACAGTGGTAGCAAGGTCATGGCCTGGTGGGTAGGCAACACATGCACATTGTGGTAAACACATGTTGGTGGTATGATGCACAATGTTACACCTCTCGGCCAGTTCCCCTTTCCCCACCTTCCTGAGCAGTGTAGATTACCACCAAGCAGCCTGTTATTCTCCTCGCGCTTAGACGCCACGCTCCCCAGACTTTACGCCATTAAACTTCTGACTGTGGGAATTTCTTAAGGCGTGTGTATGAGACAACTGTGCCCTGAAGAGGATCTGTTTCCAAAGGTCATGGCTGCCAGCAATTAAGTGTGATACACACCAGGAGTTTTTGAACGCATCCCCAGTCTCTAATATGCCATATGAACTACTGCATTGATATTGGAGGGGCACACTTCAAACATTTGTTGTAATATCTGTTGTGATACGCCACCTGCATAATCTTAAATGATTGCAGTGTCTGTTGTGCTGTCAGGTAGTTTCTTCAGTGCAGATGACTCATTGCTATGTCATGGAATTTACATGTGTTTACAGTTACGCACATTAGTACACAGTCATGCTGCTGGGTCCATTAAGTCATTATCACTACCCTCAACATATCGCAACACTGACAGCACAGTACATCACACATCACTGGATGCACCAAACTTGTGAATCACGGACACTGTCACAGTTACCCAGTGCAACTAACATACTGTTTTGTTTTTGTTACTACACTGTGCTGCACAATCTACCACCTACAAGCTACACTTTGTAGCAGCACATACTCATTCGGCAAGGAATTCCTGCTGTATTCCTTTGAGTGCAAGAAGGGTTGCCTACTCACCAGGATATGATATTGCTACCACTGAATACGTAGTTTGCGATTTAACCAGAAATGGTGGATCCTAGATAGAGTTGCAACTAGGGGGCCTTATTTACTAATTACGACATCCTGCTTCATCCAATGGTATCCACAATCAATTTAACCTTATGGTGTAAATGTTGCATGCAATCAAAGGGTGCTAACCCCTATTATTTACATGATGGAGGTGTTTACAACGTACCATACCTACCTTTCATTTAAGATCTTGGTTTAATTAATCCGTATACCAATTTGTGTTATTCTAACATAAGTAATTTGCATAATATTCCACGTAAAATGCTTATCTGCCTTTAAAAGCTTCTACAACCCTTATTATTTGAGATGGACCATGGGTGTCCTAAATCAATCTTCCTCTTTTCCAGTCACAAATCATGTGCCCGAGTGTGTACACATGTTTCCTAAACACATTGTATAATGTTGAAGAATATTTTTTTGTCCAACATAGTAATTACACACTAAACATTTGTAAACACTGTCGAATTTACTTATCTTCTTTGGTTTGTGATGTAATATCTCAGAGTTCGTTTATGCTTTGTTTTCTTGTACCTGTATTAATGTATGTTAATTATTATATTTTCTTTCTGACCAACAACTTTATTCAATTTAATATTTTAGCACATACTAGCAAAATGGCATTTCCAAAAAGGTTTTGTTTAGGTAGAAGTTTTTATTTCAGTTAACTTTCTCTTTGCCAATGAAACAGGCTGTTAATTTATTGCATGTTGTAATTATTAGACATATTTTATGGTGAGTATTGATATTTTACGAGATATGTCATTCTCTGATTTATGTTGTTTTTTAAACATCTTGTTTGTGTATTGGAGGACGCTACTCATACCAATCAGAACTGAGAATTTTAAAACTTTTTTTTCTCTATTATACATAATTTTTTGCTGATAGGAACGTTTGCAACGTAATAAGGATTCTTCTTTAATAGAACTTTTAATAGAACGGCTTGGAGTCACACGTAAGTGGGTCTGATCCACTAGTATTTTATTAGTTTTGTATACTTACGAGTCCATAATGGTAATTCCATGCGAGATAATGAAGCAACAAGACTTGTGCGATTTATACAAGAGAAGAAGAGGCCTGGACGGACGACTCCATGGTTAAATTAGTTTAAACAGTCTTCCGTGAACTGATCTTACTTTCGAGTGCTATGAACTGTAGCCAGCACGTGAATAAGCTCGTATGCTTAAGTGTAGGGAAAATTCCATAAGAGGATCTGGAACCAGCTAGTTTCCCAGTTCAACATAAGGAATATAGTCTTCACCTAACTGTTGGTTTCTTCATTTGCCAACTGGAAAACTACTGAATTCAGTCTGCTCTA
Organism: Dryococelus australis; assembly: GCA_029891345.1. Lineage (NCBI taxonomy): Eukaryota > Metazoa > Arthropoda > Insecta > Phasmatodea > Phasmatidae > Dryococelus > Dryococelus australis. Next base: position 88,871,931 of record CM057001.1, on the reverse strand, counting down.
TTGAGACGATGACTGTAGTTAATTACAGTTAAGTCCTAGTAAATTATTGCTAATCCAAAGGTAGCAAAAGATTATTTTTAATAATTTTCGTTTAACAGAAATTATTTTGAAAGGTTTTGACTAAAATTATATTTTTAATGACAGCACTATTTTACACCCATAATCACCCCAAGAAGAGTTTCGCTATTAATATTTTTGTCAAAACCAAGTTAATTAATGGACGTTGTAATTGCTCAGTTAATGTCGTTCCTTGCAGCATATTGGCATAACAAAGTCATTATTCTATTGTTCTTGATCTCTAGTTAAAATAAGTTTGAACAATCTTTGGTAATAACAGGAAAGCCATTACTGGATGGATAAAATATTTTTCCTCATTTTCCACTATATTATGACCATTGCTAGTAATTACAAAGTTGGCCAGAATTGTTTTTTCTGATACTTCAAATCATTAAAAAGATAAGATTTGAGTTTCTTAACAATATCTAATTTATGAGATACATATTTTAATGGCAATTTTGAAATCCTATGAGAGAAATGAAGTTCTTTTATTAAAAGATCTAATCATCATACTGCATACATTTTCTATTGATAACATTGTGGTAGTTCTTAGAAACTTGCAGAGTCCATGTTATTGAATTAGTCTACTGAGTGGTGTCAAGAAAAGGTATTCTCCTGTTCATATTCTAGCTAGGTGTTAGCCAAGGCAAACACTAAGCATAACCCATAAGTAGTGACATCTTTAATTAGAGTCATACACATTACACAAAGGGTAAAATTGGTGCTTTAACATGCAAATATCTCTATGGTATCAAATACCGTGGTGCTACAAGATAAAGACATTGTAGTTTTACATGAATTTTTGGCGCCCATTCGCAGGGTCATTGTAGCATGTACCAAATACTACAGAGAAATGGGTGTTTCAACATGGTAGCACACAGCCATGTTGCATAAAAATTTTGGTTAACCAATGCGAGGCCCGAAATAAGTGTGAAACACGCCTAGCGAAAAACAGGAAATTATATAAATAGGGATAATAGAACTATCATTTAAGGAATACACCATTAATCAATTACCACAAATTTGATTACGTAACTTTACCTAAAATGTCTGAAAATACTGTTATGGTTAGCAATACTGCCAAGGAGGAAATAGAAAAAACACACAAAACGAATAATGTTATGATAGAACAGTCAACTACACCGATTAATATTCTCGACTCTCGAAATGTGTACGAACGAAAAGCATTACAGCAAATTGCCGCATTAGTGGAAACAAAATTAATTTCAACAGCAGTCATTTGAGCAATTGGAACTAATAAAAGTACAATTTCAGCAGCAGGATATAAGTTTGAGCAGTTTCAACAACAGTTACATGAGCAATTGAGAACAAAATTTCAACAACAGGTGCATAAGCAATCAGAATAAATAAAAAATACAATTGCAGCAGCAGGAAACTAAGTTTCAGCAGCAGTCGCGTGAACAAACTGAGCAGTTAAAGGTACAACTTCAGTATCATGTTTACGAACAACGCGATCAGCAGAATAAGCTGCAGGAGTATTTTAGTTTACAGTTCACATTATTAAATCAAACCATAGCCAACCAGATAAACCAGTTCCAGGGAGAAATCAAAAGTGTACACCAGAGATCAGAGAGCACAACATCAGTGTTGAGTGAGTAAATTACAAATAATCGGGGTGAATCATAAATTATGAAATAATACGCTATACAAAACAGCAAATGCAAGCGGTGTATAATAGCTTTAGAAAAAAGCCCAACTGACGGTTCATTCAATGAGGAGTTTAAAAACCAAATAGCAGCTCTGTTAAACAGCTTCTATTGACACCTAGAGCAGAGATTTACCAGAGTGAAGGAAGCAGCTCAGGTAGAAAATTGGGTTTGGCTGTGTTGGGGACACAGCCGTTTGTTTTGCGTGAATACGTCTACGTTGACGCACTCAAGACGCCTTTACGTTTATTTTTACATTCCCGGCACCGCTTCACTTAATCATATGGGGTTTTTCGGGTATCACTGGATTGCTTTTACATGCTTTTCCAACCGTATACAATTTCTGTATTTTGACGAGTATAGGCCAAAATTGTGTTAAGTTTTCTTAATTTTTTACAATAAACTCTTTCAATTTCACCACAACCACTACACATAAATGTTTTTATACACACAATCAATTGATTTTGATGAGAACTGTCAACTGAAATTTAAACGAGAGGCATAGCTTCTCTTAGTCAAAAGTTATACCACACGGAAGTTATAAGATGCATTGAAACAAACTCAAAATTGTGGTGCGCCCCCTCCCACCGCGCACGATGCTTCACAGTCCTCGCTCAACGTTAACATATTCTTTGATCCTTTGGCAATTGAGTGGTGTAATTGGATTTTGAATGTAGACTAAATATTCGGAGCTGCAATGCCAAACTGTATCCCCCGATTTTATCAGATTTTCTGGATTGCCTACTGCTATGGTCGCAAATTTAACGATGTATTCACGTCAAAATGTCAACAAGCAGCTATATGAGGTCACACACATCATGCCTGGGCAAGGGATAAGGCTGCAGCAGTAACCAGTATGAAATTCCTAAGTTACACATAACTCCTGTATTAAAAACATGCTAATACAAGATTTTAACATTGCAAATCAAAAAGAAATAGGCATAAAAAATACAACTAGACAATAAAAAGAAGGACCATACTCAACACCAAATATGCAAACATGAAATAGTGAATGTGACTAGGATATTATCCTGTACAACAAGCTTATTTTTATTTTTATAGATGTTAAAATGTAGCGAACACAATTTTTCAAAAGGTAACATTTGTATGCACAATGTTTTCAGATCCATAAAACATTTACAGAATTTTAGTTTTCATAGCAGTCTTTTAGAACCCTAAAATTAATATACATTTTATGTTGTATAAAGTTGTAATGGATCATTTACTCTGGTCTATAAAATGCCCAAAAAGAAATTATTAAAAATGTTACCAAGGCCATAAAAATTCAAAGGCATTGTAAAACTGTACCATATACTTTCAGCAACACAAAAAACATGTCATACAAGAAATAAACTGTTAAGCATCACTTTGGGAGCAATCGCACTGCCCATCAAAATTACCTTACTCTCATGAGCACAAATTTCTAAAATAAAGGTGTGCATCCATACTGATAGTATCAATGGGTACATACCTCTTCCTCCTCCTCCTCCTCCTCCTCCAAAAACATCTGTAGCCTATATACAGTAAAACTTTTAAGACTTTTTGAAGGGACTGAAAAAACAATGCTTATTAACTACGAAGCTTGTTAAAAGGGTCAAATTACACATGTGCATATAGACAAGGTGCAAAATTATTCAACTTATTAAGCAGGAAAACTTTCTACGTGGGAACTTCTTAACAGGGTTTCACTGTACTGTATTTTATTATCTACTTTTAAATTAGTTCTGAATTATGCACAGCACAATGTAAAGAACAGAAAGTGATCATTCTGCTTGTAACACACGACATCCCAATACTAAAACCATGATTAAGCACACATCCAACACTGCAAAAAGCAAATAGGTACTACATAGGAACATATAAACTACATTTTTAACCCTGTTAATAGGAATGTCAGAAATTTATTACAACCCTTCTATTACTTTTTAAAAGTAAATTTTAACCATAATGTCTTGGCACTTACTTGTTGCAGGGCAAAACACAGAGACCACAACATTTTTCCATGCCTGTCAAGTTCTTCTCCGCTTCTTTCATATCGGCATTGATTTGGTCCATGCCTTCCTCCACACGATCCAACTGTTCTGTAGGGGGCGGAAATATTTGTGTGTGTAAGCAACAAAGCAGCCTGGCAGTACATAATGATATACCCTGCTTTCACGTAGTTATGCAAAAAAACCAACAAAAATTCACAGCAGACAAGTTCTAAAATTAACACATACCTCCTTATATAGTATTCTTTACTATTTCCTGTTAACATTGCACTGGTGCGATAACTTTTCTTGCTGTAATGGACTTCCAAAACTTAAATCTTTAAAATGCTGAATTTGCTTACCAGGTATGCCCTAATGAAGCACCACTGCATGGATGATGCATTCTTAATATGCAAATACACAACAATGAGTTCAAAATAATTACAATTAATGCGCAAAAACCAAAATTAAAAAATAATTGAAAGAAAAAAAATACTATGTATATTTTTTATTAACCATACGGAAGCTGTTTAAGTTATTTATCAATTATCTCCTAAACCAATTTTTATATTTTAAGTCCATGAAATCCACTTAGATTTATGCACTACTGCCCTATGCGGGGCTATACATATTTAATATATACGCCGCTTCCCTTTCTGAGTATCGCTCCAAGGTTGGGCAAAACTGATATGAGTGCTGATTTCCCTCCCAGGTATGATTATAGGGCCCTTCGGCAGTGGAAGAGTTCCCGACTGGGTTTTCGCCTGGCGGGTCTAGGATTTGCCCACGTTGGAGGGACCTAATGGGATACCGCCTGGTGGAAGGGCAATGATTAGTTAGAGGAGAATCAAACCTCAGGGTGAGCTTGATAGTAAATGTTGCCCTCCCAGGGAGCTTGACCCCCTCACCGTGATGGCCGTCAAAATACGAAACGCCAGCAGTCACCAAGGGACGAATCAAATTAATTACGTAAAATGGAAATGAAAAAGATAATGAAATGGGGATGTATAAGATAGTGTCATGGATAGCGCCCTACTTAGCCTCTCGCCCACTTCTGGGATGCCTATACGGACAGACCTCGTGGGCTTACGAGTGGGTATGTAATCACGGGTACAGGATGCTATCCTGGGTTTACGCACTGGTTTGGGATGAATGACTATGTTGAGCACTTTCCTGGCAGCAGTATGGATTCTAAACATGGTAGAGGGCATAATGATACTGGGTTATGGTTGTGGGGTGGTTTCACTACAAGTTTCGGTGCTGGAGTGAGGAGATAACTTACATAATCTTAATTTGATTACGCCCAGCAAATCCCTAGTAGTGGATCCAGATAGGTGTTGCAATTTTTGCTGATTGGTGGGACTTCTCCTCATGGTTCGAAGGACACACCTCAATAGTCCTGGTCTTATACAGACTAACCTTATACAAGTTCCAGGAAACCTAAGGGGTTTGGCCCACTCGTACAAATTCTGCTGATGTCTCTTGGTGTTTTGAGCAACTTGTTACCAATAGTTATTCATTTAAATAATTTTCAAATTTGACTAAGGAGTGAGAAATAACTACCTTACCAAAGGATTAAATTTTATGCAGCTTATTACTGCTTTGGAAGACAACCGGGATAACAGTTCTGTATAATCCAAGCTAAAATAATTACTGGAAATTATTTTACTTTTAAGTCAGGTGAAGGCGAACCTGATTAAATAAATTCAAACTCCAGCAGCTAATCTTGCAATTTACAGCGAGTACGAGGGGTGGTTTATGTCCAGAAGGGACGTCGTTACGGCCTGCTACCACGGAAGACTAGGAGTAACTTGGGTAAAGGGGGTGCAAGGGTGAGGACGATTAGTTTCCTTCGGATTCTTCACCAAGGGGTTTTCTCAGCAGGCTGCAAGGTGGATGCTGGTGCTGCTGGAGGAGCAGTCTGCCTGCTGCTGGAACTGGAGGTTGAGAGCCTTTGCAAGCTTGTAGAGGAAGGCTAGCCTCCTTCAGGCCCAAGAGAGCCCTCCGACCATACACAGGTAGGGCGGGCCAACGTACTCTGGCAAGAGTGTTTTCGGTGCTCCTTATATATCCAAAATCTCAGCTTCATGGCTGTCACAGGTGTGCAGGGGTTGCTAGCCTTCCAGTGGTTTATTATTTCAGGGCAGTGGACTGCGCCAAGAATTTCTTATCGCCCTGGCTGGAGGCTGATAACATATATACTGCCTCCTCTCGAGGCTTGGCAGCAATGACATCACTGGTCGCAGGTGTGCTGCTCTCCTGCGGTGAATGATAACTTTCTTAACTGCTCTAGCGTGTCCGTAGCTAGGTAAGTAAAACAATCTTTGGTCTTGGGGGTGGCGACCACATGCCGAATTCTGGGCGAGCAATACAATTTCAATAATTAATCACGTTAATTATTCATGTGTGTGTGTGTAGTTGTCCAACACGTGGAATCAACCCTGTAGCCATGGGATCAATTGTGTGATGCTTTTGACTTGCCCCAAATGCTCTCAACGCTTGCTGATCAGGCGAAGTCATCCAGTAGAGGGCGCAGGCAAGCTGCGCAGAAGGATGGCATGCATCAAGACATTAAAAACCAAAACAATTTCATGCTACTAACGTATTACATTGCAAAAATATTTTTGTTTCTTTTAAAGTGGTAGCTTCAAACAATCTTGCACATTTCAGCTGTGATCTTCAAATATTTAAACATTAGCTTTTCTATTTCCATTTTTCCATTGATTTTGCACCCTTTTGTTTCAATATCATGTTATTTTCCTTGTTTGTGCTGAGCACTTTTGAAAGCTCTGCTTGAGAGCTACTTGTATGTATATTGTGCATTTGTCCAACATATGCCAAATTACCTCTGCCGTAGGCATCATTAGTTTATTCAAATGTATAACGTTAAACTGAAAAATTAGAATAGTCACCATTTTATAAATTTGTCAATTATAACACATATGCATTAAAAACAATAAAGTAAAACAAATAATTTCACTACAATTTACAAATGTTCAAATGTGAAACTACTTTCCCTCCACCATTACCAACTTTATTGGGTGCATGTCGGTCAATGTGCCCTTTAAAATATAGGTAGGTAGGAGCAGTAGCATTTTTCCAAACAATTTCAAAAGTACTTAATCAACTGGGAAACAGCCTATATCTTGAAGTACTATTTATAATGGACAACTCAAATTTTCTCCTGACAGTTTTCAAATTAACGCAGTACTAATATTGTCCTTGGAAAACTATACAACTGAGAAATCGCCTTAAAAAAATATAAAATAAAATGGAACTCTTACTGTCATTGGCAACTGCTGAGGGAAAAAGGCCTGAGGATGCCTGGTCTTACTACTGTTATAGTCGCCACAGGGTTGATGAATATTCAACAAGTATCATCATTCAAACTTCCCTCCACCAATATTTCATCCAAATCCCGTTTCACCGAATGTACCTGTAAAATTGGGGTCTTCTTTGAAGCAGTCTCAGCCCCCCACCCACAGATCGGTATTTACAAATTTTCTAAAGTGTCACCTGCCTCTCACTGTCTACTTTCCCACTGCTGCTCCTGTGGGCAGTAGGCTCTCAGGTGCCTCAGCTGCCCACATGCTCAGCACACTAACCATTTGGGTGGAAGGCAGTGAAACCCTGTAGTGCAGACCTGCGAAGCAATGTCCTTCATGGTAGTCTGCAACTCCTCCAGTGTTTTCTTGATGCTGTCATTTTATTCACTCAGCATCATCACTGCCCGCACTGGACATTGGTGTGCTGAGATCTATCTTGCAGACTCCACCTCCAGTTTCAGGCAAAGACGTCTTGCATAGTGTGGGGTGCAGCTAGGCATTATGCTTGCTGTACCTCTGTCTGTGATGGCATTGATAAAGCTGACTGCAATGTCAGGTGCCTTCTTGAGATGCCATTCCAGAAAGAGGTGGGACAAGCTCTCAATGTCTTTCCACAGCTCCTGTATTGGCTCCTCTGGTTACTGAGTAAGGCTCTGCAGTTGGGAATGGTGTGTGTTGCAGGTATTTGTCACCAAAACATAGCTGCAAGGCCGAAAGCAGTGTGGAGTACTTCAGTATATGTCACTAGCAGAGTCAGCATGCTCAGTGCAGGGCCTTTCAGTACAGCTGCAAGATAGTAGTAAGCCTGCTATTTGTCTGACCAGCCATTCAGGGGGTTTACTATTTCCAACTGATGTTTGCACTCCTGCCACAGAGAGTGGTCATCATGAGCGGGAAGCTTAATTGGAACCCCTCCCCCCCCCTTTCCTTGAGGCTGCTAAAACCAATGCCGCTGATATGCTGGCCATCCTTCCAAGGTTGCTTTATTGGTTATGTCTTCTTCACCACTTATCTCTGCGGTCAGAACTTCGCTGATGAAGAAATTCTTGCCATTCATTCTTCAAGTATTCATTTCATTTGACAATGTTCACTTTTTCTTATACACTGTAAATTTTCTTGCCCACAGAGCACAGTCACTCTTCGTATCCACTAACTCGCTGATTCCTTTTATTTTCGTATCTACTAAATCACTTACACTAGTTTATTTGGATATATACATTGTCATTAACACTTTTTCCACTTTCTTTTGCACAATTAAAGGTATTTGCAGTTTTGTTTAATTTGGTTATTCACATTATTAACACTTGCGATCTCTTGACTACTTAGTCCCTCGCTTAATGCTCGCAGTGCTTCCAATTCTGCAAACATTTTGCTTGTTAATCACTGTGATGCTTACTCAAAACAGTTAACTTTTCAGGCAACAGCTATTATAGTTGATTTTATCATAAATAAATAGCTTATTGTTTAACTTAATTTACAATTAAATAACTCCATACCACTTCTGATACCAGTGTTGCACGTCGCCAGGGCCATATCCAAGTCCATGAGGAATGGAAGTTTTAATAAAAATAAAAACTAAATTTGATTTCCTAACTTATATACAAAATGCACAGAGCTATTATTTACCCCTTTAAAATACCTATCTCTAATATTAAGACTTATTAATCTCAATGAGCATAATATTTAAAGTCAACCTCAACTCAACTTTAAGTAAAGTCTTATCCCTGTCATACTTGCTAGTCACATAATCCAGGCTTATTTACACATGTACATTCAAACTGCCTCTTGCCATCATTCGGAACGTCTGTCACTACTCATGCATCCAGTCCCACAGTCCCACCAATCAATATCTCTCTTTCTCCACTGTACTGATGCTCTCAGTATGTACTCCAGCTGGTAACAGTCGCTGCCACTTGTAACTTCACTGGTATCACACACCTGGCGCTTTAGGTCATGCAAGACTCCAGACAAACTAATCCCAACCTATCATGGCTTACATAGATCAGTGGACCCAGTCCAGAAGATTCCTCTCACCCTGAGTCATACTGAGGGAGACAAGGGCGATGACCAGAACATTCTTACAACTATAACCTCACATTCAATTTTATCGAGGATGGGAGCGTCACAAGTCACAAAGCCTTATCGGCAGAGGAAAAAAGGGGAAAAAAAGAGAGATAAAAAATAAGAAAAAGAGAGAAGGGGGAACAAAGACAAAAAAGAGAGAAAGAAAAAAGAAAAAGAAAGAAAAAAAGAAAAAGAGAGAAAGAAAAAAGAAAAAGAGAGAAAGAAAAAAGAAAAAGAGAGAAAGAAAAAAGAAAAAGAGAGAAAGAAAAAAGAAAAAGAGAGAAAGAAAAAAGAAAAAGAGAGAAAGAAAAAGAGAAATAAAAAGAGGTAAATATGGGGTGTGGCTGTGTTGGTGACACTGCCCTTTGTTTAGCGAGAATACGTCTGTTAGCGTGCTCCGACGCCTTGTTTTTTTATGTTTACGGCACTGCTTCACTTGATCGTATAGAGTTTTACGGGTATCACTGGATTACTTTTGAGATGATCTTTCCAACCTTGCACAATTTCTGTATTTCGACTTGACTTTTTGACTAGTATATACCAACACTGTGTTAAGTTTCCTTAATTTTTTACATTGAACGCATAAAATTTCACCATAACCATGTCACACAAATTCATTTATACACACAATTGATTGATCTTGATGACAGCTGTCTATTGAAACTTGACTAGCACCGTAGCTTCTAGTCAATAGTTATACTACACGCACGTGAACAGGCCCAGGGTATCCACAGGTTGCAAGTTCCAATAACGCCACCAGTGCCTTTGCTCCTCTTCAGTGCTCTTGTGTGCATCAGATCTAAACCACCTGCCTGGTTCATTGAGGGACTACGAACTTCCCTGGCATACCAACCACCACAAGAGGCATACAGAACTCCAAACATGCTCCGTCCACGACCAACACAAATAGTACCTCCTCCCATGAACCAAACACCATCTGGCCAACCAGCACTCCGCCCAGTTCGACGCCAAGGGTGTCTCCGAACCCATCATACCTACTAAACGCTCGATTGTACTCGAAACAGCCAATTGTGCCATCACCAACCCACGAGACCAGTATTGTACAACTGGAAGCTCTCGACTATCCAGCCCAACTAAAATCCCATGACCCACTCACAGGAGCATCTGGACAGCTCCTGGCCAAAAACAGGGGGACAGGCAATACCACTCACTTGATGTTGTAAGTATTCTGGCACTCTTCCCCTGTCACACATCAGTACAAAAGAAACAATCCTATTTTTAAATGTGAAACACCTTGATAGTAAGTCAATGGTACTACTTTCATATTAAGAGCCAGTTAACCAAAACTGAACACTGTTTTATATAGAATCTGCATGTACAATTTTAACTCTACCATTTAATCATAAATTCAGGAGATAAAGAGCAGACTGCATTACTACAAAGCACCCTTAAAATTTCTTCCTCAAAATTGTACTGCTCTGAACCTTCTGTTTTGCGGTCTTCCAACACATAACTAGTTCACTAGTCAAACTTGTTTTTTTTTATTAAATAAGACTACATGATGCATACTCTATAAATACAAGAACATGACAAAGTAATGCTTTCCTTCCTACAAATAAGTAATGCATTAAAAACTCTGCCTTCGCAATGGTCCTAAATATCCAACATTTGCAAAAAATTATAAAAGTGAAATAAAAACTCTTTTTTATAATATTTATGACTTTTTACTGAAATACTTTAAGTTTGTGACATTTCAAGAGCATGCATAATATTAATTAAAAAGGGGAAAACACTTTTTACCTGCAAATGAAAACTTTAACAAAAATTAAGCTCCTACATTAACACTGTTGAACTATGCAATATACATACCTTATTACTGAAATTGCCGAGATGTGTTTATAACCAAAATTTTGCAGCCCCCTTTCCCCCAAGGCATTCTTTACCAAAGTTTAAGAGGAGAACAAAAAAATTAGAACAGCTGATTTGAGAACCACGTTTAAAATCATAATGAGCTATGTTACGTGTCGACATCACAATGTGCATTTGGCAGAAAATGTGGTTACATTAACACAACTGCCAAAAAGGAAAACCAGTAGTGCTCACTGGCTTACACTTCCCCACCCACCGCCCATCAAAATGTTAGCACACACACACACACATACATACACACAAAGATAACTTGCAACCTTCACTACAATTGGTAAGCAATGTTGCAGTACCCAGGAGAAGTTAATTAATTACAGTCAAAATCGTACGAGAACAGCACAGTAAAATTTTTCTTCAGCCTCCGTGCTTCCCCAGAAACAAAGTTACAACAAATACCATGTACCAACTACCCGTCTAAAGCTACATACATTCACCACAGAGCATGCCACATTACTGGTTGGTTAGTACTGTTAGTAGATTAATTTTCAAGGGATATGCATTTTAGTCTTGCCATAGGCCATGTAAGTAAAAGTATTTTACATGCAAATTTGTCACAAAATGCTTGTTAAGAATATGACCAATATTTGCAAAGGTATGTAATTACTATCCCTTTCCCCCTAGCCACCGCTATACAATTTATAATTTCCATTACCAAATTAATGGAAAGCCCCCTTCCCCCACCACCCTTAAAACCTGGACTTTTAAGTTAGCGTAAAATGGATATCCCCAACTAATGTTTACACTCTTTGAACAGGTATATGAGGTTATACATTGGTTGTGTGCAAGTGTATATGGGTAGTAATTTTGCTCTTGTCTGTTCAGTTTGCAACCTAAAAGCGCAGCACTACAATTGTAAGGGAATCGTATAGGTGACAAGGTTTTCTATGAGCAACATAAATGAATTTTAAAGTGTTCAGGAAACATGAGAACATTGAGGTGCAGAGATAATGGATGGCAGAATTTAATACTGCACCACCATCATGTCTAACAATAACATAATTACATGACAAATTTGATAATTAACCTGTGTGTGTGGTAAATAAGGACAGTGTGGTACGAAGAAAATTACAATGGACGAAGGAAGTGTGGGGGTTGTGTTGCACACATTCAAACATTCCTGGAAAGTACAAGTTCATACTGCAAGCTGTGCATGATTTAGGTGTCTGTAAATAATAGTCTTTATATTTTAAAGCAAGTAAAGTTGAGCCAGAACATTAGCCTGTTACTTCACACTATGAATGAAGACGACCTAGAAATGAATGTCAAATTTTGCCAGTGGGTTGTAAACATATGCAATGACAAATGATTACTGGCAATTGGTTTGATAAGGCAACAAATTTAATGGAACTGTCAACTACCTCAACTGTGTGTACTTGGCCCATGAAAATCCCCACTGTTGGCAGAGAAAGTTATTAATCATACTGGGTTTAACAGTGCGGAGTGATGCATCTGCCAGAGAACTTGTGAAGCCATTTTTCTTGACAGAACAGTGACACGTGGAAGTTACCATACAGGCAAACATTGTGCCAGCTATTCACCAACTCTACCCAGATGACTGTTGCTTTTTCGAGCAGGATGGTGCACCGCCACATCACCTTTTAAGATGTATAGTCACTCCTGGCGTAAACATTTGTTGGGAGTTGGATAGGCAGGCAAGGAAATGTTCAATATCCACCCACATCTCCAGATTTAATGCAGTTAGATTTTTATCAGTAAGAAACATTTATTTGATACTGTGTATACCACACAGCCACAGACATTAACCGAGAGCCCATGCGACACATTTGTGATGACCTGTGAATCCACTCCCAAGGAAGCCATAGCTACCATTTGTCATGTTTTACAGTGTTACAGACAATATCTTGCTACTGATGACAGACATTTTGAACACTTAAGTGTTATCATTCATACATACCCACCATTGTCCTTTAATAGTTGTTCTGTTATTCATGTTCAAAGAGTGTAAATATGACATTGGGACATACAGTATAAAGTAATATCCAAGACTATTTAAGATTTTACTGTGCCCAAATATGTGTTGTTCTGTAATACCACATCAACACAACACTATGATAAACCTACAATACTTTTAACAAAACCTTACAGTTCTGGTCTAATACTGCATTATGTTCCACATATTAAACTGAATAGTGAACTTGGAATTCTAAAAACTAAGAAATTATCATACTCTCCCTTATTTCAATACAAATTTCGGTGATATATACAATACTATTCCAGAAGGGTACGAAATAAATGAGCTAACAAAAAAATCTTACTTTGGATGCAGCATTATACATATACAATAAATAAACAAAACACGCATATTGTAGATTCCAAACCTAGCTGTTATTTCTCACATTCAAAGTTATTTGAATATAGGAATCATTTCCCAAGAAATATATCTAGCAGTTGAAGCACTTTGTTTATGCACTGGCTGCCTAAGAAAAGTGGTAACACTGGTACTGCTGGGTACTTTTCCTAGGAGATATATTTTAAGAAAGGACTATATACTTTGAAGTTCATAACTTAATCTTAATATTTTGAAGCATACTGTGTCAATATCTCACATGTCATGGAAAGACTAAGTGGCACTGGAAACACATAAGGGATCACGAAAATTGTTTTGAGAAGCAAAAGTTACATTCTAACATGAGAACAATATTGGCAACACATTCAGCTGTGGTGGTGGCTCTAAACACAAGGCATTTGACAAAGCTATTTAATTGTGTTCAATAATTAAAATTCAAAACTTCATAAATCTGTCAAAATACTGTTTCATTTGTTAAAACTGTTTTATAACTTTCAGCAAATAAACTTTAACATAGTTTTTGCACATGACCACCAACAACTTGAACCTGCAAAAAATTTGAACAAATTTTTAAACTTAAACAAAGGTAGATTCAATGTTTTTGATTAATTTAAAAATTATGATAGCTAATATTTTAACAAACATTAAGAAAATTAAAAATATGCTGAATAAACTTGGTGCAAAAATATGCAAGTTATTTTTCATATTTCAAGATACCCTATAGCATGGTTTTTAGACAATTTTTTTTACTCTAGGCTATTCACGATAAAGTGAGCAATTTTGAAAGCCCCCTCATTGTAATAATAGCATATAAATATAATTTATTTTAACCTTACACATTAACTTCCGAGTGCGGTGGAATATACACACTGTGTATTACTTACATGGTAATATACATTTTAAAAGGTGGTTTAAAGGATTCAATATGGCTGAAAGTAAAAAGTAACTAGGGCCTTAAAAGTGCTCACTTTACAGTGAACAGCCTACATAGGAATTATTTCACAACATAAAACAAATGAAAAAAAAAAAAATTGAAATTTATTTGCTGGAAGTTATATTACAGTTAATGTCTACAAGCTGGACAATGTTTGGCAGAAATATAAAATTATGAATTTATTATACAACACACTCCACATATGCAAACTCAAACTAACATATTGTACTTGCCACTACATGAAGTATAAAGGATACTAGAAACTTCAAATAACTTCCAGATATTTTCTTTCCAAATTTACAGTGCTACTAGCAGGAGAACTTTTATAAAGAAAAAGTCATACCTTCACTCTGCATTTTGTTCTACAAAATGTATAGTATATATGTTTACTATCATATTTCACATAAATGTTTGTAGCTGAAGTGTTATCAAATATGAGAAGATTGTATTGAAAAATTTATCAGAATAACTGTTTAAAATGTTCAAAAAAATGTTTAGTAAAAATTGTTTTCATTATAATGAACTCAGAGTGTTTCAGGGTGTAACTACACTTACTCCCTAGCTCAAAATACCTGCAACAAGCTGCAATAATTACAGCAAACTTCTTTCACTCAGAAAAAAATATGTAACAACATTGAAACAAAAATATGTCTATCTTCAACAATGGTTTACCTTACAACATTAACGTTTCTCTGCACCAAGCACAATCCACTCTACTACATGGAGAGAAAGATATTGGCATCTGGTAAATGAAATTTAGAACCATACTTTAAAACAAGAAAAATAATCAACACTGTCTGCATGTTCTTTAAGGTTCCCTAAGTAAATTAATATATGTACACCATTTCATGGTAAAATAAACTTTGAAAGACAACATTTTAATACTTAATCTTGGTAACGAGGTGGGAGGTTTCTCGGATGATCTGTGTAAACAAATCCCAAATATAATCGCCTCTACCATTACTGTATCAAAATAAAGATCAGCCACAAACAACACTGCAAATACAAGGTAATCTTAAGATGACCCTAAAATTTCACGTTCCCAAAGACCATATTAATACAATCAACACAGCAATTCTTTGCCTTCTTACTTGTGGACCAATGTTCTACATATGCACTACCTACGACCAGCATCATGCTACACGCCACAAATTGTTTGGAATGGATAAAATGTAGCACTAGCAATAATTTGCCCTATGGCTGGGTACACATCTATGCATCACATCAACTATAAAATTTCACAGAGATTATCAAATAACTTGCATCCACCTAAACAAAAATATAAACTTTTGTTTATACAACTTGTGATTATGTTTTCAGTTAGAGTAATATATGTAAAGGATTAATCTGGAGCAATTTCTGAATTTACACATTTACATAATTTATTGATGAATGGTACACCATAAAGATTATAAAGAAAGTTTCACTCTTTAAACTAAGAAAGAACTAAATGGGCTGATATTTTCTGGTATAATAATTTTCCCTTTCAGGGTAATGCCACTTAAATGTTCAGTCTAGAAATCTGTAAAATCAATTTCACTCACTTGTAGCACTGGAAATGTTTCAACATCTTGCATAAATGTGATTGCAAACATTTCTATTCACTTTTACCGAAAACCATCATAGTTGAATGGCGCAGAGTTCTCTTACAAGAATTTACTTTTATTCTCTTCATTTTAGGAACTTCTTAACCAATTCACACCCATTTTATCAGAACACTAATATGAAAATACTACACCGATGGCTATCATTAAATTAGTTTACTTTCACAACACATGTTAAGTAAAGTGTGCAACATTAAACTATCAATATTGATTGTTCTTAGCAGTAGTTTATGAGCAAAATTAATCTATCCACTGGATACTTGTTGGTGGTCAACACAATAACCTCTGAATAACCTGCCAATAGACAAATTTCAACTATGCAACGTATGTACATTACTCTGTTGTAAATTTATATACTCTAAATGCAAAAAAGGAAAAATAAACAAATTAATCATATTGTACTGTATGTTAACTTATACAAAATAAAATAATTTACTCAATGCTATTTCAGTTTATTTATAACAATACATTAAAGTACTCAGAGCCTTGTAGCATTAATAAAACTACAAAGATTATAAAAATATACAGTAACTATATGATAGGCATAAGTTGCACTTGCAGGTATACATAACCATAAATGATTACACAAGTTTATGCACATCAGCCCGGCAAAATGTCAACGTAACCTGTGCCAATTTCACAGAGTGGACAATACAGCAATAGCAATACATATAACACTATAGAGGAACTATGGTGTGTTAAATATTATTTAACTGTGTGTACCAGTAAAGTACAAGAAATACGATTCCAAATTACATACAAACTGAGTTGTGTGGGTACAATGTTTTTGCAACTATTTGAATAAAGAATTGTGAAAATTTTAAGAACTATAATCTTAAAGTATTTATAAAATCCTTTTCAGTTGCTAAGGATCTGTTTTACATTATCATACCCAGCAAACTAGACTAACACTCATCCTTCGGCAGGTATTATAAATTTAAGGGCAACACCCTATTAGCATCTACATATTGCAGCATGCTTTAACCACTGTAAGATACATGTAATGCTGAAACCTGAAAGTCTGGATTATGCAATGTGTTAATCATGCGAGTTTTATACATGGATGTTCATGTAGGAACTGTTCAATTTGTCTTCACACCTATGACCCTTCTCACTATGGCAACAACAGATATCCAGATGTTGCAGAACCCTGACAAATTTTACAGAAGGTAGAGAACAGAAAAATTTAAGATTATTAGCTCGATACAGCTGCACCTAATGATGTGACCAACTCAAAAATTCCTGAAAATTCTTGCAAAGACAGCCATCCAAGGTGTCCATTTTTCCCAATAAGAAAATTTGGGCCTAGCAGGTTAAATTGGACAATTCCAGATAGTATAGTGCCATTATATTTTTTCCCAGGCATTCAAAAAATCAATACAAAAAATTTCACAGATATTTTATGTTACATCTCCTGAATCTCCCAAAAATTTTTTTACAGAATTCCATGTCTGGTTTTCAATGATTTTGGGAAAAAAAAGTAGCCATATTGGATTTTTACAGAATTTGAGGGGGGGGGGGGGAGGGGGAGATTGTAGCTCTCAAACTGTGTTACCTTCTATGCTTTTTTTTTTTTTCCCCCAAAAATGTTTGTTCCTGAAGTAGCTTATACATTGACTATGTACAACATTATACTTTCATTCACTATTATTACATTTATGTAGCTTTGAAAATAATATTTTCATTTTTTTAATGTAAAGTTGCAATATGTCCGCTATTTAGATTCAAAAGAAATGAAATATGAAAGATTTTTTTTAGATTATTAAAGTCTTTGAGCACTTAAAAGCTTATTGAAATAATCTACCATATTACAGATATATCCTTATTTGGTTAACAATGCAGCTTGTTTGTGGACATGGTATGGCAGGTCTGTTGGCAGGGGCAGTGCAGGACAGCAGTTGAAATTGGATATACAATTTATAAAAGTTTTGGTAATTCATAATTTCAGGCTGAAGGTTTATAACATCATACAGTAAAATGCAATTTTCTTAAAGCTTACGTCGTGCAGTAGTTCGAAAGTAAAGTTGCACGACTATGTCAGCAGCCCGCAGGCTGGTAGATGAAGTAGCTCTCCTGGTATGAATGGTGGTTTAGTTTCATGGTTACCAATTTTCACACACAATATACTGTTCTATTGAAAATTTATTTCTCAACTTGAAGTTATGCAAGTCGTGGTCGTTGAGCTCAGGACTCTTGTACTCAATCACTGTTGATGATCCTTTCATTCCATTTGTCCATATTTTCCACTTACAACCACATCATGAACGTTTCAACCATTTCCACTACAGATATCATACATTGTTAAATGTTTCAATCATTTCTTGCAACATTTCCATATCCTTTCATAGCCTGATTTGCAATGGCAAAAAAATTACTTACAATATTCATTCCACAAGGTCCACCAGTGGCATGGAATTGACGAACCCAACAGAGTGGGAATTGAAAATAGTGAGTAACCTAATCATCTTCATTCTGTTCCATTCCTGAAAGACTCTATCCCAGAAGCACAATGTCTTTACAGAGACATAGTTGTGTGTGTCTGTTCTGGACCATAGACATCCTATGGTCCAGAAACGGTCTGTGGATTATCTTTATCACATGGGATTCACGCAGTCGTTTCTGCAATAGACGATGACGTAGCCTGATTTCTGGCTTGTGTGCCCTACATGGAGTAGCCTCGGTTACTAATGAGGTGTTCAATAATTTGGCTAAAACCAGACATTTTATGAAGTAAAACAAAACTATAACACATGATAGATTATATCTTCTGAATGTCCCCAAGAAGTCTCGAAACATCCCACAATGGGAGGTCTGCAGTTAAAAAAAAACTGGCCTATTTGGAATAAAATATGTAGCATTAAAACTGTGATATATTTTGAGCCAAACCCCCCCCCCCCCCCCCACCCTCAAAATTTATTAATTTAATTGAAATGGCTGTAACTGCTGTTTTTAGGGGTTACGTTTAACATTAATCATAGATATTTTAATTATCATATAATTACAGAGTACGATACTTGCTTATGTTGTCACCATTTAATGTCATTTTCAAACAACACTATTAAATGTTGTAACAGTATAATATTTGGTTATTTTAATAATTTATTGACAGAGATTAATCATATGCAAGTATTTTTCATTTGTTTCTACACAGTATTCAGTATTAATATTTTGTTTGTTATTTTCCGTTTTGTTCCTAGAGGGTTGTCAGCATTAAATGTTTACTAAACGAAAGTACTAAATAAAATTATCCTGATTGTCTCTAGTCTCGCCATTGCTCATTGGCTGAGAGGTGTGTCATGGTCAGACAACAGGCAATCTGAGGACAGAAGACAACATAAGTAAGGCAGAAGTATAATAGAACTAACTTTTCCTGGTAAAATAATTCTCACCACTTCCAAAGATGGATGTGTGTACATTAAATGAAATATAATTGAGAAATAAGTGCTGCAAGATGTTTGGGAAGTTTATTAATTGATTATGTAAAGAGAGTAATAATTATTGAATTTGATTTTGAGAAGATAAAAATAATTGTTGAATTTGTTTAAGAAGATGAAATAATTTATGTAATGTGTTGGAAAAGATGAACGAAAATAAAATAAAATGGTGAAAAGAATTTTGACTTAACTAATTCTACATACGTTCTTTATCTGATTCTACTGAAATGTTACAAATGGGGCCCAACGTGATAATTGTACATTTGTGATTATACTGAAATGTACTATGACTTGCACATTGAGAATGCACATTATACTTTCACTCCCTCTTATGTTTATTTTTTTAATTTTTATATACAGTTGCAATATTTTAACAATATAAATAAAACTGCATAAAATATAGAAAAATGTTTGACTTGTAGGTTGTGGAGTACTAAAATTCTATTAGAATTAAAATCCATTAACATATAAAATCTGTACCCTCTACATTATTTGGTTCACAGTGCAAACTTGTTGGCAGTATTGTAATTGCAATGCTGCTTGAATAGTTCATAATTGGGTGGCCGGCCACTATATTGTATTTGAACCAAAGCGAATAAAAGAAATTTACCTGAAACAGTACTACCCAAACCTTTCAAGAAACAGCAAGTTTGCTTGCCCTACAGTGTTTTTACCCATATATGCGCAGCAGTTTGTGTGTATTTTCAAAGAATCTCTATATACAAAGAAATGTCATGATCATTCAAAAAATAATATTGCATCTTCAACTTGAATAATGAAGGTATGGGTAAGTAGTGGGTAATGAAAATGAAACAAAAACCAAATTAAGTATTTTCCAACGACAAAGGAAATTCTTCACTGCTGGCATATTGTGTACATTTTGGTTCTCCGACCCTGGCCATAGCAGAGGTGAGGTGATGGGGAAATACAGCAGGGCAGGGCACTGGCAAGGATGCTAAAGATGAAGGAAGTGTGTGGCTGCCAATGGGTTTGTGTGAACTGTACATGTTATTACTATCTGTGTTATAAGAAGTGTTTAGAATTGCTCATGCGAGTGCATAGTGAAATTACAGTGGTGACTTTTAGGTTGCTATTTTAAAACTGACTGGATTGCCATGTCATCTCTAAGAAGAAAAAAGTTTTCCACAGAGAAGAACCCAGAAAAGAGACAATACAGAAAAATGCAATAAACATGGAAAATGTTTTATTTTTATTTTTTGGCAAACTACTTGCCATGCAGCAATTTACATCAGTCATCAAAAATACTATACATTCAATATATAAAGAAAACAAACTTAACGAATCTGACAAACTTATCTGCTTGAGGAAAAAACACTCAACCGGACTAACAAATGCTGTAGTTTTAATTGATGACTGTTTGCTGTATCAACTAAAGTATCACTCATGATATTTATGTATGCAAAAGAGAAGTGATACCAGTAAGAATTTATTGCACATCATAGAAAATAAAATTAATTTGACATGAGGAATCAAGTCATTCAAAAGATTATCAGAAAGGAGTATATAAATACAGAAATTGTTATTCTAAGTAATAAAAACAGAGAGCACGAGAGAGAGCGTGAGAGAGAGCACGAGAGAGAGCGTGAGGAGAGCACGAGAGAGAGGAGAGAGACGAGCAAGAAGGAGGAGAGAGAGAGCAGAGAGAGAGCAAGAGAGAGAGCAAGAGAGCGAGAGAGAGCAAGAGAGCGAGAGAGAGCACGAGAGGGAGAGAGACGAGAGAGAGAGCGAGAGAGAGCAGAGAGAGACGAGAGAGAGAGCACGAGAGAGAGGAGAGAGAGAGAGAGCACGAGAGAGAGAGAGAGCACGAGAGAGAGAGAGACACGAGAGAGAGAGAGAGCACGAGAGAGAGAGAGCACGAGAGAGAGAGAGCACGAGAGAGAGAGAGCACGAGGGAGGAGAGAGAGCACGAGAGAGAGAGAGAGGCACGAGAGAGAGAGAGCACGAGAGAGAGAGAGCACGAGAGAGAGAGAGAGGAGGAGAAGAGGAGAGAGAGAGAGAGAGAAGAGAGAGAGAGAGAGCGAGCAAGAGAGAGAGAGAGTGCGAGCAAGAGAGAGAGAGTGCGAGCAAGAGAGAGAGAGAGTGCGAGCAAGAGAGAGAGAGAGTGCGAGCAAGAGAGAGAGAGAGAGAGAGTGCAAGAGAGAGAGAGAGAGAGAGAGAGTGCGAGCGAGAGAGAGTGCGAGCAAGAGAGAGAGAGAGTGCGAGCAAGAGAGAGAGAGAGTGCGAGCAAGAGAGAGAGAGAGTGCGAGCAAGAGAGAGAGAGAGTGCGAGCGAGAGAGAGAGAGAAAATAGTGTGACATAGTAGCATGAATAAAAAAAATATACTTCCACAAAACTGGCAGCGAAATAGTTTTTGTAGTTTCATCTACAACTGATTTGACAGTTACTTAGAAAATATCAAGTATTACAACCACCACCACCACGACACTTCCCCCAACACCACTACGACATTCTCCACCACCACCACCTTGAATGTTGCGTGCAAGCATTCTCACAGAAACTGTTCCATCAGTGTGTGCCACACACACGGTATGGTAACTGTGGAGTTAATTTTGACCTCTTCACTGAGTAAGGTTTTTAATCCCCAATTTAGTTTATGAAACCATTCCCTGAATTAACTGTATCTGTTATAGGCTTCTTCAATGGTACATATGAAAATTAACTTGTTTTCAGTATTTGCAAAATCTGAGCCGGATATTTTTGCTTAGTACTGTCAATTTGTGCTGCAAATGACATGGACACACAGATGAAGGCCAAATACTGTAAATACATTGTTGTACCCTAATTCCCATCGGCATTAACTGTTATGGTTATCACATGAAATGTAACACGATACTCGCTAACAAATGTGTTTTAAATCAGACATTCGGTCTGTTGGATTTAAAATCCAATGCCATTTTACACATCTAGTAGATAATTCTACGGGTTGTAGAATTTTGTGACTAGTACTATGATCAAGATTTCTTAATATACACATATTGAATCTCAATTTTATAACAAAATAATTTCATCAATGCGTGGCAATATAAAGTTATGGCAATTTTTACAGGTACCGAATTGTCACACTGTAGTTGACACACCTTTCTGTGCACCATTCTTTATATTGAAAACATTTCTTCAACAACATTAATTTAATAATTAAATGCTCAACACCAGGTAACTTGAGAACAACCATATGATAGTTTAACATAGTACACATGTAATATATCAAAATTTTTGTAGTTAGATCGTGAAGAAACTTTGTGGTTAGGGTAGGATGAGCCAAATTTAATCTAATGAAAACACAATGTGAAATACACAATACTTTATAATGAGAGATGAGTCATGGTGAAGTTCCACACAGCCATTTACACAAGAGTTGAAAAGCCTGGAACAATGTGTTCAGCCCAAGCAATACAGTAAGCTGGAAACTGTTTAGACAAAAATTTTCATGGAGGTTTTAGTTTTCTCCATGTACTGAGTTTTTACCTCCTTTTCTAATGAACAATTTCTTCTCATCTATTAATATTATTTTCCATGCTGGCCTTAGTGCAAAGAAATATCTGTCCCTCTAGTACAACAGCTTCTTTATATTCACACTGACCTGCCTCATGGGGGAACCTGTTGTCAATTTTGATTTTAACAAGCAAGGATATAGATGCTTCTAGGCTTTACTATCCCAC
This sequence comes from Dryococelus australis, assembly GCA_029891345.1. NCBI lineage: Eukaryota > Metazoa > Arthropoda > Insecta > Phasmatodea > Phasmatidae > Dryococelus > Dryococelus australis. The sequence continues at coordinate 88,849,000 of CM057001.1, read as the reverse complement.
CTGGTTTGGTCACTAAATGAACTAACTAATTTGAGATTAATTATGGTGGTATTCACTCGATTTTAGGTAATATCACTAACTGCCAATCCCAGGTAAAATTGTTCTATGAAAGTCTACATAATGTCTTACTGTAATATTGTGATGTAGTAAGACTATGATATCCAGGGATAGGTTATCAACAATTTTGTGAGGGGATGGTGTGAATGAATGGAGAGAAATAATAACTGCAATAATCACATTCCTAATAATATTCATTTTACACGAGAGAATAGAAAACTATTTAATGTACCATCAGTCTGTGGTTAAAAAAAAGGAATTATTTTTGCTCCCAAACTTAAGTTTCCTAAAAGCTGCATCAATGACAACAATAAGCACAGCCCCAGGTAGTAGCAACAGCATCAAGGTCTTGTACAAGACTGTAGAAGTAAACTTGTGCAACACCATCTAATAAACTGGCAGAAATACCCAAGTCAAAAAGTGTCATGCAGAAGAAAGACTTCCAAGTGCCAACCCGTCAACTAACGTCTTCAGAATGATATCCTGAATAACTCTCTGCACATACCTATCAACCACCATAGTCATCTACAAACAACATGAAATGCTCACTATCAGATATGAAGCCTTTCTGAACCACAAACTTGTAGTTACAGAGATGGTCAGAGGCAAAGAGGGGTACTCACCAGATAGATGGTTTGTCATATGAAAAATCCCTCTGGAAGTTCAAGTTCTCAATCATGAGTAAGAAAGAAACTGAGAAAATTATGCATTCAAATAACCATAAAGAACTTTGAAAATGATGTGAATAATTACATCTGCCAGTAGTGATGTAAATAATTTGAAGACCAGCTCCTAAATCAATAGTATGCATACAACATTATGAAGGATTAAAGAGACTGACAATGTCAAAAATTAGACTTGACTAAATCACATTTACAGTTTTCATAACGTCAAATGACCATTTTTTTGGTTTGTTGGAAACCAGAATATAAAAAATTAATGGCTCTTCAACAATTTCTATAAATAGCAAAGTGCATGCTATTAAGTATTTTATTTTGACAATACCAATTGAAATTGCTCTAGCGCTTTTAATAGAAATCCAGTTTTTAATAAATATGATTACACTGTGACTGGCTGTTTGAGAAATTCAAAATGGTGTGATAATTTTTTACAGGTGAAACTGTTTCAGCTTATTTCATTGTTTCATTTGTTCATTATGAATTCTCTAATGATTATTTAGGTTTTATTTTTACTACTGGACTACCTCAGTCATACAGGATACCAATGTCTGATATATGGGTATGAATTTAGAAAATGCAGTACGTCCAATTACTTCCACTAACAGCAAAACAAATTGTGTACATTAAATCAAAACAAAGTACACAGTGCTGCAACACAGAAATCATGAATGAACTCATTTCTTAGCAGAATGACTTCATTCACTGCAACAGGCAAACTGCCCCAGTAGAGGCAGCACAATACACGGAACGAACCAACCAACATATGGGTTGTGGATTCTTACCGCCTTGCTCATCCAACATCACAAGCGTTTTCATTCCGACTTCGTGGCTCTACAAAAACAGTAACAGGAGTATCAACACAGTCCCACCCACAAAAAATGGTATGTCAAATGAGCTTCTGCCGGGAATGACAGCCATAACAGGCAACATTATATGTTCTCACTATCTATAGCAATTAAATCTCTGATCACATTTAATACTACAAATGCTGCAAAAATTATTTAAATACACAGACACTTTTCACTTGTTAAAATATTAACTTGCCCTTTATTGTTCACAAATGTGTATGAAGTAATAGAATTTCTATAATGATATTACCATGAAAAATATAATAAATTTTACAAAAATGAATGTATGAATCAGAGTTTTTATTGCTTCTAGTCCCACTTATTAAATGCTAACACAAAAACATAATAAACTCTAATGGATAAAATTGAACATAATAAATGAACACACAGAGAGAAAAAAATCCATAAAAAACTTATCTCTGCTGTCATTCCAGGCCAAATTTTGTTGAAACATGCACCAAACATAAAATTTTAACACACAAAATAAGGACAAGGAACAAAAACTAAGAAAACAAGGAAATTAGGACGACATGCAACATAACCAATATATATATATATTAGACCATGGCCATCACTTGTTGAATATTATTGTAAAACACTGGTGGGTTGTGGACTAAAGCTACCTCTACCACTAGCCATCGACTACTGATAATTCACTACTGAGGGTGCCGTCGAAACATCTGCAGCCACTGCGCGAGGGGGGGGGGGGAGGGTTAGGGGGGCACAACTAACACTCACTACGTCACTACCACCACCATCACCACCACCACCATTAGTAGCCCACTACTGTCGATGGACATCCCGTCCCTAGAAGAGGTTAACATGGGTTAGTTGTTGACCGGCCCAACTCCAAGTATGGTCACATTCATGTACACCGCTAATGGCACGACTACTAGAACACAGGTTTTCTTACCCCCTTGATGGTGCAACAACTTGACTGTTTGGGCGCCGGTGTCTTGACTCTACGATGGCAGGAAAGTAACATAACAAAACATATAGAATACAAAAATCAATGGAGGAAATAAAAAAAAATCAAGTATCAAAGGAACACAGTTGTCAAAAAAGGTGAGTGAGTGAAAATAATATCTCAAAATACTTTATAACTACATAAATAATGTAACTGAAGGACTCAACAAAAAAATGAAGCAGACATTGCTGTAAGCAGGAGACTTGAAACAAACATGGTACATAACTACAAAACTGAGTGGCAATGTTTGCACAGTGAGGAGCCGACAGGAGCTAGGTAGGAGAAGAGTCCAGCTGCACAGCTCATGCACGTGATTACATGTATAGCTCTATCACACACACGACTGTATGGGCTAAATTTATATTTATGAGTATACTTGTTATTCGTAATTATTGTATGGTTAGAGCAAGTGTATTTTTTTTTTAGTTTGTACCAATCTCCTTTAAAATATTTTTATGATATAAACACAGTCCAATAATGGTTAAGTATGTTTAAAATACAGTTTATATTTCCATGCACGCGAAGTGTGTACTTTTTGTTAAGTTTTTTATACTGATGCACACACAGTTACAAACTAATAAACTAATAATTACATAAACCATAAAATGAAAGATAGTACTAAAACTTAAACTAATAGTAGAATCTATGTCTGCAATGACTTATGTAGGCATGCAAAGTATTTTAACCAATGGGTTAAATTGGAAATGTGGATTAGCCTGAAAAATAAAGATGAAAGATATTAAACTACATACCACAAACATGACTAGTTAAACACAAGATACCTTAAGAGTGTTGTCATACAGTAACATATTCTAATGTGATACAAAGACAAAATTAAGAACAGAGATAGGTACAGATAAATTATTGTGCAGCTGGATAAGAGGACATGTGGAATAAGAGCGCGCGCACATCGAACATTCCCTGAGCCTGCCCATCACGGCCAAGCTGACGAGACGCAAATTACCAGAATTTAATAAAAAATAAAATATATATGGCAACAGTTTTCAAAATTCAAGCGTTACGATAGCCTTCCATAACAACAACACTTCAACACTAATCATGTATTTACATGTTATGTAATACTGTACGTTAAAAATCATGCAAAATAATTATTTTTAAAAACTAAATACATTTACAATTATCCACACATTTTAGAGCAGGTTGCAAGTTTTTTTGTTTAGTCTGTATTTTATCATTTGGTTACAGTAAGTGTTACTCAGGTGGCTCTTCTGAATTGCACACATTGTGGACCCGAGCACGTGTGGGTGTGTATGGCCACAAATACCGAGATACACCATGTCTCAAACTCCACCTACCTTCCTTCAGTGTGTGTGATAACAAAACGGCACAAATGTAATGCAACTCATTACTCAGTATCATAGAGCACAATCATTTGAACAATGCGTGCTCATCCCTTTACAATTCCACAATTTACTCATTTCCTATCTTTCAAAGAAATTGCTTGATCTGGTGCAAGTAAAATATGTGTGCGTTTGCAGTTAGTGTAGCATTTTACTAGTGCGTGTACCCCCTGCATACCAGACATATTTGCAGTGGTGTGCGGATATCAGCGTAACACTGCGGAGTCGCAGAGCACTACAGGTGGGCACACTGACTCTTGCACAATCCTACAAAATGAAATTTATTTCTTCCCAAAATTTCAGATAGAAAAAGAGTTTGCAGTTCTGAAAGCAAAGTAACAATGTTTTGAGTCGGTGTGCCCACCTGTTCTGGGAGGGGCGGAAACTCACCTCCCTGGTCGTCCAGGGCCACCAGTGTGCGGATGCCAGCTTCCTTGCTCTGAGCAGCACGAAAAGAAAGAGCCACAACGATTTAGTTGGCCTATCCACATAAATTAGTAAGTTCGGGAAGTTTTATGTTTTAATATCAAGGGGCAAAATGGGGTTATAACAGTATTTGATGGAACACTGAAGTGTATTTCTTTAACAGCAGCAATCCCAGCAGGTAATCTCAAATATTAATGCTAATATTAGATTTAAAATAAAATGAATTGGGAGATTAAACATTAATTATATACAGCTTACGGAGTAGACAGTGTATCAATAATACTTATATTAAATATTTTGATTCAATAGGTTTTCTGAATTAAATGAAAAAGCATAATGTTGGCAGAAGTTTTAACTAAAAATAAAGTTTTTAAAGAAAAAATACTTATCAAAACATTTCCTCAAAACTTAATTTCAATCAGGTACTTCATTATTAAGAAGTTTAAGTATTTATGTAAATGTAATTAAAAATGGAATTAGACCATATAAAATTATGTTACGATTTATGATTTTAGTATTAGGCTACGAGTTCTACACTGCATTATACCTCATTTATTGCTTACTTTATTTTATTTATGTAGCAAATGAAAATCCCATTAAATCTTTTTAAACAGTAACACCACCCAACAAAACAAAGAGCTCTTTGAGTATTATCAAAATTTATTTTATTTCAAATAGAAATGCATAGGATATTTTCACAACACACAAAATATTGTCAAATCTGTTAAAAAGTGGATTGCTATAAGCATAATTGTGAGACTCATAAAAAACAGAAAAGAAACAAGCAAACAAAAAGCAACTCTCCCACACTAAAGTAACATTTAACATTAAGATAACTCTTACGAAGTACTAATAATGTCTAATCAACAGCAAAATTCACAAAATATAAGCATGCTGCAAGTGACGTTTGGCAACTCAAGAACAAATCTATACTGTTCAACTTGAAGTAAATTTTTTTCAAAAGCAAGCCCTTACCAAGCACACACACACACACACACACATATATATATATATATATATATATATATATATATATATATATATATATATATATATATATATATATATACACACACACACACACACAGTAACCTACAAAGTTCTGAGCTATAATGAACATTACAAGCAGTGAGAAACAAATTTTTACAGTCAAACTTTAGGTAAATTGTGCTTTTAAAATTACAAATGTGTTACAGAAATGTTCTTTTTTGTTTTTTACAGTTTTTGTGATAAATCACAAATTTTAAGGCTTTCAATGAAAATTACAAACCAAAAATTGATAATGATACAACTTACTCCAGTGAAACTCAATTATCTTTTCAAATATTTGTACAGCCCTTGTCTCATCTAAAATTTTCTAGCATTCTTTTCAACTTCATATAGTACATCTGCTTTAATCATTATTTAAATTTAAATCCTGAAAAATCTGTGTCTCATGCCAATTTTATGTACTTCTTCCACAGTAGAATATGCAACTTCTCATACTGATAGTTTCAATTTACACTGTTAAAACGTATGCATTTAAATTGTGGTTCAAAAATTGTACAAAAAAAAAAGCTGTCAGATCTCCTGGTAATTTAGGGTTACAGAATCTTGGTTTTTGTTCCATCTGTCTGAAGAGAGCAATGAGAATGCCAATTGTTCCAGATATTCAGGTTGCAAATCTATCTTCAATATACTACTCTTTGTAAATAATTTCAAGTGTCAATCAAAGGTCTAAGAGTTACACAACATTCAACTGTGTAATAACAAAAGTAAATATTTTAAGCACGTTAAGTGTGCAGTACTGAGTTTCCAATAGATAAGTTCAATGCTACATACTGGCTCCAGTACACAGAAGCTTTGCATGATCAGCCATAGTCAATCTGCATGGTTAGCATCTATAATAAACAATAATAAATGTATGTATACATACATTAGTATCAATATTACGATCACACATTACACAAAAAATTTTGACAAAAAGTCCCTACATCTGGGTAAACAACCAGAACATTTGAAATATAGCAATATTATAATGGTATCAAATAAATATTTTCTCCTAAAACTTGGCTAGTATTAAAATAATTAATAGTTTTAAAGAAATGCTTAAACATAACACATTTCTGCAAGTATTTATTATATACTATTATCAACCAAAGTGTTAAACAGCATTTCAGTATAAATTATGTATTATATGAAAGTTATTTACATTATTATTTGATGTAACATTTGTAATCTTGATAACTTCAAAATCTGTGTCAATGAATTACACAAAAATAATTACTAACGAAATAACTAAAAAAGCAAGAATTTGTTATTCTGTATGGTCTGACCACCTGAAAAGTGTAACCACCTGAAAGGATGGGAATATAAATGTGAGTTGAATATAAGAAATGGTGAATCTAGTCAAACTTCTGTTCTATCAATACATGAATCTGCCACAACAGCCACTCTCTTTCATCACCTCCTACTCCATTATTCATCTCACATTAAAAATAATACTTTGATCACTGGTGAAATCCCTCACAATCAATGTTAACAGTTGCTATTTATTAGCTTAACTGAATAGAGTACTGGTTAAAAAAAAGGGACCATGGCAAAATTATTTAATTTTTAGTTTATAATATACTCTTCAGAGGCAGTAGGTGCAGTGGTTGCAAACTTTACCATTCATAGATATCAAATGCAATGCTCTGAAGCACTTATTACTACAATAATACCCTTCCTGAGTGAAATTACATACTTCGTTCATGTATCTAAATTTTTCCTCTTCTGTTTTCTTGTAAAGGTGGAGCACAAAATGAATTAATGTTTTCAGGTAAATTCTTATGCAACTCTCATAAAATCTCCAACATTTACCTCTTTTCCCAGACTGTTTAAAATTCCCAACATTTTCCTGATTTTCTCCACCTGTTCAAAATTCAACATTTACCTGTTTTTTTTCCGACTTAAAATTCTACATTTTCCTGTTTCCCCAAACTGTTTGAATTTCCCAGACATTTCCCCTATTTTCCACACTCTCCCTTTCTGTAGCCACCCTGTGTGATGTTTACAAAAAGGATTATGTTACACTGTAGTTGTTTACCCAGATTTACACTATCATTTACATTTTTTGTAAACATTATCTTTTCCCTAACTGCAGTAGGCCTGCTCTGCCTAAAATTGGTGTCTTGTTAAGATTAGTAATACATACACTTTACCCATTAGATGTTGCCCTGTATTCCAGTGGTAATATCAGAAATCCAAAAACAGCCAAATATTTACCATCCAGTCCCTTTTTAAGTTCGTTGTTACAAGGAACAACAAATTCCCAGTATATGTTAGGTACCAAGCTACTTTCAATGTTGAGAACATCTGCAACTATCAGTAAGAATTAAATTTTTCTGCCCCAAAATTTGTTGCATTAATTAAATTAAAGCTTTCCACAGACACTGCCTTTTCTCTACCACACCACCTGACAAGGTCAGGCATCCAATGAAGTACTCTTGGTCCCTAGAATAATAAAGTTCCTGTTGACTTTAATGTTGATCAGCATGACAAGTCAAACATATGAGAAGCACTTAAACCACTGCCTAGTGCCTCTGCTTGGAAAAGCTGAAATACTTTGACCCCCTGACTGGACAGTGAATAGTCATGCTGCACCCTGCTACAAAATTGGCACTGTATGCCTTTGTGTGTATCTGCCTGGGATGAGCTATGCCAAAGTCAAAACTTGAGGTCTTGACAAATGCTGCCATCTCCATCAAAACTGTAACCATCCTATCTTGTCAGAGTTGCTCCAAACCAAGTCTGTATTTTAATAAACCCCTTCTGTAAAAGACACCTTGAATGCTTCCATAGCATACAGGTGGCTTCACATTAGACATTCCCTTGTGGAACATTTCATGTAATATGTTACCAGGCATGGTCATTATAATTTCTGCCTAATTTGTCACAAATGTGTGTAATTAGCAATGCTTTTATTAACCCTGTCCTCGCCACTGCCACCATGTTGTGTCACCTATACCTTTTAGGTCAACTCCATTACATTCAATACTCAATACAATGCTGCCAATATTACATCTGTAAGTACCTTACTAAAAACATTTAAAACCAGGCATAAAATGTGTAAATGATAAATCAAGCTCGTTAACACACAAAATAATTGTCAAATATAAAAAAAATATTGTTAGAAGACACCAGAGTATCAGAGTTCGTGATGAGGGATAGGTGTCTTAATAAAAATAAAATAACTAAATTTGATTTTATATTATTCACACAGCTATTATTTACAACAATTATCCATCTCCACTATTACTCTTTACTTCTCAATGAGCGCAATATTAAATGTATTTTACTCTAATTCACGTCCTCTTCAATGTCGCTCTTTCGTTATAGTCAATTAACTTATACTCGTCATTAACCCGCTATCAGTCAGTCTGTTGCCATAAATTGTAAATTTTCACTTGTGGATCTAGTCCAATAGTAAAGCCTGCCAGCCACACCCTTCGGTGCTTGATACTTGCAGTCGCAGATTTCCGCTCTGCTGGTCACTTTTCTTGTCGCTCATTGTCTTATCGCTGAAACTCAGCCACTCATCCATTCAACAACTCTCTGCCCAGAGGCCAATCACACTATTTATACTCTGCTGGCCTTGACCTGGAAAGTTTGATGCACCCCGAGTCATTGTTAGAGAAACTAGGGCAGCAAACCATTAGAAAATTATCAGATAAATACTGAAATTCAAAACAACCAAGGTCAGATGTGCACATGGCAAAAGGATTATAGTGTTGGCTAGCTTTTTGTAACAGATACGCAACTCCTGGGTAGCGCTCACTTGTCGTTCAAATTATTCCACTGACTTGCTCCTGCTCTGTCCACTTCCACTTACCCATGCAGAACCAGCGAGCACGTAACAATATGTTTAATGTACGTATGATCAAATTCATGAATATTCCCTGCCAGTATTTTGCAGTCAGCTATGCTATTCACTACATTACAGTCGGACAATCCGTCGCAGTTAAAGAAATACTCAAGAGTGGTGGTGTTCATCAGATTTAATGAATTACACTACATTTTCCATTACTGTATTTTTTTGTAACAACTGATACATAAATTTATATTACACTTTTATATGCTGTCCTGTGATTTGTTGTACCTTGTAAATTATTTATCATCATGTTTCCAACTATTAGAAAAATATTCCTTATGGTCAGACATGAGCTGGTAGCATGGCTGCTTGACAGCTTTAGTTCTACTTTTGACGACAAATTAGTTTTTTCTTTGTGGACTAACTTGAAAACTATACACATGGCTTTAATGCATAGACAAGACTGTTTTTGTGTTTCGTAACTTACAGTTTTCTCCTTGCAGAAAACTATCCATTATTTTAGATTACTGCTTAAGATTCAAATCAGTTAATGCAACAGCTGGCCTAAAGTTTCAACATTGTAATTATCAATGCAAAATTGTTTTGAACGGAAACCACCATGTTACGGACTTAATTATTTGCTTTACCTAGTGTAATATTGGCAGCACTGCCACGTAGCCAGCATCTGGCAACATGAAAGTGTATCCAAGCAGTATTTGTAAACCTTACAGCTAAGTAATACAATGTATGCTGTCATCTATAATAAAACTGTTTGAATATATTCAGTTCCCTCACAGTACATAATGGCAACAAGGATGCATGAGAAACTGTGTGAGTGTGCATGTGCGCATGCGTGTGCATGTGTGGTATGTTGTAATATTTTTCATTCATTCTCTTAATTTACATAATGACTACGAAATGCATTAACATGTCACAAAATCTGGTCTTTCCTGCCTCAAGACCTGGTCTGGACATCTGGAAAGATTTCAGTTCTGGCTAGATTCGAACTGACATATTACGGATGATCAAAAACAAGGACTTTTGATTTAAATGCTGGACAATCATACCATTCACGATTTGAAGTACTGAATTTGCATGAAAGATCCTTCGAGACCATACCTACATTGAACTCTTCAATGTTTTAAACAAGAATATTGTACCTATTATCAACCTCATGGTTTGCTACAGTAAATTTAACAGAAGGCAACTTTCAGGTAAGAAGACAGTTTTATTCACATGTCTGAACTAAGGCAGTTGGCATCTACCTGTAACTTTGAGGGCACAACTATGACAATTGTGTTATAACCAATTTATCTGTGGCCTACACAATGCACATTTTCAAGCTAAATTATTTTCAGGAGGAGGAGTTAACTGCAATAAAGACTTTAGAGGTGGTTCAGTTAGTCTAATGCTATGAAGCGAACGCCGTGGAAATTAGAAACTCTTGCATGGAAGATTTACACAAATTTCATGCTACTGCAGTTTTGGTCCCACATTCAACAAGAAAGTTACTTGTGTCTCATGAACTGCAGTAGGACAATGCTACAAAATGTTCCCTTTCCACAAACAAATTAAAGTGCCAAAAATGTGGTAATATCCTAAGTGTTATGAAAGCTTGCATGCAAAGGGAAAAGTCATTGTTACAATCCACAGAAGCCAATTATGCAAATTATGCAAATTTTATCAACAGTGTCGCATATGCAGTTGCCTCGTCTGGAGTTCATTCACCCTTAGCTTCCCCACCTAATGGGGATTTGTGACCTTTCCTAGGCGTTTATACCTAATCACTTAACAATGAAAGCTTATTTCTGTTATCTGATAGGGCTTCAGGTCCGCATAGAAGCCATATTCTGTTTAAGTAGAAGTTAAGTGTTTTCATGCACTTTGAGATAGATTTTGGTTCTTCTGGACACATACTAGTAATTTGCTAACTCTGATCATGGCCCTGTTTTGCATCCATTACCAATTGGAGTAGGAACATGGACTTCACATTCCAACTATTATTGAAGAACTCCAAACTGTTGTCAAATGCAAGCACTTTACTTGCAATCTTCCTGCTTTGGTCGTAGATGGCATTGGGCCAAACCTTCTTGGTCTTAAATGGTTTCAGGCTTCTGATTTCTCCATTTGAGGTGTATATTTTCCATCTCTAGAGACAACCAATACTGGCATGTCTAACGAAACCTTTTCACACACTATCATGAATCTTTCTGCAGTTTCAGGCCATAATACAGACTGTCATAACAGGATGTCCAGTGAAATTCCCTGACTTTTCCCTGTGGGTGGACCTCCACTTCAGATAGACATAAACCTTGCTGTTGCTCTGGTGTATCAGCAAGCTCTGTCAGTTGCATTTGCCCTCACTACTATGATGGAGGAAGCTAATGAGGCAAATGTGAGGAGGAGGGTATGGATCCCTGTGAACCAAGCTGGTCCCTGGGCCTCTGCTATTGCCCAAGCGCAATGATAATCTTAACACTGTACTGATTACAAAGACACTGTGAACCATCATGTATCTACCGATATAATCAAATCATCAGCACTGGATCAGGTGTTGTCAGGTGGTCTCGTATATGACACTACTGATTTGGATGAAGCTTACATGCAGATTCCAGTGGATGGAGAAACTTCTCGCATACTAACACTATTCAATGCCTTCACAGGACTGAACGGTTACCTTTTGGTGTTAAGATATCATCTTTTGCATTACAAAGGATAATTGATGGTTTGTTGGGACATGTTAATGGTATTATTGCATAACCAGACAACATATATGTTAAAGGTACAACTGTAGCAGAATACCAGGCTACGCATCTGCAAGTTTTGCATATTCTTGGTGACTGATTCATGGTTAGCTATAACAAATCCTACCACTGACAAAACTACAACTATTATCAATGCTACCAGTCCACGTACTTTATTTGTTGTTGGATTTGATATTTTACAGTACTCTTCAAGGATAAAGCTACCATATTAGAGCCCTTACATCGCTTGTTAAATTCAAAATCAGAATGGGCTTTGACTACGAAGCACAGACACACATTTCACATGGTCAAACATATGTTAACCAGTCAAGCATTAGATCATTATAACCCTGATTTACCCCTGGTTGTTACTGCTGATGCTTTACCAGCAGGGGTTGGTGCAGTGCTTGGTACACATCATACCAAGTGCTCAGCCTGGCAAAACAAGAGATACCTAATGCCTATGCATCACAAGCACTGTCTGCCAGAGCGAGAGTGCTTACAACTAGACAGAGAAGAACTCACTTTCATTTTTGCAGTTAAATTCATCCCTTATTTGGCCTTCTGCCAATTCACGATCATTACTTATCACACAACACTGCTTGGTATATTTTCTCCCGATAGACTAACACCACTGCATTTATCTCCACAAATGTTGCTGTGGACCCTCATTCAGAGTTCTTTTGACTACGAATTATGTCAAACTCGGTAAGGCAGTCGGTCATACAGACTGAGTAGACTGCCTAAACCTACTTCTGGTGAGAACGCATTTCTGGAGCCAGCTGGCATGCACCACCATGCACCAAATTGAATATAGATATCTGCGCTTACTGTTGCCACAATATCTTGCAAGGACTACGGACAGTGACATGACACTTTCATAAGTCAAGGTCTACATACATCAAGGATGTCCAGGCACTGTACCCAAAGAGTTACATACACATATTACTATAAGAGTGGCTTTATTGTTGCAATGACTGCATCTTACGGCATCAGCATGTAGTGATTCCATCTGCATGGTTAGATACAGTGTTACACCTAATGCACTCAATGCATCAAAGTAAAAACTACAGTAAGGCCATTGCTTGAAACATGGTTTGGTGCCCGAATAGACAGTGATGTTACAAATAAAATGAAATTTTGCCAGGCCTGCCAAACAGTGGCTAAAGCACCCCCATGGTCAGTTGTCTGTCCATAGCCTAATGCTGAGAGGGCCTAGTCAACGAGTGCATCTGGATTACGCAGGGCCCATTCTAAATGGCCAATCATGAAATTGGTGTCGAGCGACTGCTGCAGTCCTCATTAGATACATGCGTTACATCCTGACAGATTTAGGTAAATTCATGGTGATGGACAATGGATGGCAGTTCATGATGAATCAGTTTTATGACTTTCTTCGTAGAAATGATGTAAGTCCCATGTATATGCCACCCATCTTCAAATGGTTTGGCAGAGCACACAGTGCAGAGAGTTAAAACAATGTTAAATTTGCTGATTCAGATATCTATGTTTAGGTGGCTCATACCTTATGCGCTATGCACACATGCCAATCCTTGTCTACTGGCAAAACCCCTGCCCAGACAGAGGGTAGGATGTTTTGTATTCACCTTACCCAGTCACACCCTGCTCCCGAACCTTCTAAACCTGCATCAGAGTTCTCTTTAAATCAGAGTTCTCTCCAAAGCTTCAAGTTGTAGAGTTCATTTGGATGATGAACACGGCATATGTCAAGTCTAATTGGCAAATAGATGTAGTTCGTGGTAATTAAAATGTTCGAGCTTACAACATCAAGCACAACAATGGTGCAATAGAGAAAAACATTTCTGGTGACAACTTGCATTGCAGATTTGCCCCAGAACTTGCCGAACACATTCCTGAACCATTTTTTCATGACAAGTCACAAATGGCTGTTGGTGAAGCTGAAACTTCAGAATTATTGTAGCTACTTCATGGCACATTGCTAAACACACGCATTCTCAAGTGCCGCAGGCTGCCCATCAAGAGAACCCTATGTCAATGATGCCCAAGAGTTCCTCAGCTTCAGATCACCACCCTGTTACATTGGTGGTTGCTGCTGTGCAGCACCCAGTTCACAACAAGCCGCTGCCACTACATAGGATGGGGGGAAGTTTTACGAAGGCATCTGCATCCACCTCTCATCAGGATGGCGACTCTTGCAATGACAGTGTATTGCCATCTCACCACCAGGGTTTCCATTCAGCAGCTTCCTCAATATTGACCATCCACAGGCATCTCTTCCCCTTATACACACTTCACAGGGCCAAATGCATCATCACCAATATCTCATGTGGCCTCCAGGTCTACCACTATGCAATCCGGCCAAATATCTCTACCCCCTCAGCAATCTGAATGTGCTTAACAACTCAGTGCAGTGCTAAGTCACCAATTTTGTTTTCATTTATTACTTTCATTGAACAGTGGCGAATGAGCCGATTGTCTATTATATTGTCCTATTTCAGTGGGGAGGGTTGTTAGGGACTTAAATAATTTGCTTCACCCAGTGTAATGTTGGCAGCACAACCAAGCTGCCACTATCAGGCAACATCACAGTGTATCCAAGCTGTTTTCGTAAACCTTACAGTGAATCAGTAACTACATGTATGCGGTCTTCTTTAGTAGAATTGTTGGATGTGTGCAGTTCCTTCACGGTACAAAAAACACCATTAACAATTGCTAACCCTCTTTGCTTTTCCCTGAATCAAAATCATAACAGAACTGCAGGCATTCCAAAGCAGCTTCTCCAATAGCCAACTTACAATTCTGCCATACTCCAACTGCACCGTTCCAGAAGTGGAGTCACTGCAGACAGTTGACAAGGAAGCCAGACGAAATGAACTGCTGGTCCCAAACAGTGATCAAACACAGCTGTGTAACACTAGGTGGAGTCTATTGTCCTCAGTAGCTACAAGCAGCTGGCCAGCAGTTAGAACTAGTTGGCCATCTAGAACCAGATGCACTCTCACAATGTTGTGGCTTGCAGCACTTTCAAATATGGAATGCAGGGATAAGCTGTTGACAATCATTGATATTTAGAGCAAATTTCTGTATCCAAAAATTTACTAGGTGCAGTGTTGCATTGCCCAATTGGCGAGTGCATCTTCCCAAACAACTGAATGGTGTGGTGGATGGACCAACAGTATCTTCCACTCCTGTTTATTGCCTGGCATCTGCACTGAATGAACAGGCTGCTAGGTTTAAAGGCAACCAGAACTTGTCCCAGTGTCTACAAACTGCCTACTGCTTGATTGGTGGGTATACTGCAACTAAATGTCCTGCACCACTGCAATCTGGTGAGTGTGGTATGAGAGTGAGCGAATGACTAAGTGGCTCCACCAGTGTCCATAACATGCTTGCCATCATCTTTGAAACCTTTCAAATATTCAGTCTTGTTTCTCAAAACTGGTTGAGGAGCAACTTTATTCTGCACTGGGATGTGTAAGCAAGGGGAGGCATCCAGTCTTGATGCAGCAAGTACAACTCACAAGCCACAGTATAACCCAGACTGCCATTGGAGAAAAGGCATTTGTGTAGACAAATTATTTTCACACAGAACACATTGATGCTGTGATGGATGGTTAGTCCCTAGGAGTATAGATTGGTCTGCAGGTACTGTCCTAACAGCACAGAAATGAAGGGGGGAAAACTCTAAGGTCAGGAAAAATTAATGACAAGCTGACCTTCTGCCAGTTGTTAGAACCCAACTAGATATATTTTTTTTCTTCAAAAATTCCCCACTCCTCTCCCAGTGCATTCCCCTCTACCACACTAACATCCGATTTGTAAGCTTTTGGATTATTGCTGATATCTCCACTACGATTTACCCTTGTCAAAGTAACTTTTTTCAGATCTCTGAAGAAAAAAAAACCACCACCACCACCACTCGACTTTTGTTTGCAAAGATTCAATACTTTAATATGAATTTGTGGAAATAATAAGTTTCCTTCTTTAAAGTAAAGTTTATTCACAGTTTTCACTGTTCAACATTTTTGTTTAGGATAATTTTAACAAAACACTTCAGATAAAAGTTGTAGAATGCTTCTTTTAAGCTTTCCAACAGATATAAATTTCCCCAGTTTGGTGGACAGGAAGATGCGTAGAGCACACAATGGGAGCAAAGCAGACATCACTACCTGATGCGGCACCAGGCTGCCATGTTCTCTTAGCACCCATACCCATGCCTGCAGTTTACCCCAGTACAAACCAGTTGAGTGGAGGTCACAAGTGTACTTAGTGGCGTGTTTCCTATACTTATCATTATTAGTGCCAGTGTGGTGCCAATATATTTTAATGCCATTTGTGCTCTAGGATAATCCATGGTAACTCAATCAACCATTAAAATAAGCAGCAATTTTATCACCAATTTTTTAGTTACCCTTTAAATTTAACTGAAGTCTTGTAAACTTGGATATTTATTCTCATATTTGAACACCTTTACAGTATTAAAATTGATTTTTAAAACAGGAGACTGGTATATGCACTTGGCTATGATAATAGAAATGCTCCCATTCTGCTAGGCATTTACCTTATTCGAAGTATGTACATTTATATGTCCAACAAATGATGAACATCAACTCTAAAATGACAAATAGGAAGCTAGAGTTCTTAAAATAAAAAAAAAAGGGGGGAGGGATGTTTCAGTGAGATGGAGAAGCAGATTTTGGTCAGGGACCTAGACAGATATGACAGACAGATTTCATTGGGTGCATGATTCAGTGTTCAAACAGTTATGCCTCTACTATGTGTCAAACCTCTATAGTGAGACAACAAACAAAGCTAATTGCTCAGACCCCAGTGTCAGGCTATGGTCATGTGGGTGGAGCGTTTGGAAGGGGAGGGAGTTGGTTGAGCGGATTCCTGCAGGCAGAGCCACCATTCCAGACTAGTCACCTCGTGATCCCTGTTACACAATCCAACCGAAAAGACCTAAAGCTAAATATCACAAGAACTCAAGTCCATAATAAGTTCGGGACTGCCTTTACGGAGGCAGGCATGAGAGACTGTATACAATGTCCATAAACACGCAGTGGTAAGTTGGACAATTCTCCTACATGCTAAACAAAAACTAAAGTAAATGAAGCCAAATTAGTGAAAATTAGTGAAAACCAGTAAAAAACTTCATTTAAAACAGTCACAGTCAATGATAGCTGTTGAGTGTGCCTCGTGTGACTTGTAAAATAGCAGATATATGTGAAAAGCTTTAACTTCCTATGCTGAAAACACCCTAATTAAATTTCAAAGCACAAAAGTGTGCAAGTTCTGGTAATGGAGCCGTGAATTTCTGTTACAGGCTGTAGAAGATTATGTAAAATAGCTCTCATCTGATGCCAAGCTCTGCTTTGAGTTTTTTTAGGCAACTGAGCCACTGAAGAAAAGAAAAAGAACATATCAACATCATGATAGGTGGCTGTTCCAATATTTGAATCTGGTTGCAACTTAAAATAATGTGATTTAGTCCATGTATGCATACAAGCACACACTATGTTATAAGTTAGCCACAACTGTAATAAGCAAGTGTGGCTCATCAAGCACTATAATTCAACAGCCCTGCACAGTCCATTGGTAAAGTCTTGTCAAAATCAGACGCAAGTGGAATTTTATTTCCACAAAGCATGGTGCAAAACTTTCTAAACTCTGAAATTTGCACTCCTGTGAGAATATTTCAATAAGCATCTAGACTGACGATGCAACTTCAAAGGAGCCACATGTTACCTTATTAACTTTTAAAAAGACCTAAGTTATGTAGGCAATTTAAATACATAAGACTGCCACACACAATCATCCTTTTAAGAAATTTACATGCTTTTTCAATATATTTTTGGATGTAGAAACTGGTGAATTTCCTTCCTAGTAACCCAGCAAAAACAGTTGCTCACATCATTATTAACCAAATAAGGAGGGTAGTAGTCTTTTATATCTGTTATTTTTAATTTTTTATACCTTTCATGCCACTTGTAGAACATTAAAAAAATCGCTTCAGTAACAAAATTCAGACTGGATTAGAAATTATCTTGACCAAAATGTAGTCTTTTCATTGGGTACATTTTTACCATTTAAAACTAAGTACAATGCGTTAAAATTTTAATTTCAGTGTTCAAAATGAAATTGAGCAGGTATATTTTCACAAATTTAATTAATAATCTATATTTGTTAAAAAAAAATTTTAAACTATTTTGAATAAATTTCCAATGTGATATATTTAGATATAAATGTAAAACAGAATATTATAATATACAGCAGCCTGCTCTCACATAATACTAAAAAATGTTAATTTCTCCATGCAAAGTTTTGCAAGCTCTGCTACAGTGCCTTGGTATTTATCCTCTTCTTGAAATAGCTAGACGGGAAAATATGAAGCTCTTTTTTCCCTCTTTTTCTGCCACTTCCTTCACTCTCCCATTCCAACTATTGCATTCTCAGTAATATGTCATATTTACATCTTGGGTTTCACTTTGCTTCTTACTAGCATATTTAGTTGAATGATTTTTCCTGGCAAAAACTTCTTAGCCCCCCCCCCCCCCCTTGCCATTTCCTATCAGCAATGTAGTAGAACTTTTCAAGCATCTGATGGCCTCCCACAACCAAAGCATTTTGGATGCAATATAGGTTTTTCCTGAATAACCATTTTCATCACTTAATGTGAGTTTAAACCATGTACAAACTACACTTCACAAACATACAATTAACAATTACAGTCATTCATAACAGCAACTAAGTGTGCACACAAATTGTTTTAAACTGAATGGCATTTTAAGATTATTTAGGAAAAGTTTTTGAAAAGTTCAGAAACTTAGATACAAAATCATACATAGGTATCACATCTGGCTATTCTGCATGTGTTCATTATGTGTGCAGCTACAAATACATCTTCTGGTTGCAGATGTAAGTGCCAGACAGAAAATTGCACACCATGAAAGAATGTTCAAAAACACACCAAACTGCATACAAATCCTTTAACTTTCACATACAGACAAGACTCCAGTGGCCTGAAATGTTGGCTGATTAGAAGGTACCTGGCTCTCCATATTAAGTGATGCATTGCTGAACCTCAAGTGGCATAGATTCTACGAGTGTCCGAATAATCTTCAGGCATATCGTGGACCATGCATTGTTGATATAAGTTCAAAGTTAATTTTTATTTTGTGGGGGTGGAACAATATTCGAGCGACATCAAATTCGTGTTCCATAGATTATCAATAGGTGAGAGAACAGGAGATCAGGCCAGCCAAGCAAGTATTTGCAAAGCATTGATGCTGATGTGAGCTGTGTGTATTTTGGACACACTACAGATACAGTATTGCCATGAGCTGAGCTCAACATAGTGATGCACTGGAAATGAGCAGCTGTTAGTCCCAAACCATAGCCCCAAGGTGAAAACCTGTGCGGCACTCCTTAATGGCAGCAGAACCTGCCTGATTGCCATGTTGCCACCAGACATTCACATGGTGATAACCATCGGCAAGACAAACAGGATTTATTGCTGAAGAGTACTTTGTTCCATGTTGCACCCCAAATACCCAAGGTGTGAACCATTCTAAATGATGGTGACTTGTGATTAAGGGTAGTTTTTCTTCACAACAGATTTCTGGACAACAAACCTGCCTCAGCCAACCAGTGCGACACTGTCCAAGTTGATAATATCCTAGTATTCTTGACCTGCATACTTCATAATACATAACCAGTTGTGAACTGTGGATGTGCTATGGCATGGCATCTGACAACAATCTGTTCACGCCCAACGTCAATCTCAGAGCTCTGGTACCACTGTGACAATGCACATTTCCTTCCTGAGATCACAGTCGCCAAATGTAACTGGTACTACCTATATCATGGATGCAGTGCTAGTGATTGACAAGAAATGGTAATTAAATACACAAGAGGCACATGTACATTACTCCGTATGTTTCATGATATTGCACTCACCCCATCATTGCGAGACATTTTCTGTCAAGCAGCGTTTAACAAGTTTGAGGTTGTAAGACTTAACACCATGGAATCACTAGCATTAGCTACTTTATCTTTATGGGCCTTCAGAGTAATAATCATTAGTGTGTGGAATGACACTATATAAAATAGTACAGAACACATTTCTAAACTGTGCACGAGAGCATTCATAAATGAAAATGATTAAAGGTTTATTTTTATTCATTTAAACTCTCATAAAATACATTAGTGGCGCAACTGTGAAAATGTAGCGAGGGGGGGGAGGGGGGACACACACACACATGCATGTGAACGAACACACATATGCACAAACATGTGTGTGCAAAACACACATGAAAAAACACACATGCACAAACATGCATGCACACACATGCACACATGTGTGTGCACGCATGCACAAACACACACACCTACACACATGCACAAACACATTCAAACACAAACATTTCTTGGAAGCTTTTCACAAGTATTCATTCATCACTCAAAACTATTAAAAAGTTTGAGAATTTTTTTAGTTTAAACTTTGGACATCATTTGATTCCTTTGGCAGACAGCCTTATTTTCAATAATATCTAAATTGGTTCTCTTGTGGGAATATTGAGCAGTTTTCCAACTGTCACTAATTTTTGTGTAGAATAGATATGAAATGACTGTTTTACAACCCATTAATGAGTTATTACCACTTTCATTTCAGATTTTGGACAATACAAGTGTGCAAATTCCTTAAGTAAGGCGATAGGTATCCATTAACCATGCAAAGTACCAAATCTCATGAAAATCCTCACCACTGTAACAACCATTTAAGGGAAGGTTGCAAGAAGATAGAACTTAAAATCAAAAAACACACTGTGACTGATGACTGTTCCTGATCATAGGATAAAATATCTGAGGCCTGAATTGAAAAAAAAAATTTTAAACATGAATCAGACTCAGAACTGTTAAGCCAGAAAACTGAGTAAGATACAATACAACAAAGAGGCAAAACCTGTACTTAGGAAAGTACATAATGCAGAATACAGAAATTATATTTCCAAAATAAAGTTAGCTCATCTGTGTAAATCTGGAGTTTGCTGCAGTTTACAGTACCTGGCATCCCTAATACGACCAAACAATGCATATTGCACGTGCAAATTATTCATACATAAGCACTTTAATCCAGCTACATACACACAAATTCATTACATGTCTTACAATTTCACCTTCTGCATGCTATCTTTCTTTGCCCTCCCCCTCCCCTCATCAGCCACCTTCTTTCCCTCCTCCCCCTTCCACCCACCCCCCTTCGCCTGTAGGACTATATACCAATTCATCATTGTGGTTGCTCATGGACAACTACTAAACCTTCATACAACTGTTCCTGTTGTTCCAAATGTCATCTATGATCACTCAACACAATGCTGTGTGTGATCCCAAACTACTCCGCCATATTACCCACACTTCAACCTCCTTCCAACTTCCCAATAATTCTTCCAGATTATGTCTACGGGACTGTGTTGGCCATATTAAACATCATACAGCAACTCAGCATAGTTCAACCTGATGTGGACTGTACAGTAGCTTCCATTACGATGCTAAGCACACACCATGCTTGTTCTTTATACCCTTCACACATGCTCACAGCAAAATATGCTGCATGTATGTGCATGCCTATTGTACCATACTCTAGGTGATCTTGATTTTACGGGTGACTACCTTTTCATTCTGCTGTTATGTCAATTTCTCCATTTCACCCTTAACTTTTGCATTCTAGTGTATTTTTATATCGCTGTGTAAGACTCATTTGTTCAAATGAGCAATGTCACTATCCTGTATTATTTATTGCAAGGGCAAAAATTCATTATAAAACTGTATCTAATGGCTGAAATAGTAATAAGCCATTAGGATAAATTTTACAGTAGTATAATTATTTGTTGAAAGGTGATATCTAGCAACCTAATCTTTTAATTTCCAAGTTAATAAGATAATTTTTTTTATAAAAACATAGTTAACTATGACATGTGTGTACATCTGAAATACATGTAATTCGAAGTTTAAGTGAAAATAATGTGATTATTGCCGGTTATGAACAACACAATTTTAATCTCAACCCAGAATATTGTTTCCTTAAGTTATTACTTTCCTCAGAACCATGTGATAAGGAAAGAAAATGTTTTCCTACAAGCTATTTCAAGATGATCACACAAAAATATAAAGTCCTGTTAAAAAGTTTATTCACTAGAAAGTTATGACATGAATGTGTTCTGCAAAGCACCTGTCAATGTAACGGCATACAGCTACTTTTTTTTTTTTTTTAACTTTCCACCAATTTGTACTGCATACATATCACACATTGTTTTGGACTAATAGAAGCTTTCTTTTCCATGCTGCAATAAATGGTAAGTAGTAAAAATTCCTCCCATTTTAGGGTACTAGGTGGTCAGCTAACCACTGGATTTAATTATGTAAAAATTCTAATTCAAAGTTATGACGCCGTCCACAGCTCTTGCAACAAACGGCACTTGTTGACCCGTGCGCCATCTCTGAACAAGGTAAGCAACATGGAGTAGAGCAATGGCCCTGCAGCACACTGCCGAAGGCCATCACCTCCAACCACAGTACGTGATTCAGTGCAGCGATTGTTAATCGTGCAATGGGTATTTATTTCAATTAAAGCCTTTCGAACAGTGTATTGTGTTTAAAATTAGCCCCGCATTAAAGCAGCAGCCTGTAAATGAATATGGAAGAATCTCGCATGACAAAATAGTAACACGTGTGCAAAGGGCGAGATGTGGAAACTCAGAACTCAACCACCCTAGTATATTTTGAGAAACCGACTAGCACATTGTAATCAGCGTATTAAAACTATTCAAAAGCCGTAAACATGCTAATTTAGGGTTATAAAAGTGCAAATTACTTATATTAACATGCTGACACCGTTTGTGTGACGCGGCTTGCACAAACCATCCAGACCAAAATTACTATCCTATTTTATTTCAAAATTAATGTTAATTCAATGTGGCTCAAATTAACACTATATTTCTGATATAAAATAAAGTGTACTCTTGTCCTCAAAACTCTTTTCAAAACACACGTAACATTAATTGGCTGTATTAAGATTTTTTTCTGAAAATTACTGTTGCAATTATTAACAGCCTTTGCTATTTTTGTGTACAAGTGTTAAGATTAAGGTGCAATTTGATATGTACCTCATGTAGTTCTATGTTTCACATCTTTCATTTTAATTTTTCCTGCAAGGAATTTTTGTACTGGTATAGCATCAGTTACAAGGCGTCACCCACGCTACACCACTATCTTTGTCTTGGTTCAACGAGCATCAGGGTAGGTCGCTACAATGCAACTCTGAGGTAGAGAGCAACTTTTTACTTATCCTGTAACTGCAATAACTTAATTATCTGGAACGCTTTCAATTTTTTTCATGCACCTCTAGAGCAAACCACCCTATGGAGCAGACTTGCTGCCCCTCCGGTTTAACATGCCATTTATTATTTTTCATGATTACGGCACTTAGCAGTTTCAGCCCATGTGGGACTTTATTCTGCATGCCCGCTTAACCTTAATGGAATCTTGTAACATCTCACTTCATTTTCGAATAATCAGCAATTTCTTTGAACTGAAATGATTTGGTGTACTTTATTTTTGGTTGCGAGACCCTTTTTATTTGAATGCTAGCACTTTTTTTAATTATCACCACGTGTTGCTGTCCATGTGCTTACAGTGCTCTTATGTATGTCTATGACATCAAGTGCTGTGCTGTTCTGCATTGGTAAGGCATGCTGGGGAGCCTAAATATCCCAGTCCAAGAGTAACTTATATGTATTTAATTATTTTCACCGCTAACTACTACCGAAACTAGATGCTAGGGAACACAGTAATTTTAGCCCGGGCTTTTCGACCACGGCCCACCTCAAGAGTGTCGTGTTAACCAGAGCAGATCCCCTCCGAGGTTATCTGGTGCCCATTAAATATTATTAATCATACTCGAGGCCCTGCGACCAACCCGTATAGGGCTGAATCTGCATGCCCGTACTTTGACATCAAACACGCCGATCCCCGCTAGGCGGCAGTTATTTTCCACACATCGAAGTTTCCACGAATGTATAGCAAGACCCATTCTACTTAACATTAGACTTTTAACTAAGATGTTTATAGACTTACATCTCTAGTTACTAGGTAACAACCTCTTTCCTCTCAAACTTGAGAGCGATCACTGCCTTGTCATAAGCTAGTTTTAATTATAAAAAACCTGCCAGTGATTTAAAGAAAACTAACTTCACAAAATATGTAACACCACACCTAGAAAAACTGTTTATAATTACAGAGTTGATTATCTGTAACCAAAATTTGAGATCTAGTGACAAATCTTAACTCTACCAAAAAGCCTTTGAAAATATGCAGACAAAATAGTTTTTTTAATAAGAAATGTCATACGATTATGACAAATACTAGCAGTTAACATAAACCTCCAAAGAATTTCATATAGTGAATGGTTGGTTTAGTCTTATCAGTTTTTTTTCCTCCATTATAAACTAATCCTTTGCTACAAGTATTAATGCTGTACGCATATTACTCACTGCCTGCAACACTCATCTCTCATCTTTTACAGTCACGTGAGTGACTGTTTTTAATACCCAGAAATGCAACATTTTTTAACATGCATATAGGCCAAAATGTTGAAAGAGATGTGAACATATTTATTCTGAATTTGTGACTGCTGTAACTATACATGCCGGTTAACTTGGCTTATATTATAAGCTACAACTAGTTTGGGTGGAAATTCTTGCACATCCTAAAAATATATAATGCAAACAAGACATGAACCTGCTTTCTTTTCTGTCACAAAAAAAAAAAGGCTATGTAATGACCACAAAACCAATTACATTGAAAAGGTAGGAAGCACACAACCACCAAAGTAAATACAAAGGAAACTTAACATTCACGATGCAAAATCAGCTGTAAACATAGGTTTTTATTTCAGATTTAAACACATTTAAACCCACCAAACATCTGATATTTTAATACGTACTAGTCAGAGAGTTGTTAAGAGTAATGAGATACTCTTTTCAATTCAACTCTTTGGTAACTGTAAATACATTAATAAAAACTTACTGGTTGGTAATTTTCTGAAGCTATTAAACCTGTATAACATACTAATTTTTACAGCCTCTCCAATCTGATCTGTTTCTTTATAGGGTAACATGACAAGTAAGTTATTCTACATGCAAATCACTTGCTGACCGAAGTAATTGGCAGATAGCAGTGCTGACAGTGGAACAAAACCAGTTCACCACTGCATATTATTTCTCATTGTAGTCATTTAGCAAACGTTTAAATCTTTTCATACAGTTTCTTCTACAGGAGATCAAACAGCCACTACAAAGAATTAAATCTTGAGATGCTCTTCCTTTTGACTGCCATTCAAGACATGAATACAAGAAATTTGGGACAATGCCAGTATGTACATTATTTCTTTTAATTAGATGTGGCTTGAGCTGTACCCAATTTAAGAACATAACTATTTACATCGCATCTGAGAATCTACCTGAATGTTCAGCATTTAAGCAACTCTGTGTGTGTATGTATGTGTGTATGTATGTGTGTATGTATGTGTGTATGTATGTGTATGTGTATGTATGTGTATGTATGTGTGTGTGTATGTATGTGTGTGTGTATATGTGTGTATGTGTATGTATGTATGTATGTGTATGTGTGTATGTATGTATGTATGTATGTATGTATGTATGTATGTATGTGTGTATGTGTGTGCGTATGTGTGTGCGTATGTGTGTGCGTATGTGTGTGTGAGTATGTGTGTGTGAGTATGTGTGTGTGAGTATGTGTGTGTGAGTATGTGTGTGTGAGTATGTGTGTATGTATGTGTGTATGTATGTGTGTGTATACAAATAAAGTAATTTATTCTATATTGTAGTTTATATTAAGACATGCAAGCTTCTATGTGTTACATGTGAAGCATATGAGCAATGTCATTTATTTAGATTGCAACATGCATACAAAAGTGGGTATTAAACTATGTTTAGTAACAAAAAAAATTTACGTCACAAAGTTAATGTTACTCCATACTCTAAAAAAAACTTAAAAATTTAAATCCTTAAAACACACAACGAATACGCATTAAAAATAAAAAATATATAAATATACTACAATACATTAAAATATGTCTTCAAAGTTGTGAGAACATTGCAATTACCAGGTTTTCAAACCCCATTCAAATTACGAATGTACTGAACTTATTTCATATGACAATTTAAGAGTACATCCTATAATTTACTCCCTCAATGTTCAAGTATTGCAAAGTAAATGTGCTTTCTTTCAAAATTTTAGCTAGTGATTCTTTACAATTTATGAACCACAACATTATGCAACCTAAATATGTACAACTGAATTACACTCAGGTCGATGGGTAACCTAGTTTCCAACACTATGACAATACAACTGCTTCTCAGAATATCTACACAGTTAAAAGTTTCCTGGGTGAGTTTGCCAGCTGGGATTGGCTGTGTGTATTATGTTGGTCGAAGTGTGCATGCAGCTGGACACAAACTCTGTAGAACACACTGATCGCACACACAGTCAACAAGACATCAAGTACAGCTGCACAGAGAAGTAATAAACAGAAACAAAAAAATATAACAGCCACTAGACAGGTGGGAATAGAAAAACACCTACACAGAATAAAGAGAGGCACAAATACAACAACAAACAACAACGACCACAACAAGTAGTTAACAAGTAAGCTGCGAGCCGGCACAGAGAGAGAAAGCATAGACAGAATGTGTTAAGAGGGGGAGAGAGAAACAGATTGCTTTCAGTTAAGCTTTTCTTCTATCTGTAGCTGGATGATGTTTATTTTCTTCTCCCAAAATTTACAGTGTATTTGTGGACACCTTCATTGTACAAAGTTATCAAGACTTTTGCCTCGTCACAAAGTTACGATTTATATTATAGCCAATAAACAAACAACATTATCTGTGCCCATGCAACAAGCAACTTATCACATTACCACGACAGTGCAGTACCAAAGTCAGAAGGTGCCCACAAATTTAACATATACATGCAGCAAACACTGTTTATGTAATTACTTCGTTTTGGCTGTTGCGACACTGCGCCTTACCTCCTTTTACCATAAGCTTTCGTTGCCATTCTTCTCTTTACCATTCGGCAGTATCTCACTAGGGCTACCACTGTACTCCACCCATACACCAATTCACTAACATCAAATACTTACACTCCCTCCCTGTGCTATCATGCGTAAGTACAATATCCTAACTTGTCTGCAAATCCACATACCAACTTACCCTAAAAATGTCATTTTACCATTCCTGTGTACTTCATTCACATTATCATACTAAGTAAAATGTATTTAAAGATAATTTTATGCAAATCTGCAGCGCAGCAAAAATTCAGTAATGTTAATAGTAATGCAACCTCAAACATTTATGGCAACTGAGTACACAAAAACACAATAATGGCTTAATTCCATACTATACAAAGTGGATTTGCAAACAAGTTTAACCATGAACATGTTCTTAACTTCTACTGGTGTCACTGGAAAAATTGCAGCTGCCCCTGAAACACATTATAGGTGTTCTCAACTAATACATGTATACTGGCAATTACAAATGCACAATTTCTTTTTATTTAAAGACATGTTTCAGTATTAAAAACTGAAGCATGAAAAATATCACTTCCTCAAAAACTTTATGAAAATCATAACTGTTTAGTTAAGAACACCTAGTATGAAAAATTTTTACACAACTTACAGTATGCAACTAGTAAACCATATTTTCAAAAATAACTACAACGTTGTTTTTACACGTTCTTGGTAAAACTTGAGGCACACACTGGCTAGAAATTTGATATTTTCATACGCTTTAACAAGCATGCAAAAGTTACCATTAAACAAATTAAATTGTATGATTTTACAGCACTTCTAATAACATTCAAATTACATCAATGTATACCTCAATACACTCTACATGCACTTCTAAAGAAAAACATGAAAAAAAAATAACCAGATGGCAAAACACTTTTCATACCAATTTTCTCATTGCACTGGAACCCTGAAAGTTGAAACACCAGTAGCATAGCAACACAAAAATCGTAGTGATTTGTGCCAGTGAAATACCTTTAACACGAGACAGCAGTGGGCAGTGAACCTGGAAGAAAGACTATCCCATGCGAAGATGCCGTGCAGACGACACCAAGTGTGGAGGACATGGTATGTAGTGCTTTCTTTCCAACACACATTCCTGGCATACATTCAGAGTGAAAAGTAGAGAGACAGAGCACAGGAAAAAAACTGATCAGAGATAGACTTGCAAAGAGTGAACACACAACAGCGAGATTCAATGGCATGTTTTCCAGTTACCAAGTTGGGCATAAATTATATCATTCAGTGCGACATGTAACTTAAAAAAAATGCTATCATTTACGAACTTTTGAAAAACTCAGTATAGTATATGAAATACCAACAAAGAACAAAAATACCAGTTTCTAAAAAAATTAAGTGCACACTGGAAGACTACTCATTTTACTTTTAAAACATGTGTTGACTAGAAACACCCACGTGGGAAGATTTGATATTAAAAGCTAAATAATTTCAGCTTTAGAATTACATAAGTTTTTTTAACAAGGTTCTACTCTCAATGCTTGTTGCACACCTAGTTTCGATAGTATGGTTACAAGGAAGTACTACTGACTACTGGTTAATGTTCACTTATTATTCAGGTACGGAAAATAATGCTAGCCAGAAGATTCTTCATTTTTTAATAGTACCAGACTAAATCCTGCTTTAAGTTTGCAATTTTATGTTGTTTGCATACGTCCTTTTCAATTGTAGGCCAGATGAAGTCTTAATTTGAGCCATCGCCCCATTAAAGCTCTAGGCACAGTATACCATAATAAACTGACAAATGTGGTTAGTGAGCAAAATTATTATTCTGAGACACAACAAAACAAGGATGCACATAGTGTGAAGAAAGGTGAGAGTTGCAATAAGCAAAAAAAATTTATGTGAAGGAGGTAGGAGGGGGGAGGGGGGAGGGGGGAGCTGAGGAGTGGGTGGTTCTTAACAATGAGGTCTTGAGAGCCGATGAGTGAAACAAAGTAGATATGGAGCAACGCCAGAATGCAAAGTCAGGGGAAGCCGGAGCTTCAATAGAGAAAACCAGCTGACCAGCGGCAACATACCGCACCATTCCCACATGCGACAATCCCGGGTGTGACTATGCATAAAATTTAACCTGGTTCACTTTGAAGGAAGGTGAATGTCCTAGGTACTATGCCAACCGCAGCTCACAATGGGGGAGACTGAGGGAGTACTACAAATTATTATTGCAGCATTAATATGAAAACTTCAAATAAAAATAAACACCCTAGGCTACCATATGACCAGAGAGTTAACAGTACATAATAAATTAATCTTATTAGTCTTCTCTTATTAAGTATTCGTCTTGAATATATATATATATATATATATATATATATATATATATATATATATATAATATATATATATATATATAATTACATTGTTATTACGTTAAACACACCTTCCTTGGCTGTGGTTGTGGGATTTTTATTGAAGAAAAACTACATTCGATGTTACTTCAACCTTATTTCTGATGTTACCTACTCTCCGATTGGCTGTTGTCTGACGCCACATCTCTCCTCCAACCAGCCATGGAGATACGAGAGCCAACCAGGATAATTTTCTTTCATTCACGTGTTTTATAACATTCAATGCTTACTACCCTCTAGGGAAATAATGAACAATAACACGAATTGAAATACTAAATATTCTCTAAAAACAAATTAAATCTAACTTACACATGATCTCTATGTGAATACTAGTAAAATAATCAAAGATTATCCTGCACTTTGTTTAAATCATATAATAAAGCTTAATTTGGAAATTATATTAAATTGTCACCATAAGGAAATACTCTGTAATCAAAGACAAATATACTATTTAGAAGCAAAGTTAAATATAACACCTGAAAAAATACAATGTTACACGCTGCCTACTTGGAGCTTCTAGTGTGTTTGAGGCAAAGAAGCAAGAGAGCTATAAGGGCAACATTGACATGTATGCCTGGTGCCTCTTCGCACTTACGCGCAAGGTGCTAAACTGGCACAGTTTTTCCATCATGCTATCATGCTGGGTGTACCTATAGACTAAGTGGTGACACTTTCATTTTATTGGTGGAAAATCTAACCAATGTTCAATGCAGGTCCCTATTATAGTTTCACATCTTTCTGACCAGCGTATTATAATATGATACAGCAAAGTAAAAAACCAGTTTTTAGCTGTGATGGAGGGCTCGGGAATATCATTTATAATGTGCATTGTGTATTGGGAGTATTATACGTACCTAGTCTACAATGAGTTTTATTTTTGTACATTGGTAAGATGGTAACACATTTAGATGTTTCGTAAAAAAATGTGAATTTCGAACACACTGCAATGCAATTCAAGCGACACATAGGCAGCACCCATAAAGTAATACAATGTCAGCCATTCAGATTCAAGAAGCTATTTTTTTGTTTTCAGTTTTCCGTATTCACTTTTATTCTTACCAACTTTAATCTTATTTGTTTGTGTTTTAGCAGGTGATTACAATAGAATTTATAAGTTTCAATTTTATTAATGTGCGTTTGAATGATATATTTGAAAAACTCTAAAGTTAACAAAAATATAATTTCGACGCAAACCTGCGTCTTAGGTGAGCAAAGGTTATTGCCACAAAAATGTAAATTTTAGAAATATCACAATATTCTTTCTTATTTATTTTATATACATTATGGTTTATTTGTATATGTTAATAAATGTATTCATGTTGGTTAATAAAATTAGCCTTAAAAATATGGTATGTAGAGGAACTACCAACTTCCACACTATGTACCCGACACAGACTAGGAGGGTGGGGAACACATTCTTTAAAAAATCTATTTAAATGGCACTATAGCAGCCCAGACTTTCTGAGGTGGCAAACGAATGAGAGTATTGACTTATGCCCAGCTTGGCACCAGAAGTGCCACAAACAGCTGGTAGCCATTTCCCACAGTACGTGAATACTGAATTGATGACACTTACCTCCTCGCATAATGCCAGCATCCGCCGTGTAGACTCCAGAGACTAGAAAACAAAAAGAGACGCAAGGTTAGTTAGACCTGCTTAAAAAGAATTTCAACATAAACCTATGCCCTTTACGAAAACACATGTGCTTCAATTGGAGAGTCAGAGACCACATTGAATTTATTATGTGTTTTCTCACGGAATACCATGTAGCTAAATTCTGGAAATTGATTGGGGTGCATTACTATCACTATTCTCCAACACAAAATTGGTACAGCTAGTGCACTCTTTAAACCCTATGTCTATTGGAAAATAGTTAAGTAATGAAAGAAGGTAACTTCATGAGGGTCTCCGTATCTCCACTTTAATAACCTAATATTTTACAGGGAACTAATGTGTGAAATGACACAATTAACACACAATGCATAATACACAAAACACCTATAATGTAAACCATTATTTTAAACAGTGATTAAGTGCCAAGACTGCACCATGACCGGCGATTCATCTGAAAATGGCTGATTCTACTGGATGGTTCAAAACATTGACAATGTTTAGTAAGCTGTACCAGATGGCAAACCAATCATTTTTCAAGAGGAAAAGCATGGTTTGGGCTCAGTGGGACATCAAAGTTTGACAACACTTTGGATGTAGTGATGGGTGTACGTTCCACACAGTGGCACGAAACCACACCACCAACGCAACAAGAGCATCATGTATTGCAGTAACTGTAAATTACAAAAGGGGTACAAATTGTCGACCCCCTACTAGATTACGATGTCTACATTGATGGTGTAGATATTGATGCACATATGGGTGTGTGCCCAGTAATTCACTCGCTGTGTGGATTTGTGCGATAAGGTCCTCCAATGATGGTACAGAAGTCTCATACACCATGCCTTTCATAGTAACCCAAAGAAAATAGTGGAGGGGTGTCATTTATAGTGGCCATGGAACAGGCCCCACAGACTAACAATTGCTTTTCCTGACACTGGTCCCCTCCTGGAAAATAATTGGTTCGCCATCCCGCACAAGACACTTTTTTTTAATCCCCTGGTAGTGTGTGCAACTGGTTTCATAAACCTATATATCTGTTTGGCATTAGCTTAGGAGAAGTAAGAATTTTAATATAGTATTGCTCAGAGACGTACTGTTACGATTTCCTCAAAGTTTGTGGGCTAATCCAGGTTCGTTAAGAGATGGAGATGTTAATAAAATAATTAATCAACTCGTAATTTATTTACAATAATTACTAAGAAAAATACTCTTGTCTCAATATCTCACAATAAATTGATACCTCTTGCTATTCACAATCAAATTCAATCAGTACAATTAATAATTACCTCAAATATAATTAAAACAATCAGTTCCAATAAACAGTGTATCTACACCTAATGAATTACTTTATAAATTACATGCCCATATTTGACAGTTTCAATATTTACAATAAAATCTGATAGTAATAGCTGTTCATACAGTCCCACCTCAGTTCAGTCCAGGTCACGCAATGTTCTACGAGTACTCTGAGCACCCTCAACCACAGTAGTCAGTAGTCACTTGTCGGGTTTCACACCCTATTAACATTCACACCAAAAATACCTCATCCGCAGTCATCTCACAATCTCCCATCATAGTCCGTACTCTTCACAAACTTTGCCTGGTTACCACACTCAGCCAGTTAGCTTCTATCAAAGACTGCCGACCGTCCAGCTACGGCTGTATTTATAGTGTCTACGGTCCCCCAGAAACTTCTCCAAATGCTGCGTTGTGCCAAAGATCCTAGTTCACACAATATCTTTGTGCATCTACTAAAGTCATTGGCTCCTCCAACAGGAGGGAGGAGGCACTGTGACGCCAGCCAGGCCAGCTTTCAATCATTCCCAGACGCCTGGCAACAGAACCGTGAACGGGTCTGCCTGGGAATAGGAGAGGGTCGAGGATGGTCGAGGTGGGTCCCCCCCCCCCCCAGAGCTGAGTCCGCACATAGTGCCCATGCCTTGGGTGGTAGTCGCGCGTAACTGTATTATTATTATTACTACTATACCCATTTCTAATCGCTTGTGTGTTCGTGAATTTTTAATCTTCATTTGAGGTGATTAATTTTATAAACTTAATTACCAAATTTGCACAAACTATATATCTTCACTTAAAAAAGATTAGTGTGTTATACAGGATGGATCCAGAAGGGACGGGGCTCACCGAGAACCTAACCTAACCTCTGACATTGACATGAAACTGCCCTGTAATTGTTTTAAGACAAATTAAATATAAAAATGGTTTAATTCTCGATTTTATATGATTAATTTAATACAGTACCTCCCCCCCCCCTCCCTTATCAAGAATCTGAAGTCTTAGATGCACACCATGGGAAAATTACCCAACCGAAAGCCTAGATCCACTTGTGTGTATGTACATGTAGCAGTATTACAATATGCAGCATTGCAGGAACATGACATCCTGACCCAGAGATGGCAACATTTAATGTATGGGCACATCGGCCAGTTTGTCCAGCAGGCTAAGATTCTAGGATCCAATGGTGAATACTGTCTACTATCCATGTTGATTTTAACCTGATTATTACTAAATAGAAAAGCATATAAATAACCAATTTCATATTATATGGTTTTTAACATATGCATTGGGATGTAAGTTTTTCAACGTTTAAGCATTCAAAAATTTCTGTCGATTCCTAGCTCCACATTTTTCTTAGCACTGATTTTTGCTGAAAATGCATTTAAGGTTTAATGCTACTAACCAGAAAGGTGATTTTTGAAACTATTCAATAAATACAAAATTCGAGACATTCCGATAGCAAACAACCTGAATACTGTATCTGCATTTTGTTTATAGTCACCATTGCAGAACCAATCATGTTTAAGCCATTCCAAAGCCAACATTTTTTTCTACGGCTTTGTTCGCATGGGGATGTACATTCTGCAACTTCAGCACTTAGAAGGTGTAGCTGGATGTATGTTGACATGTTTACGGGTGTAGAGTGTGTGTGAAAGTAGTCACTAACACCCGAGAGCTAATTAAACAAACTTTTGTTAAATTGCCTATATTTCCTATAATTAAATAGATTTCAAACATGTTAACGTGGTAGGTTTCAAGTTATATTATGTAAACAATTCCGATATTCCATTTGTTTTAAAACAATCAGAGTAGTTTCATGCTAATGTCAGTTTGGGAGAAGCGGAATAACGTAATTTCTCTAGAGTAATTCTTTAGTGGGCAGTAAAAAGCGCACAGGTTGTATTACAATCATATGACTTAATAATGACCTTATCACCAACCAAATAACCAATGCACCAGTCTCAACAGTTGAACCCTAAATGTATTGTTATTTTCGTGAATTGGGAGAGGGAAGTGGGAGTGTTGCTGTGCCCAGGGCCTATAATGATGAGATGGGTATGACTTCTGGAGCAATTCAAAAAAGAAAATTCCCAAAGTACCCCTATACCCAACTAGCTACCAACCTTGCACAACAGTACACACTTTATAATGACAGTAATAAGAACTCAGAATTACTTCACAATATGAGTCATGTTATAATTTGGCAAGAATCAATATTGTGACGTAAATGAGAGTTCGTAGTTCAGTCGTTATGCCTGTACTGCTGTGCAACGTCAATGGATAGTTTATATTTTTAAAAGGAAAATTCCGAAAATACCCTATACCCAAGCTAGCAAAACTAAGAATCCAATATGGAAGGGGGAGGTCTCCCTTAAGAGTGTGAAAGAGGTGGTCTGATTTTTTGAATGTGTCGTGCTCGGTCCTTGATATAGTCCTTTCACAATTCCAACTTTTCTAAAGCCCTTCTTCCAGGATACTCATCCACCCCATACAAACAAAGCTTAACAAAGTCTAGAAATTTACACTAAGGGGCCAACACACCGCATTCCTGCGCACTCAGTTTAAGAACATTTTACACAATAATTAACTTTTTCTATCCATTACCAACACCCCTCTTTTCTCGCTGTTTTTAATAATATTAATTATAAATAAAATATAATTAATAAATAAAATATAGGTAAGTAAAAGTTTAATTTAACCAAAAAATAAGGTACATACTTTCAAGTTAATAGAAATATAAAATTTGTGATACATGTACCATTTAGTAAAGAACGAAACACTTCATACATGGGGTGATTTTGAAAGATTGGATTCAAAAAGTGTGAAGAAACCGCAAATAGACTGTTGTAGCTTCGGGTACACTATTTGCAGTTATTCCCCACATAGGACGTAATTATTCAGTGTTCATGTGTTTACACTGTGTATTCTACCAGCATTAAGTAACATTAACAAAGTCATGGGTTTTATCACTTTATTCATGTGTTGGTCTATTAAAACGGTGAAATTATTAGAAAAATAGGGGCAGCGGTGGCACAGTGGCTAGTGTATGATGCAGCTTGTGGCAGGTTTTCTCGGGGAACTTCCATTTCCCCCACCCTTTGGATCCCAGCTGGAAAGCCCATCACTCTGAGGGTGTAGCCTCGCCCTGGATCCACCCCTACATAAATGTATTATTATTATTAGAAAAGTAAATATTTTACAAAACTAGCTAATTTTTACAAATGTATGCATTAAAAAACCCTTGAAATTAATTATTTCAGTATACACAAATTCAGTGTTACGACGTGGAGTTAGTTACTGTCCCTCCATCGTTATCAACTTTACTGAGCACATTCCGGTCAGCGTGCCCGTTACAAGTAGGCTAGTTTGGGACAGGCATTTTTCAAAGGTTGATTTGAAAAGTGCTCACTTTACCATGAACAGCCTATACCAACTGAACACATGCAAAACCTGCGACTATGCACCAGTTCTCTGTCTTGTGCATAGATGCGATGAGGCATTTTATATGAATTCCATAGTTGCCTTAGAAACTCCCATATTGATGTAAAACTTGTATTACAAAGAAAATATATCATACAATACTCTGCACTTATTTTATAAACAAGTATTTGAACATGATATTTATGTGACATGTATATGTCGCCATGTAAAATAACTGTATTTTTCCACCAATGGGCCCACGAGTCCTCAGAAACCTTCCACAGACATAATTAAGAAAATGCACTGCTGGCCATTAAAATTGCAACACTATGGAGCGGGCCTACGCACCTGAAGTATCCCACATTGGGGTAATGTGTATAGAGCAGGATAGTATAATTATGCAATTGGTTGTTCGGTCGAGTGACACAGCACGTGCACCAACGACTACACTGATAAGCGGTATGTGGATATATAAGTGGTGAAAGGGAAAAAAAAGGGGGGGGTGGGAAGAGAGGACTTAGAGGTAATAACATAGTTTCCTCATTAAGAGTGCAGAGTGAGCATGCCATGTCGAAAAAAAACCGACAACCATATGAACATGCTTCGCCCATAACCGCAGGAAAATTATGGCCTATCAGAATTGTGGATTACCTTACGACACTGGTTTTCACATCGGGAGAAATGTGTGACCACGGTACAATGGATATGGGATCAGTGGGTCGAGGAGGAACGAGCTGAATGATGCGCAGGAAGCCAATGGTTCTGCCGAACCAACGAGCGGGAGGGCATATATCTGGTGTGTATGGCAATTACAAACCATACATCAAACATCCTCGCTCAGGTGTTCAGCATGTGTGACATCCATCTGTGACAACACACACAGTGCGTCGCTGTCTGCAGCATCAGTGCATCACGTTCAGCTGCCCACCACTGTGGTTGCTACTGAATGTTCACTTCAGAGGCTTCCTGCTGCCATGGTGCATGGAACGTTGGGCCTGGAGACACGGATGTCATGCAATTGTCTTCTCTGATGAATCCCGCTTCTGCTTGCAGCACCCCGATGGTAGCATCCATGTCTGGAAGCACCGTGATGAATGCCTGGCCAACTCTTGTATTATGCACAGTCATACAGACCTAGCACCTGGAATTATGATATGGAGTGCCATCGGATTCTAGTCCCGCTCGCACCCAATCCGCATTGCTGGTACGCTGGCCAGCAAACCATTTCACTGCGGAGGTGTTAGAGCTGTTGCTGTTTCCCACCTTCAGGGCCAGCCTGGGACTGTGTACCAACAGGACACTGCGCGGCTGTATGACACACACTTTGTCCGACGGTTCCTAGATGACCACGTCACTTCCTTGGCCTGCGCGTTCGCGAGATCTCTTGCATATCGAAAACGTGTGGCCTACTGTCAGGAAACAACAGCCCCGTCACAGGTCACCGCGTCCACAGCAGATGCACTTTGGGCACACAAAGCAGCATGGGTGGAGACACCCCAGATGGACAACAAAGGTCTCTTCCTCTCGATGCCACTTAGTGTAGCAGTGGTATTGCTGCTCGTGGTAGGGCCATGCAGTACTGATTTTCCCATATTCTGTACAACACACCAAGCTGCAAGAGTAATTCACCTTGCCTGTGTATGATAGGTTTTCTGTCCAATAAATCTGGTTCTGTTATCTCACGTCGTCCTTGGTGTTGCAATTTTAATGGCCAGCAGTGTAAAAGAGTAAACACTGTTGCGCGCGGACACACTGGGCCGCAGTGGTGTTGATGGCCCCAGTCCGCATGCTCCTCCACGTAGAACCGGCTGACTGGCTAGCTACATCATTGCGACGCCAGCGGAGGGAATGATTGACAGCTGGTCTGAACTTGCGTCACCCCCCCCCCTCCCTCCAACTACTGGAGGAGCCTGTGGCTGCGGACTATTGTACGAACGTTTTGGTCATCGCTCCCTCGGCGCAACCCGGTGTATGAAGAAGGTTCTGGGTCAGGGCGCCTAGCCTATAAATACGGCCGCAGCTGGATATTTGAGGGTACAAGTCACCTGGCTTGAGTGTGACAAGTGTCTTGTGAGGATCGGGGCAT
Source organism: Dryococelus australis (assembly GCA_029891345.1). Lineage (NCBI taxonomy): Eukaryota > Metazoa > Arthropoda > Insecta > Phasmatodea > Phasmatidae > Dryococelus > Dryococelus australis. The sequence continues at coordinate 88,811,170 of CM057001.1, read as the reverse complement.
CCAAGGACTTCTAACAGACGTACCAGCGACGAACGAGAGCATAAGAGACTGCGGCGGACGAGTCTGTGCGGCGACTACGTACGAGAGTGCGCGAAGGCTGCGGAGGTCGAAGTGCCGCTCCAAACATTTCGGACAAGAAATCCTGGCGATACCTACACTACAGACTGGGCTGAATTGACTAGTAATACAGACTTGATCGTAGACACTGGATCTGTCAGATATAAAATATGTAATTTTTAATAGTAACTCAATATGTGCTAACTGTTAGTAGTGTGATGATGTAAACTATTTTATTATATTGATGTATGTTGGGTGATTGGCGACTATGCAAATATTAGCTGTAAATAGCTAGTCATACCTATACTTTCATGTCACAATATTAAGTTTAGCGTACTTCCTTTTTGGACTGCTTATAAAAAAAAAACTAAATTAACAGCTCCATTATAAAATTACGATAATCCCTTGAAGAACCTGGCTAAGTTCAGAGGCTTTGGAAAATATTAACAAAATGTTTATTCGTCAATAGAGTTCGCAGGCAGGTTTATTCCTCCTCTAAAAGCTTTTAACGATAAATATAATAGCCAGGAGATTAACATTAAGGCGGTAGATCCCGCCATCCAGTTCTTTTCCTTCCCACTACCACCTCCACATTCTCTCTACCAAAAAACAATTAAGAATTGTATCGATTATTATTATTATATAACTGCACAAAAACTTTCGTTGAACATTTTACTGACTTACAAGTCACACCATCCTACATAAACTTAACTGCCTTGACTTGTGAAATTGTTTAGTCCTAGTCATCACATCTATCACTTGATACTCAGCTTCTACTTTACAGATTCAGATCTCGCCTTCAAAGCTCCTTTCCCCTCCAAACTCACCTCTCAGTCGTTACAAAGCGTGTTGATTTTAGTTGCTTTTATTTAACCTTTTAAATAAAACTCAAGACTTCTTTGTTTTGATTTAAAACACGACGACCAGATATTTATGAATCTGGTCACGATCGAGCTATTAACACTACTTTCGACACAATAAGTAAAATGTGTGTCAAAGAAATCGCAAATATATAGACACGAACTTTTCCACAATGCATCTTCCCGCCTTCAGCGAAACTGCAATTTAATATTTGTGTATTAAAAACCCGAGAAGTAAACTTAACATTTACTCTACAGCTGAAGAGAACAAACCAATAAATGCTTTACGATTGGAAGGAAAAACTGGAAGGAAAAACTGGATACCCCATAGCGCCTGATGCGAAGCAAACTCATTCTTACACGATTATTATACGGCCGAATAGACGCCAATTGGCAATATACCGCGTTATGTTCGGTGGCTGGAGGACAACTGCTTTCTTTACGTTTCGACTCTCCTCCACTACGCTTTCATCCACTCCCATCTGCTTCACATCTATCCACTAGCAATCATCTAACATTTATCCATAACCAAGTGTCAATTTATTATGAATGAGACGAGACGCCAGCCACGCGGTTCGCCAAGGCGACGGCTGTTATCGGCAGCCAACTCAGGGGCTGGATCAGCATGACTGCGGAAGTGGAATCGTTCGACACAAACCTGCAAGTTGGATCATTGTAATTACGTCTGGCTGACACAAGTAAGGGGATCGGCCGGCAACTTCAACTCCGCCCACGCCATGCTATCGGCGAATAGGGAAGGACTTCAAACACGTTACTTGGAGTGGTGAAGGGGGGGGGGGGGCGAGAAGTGTGGTCGAGAGATCCGAACCTGGAAACTGCGTCTTCCTGGTGTGTCGGCGATGCGCAGGCGGACGCAGAGAGCGAGGGCATCTATCTCCAGTTACCGTCAGGGGTGAGTTAGCGAGTGGGGGAGAGCAATTCCCTCTTCTCTCATTCCCCAACCTACTCCTATTTAATTGTAATTGTTTTCATTATCATTGAAAGGAAGTAGCATCTTTATTACTTCTTTTATTTCACATTTTCTCCAATCAACCTTTAAGCTGTGGTGTCGCCTTAAGCGACGACCACAACAAATTGCATATTTTTTCACTAAACCGAACTCATTCGACTTAAGTCGCTTTTAAAGACCTTCAAACAACTATGGTTATATTGGGATTTGTATTCGTCTTGGGGGGGGGGGGGGATAGGGAATCAGTTGCAACTTCAAAACACTGCACTTGGCGTATTCTTTGCCTTGGAAGCACGAAAATGGAGGTATAATGGTTAATTTGCAACTGAAGTTATGCGTTATGTTAATTATGCTTAGTACTGGAAAACAGTATGGTTCAATGTATTGGTTCATAATAGAACTTGACATGTCTTGTGCGTTGTTTTTCCCTTAAACGTTGAAATAAATAGCTACATTTTATATCTAAAGCAAAAGTGTGGCAATGTCCAATGAAAACATAGCAGTACATTATGGCTGTAAATCTGTTCACAGTAACAAGCCGGCATTAAAATATATCAAAAGGGAAATATGTGTGAGCAAGTTTGATAATTTTTGCACATTTAATTTAGATAATACGAGTATCTGCATTAACACAGCCAGCATTTAGGCAAATCATTCAAGTTTAGTATTTTCTGGTAAACTTCGGTGGTTCGTTTTAGTTAAAATGCAGAAATTATTTGCGAATGTCCATTGGTTGGAATAAAAAAAAAAAAACGACAATAGTGAATCATAAATAAACAGACAGTGTTGCAGTGTTCCTTGGGCGATAATCTCTTACTGTGAGAGTATTAAGCCACAATTCGCAATTGTAAACCAACCCAAAGGCGATAGAGGAACACACACACAGCATACCCCATGGCCTCTACGTACAAGATAACTAATTCGTACGTCGTTTTTTGCCGGCGCGCCTCTGTGGGACTTCCAGCGTCTCCATGAGCGCACGGGCTAATAAAACTGATAAAGTTGTGCTGTACATACGTCACTACTTTCGTTTCATGAGTGTGTCTCCAAACCCTTTTCACTCATGACTTGCTCGCGCGTGTGTGTATGATAAAATATTATAAAGAGTGCTTTAAATGGATGAACATGATTAAGTGCAGCGTATTCCGAAATGATATTCGTATACAGACGCCATCCAAGTATCTGGAAAAGTTTTCAAATAAAGCATGCTTGTTCTTAAGTCAAAGTACAACTCTAAGGAACCTAAAAGCTCCGCCTCGCACGCCATGTAGATTTCACAGATCTCTAGCTTATTTTAAAGGCACTTATGTTAAAACTACAACTCGGGCAATATACATTACGCTGTAGAAAACAAAAACAAATGACCTAATTAGTGAAGCATAATTATTAAATTATCAACAAATAACGGGTGGATAGAATTTGGCAACTGTATTAGAAGGCATTTGTGAAATATAAACGTGGTATAATAAAAAAAAAAGTAAACGCACATAAATAGCAAATTCAACATGGAGGATAAGACCGAGCCTTAACAGAACAAAAGTGAACATTTGAAAGACTGCGACAGGCCGAGCAATAGTGACGGCGGCAGATCGCGAGGCAAAATGTCAGCATGTAGACGGGATAGTACAGCGAAACAATCGATTCCAACGAAGCGACGCGCGTGCCAATAATTTATTAACCGAGACGACGCCCTGTGTTCTGGCGGAAGAAGAGGGGAAACCACTCATCTTCTCAACAAGAGGGATGATGGGAACACCAACTCGTCCCTAACATCCCCCCCACCCCCCTCAGGATATTGCGAAGTCTTACCTTTTCTCCGTATTCCTCCACCCAAACTATTATGTTGCGTTTGGGAGCAGTGCGAGAAGGGAATATCTGAATAGCCCCGTGTTTTGGGCTTTTTTAAATAACTAATAAACCGCAAATGGCTGACACTTGGCAGTCTTCCTGAAATGTCATGGTTTTCACTCGTTGCTTTATGATAATTTCTGGCAGGCTTAAAACACGAAAGTCAACATTTGTTCAGACAAGAAAATTATTTACACGTCAGTTCGTCACTTTCTCATACAAACGCTTTGATGTTATGAAAATATCTATGTTTATGACAATTAAATAGCCCTGCCTCCTTTGTTTAAAAGAAAAAATGTTGGGTCGTTTATTATAAACAAGTAAATAGTTTCTACAAAAGTGGAACTCAAACGACAAAATAAAACTAATAAAATCGCAAGTTTATATGTCACTTTTATTTACACAGTTGGCATTGAAAGAAACCCACAAAACTTAAAGTTCTAATATCTTGTACGTAGCCTTTGCCTGTGATAACTGCTTGGTATCTGCGCTGCATGGAGTCAACTAGTCTCTCACACCTTTCACAACTGATGCTACGCTTGTCAGCTCCTCCTCGGGAGATGTTTCAGCCGGGCACTCAAGACTTCATAAATGTCCGTAGATATCTAATGGGGTCGGGAGAATGATGAGTTTACAATCTGTTTTTGAATGTTACAAATTAACCATTCTTTATCAATGCCAGCTGTATATTTCGGGTCTTAAGTTGAAAGCTGTAAGAAGTAGTAATGCCTCATTTTTCTGCATTTTGATTTTCCTTCTTTAGAATATCATCATACATTAACTTTCATCACACAATCATCAAATTAAATATTCCCGACCCTTTTCTCATACATAACCTCCAAACCGTAAGTGATCCTCCCCCGTGTTTAACTGTGGGAAGTATCATCGTCTGCAGTATTATCTCTTCTTCATACCCAGTGGACACCATCCGAACCAAAAAAAAAAAATGCGATTTTAGTATTACCTTAAATTACGTTCCAAAATTCATGGTTTTTATTTGGGTGCTCTTTAGGGAAGAAAAGTATTGCAGCACTGTTCTTTTGCCTGGCGAACTGTCTCGGAACACATTTTTACCGGTTGCATTTCCAATTCGGTGCGTAATTTAAGAGCGCTTGAACAGGGACTGGGTTTTATTTGCCTCAGAATTATTCATTCTTCCTGGGTACTGAGACATTTCTGTCTAGGTTTTCTTATCATGTTCCTACATTATATTTGATATTAAAATTTCCAACATACTGAGCTTTTGGGCGACTACTATTCACAGTTTGAACTTTTCTTCTTAAGGAGAACCCTCTAAGAGCTAAATTATAATTTCCCTTTCAGCTCGAAACCAACTTCCTTACCCTAACCTATCTTTGAGACCAATTTATATTACATGCGAAACGAACAAAGAACTATACGCGCACGCGTCCCACAACTGTTCACAGTAGGCTCAAGGTCAAGGCCATAAAAGGTTAGATATGTAGTGTATGGATAGCAAAGTGACCATTTGGGATTACACAGAGCTTTAGTTTTCATCTCATTGCGACACCTCCGAGGAGCCGGTAGATGAATGCTCGTTTGACTCCTCAAGACCCCCAGTACAGCAGCTGCTAGCACAGAAAGGATCGTCATCACGACCTAAGGTGTGCATCTAGACTGGCATCTGCTATGCGCCCGCTTCGACACACACATCGATCATTAACCATTGTTTGCCTACTACAAATACGTCAGTAATTAGAAAATGGCGATTCTGGCACAGGGGCTGGGGGCTGTGAACCCGGCCGCCATCTTTAATTTCCCAAATTGGCAATGTTTTCGCAAAAATTAGCGATTTTCCGCAAAAAAAAGTGATTTTCGCATAGTCGCCTTCTTGGACGAGAACTTCCTGCCTTGTCAATCCGGCCAGCCGCCTGTCTAGCAAAATTGAGGCTAATTCACTTCCTAGCAAAATGGTGGCCATGCCAAAACCCTCCAACCACTGACCAGCAAAATGGTGGCTGTGTTCACAGCCCGAAGCCAGCATCAATGCCCCGGCATCTGTGTTCACACCTCGAAGCCACCTCAAGCAAAACCATTGACCGGCATGAGAAATGTTGATTCGGGGGCTGTGGAGTCTCCAGCAGCAGCCATCTTGGAAGTCTCACTGACTAGCAAGAGGGCGTCGGGATCCCCACTGGGAGTCGAACCTGTTGTGTACCTCCTGTGTGTAGGGTTCAAGTTAACTGGCACATAGGGCATGGCGCTCAGCCCTGGCTGGCTGTTGCGACACAGGAGAAAGTGTTGTAGGCATGCGATGTAATCAAGTAATTGAGCCTCAGCCACCTTTCACAACACCTCGTGATGCAAGAATAAAGGGAAAAAGGGGCAAGGCCAGCTTCCACAAGACTACCACAAAGGTATGTACTCTGCGAGAATGAAGTTTAAATGAGATCATACAGAGAGGACAAATTTTTGAAATGAGACAGATAGAAGGAAAACAATTTAATTATTCCAAAGTTACGCTACATTACATCACCCTCAAACAGGCAGCTCATGGGATAGTGCTGAAAACTGCCCCCCCCCCCCCCATGTCTTGAAGTTCCACCAGAAGGCGTGGCTGAAACTGTAAATCGAGTTGAACACTGTCACATGCCAGGCTGCCACAAACGCCTTCGAGCGGGACTTAAAGCTGATGAACAATGCTATGTACGGCAAGCTGATGGAAAACAAACAAACGTAAGCAGATGGAGCTCGTCTGCACGGAAATGCGGGCGAAGAGGCTCATTTCCAAGCCAGCATTCCACTGTCTAATATACAGCAACACACTACCCCTGATCAAGTTCGAGCACGTGAGTATATTGTTCGACAAGCCGATTTACGCTGGCTTTGCCGTACTGGACCTGTCAAAGACCCTCATGTAAAGCTTCTATGAAGACATCATGCAGGCATGGTATGGCCATGGCGTAGAGCTTGTATAAATTGACACAGATTCCTACATCGTGACCATATCGTGCTTCCATTTCTAGAGTGACCTTGCCTCAGACGCGGCACTCTTGTCCGAATTTGACACCAGCGGATAAACCCCCCCCCCCTCCAAATCATCCCTTCTACTCACCCATCAACTGAAGGTCATCGGCAAGTTTAAGGGCGAGTGCGAGGGGAACGACATGATAGAGTTTGTCGGGCTGAGGGCGAAGCTCTATGCTTATAGCTGTAGGGATAAGTTCGTGAAGCAGGCCAAGGTGGTCCAGAAGAGTCATCCATCGCCAGATCACCATCGAAGAGACTATGGGCAAGCTCTTCTGGATCACCAAACCATGAGGGTGCAGGTCCATAGCATTAGGTCACACCACCGCGACGTCTACTCAGAGTGCATCAATAAGATCGCACTGTCTTGGATGGACGACCAGCACCTGATCCTTGACGATGACATCCATATAGTCCCCTAGGCTATGAGTATATTTAGACACACACCTCTGGGGCAGGCATGTATCATATGTGTCTGCCCCCAGGAGGGCACCAGGGGTCGGGATGCATAATAGGAGGCAGTTCCTCGCCCCGGGATTGTTGAAGCTGAAGCACTTCCAATCCCCTACCCCGCAATGAACATATTTGCGTATAGATTTACTCCCAGCATATTGGAGCTTCAAGCAGGAATTTTATATGAAACCTGCCAGGTATACTGTGGCATTCTCCCGCTCCAGTTCCAGCACATTGTAGTGCATGTAAGAGTCATATCAATCTTATCAAGTGTGTGGGCTGCCTGGATGTCATGCTATAGCACATACAAGAGCTTTATAATATCCTTGTCATGCATGCTGCCTGTGTGTGTGAGCATTTTTCAGCACGCTGGAGACCATGCTACAGACCTGTCAGGCATGCTGCCGGCTGTACACTGTGGCACTGAGTGTACGACTGGTTTTATCTCCACACCAGTTATTTGTTTCCCCCATTATACCACACACGAGTCCTCTTCAACGTGTCTGGTATATTTGTTTTTTTTTTTTTTTTTTTGTGACTTGGTTCCGGCATACCAGAGCACATGTAGGAGACAGAGCTATACTCGGTCATGTAAGCCTGCTGGTCATGCGCTGAAGAACATGTGGGCAGCAGACCTAATCCTGTGCAGGCGTACGACCAGTGTCCTGGTGCAAGTTTGCTTTCGACAGCACTCAAATACATGTTGTAGTTTAACAGTATTGCTACCATGGGTGCAGTTGCTACTTTTTTTAAGATGGCTAGTAACATACTAGCACATATTGCACGAGATTGTCAGCATTTCACTTACTGAGGGTATGCTGCTAGTACTTGCGATGCATCTACTGTTTCATGTTCACTCACTACACACACTATCTGAAAATTACTTAACTACACAAATCTTTCTACATATCCATCTTTTATTTAAAAACCCAAAATCTGCTAATAACCATATTGCTACTTCAGCCGCCCAGGGATTTGGCATCTATGTTGTCTCTCCGACCCGGGAACTCTGTTTTTCACCCTCCCTGAGGGGCATAACTCTTATGCTAATGGGGCGATGTTAATGTGGAAACTAGTATATGTATCGCTTAACATTGAAGCATGTCTGGTTAGCCGTATCGAAGCTGCTTTCCTTCTCTACTTTGCGCTATACCTCCTCTCTTCCTCTACCTATCCACCTGTGCCCTTCTCTATGCTGTCTTCTTTCTTGTTGTTCCATTCCTCAGTTCTTTGTTTTTTTGGCATGGGTAGTTCTATTTTTCGGCTTTGTAACATCGCAAGTTCAATTTGCCATCATCACCGCTAGCAGTTTTTTGCCTTCTGGGTAAAAATTTGTTAGCGGTGATGTTGGCTATTTAATCGCCAGTCACAAGCCCAGAAGCTGTCCACAGGACATGTTACAGTGTCGTGTGCACAGTAAGAAAGAATGAAACGCCTCACGGAAGTGTAAGTAGGTAGATGAGTCATCACGGGGCTACTGGGCAGGTGACCGAGCATGTGCCGGCGTGGAAGGGGCAGCGGCGGGGACAGGCGTGACTGCGCCCATAGTGCGACCTCGCTTAGCTAGTCGAGACTCTTGCACTCCGTTCACAATTAGCCGTGATTTTTTTCGACGGGTTTTGTGGCAGGGGCCTTCTGCCAACCGGCCAGTAGGAACATCCCCGTTTCCTACAAGGTACAGGGCTTTGTGTATGGACACCGCCTTTATTTTGCTGGTCAATGTTAGTAGCTGGTGAGATGGAACTTCAGTTTATGGACACAGATGCCGGGCGCTTCAGTGCTGTGGACACAGCCACCATTTTGCTGGTCAGTGGTTGGAGGGCTTTGGCATGGCCACCATTTTGCTAGGCAGTGGGACTTTCGGTTTGGTTAGGACAGTGCATTGGTCACCATTTTACTAGACAGTGTGGTCATTTTTCTAGGCAGTGCATTGGCCGCAACTTCCAAGATGGTGAGCAAGATTGACAGAGCAGAAATTCCTCGTCCAAGATGGCGGCTGCGCAGAATACCACGATTTTTTGTGAAAAATCACGAATTTGGGAAGTACACGATCGCGGCCGGGTCCATGGTGCTCACAGCCCCCAGCCCGTGCCATAACTGTCATTTTATAACTACTTACGTTCGCTACTGCTCCATGGTTTAGCGTTTAGATCTTCGAACAAATATAAGTTGGTGGTCGTTGGTAAGAGCTTGTCTACAAGACTTATTATGTATTAAATTAGCTCTTCGAGGGAATAGTGTGGGTTATTTTAGTTTCACTGACACTTTTAAATAACATCACTATTTCCGAACATAAACATACACGTAACATTTACAGGGTCTTCGCGAGGTGAAAGTTATCGTACAATCACATCAGGGACTGCAATTTAAAGGAGATTCTGTGCACTAGGTTTGTACGTTTTGTTCTTATGTGTAATATTTATAACTTTCTTACAATAATTAGAATTAATTAATTAACAGTGAAAATAGTATTTTAAATTGTTGAGGCTATGTATGAATGAAAAAAAAAAAACTAACAACAGGTGTATATATGTATGCAAGAAACGATAAATTTTCGGGAAAATTGCGGCTAAAAAATGTTTATATTTTCTAAACACTGAAAAATATCTGTACCTGGCATTGCCTACAAAAACAATTAACTAACAAAATAATTTTATTTGTTTTGCACGCCTTCAGATGTTTTTCCAGGGGAAAGTCATTCCGGCTACGCTACTAGAGAATAATTAAAATACAGAGTTTTGCTTCACACAGTTTCAAAATCAGATTTTTTTATATACTAATGCTATAAAAACTTTCTAGTGAATTTCCGAAACATTCTAAGATTTTCACGTACACATAATCCGGAAATAAACACTGCAAATATAGGAATGCTGAGCGTCGCTACTATACAACATTGGAAACTTCTTTAAATATTTGACCTTTTCTTGATAAAGTGATAAGAAAACTACTGTGTGTGTATGTGTGTGTAAAGGATGGGGGACCCTTACCGTTTGCATTATCTTCACTACACATATACATAGATATGGTATATTTGCCAATAATTTCTTATCGTGTGTATTTCTACAAACTATGCCATTGCCGCTAAACTTTAAAGACAATCCCAACAAACATGTACTGCAAATGAACAAACGCTGGCCACAGTTCAGTGTTTGACAACAGGTGTACCGGAAAAATTGTCACTCGCTGGCTTCAGAAAGAGCAAATACTTACATACCCCTCCAATGTCAAACTGTATCTACCGACGTATACAATGACTAGAGTGTTATAAAACGTTATGTTAACAGCAAAACCGGCAAGGCAATTCTCGACTTTCACTTAGTAATGAAAAAGTAGTTATCATCTGTGGTCACAGGAGTTTCTTTTCCACGGGGCCAAATTTTGCGTGCATTTTTGTTTTGTTTGCCGCACCTTCATGTTACTTGATCAACCGACGGATTACGTCCACAGCATCTATTTACAAGTGGATATGGAATAATTGTGAACAATGGGCTGAAAGATAAATGGTTTTCAAAAGTGGTCAGTTATGCACGAAAAATGTACAGGATGGGGCTGGATTCGACCGACCAACTTCTTAAGGGGATTCCTTAAGCAAAATCACATTGGAAATATTTATATAGGACACGTTCTACTTATACAGATTATTAACACGTGTATGGGCCATTTAAGAGAGTTTTAAACTGCATTTTTACGAAATAACGGAAACGAAGCGAAAATTAATTACAATTCTCAGAACATAGGGATCTTCAACCTAAGAGCAAACCCTCATTAACATTTACCACCTCTTAATGAATGCAACATTTTTTCCCGTCAGGAATTATTAAAGTTTGGTGCTGGTTTACTGAGCCGTATGGATCTAATTAACGAAAATTACCCTCTTGTTAAAAATGTCCAAGACCCAAACATAAAACTCTCACAAAGCTTCGGCTGCAGTGGTACAGTGTATTATGTAGATAATACATATATGCTGTTCACGGTAAAGTGAGCACTTGTCCTTGTTACTGCTACGCGAGTAAAACACAGTGTATACATTTCACCATAACCAAAATCAGAACTCCAAAGCCACAGTGAAATACATTTATTGGTTATTATGTTTGACGAGACTGCCTCAAAAAGTGTTCGCTTTACCGTGAACAGCCTATACATGCGTCTATGGTATGGTTATAATACCAGATGTTCCAAATTAATGTCACACAGTACGATGATAAACTGTCAGCGCATGTAGCCATTCTGCTGTTGTCAGTTCTGTTTGAAGCCACAAGGGGCAGCACTGCAATTGCAGAGTAAATGGGGGAGGTAACAAGGTGTTGTTTCGAGCAAAGTAAGAGTATATAAGTGTCTTTCGAAATGTGAGAACATGGCTGAGGTACAGAGATTATGGATGTCAGAATTAGACACTGCGCCGCCGTCTCACGTAACAATGTCACGATTACAAGACAAGTTTGAGAGGGACTTTGGAACTGTATGATGTGAAGAAAGGACGGCGCGGCAAGATGAGGCCGATAACGGACGAAGGAAGTGTGGGGGCTGTGTTCCACACATTCACACGCTCCCCAGGGAAAAGTCCGTACCTGCGCGTGAGTGGGCGCCCTACATTCATAAGTTAAGTCAGGCTTACAATGACGATGGCTCACGTAGGCATGTCGACTTTAACGAGGGCGTTGTAAACATGTGCATCGACAATGAACATTTTAAAGAGGTATATTTATTGGTCCGATAAGGCAACTTTTAAATTGAATTGTAGTGTCAACCGCACTGTGTATAATAAGCTGATGAATATCCCCACATCGTGATAGAGCAAGTAGTTAAGTTTCCTGTGTTTACAGAGTGGTGCGGCATGTCTGTCAGTGTAATCGTGGAGTTACTCTTCTTTGAGGGAACGGTGACGGGCGAAAGTCACCGCACCATGTTGCGGGAAAACATTGTGCCAACTGTTCACCAGCTCTAAACAGACGATTGCGTATTTCAGCAAGGCGGTGGACCTCTAAATAAATTACCATCGAGACCCATGGATAAACTTTTTTTTGGGCGTTGGAAAGGCCGACGAGGAAGTGTTTAGTGTCCATATCTCCAGATTTAACGCTTTTAGATTTTAATCTATGGGGAACTTCAATGAACACTGTACGCCACAAAGCCACGCACACTGGATATCGTGAGAGACACATTGTAAACGTGTGAATCCACTCCAACGGAAACCGTAAGCTACTGTATCGTTCTATATATTCTACAGCGTTGCAGACGATGTTTTGCTGCCGATTGTGCTATCCCGGTATACATATTTATCCCCAAGTCGAAGTACAAACTTTTTGCAATGATCTGTTATTGGAAACTAAGGTAGCGGTATTATGAAATATGACGAAACGTGGAGGGAGTCGCGCGCCCTTAGAAAATGGGAATCAAATTTGTTATTTGCAAAACGTCAAACTACTACGTTTTCTAGAGAACTGTTCGCCAGAGTGTTACACCACTGCAACGTTCTTTGTTCCTCTAATGCACACATGATTATCACGTTGTAACAATCTATGACCTCCCAAGAGCTACATGCTTTTGTAGGTAAATAACGTGCAACCCGAATTTTCTAATTATGAACAATGCTATTTCCTACCAAATGTTCACAGATGGCAGGTATCAAATCAGACTAATGCTACTCACGAATTTGTTGTTTCCTCTCAAGTAGTTTGACATTTTGCAAATAATTTAAAATTTCAATTTTCAAGACTCTCTCCGCATTAATAACGCCGTAAGTGGGGGTGACTTTGGCCGGGGGGGGGGGGGGGTTGACTGAAATGGAAGGAAATATAAAATATTATGAAAAATTCTGTCTCACAATGATACCATTTGTAATGTTCAGTGGTTCAATCGGCAACAATGAATATCTTAAACATCCAACTGAAATAGGACATTTAAAAGCGATTTTTTTTGTGTCTCAAAAGTCGCCCCAACTAATCATAAAGTGACCCCAGATTACAGTAGTTAATACTAATATCTCCATTAATAATCATCATATTACATGCGTACCTGAAGTTCAGGATTATATATATTAGTAACAGGATTGGTCGTCTTTCAACAGATAAAGTGATAACTGGCAATGAGGTTCATTTCGAAAGGTGTCTTGGTCACAGTTCGGTTTTACTTTCAGCGGGCTCCGCTAGGAACTCGCGCACAAATGCAGATGCAGCTCGTCTCGAGATGTGCGAGTTATCGACTGCTCGGTTTTCGCGGCATGGCGGCGCGGTCGACGAGAAAGTCGCGAGGGGAGCTGGCGACGATAGAGACGTGAAGTAATTAGCACAGTTCGCGACGCGGGCATCCTTGGAGGCGGCGCAAAAGTGCTTTCAGTTCTCTAAGACGCGAACTGCGCTAATGATACAGCTCGTTACGGCAGCGCATGCGCGGTGGGAAGCAAACAAATGTAACACTGACGCGCGCCAGGGTGGGGATGGAGGGAGCACTAGGCGTAAAAAAGAAAAATATTCCTGGAACGTACATATACAATTTTATTGCAGAAAAACACATCACACGATGTAACGATCTTTTACGTACGTTTTATAAATATGAATGTGTTTCACGTGGAATTAGGACGCGAGGTGAACGTATAGGTATTACTGTTAATATAATATGTCCAACCAGATACATTTTGTTTCAGAGTGAAACGTATTGTGTAAATGAAAGTTTTATTACGTGTAGCAGTGTAAATCAATTAAGAAACTATTTCATCTCTTAATGTAATCAACTTAAGACCTCCATCCTATCGCGAACCCGGCTAGACTCCGGAAATTGCACTCTTATAATCTGTTGTCCGAGAACCTGTGTGTGTATACGCAAGTAGTCTTACGTAAGCAACGGAATTAAAGTTCAGAAAACTTCGTAGCTGCGTACGCCGTACACATGATTAATACCGAGTGTTCTAAAACAATCATCTTCCTGAAGAGAAGAAATATTTGTTGACAGTCACCAGACAATTAGTACAGAGTTTCGCTCCAAGACGAGCACACACTTGTTACCACTTTTGAATGGATCATTTGGCACAGTGAACATTTAAGCACCATTTATACACTTTCATGTTTTTATATAATGTGAAAGTGCGATTTAAGTAACCTGGTAGAAACTTCGGAAATACATACGCGTCAGGATCTGCCCCAATTACGTGAATTAACTGTTTGTAGCACGTTAAACGTTTCGTGAAATAGCGATAATACCAATTAAAGTTCTTCGCTGCAAACACGAGATGTGGCTATGTTCGCTACATTACCGTGCGAAATGTATGTCACAGGCAAGTTACCCGCCGACAATAGGATTTCTTTTAACAGAACGCGGAATAACTACGATAGTATAAACAACTTTTATGAATGCAGTGCTAATTTTAAAACATTACTTCCCAGTTAATACAGTACAAATACAAATGCTGAAAAAAAAAAAAAAAACTTACGTTTTATGGAACCCATTAACAGTAGAGGAGTTTCAACCCAGGCTCACAAAAAATCACATTATCCCATAACCAGGCACGCTGCATTTGAGCCGAAAGAAGGCGTGAGGTGCCGTGGTTCAGGAATGGTACCAAATTAAGAAGGCATGAGAGGGAATCGCTGAAGGACTAACCTCACTGCATTCACACATCTTAACCACGACACGTTGAACGTTGCTGGATTAACAGCCAAATTATCTGTCAGGCTACTAGTTTATGATCTGTAACAGCTTCCAATAATTGATGGCGTGTAGAACATGATGAAGTCCGTCCTTACAGGTATGACAACGGTCCTGAAATATGTGGTCAAACTTTACTGCACCGTGAAAAACCGAAATTATGATAGCGTTACCAAAGTCTACAGGTCTACGACGACAAAAACAAAATCCTACTTACTTAACGTTAATCGTGCTCAAAATTTTGAAAGGACATTCGACGCCTATAAAGGAATGATTAATTTCTGTACACTAAAGTATTTATGGCCTACTTTCCGAAGCCCTGCTTCATTTCTACTTTCTATTCAGTGTGTATCCTTTCCCACAAGCAAAAATTAAGCCTAACATTGCAAGGGACTTGACAAATGCATTGAGCAACAATCACTGCAAAACTGTTTCAGACATTTTATAGTTCTGCCCAACCTTATTCCAATGTGTAGAAAGTCAACTATAACCACTTTAAATCACTTTTTTTTTTTAAATACAACTACATCGGTGACAAATAATTAGGAAAACTAGTTAAGTGCGTCAGTAACTTAAGGACAGATATTTTTTCGAAGGGTGAATTTGAAAGTGTCCACTTAACCGTAAAACAGGGAATATGGAGAAGAGCGAGAGCCAGCAAGGCAGCAACCAACTTCCGTCACAGAAATGAAATTTTTTTTTTTTCGAAAGATGTTAAAACCGCGTGACTTGAACTCACGTGCAGCATGTTCTTTACAACGAATAAAAAAAGTAAACTAGTATTTAGTTTAGTACAAAAACCTCTAGACAGGTCTTTTACAATCGGTATATATTAAAGTAGTAATGCAACGTGAATCTATTGGAAAGTTAAACTTAAAGAAAGGTCCGCGTCATCGTTTAAAGCACATGGTTTCAACAGTTCCGGCAAATCTTGAGTGGGTATGCGGAAAAAAAAAAAAAAGTGTACCATCTTCAAATAAAAAAAAGGTGATAATATAAAAAGTAAAATTAATCTTAATATAAAATCCTCTAATATTGAAATAATAGTTATAACGGCATTACTTAATACAATTAATCTTTCATGAAGAATTGAAAGTTGAAAGAAAAATCGCCGATTAAAGCTGTTCACGATAAAGCAAGCACTTTAGAAATGAACCGTAGAAAAAAAGTTACTGTCCCTGCAGGCATATATTTTAACTCACCCAGTAAAGTTGGTAACTATGGATGAAAAGTAGTTCTATATCTTAACGTCGAATAAAAAGTGTTAGAATGCGAAAGAATTATAATTTATCACAAATGGTTAGCCTACCCGTTTTTTTAATGCACCTAAGTGTAAAAATGAGCAGATATTTAAATTATTTACTTTCTCAATAATTTCAGTTTCATTTGACCGACGCATGAATAAAGTGATGAGGCCCATATCAATGTTAATTTTACATAAGGCGGAGGAATACACAACGTGTATACAATTAGATACTAAGCAGGGCTTTCAAAAGTGCCCCTCTTACCGTGAACAGCCTATACACACTAACCACAAATTCCTACTGTATTACATCAACTTGTGCTACTATGACCATGTAGAACCATCGCAATATATTTTAAATCCTGTAGTGCAGTCCGTATGTGTTTGCTCGCCTATCGTCTCGAACAGAAGGAGAAAGTCCAACCATGTGAATAGCTGAGACGTGTGATCGATGCCACGCGGAGGAAGAGAGAGGCGAGGCGCTGGCGGCCTTACCTGGAGCTGGGCGGCGGCGGGCGTAAGCGGCGTCGCGACGCTACACTCCACCATGGCGGCCGGCGGCGTACAGAGCGCGCGTCTCCCCTGGCAACGCCGCCACCCGTCTCTACTAGTGCGCAGCCACCCTCTTCCCCCCCCCCCCAACCCACACTTCCTACATCTTCCATCACTCTTAAACAACCCTCTCCAGCACCTGATGTGGTCTGCCAAGTAATGACTCCAACACTTTCATTTTGCATTACAAAGTGCTACATGACTGTTCACAGTAAAATGAACACTTTTGAAAGCCCTGCTTAAGATCTACTCTTATGGACGTCGTGTATTTTTCCGCCTTAAGTAAAATTAACATTGCCATGGGCCTCATCACTTTATTCACGCGTCGGTCAAGTGAAACCGTGATATTATTGGTAAATAAAATGTTTTACAAATCTGGTCATTTTTATACTTCGCTTTATTAAAAAAAAAAATAGAAAGCGAAAGAAATAATTTAAGTTATCACAAACACTTTATATTCGACGTTAAGATATGGAAATACTTTCTATCAATCGTTACCAACTTTACTGGGCACATGTCACTCAGTGCGGCCGTTAAAATATGATGTTAGTAGTTAACTGAGCACTTTCCGAAGCCTTGCTTGGGACATACTTTTCTTCTCATTTTGTCTTCTTCTGCCACGTGTAACAGTAACACTGCCATAGGCCGTCTCGGATTTTCCATCCATCATACAAACGAAATCGGATTTTTAATAACGCAAATGTGATACTATACAAATTGACACTATTATGTGAATAAAACACAAAACGCTGACTTCGGTATCTATAACTTTAAATAAGACACCCGCACTAGAACGTCAAATCTTAGAACTATAACAATTGAACTTGGGGTCATGCATGCCAGAGTGTATTGTAAAACATGTGCAGTTATGGACAATATTTCTCTTTACAAAAGTTGATTTCAAAAGTACTCCTTTTACCGTGAACATCCTTTAAATTTGTTACACTCTCAGACTCGCCCCCCTACCCCCTTTTCTTTCCTGCCCAGGGCAACGGTTATGCACAGTTTCCTTTACTTCATCCCCATTTTAAACAAATATAAAATTCACTGCCACCTAAATATATACGTATCTATAAATGAGGACACAAACACACACACACTATTCTACGAGAAAATAAAATTACAACTGTTCGTTTAACAGAAGTGTTAACATAGCCACAAGCGTCTTTATTCTATTAATATTAATATGTAGTACTATATGCAGTGTTAATATAACGCATACTAAAATAAATTTTACGAAGTCAAGGTAAGCGATACGGGCTACACCAACACGCAGCCCTAAGGCGGGAACACACGACAAGCTCCACGGGCCCGGGCCGCGCCCGCTATGTTGAGAGGCTCGAACGGACCCATTCGAGGGTATAGCCTATTCACGGTAAAGTGAGCACTTTAAGGCCCTCCTAACAGGCACTAACCACTAATAAATATATTTTATTGCAGCCTCAGGCATTAAATTTTGAGGGTGGTGATATGTATACACTAATTATTGGTAACATTTGCAATGTTTATATTAAAAATCAGCAGGAAGATAGAAATTGGATGAAAGGAAAAATTTAGAAGGGCCTTAAAAACTGCTCACTTTACCGTGAACAGCCTATAGAGGACCGGCCATCGGGTTCGCTACAGCTCGCCGGACACACACTAGCGGACCATTGTGGCATACTGGGCAACACACATGGGCACCACGGAGCGGGCCCGGCGCTCTATTCGCCGGCCGTTGTCAACCTGACGAGTGAAGTTGACAATGATCGAGGTTGTCGCAATGGAATTTTACTATGTTAAGTTTGAAAATAACCCTAAATGCAGATCTGGTAAACGACTAATATTAGTCTCTTTAAAAGCGATCTTTCACTGGAAAATGATTAATAGTAATTTTGTGCAACTCGTCATTTTTCCTTATAAAAACATACTAATACCATACAAATGTATGTAGGCTATTTACCGTAAAGTGAGCACTTTTGAAAGCCCTCTCATATCGAATAGAAAATACATATTTTTTATTTTAGCCAAAGACGTTTACTTCCGAGTGCAGTGGAATATACACACTGTGTTCATTACTTACATGGTAATATTTATTTACAAAGGTGATTAAAGGATAAAAGATGACTGAAAGGAATCTAACTACGGCTACAAAAGTGCTCTCTTTACCATGAGCAACCTATATAATGCTTAACAATTATTGATATAGGAAGTTCTAAACTTTCATATCTAACTAAGCAAATTTTGCCGACATAAAAAATTAATTACGTGAAAAATTTAACAATTTGTATTTTTGGTTCAAATTCCACAAATGTTTACCGAAATATTCTAGTATATTCAATTTGAAAATATATTATGTATAATATTTTCAATTACGTACATTTAACCGCGAAGGGGATTGCAAGCAGATCTACATTAATTTTAATCAATTTTCGCTATTTCCTTTTACAAATAGGTGGAAAAATTAAGATGCTTAAGTATGAAATAGTGTGGCTGTAATAGCGTCGTAGATGTACTAAAACAACAAATTCAATTATAATTATTTTATGTTTACTATCAATTTAACACAAATGCTTCCTTTGCATACATCTTAGGTCTGCAGTGAAAATATTCTAACAAATGTAGGCTTTGACTGTCAGTTCCGTTCTTAATTAAATGCATTGAAAAAAACATATAAACATTATCACAATGGCAGCTATATTTTTCATTCTTTAAAACTATGCAAGTGCTACATAACTCATTTATAAATTTCCAACTGGCCAACAATTGTTTTTCACTTCGAATTAGTCATTAATGTACGCCTTTCTTCGTCCACGACTGCACAAACTGCCTGAAAACGACCGGGTCCGTGACACCCATCAAAACAGTTTTGGAACATGACCCGTCCCCGGGCGCCCGGTCGGGCCCGGCCCGTGTCCGTGTGTGATACCCAATGCCTCTCCATGTATCATCACGCGTGGACGAACCCACCCGGCCCCGTGGAGCTTGCCGTGTGTCCCCGGTCTAACGCCTCATCGCCCCTACAAGCAAGGCGTACAGTGTTTGTCGTAATGCTGTGCTGTGCACATTAGTTCAGTAACAGTATGATTTTATTGCACGTTATGAAAGCCGGCAGATTAAACTACGCCCGTATAATCTTATTTTTCCCAATTCAGGAAACTGCACAGATAAGGTTTGAAAATACGATATTTAACAATTTTCACTATTTTTTCTCCATGAATTTACTAAATATGATAAACCAAAAAACAAAATAAGAACATAGATACTTCTTTTTATACCTTTTCTTCTAACAAAAATTGCCTATTATTCCGAGAACATTTATTTACCAAGTTACGCGTATTCGCACAAACAACTATTTCACAGAAATTGTTTTCGAACGTACTCATCTTAAAAAAATTAAACTCAAGGAAATATTTTGCTCCGCAGCATAGCAAGCCCTCCCCCCCTTAAAGGTGTCACGCGGTCACATTTCACAGATCGAAAATAACTATTCTAGCGCACGCAAAAATCGAAATTAGTTTCCAACGAGAACACTATACTTTAGCTCGCCAAATAAAGTTAACTACGTTTAGTGAAATTCTACGCGAGGAAAGAATGGTAACGTCAATTAGTTCCAAAAAATGAGGAAATTTAAACCTCCCCGCCCTCAAATGGTAGCTGATCTCTGCTATAAAGCAGGCGTCGCCTAAAATGCATTCCGCTCAACCGACGCGAATGCAACTGTTAGAAGCCAGGCATGCCAAAATTACAGTTCGCGGGTCAGGTGAAACCAACAAATCACATTCAATCTGATCCGCGATTCGAATCCTTATCAATATTATATTTTAGAATTGAGAAGTCAATCCAGCGCATTCCAGCGAAATCAATCTTCTCTGGAAATTGCAAAGTCAGAATAGTAATATCATAAGAAAATAAAGCACGTATATAAATTAACAATAGTTTTTGATGTCAGCGCCCTTATATTTCAAGTTTTGGCTCGCCGTATACAACCCTGTGTGTCCCTCGTTTAGGTTCTAAGTCGCAAACATTTTTCGCGACGAATTTGTGCCGCAGGTTTTCTGTCATTCTGTTGCACCCCGTGCAACTACATTACGTACAGGCAAGTTTATAAGATGGACCGGGGGCATATCCAGAAATTGTTTTTTTGGAGGGGGGTGGGGGCTGATGAATATTAGTATTGTCACTAGTAGTACATAGTTCACAAGTCACAGTAGACAGATAGAAAAGGAAAGGATAGAAACTATTTATGCATTGACCAACCCCCCCCCCCCCTTTTTCCCTTCCCGGTTTGTTTATTCAGAAAAAAAATTTTGATGTATAATATGTAGTCATGTGTGAGGTTAATAATAAATATAATAATTGCCATTTTAATATATGATGTAAATGTGTGTCGTGTGTAACAACAAATACATAAATATAATGACATTTTGATAATAGGGTTTTAAAAATGTCTCATTTCGGGAGGGGGGGGGGGCTGCACACTTCCAGCTGTGTCCGGACACTGTGGTTAAACTCGTGATACAAAGCGTAAATGCTTTCTTCCAAGCAGTCTGTTTCGTGGTCCAGTGGTCTGAGTGCCCACCGTCATTTAACGTACGTTTTGTAAGTCGACGTTCAAGGTCAATGCGGCCGCCTTACTTGGAGATATTTTCGCGTTTCAGGTTAAAAAGCGCGGTAACGATAAGGGTGACACTGCCGCACAAATCAAGTGCGCCATAGCCACTAACTTGAAACGGTGACCGTACAATTTTACTGATTGAAAGTCTGTAGCAAATTTCAATAGAGGTAGGTCTGTTCGTGTCAGGGTAGTATGTTTTAGGATACAGCAGCCTGAAAAAGCCTATTTTAACGATGTTTGAGATCACCAAAATAGTATTTACAGTATATGTTACATAATTTAAGTAA
The DNA here is from genome assembly GCA_029891345.1 of Dryococelus australis. NCBI lineage: Eukaryota > Metazoa > Arthropoda > Insecta > Phasmatodea > Phasmatidae > Dryococelus > Dryococelus australis. The sequence continues at coordinate 88,789,674 of CM057001.1, read as the reverse complement.
AGGCTGTCCACGGTAAAGTGAGCACTTGAGACCCTAGTTTCTTTTTTTTCATTTCAGCGATGTTTTATCCTTTAACAACCTTTTTAAATAAATATCATCTAAGTCATAAACAGTGTGTATATTCGTCTAAGGCTACAATAAAATATATTTATTCACTGTTATTCCAAAAGAGAGGGCTTTCAAAAGTGCTCACTTTGCCGTGAACAGCTCGTCTGCAGCAATCGCCACAGTTTCTGGGGCCGCAACAAACCGTGGCAGAGAGAGCTATCAGAGTAAGTTTCAAGATTCAGAGAAAATACGTGGGATGATCCCTAATTTTATGAATAAAGAGAACAAGACACAGGTAGAACGTTACAGGCATATTTCATTGGTTCCCATACAGGATAAATTTATAAAACGCATTTTTAGTATCCAAATTTTTCTGTTTTCTTTTTTAATCAAAATTTATTTTACAAATCACACATTGGATTTCACAAGAGTATATCTACAAAACTGCTATACAAGATTTTGTTTTTGAGGTTCTGCAGGCATTTAAGAAAGGGTATTTCACACAAATAACGGCATATGAATGGTTCGCAGCAAAAAAGGCTAGTAATATATAAATATACAACTAAAAAAAATAATTTATACTTTAAGAGTGATAGAGATTTGGGCGGCTCTTAACATCGAGGTCTTTAGAGCTGTACTTTAAGAGAGTAATTTTGATTAAGATAACCTACGTATTAACTGATAAAAATTTTAGGTATATTTATGGATTTTAAACTGAGATACCTATATTGTTAATTTCTGTCAAACCTTTCTTCAGAATATATTTGCTTAGAACTCTTATTACTATTGTGCATCAAACCTATATATGTTCACCTTTTTTTTCATTAAATTTTAAGTTATGGTCTTATCCCGTGGGGATGTTGCAATAATGTAAAAGATTTGTTCTTACCTCAAAAAAATATTTGAGAATTATAATTGTCATTAACTGATCATTGCAAGCCATAATTTATAAAAACTAGGATACCAACTGTAATAAACCTTTATATTGGTTTTATATGCTTCCAAGTATGGCCACTCAATCCTATGCAACCAAAATCAGCTTGATTTTAGACATACCTTATCGAAAAGTAAGAAGTACAAGCTTTACTTTATAATGGAAATAAAAATTTTAATAAAATGAAAGAAAAGTAGTTGTACAATGTTTTAAATATAAATTTAATAAATACTTATTTTAATATTATGTTCCTTGGAATTTCGAGTATTTTTAATGACTACATCTATAACACTATTGTATGTTGAACGACACTAAAGTGAATAATGTTGGGAGTGATCGGGGTGCATCTGGACGAGTGATGCGGTGTATGATCCACCTAGACGAGGCGGAGGTGGATATACTTCACACAAATTGTTACACTATGATGTACAATATACACCGTTAGAAAAAATTCCGTGAAATTAGGCAGAAGTGCTGGTAAAAAAAAATTATCCGGAAATCTACGTACCATTACAGAATCTTAGTGTTTTGAATAAAGTAGGCATCTACTTTCTGTAAATGTCATACAACTTTCTGTGGATCCACAGAACCACTCTGTAAATCTGCTAGTATGTTTTTGTGAGGTTCCCTTAAAAAAAAAAAAAAAAAACTAAAAATATATATATATATATATAATTTTCGTTGTGCGGGTGTTTGCCGACGTATAAAAAGAAACAAAAAATAAGTTTCCTATCTATGAGCGGGATGTGAACACGCCACAATATCACAATAGAAGAACAGAGATTTAACATATTTAACAAATGTAAAGTATGAAACTTTTCCAGTATTTAGTGATGTTGGCGAGTTTGTAGTATTGCTGTTACAAGTTGTCTGTGCTACTGGTTCATGTCTGAAATAATATGTTCAAATGGCTTTCCTAACTTTCACAGGAACGATAGTTTTGTACTTACAGTGGCGGAGAACGCTTCGTGAACCCCGGCATTGTTCGTTTCAGAAACCCTAAGCTGTTTGAAATACGGAGACGAATTTTGTATATAGGGGGCTCATTACAGAGAACTTTTTGTATATTAACTGTATATATTTCGAACATTTTTGTAATGTGCAGAAATTTTTAAGTATGTTGTACTAAATAACATATGTTAGTAATTTCATTCCGCAATCGTTTAATATGCAAGGTGAGTAACTGCAAGTTAGTCACTGCCTTGACGTTCACGACGACTATTAGGCCTATATCATAACGATCCTAATAATATTATAAATGCGAAAGTTTGTATGTTTGTTAATCACGTCATAACGGCTTGACGGATTTGGGTGAAATTTGGTACAGGGGTAGATAATATTCTGGATTAGCACATAGGGTACTTTTCATCCCGGGTACTTTTCATCCCGGAAAGACGAACAGTTTCTTAGGGAATATATAAAATATGCCACCAACCATTTGAGTACGCGCTGGTTGGTGGAGCAGTGGGTAACAGCTAGTAGTAAATATTGTAACTGAGTAAATTGTGCAAGGCAGTTTTTCCGTGCGTATGTGTGTGTATGAGTTTGTATTATTGTTAATAAGTAAGGAAACCTAGTTTCTCTCTATTAAATACCATTCCGTCACGATCCTCCACATTCCCGGGCAGTTTCAATAATGCAAATACGACGTTGCAATATTATACGCCGAATTACGCCGCAGAAAATTTTGGGTTATTGATCGTAATCGAGCTTTGAAACTAGTCTTCAGAACAAGTGTTATTACGTCTGTATATGCTAATGTGGAAAGTGTTCCACCCCTCGCGATTGATTAAATGGGATATTCTATATCATCACGTGTTATAATTTTAAAAAAGAGAACGCACAGACCTAGTTTATCTACGCGAATTTATCTTCCTGTACTCTTGCTACTGAAGTTGACGAATAGCACATTGTACTTTACACACCGCGAAACCAACTTCAGGCGAGTCCCCAGAGTAATAATCTGCTTCGCAGCATATAGCTACTGTGCTTCAGACGACGTGAAGAGAGGACGGAGACGGTCACCAGTTTATTAAATAAAAAATGCTAACTGTCGAAAATAATTACGTTCATATTGATAGATAATACACGAAATAGGCACGTTTAAAACACATTTATTTAAATTCTGTTGCGTCTTACGTAGCTATACATTTTCACAGCTTATTTTCCTGGATAAATTATTTTAACGTTGTTTTTCATAAATTCCGCTACCGAAGTTAATTAAAGGTGGCAACAGATAAAACTGGCAAGACTTGACGGGAGAAACCATAATCTAATGCAAGGCTTAGGTAACAAATCTCGCGCACGCTTGACAAATCATGTAATGGAAGCGTTCAACGCGCTAAGGATTGTGTGGTTCAACAAGAACCAGTTAACATATTCCAAACATTTAAGCAAATAATACCATTTACACGACAAATGTATCCCACATAGTTCTCATTAAATCGTAAACAAAATTAGGGCTTGGCGCGTTGTCGCAATATACAATCGCATGAAGTGTTCTTGCAACTCCGTACTAAAGTGTGATGTAAAGATATAATAGATAAAGGCTGTTCACGATAAAGTGAGGACTTTATAAACGAACCTTAGAAAAAAGTCACTACCCCTGCATGCATATATTTTAATGGGCGCACTGAGTGACAATCACACAGTAAGTTGGTAACGATTGATGGAAAGTAGTTCTATATCTGAAAGTCGAATAACAAGTGTTAGGTAACCATTTGTAATCATTTAAAATTAATTCCTTCGCAATCAGTTTTATTAAAGCATCGAAGTGTATAAATGAGCAGATTAGCAAAATATTCACTTTTCCAATAATTTCACAGTTTAACTTGACAGATGCACGAATAAAGAGATGACCATGGCAGTATTAATTTTACATAAGGCGGTAGAAATTATAACGTGCATACAAGTAGATCTTACGCGAGGCTTCCAAAAGTGCTCATTTTACCGTGAACAGCCTATAAAAGGATTTTCATACAGGCTTTACTCTGACAATCTTTCGTCACCTAATGCACAATTAACTTGTGGTATCCGTATGAAATAACTCGCAGAGAAATTAAATTCCTACAAACACGCCAATAGCTTCGCACCTTCGCAATGCTTTGCTCAGGTGGCTTGTTTTACACCTTCGCTCGCCAATAAACTTATCTTTCAACAATAGGAATGTGCTGGATTGTAATTTCAACAATTACAAGTGGTGATACATAATAAAAGTACTGCAATTATCCAAACATATCCCATCAGTTATGTTTGTCAAATTACACGACCACTACTCGACATAACTCTAGCAGCCCAAACATACGAAGTCTGTGAAAAAAAAATAGAATTTAACTTATTTCATTCCAACACAAACAGCTAATATCGACATATGTAATTTTAAAGAAATATCGATTTTATAGGTTTAACTGTTTATAGTAATACAATATTCAACACTGTGACGAAGCAGCCGTTTAGAAAATAATTGGTTTCATTAAAAATTACTTCAATAATGCTGTCGACAATATTATATGTATGTTCATTTGTTGGGATTCGTTTCTGTGATTAGTGAAAAATACTATATTTAAATACGTTACAGTCCAGTTGGTGCTATCTTGAGGGGGGGGGGGGAAGCGGCAAGAGCCACGAAGGAATTAATTTCATAATCGCGTAGGTATTGCCAACATACAGAGGTTCTTTGAAACAGGTCTAATTATTAGGTAGATACAGAACATACCGACCAAAAAATAAGTTCCTCACATACAAAAATCTTATATATTTACAGGATAACCTAACTTATAAATACTGCAGAGTGATTCTTAAGACATTACGCAAGAACTTTCAGCTACTGCTATATTACAAAATGACATACAAATGTGTCTTTGAATTAACGTATTTATACCTCGTAATCGGCGCCGAAAGAATACAAAGTTTAGTGGAAATTGGTAAAATAGTTCGGTATATATTGGATTATAACCTAAAGTATTTACAAGACCACCATTTAGAAGATAAATACACATGCCGACTAAACTAAAATCTTCAATGTTTAGGGCGACTTAACGTAGTTCTAATTTTATGCAAAATTTAGCAGAATCGGTCGAGTGGTTCATACGACATGATATGGCACCCGAAAACTCAGAATGGGCGCCATTTTGAAAATAAGCATTAAGCATCGTCAAGTCGTATGACGTTACTTACGCAAAGAAAAACTTAAAACTTTCAGAGAGTTAATACATCTAAGTCTATCTTAAAAATATTATATTACAAATTTACAATATTTTTAACACTTTCGACTGTTATCAGACTCAGTCTCGCAGTTTCAATAAAGGTAACGTTTACAATTGATAAGTAGACTGTAGGAACAGAATACTTTAATCCCGAGACTTCGCAATCGCGACAACAATCAGCTTTAATTCTTTTAACAGTGGCCTGCAATGCGGAAAGAAGCGATATTTATATCGCGCATTCTACAAGCTGTTCATGGTTACTTCACACTTTTCAGAAGCCCTGCTGAAATTCTACTTCTAGGATATCCCTCCGTCTCGTGTAAAGAAAGCTTAGCCACGCATAGAAAATTGAACCAAAGGGACAACGCACCGGATTCGCACACACTCAAATGTAATATTTTGCAAAGAGTTATTTACTACACGTTACCAACACACCTATTGTTTCCTTGCGTTTATTCATATTAATTATAAATGAAATAATATCATTTGAAGATAGACTGTAAGTAAAAGTTCGCTTTGATTAAAACTAAAGGCTATGATGTTAACACAGCGCTTGTAATACGCGACATTTTAAGCAACCACCAAACACGTCACGTCATACATGGGGTGATTTTTCAAAGGTTTGATTCAAAAAGTGCAAAGAAACCGCGAATACAATTTTACACGGTTCGACGGGTCTGGACCAAATTTGGCACGGATGGTCCTTCAGTACCCAACTTCAAATACTGTTTGGGCTAAAAAGGGCTCCGGCCTCCCATTGGGCCGAAACACCTGAAATATGGTCGTGTATCTCTTCTACACCGTCTCGCTGGGCAGATGCGCTTCAGTGTCCAACTTAGATTATTGTTTATGTCAAAATTGACTCGGGTCTCTTTAGGAGGGGAATTCCTTAAACGGGATCTGTATGGGCTGTTCACGGTAAAGTGAGCACTTTCTAAGGCCCTTATAAATTTTTTTCATTTCGTCCTATTTCCATCTTCCTGCTGCTTTTTTTATATAAACATAGCTTTGTGACGAATAAACACAGTGTATACATTTCACCAGCCTCAGAATTTAATGCCTGATGCTGCAACAAGATATACTTAGTGTTTAAAGCCTATTGGGGGGGGGGCCCTTAAAAAGTGCTCATTTTACCGTGCAACAGCCTATATCACTCAGTATCGTCATATTCGGCAATGCCGGGTAGTTCTGCAAGTAGATCCATAAAATGGATTTTAAAAGTTATCAGTCGATATAAGACATTCATCTGGTAACATTACAAGTAAAAAAAAAAAAAAAATATGCACCGAAAACTGCAGTTTTACAAGTATCTGTATTAGTACAGAAGCAGATATTCAAGACATCCGTCGACTTCTGATCAAGTTAAGAAATATGAGTAGCTTCATTTTCCTATCGTTTTTACTATCTAAAATAGCAATTCTTAAACTGTGGTCCGTAGATTCCTAGAGGTACTTTGCCTTACAGTCAGAAGTCCGCAAGTTAACATATATATTTTACTTTTCATAAAAATATGTTGTGATTGTGCTGTAACTGTATGTTTTGTTATTAAGGAAGCTATTTTTTGCACATTTTGTTGTAAACTGAACGTGAGACTGTGACAATTTGTATAGTGAAAATTAATATCTTACATGCATGAAAATATTTTCTTAGCCTGTATTAAAGACACTTACGGTTTCGGAAAAATATACAACATATCAAGGGGGTCCTCGAAATCACAAAATTTAAGAACATCTTGTTAATAAATCGAATCAGCCAGATGACCGCGCTTTAAAGCTCTGTTGCTACGAGCATTAGCAACTCAGCGCGGAAAAAAATTCACCGCAAACTCGCTTACGTAAGGACGGTCGTATATAATGCAAGGGCTGGCCCAATAAAAAAAAAGTGATCGTCGTATTTACATAAAACTCGAGAACACGGGCAAGAAAATGAGGTGGGGAAAATGCACAAAATCGTGTAGTAAAACTCGTGACCTGGTTTTGCTGATACAGCGCCATTTTTTGTAGGCGGTGCAGAGGCAAGGGAGATCACATTTAACTCCCACCGCGACACCGTCTAGTAAACCCCAGTATTTATTCCCCTTCCTTTTGGTCCGGTGTCATAACTATTTTGACGCTAAGCCGAATAAAATTACTGAACCGATAAAAAAAAAACTAAGTGCTCAGCATGTTACGGGAAGAATGGAATATCTGCACGACTCTAAGCGCTATCTGCTGTTTTTGTTCTGCCCCATATTGTGTGAAACGTGTTGAGCACACACTTTTTTTTAAATAATGATAAATTTTGTACTTTTGTGAAATGTTGAATTTTTAAACATATTGTTTTGTAACTATTATTATTTATGAACACGTATATAGATGTAACAGTATGTCCGCAACAAGCCACAACATTATTCTAATGGTTATCTTACGTTCGGGTATAGCATTATGTAACAGAGTATAGTACATTCACGACAGGAAAGACTTAAAAACGAACCTTTGAAATAACACCCCAGGCGTAACATGTCAACTCTTTTTGTCAGTAACTTTTATTCCACAGATATATAACAATGTGAGTTACTTTTAAAGTACTGTATTCGTGAATAAATGAGACTAACTTAGTATCTTCTGTAAATTGTAATATTTATTTCGTATTAAATATGAATTAAGAACAGTGAGAGCAGCGCGTGTTGGTCACGGTCGGTAAGAAATTGTTCACAGTTAAAATATTAGTTTAACCTAGTTTTTTAGTATGCTATTTGTAAATTAAACGTTGCCTATTAAAATATTTAAACATTTAGGTAGCCCCGATGGCAACATATTTCATTTCTACAGTTTAAAATAACAGCGCAAAATATCGTCCATAGGCCGTAGTGACAGTGTTTTTTTTTTTTTATTGACTGAGGAAGCAACTGTCGGCTGGGCGAAGCTTGTCGCGCTCTTTCTCTGTCTCTCACACTCGGGAAGTTTCGAATCGCTAGTAATAGCAAAATTATACATATTTTCAATTGTAGCATATTCCATAATTTTACAGCAAAATAATTTTTTAATTTGTAATTTACAACTGAAAAGAGATTTTAAAGTTTGGATACTTATTTTAATATAATTAGATATGATAGTTTATTTATCACAACGTTGTACCTTTTCCCTAGATGTTTGAAACACAGTCGTGAAATGTGATTTGCTACAATCCCAACAAAGTACTAAGCCCAGTCCGATAATATTCAATAAACCTAATAAACCGCACATAGAAATATGAGCGGAATAATAGTTATCATAGGCTTATTTGTGTGCATTTTCACCTCTATCTTTTTAATTTGTATGATAAAAATAAGTGACACGAGTTGCGTGCTTGAATTTAACGTGCCTTTTTCGTTGGACTGATTGTTTCTTTGTTTTAATATTTATTCCAACTGTGAGGCCATCCTTTTAAAGAAATAAACCAACACATGTCAATAACAAGAGTTAAATACTTCAGTTCTTTACCCCACAGTTGTAAAACACAGTCGTGGCAAAATATTAACGTGCATTACGTGTGTGCTATGCCGTGGAAAACAAATATGTTGATGTAAAATAACCGTACGAACTATCGTCAAGTCGGGCAATTTTAAAAACGTCATGAAACTGACCTAAATATTGTTATAGGCCTAAAATGTGAATATTCGAACGGAATGGTTTATGGAATACGACAGAATTATTTGAAAAGCTGAAAACAGTAAACATGGCATTTGACAGGTATAAAAGTAGAAGTCACATTTCAATGTTTAGGTTTAGATGTAGCGAAAGTATACGAACACATGTACACACGACCACACAATGGAATGTAAACATTGATTTTGACAGATGCTACATGGCAGTCACATGGCATTGTTTGTTTATACTTGGCGGAAGGATACGATACGGGCCTGCAAGTAGATATTTAGCAGGGCTCCGAGAAAGTCCCTTCAGGCGGGAATGGACTATAGTTCCACTCGTGCCCAGGCGTGGCGCTAATGCCTGAGGTGGGCTTGCGTTGCAGCAAAGCAGTCGGGGATGATGGGGGGGGGGGGGGGGAGCAGAAAAACTCGGGTGGCAGACGCGATCAGTACGTTGTCTGTGAACGGCTTTTGAATATTCCGTTCACTTTCCCGAGATTATGTGTGTGCCACCGAGCGAGATGACACAGTGGTTTAACCTTTGGACTCGCATTCGGGAGGGCATTAGTTCAAATCCCGGTCCGGCCATCCTGATTTCGGTTCAAATATGGCATCGGTTTTAGTAACATTTGAAACGTAATATTTTGTATAAGTTAAAATTTATTAGATGTCTCGTTACGTTTTGTATTTTAATTTATGCAATAAATAATGCTGTTATTCTCCATTTACGGAAGCTTAGTATTTAATTATTTCAGTTCTTTTTGACTGGCATTTATTTATGACACGACTTATTTTATGGGAAAATTGTTTTATATTTTCATCTAATTCTTTATCAAAACTTGTATAGTGCGTTATTTATAGCTTTTGGCTTTAATTACGGTCTCACTTTAACAATTTTTAAATTTTTTTTTTTCGTTAGTTTTCAGTTAATTTCGTTTTGAGGTTTGAATCCAGTCAGTCGCCTAGTCGAGGCGTATTTCGCACGTTTGTTTCCATGAAGGCCGGAAGTAAGCTGCAGCATCGTAAATTCTTTAACTTACTTCCTTTTTGTAACTTGTCGTGCGGCTGCGTTTCTGTCATTGCGTTCGCTTGCGCTTTTCTAGATTGATCGTGGATTTATGGCGTGATATTACAACAAAAAAGCATTTCTGATTAATGTCTATTCACAGTAAAGTGAGCAATTTTTAAGGCATTGATGAATTCCTCATTTTAGCCAATTTCTATCTTTACGCCACTTTCAAATATAAACATTGCCATGTGAGAGAGTGTATACATTCCACCACTCCCAAAAGTTAACGCCTGAAGCTGCCATACAATATATTTATTAGTGGTTAATGTATATTGGAAGGGCCTTAAAGTGCTTAGTTTACCGTTGTTGTGTGCACAAGTGAGAGGAGAGCTGTCCACGAGGTTGACGCCTGCCCATGGTCGAGGGCGACGCCCCGCAGGAGAGAGCGCACAGGGGACTGCGAGGTAGGCGCTGACGATGAGCTGACCGGCAGGCCACGGACATTAATAAGGCCGACACCCCCTACCTCTCCAAAGATTCGTAACCTGGTGCGTGTCAGAGGTTGATCGTCCAGCGAGGCTGGAGTGATCCCCGATCAACGAGTCTGCCGAGGCTGGAGCAGTGCCGGGAGGAGACAGTGGATGATCCAGGAGCAGGGTCGAGACCAGGCTTGAGCAAGCCGTCCTTCACCACATCTCCACTACACGAGCCGACGGAGGAGGTCCGGTCGAACCGAGGCTGTCGGTGGTAGGTGATCTTGAGTGCGATACGAATCGGGAAGAGCGCACACTCTGGCTTAAGGCCCCAAACTAAGTACCAAGATCACTACATTAATAGAGAGTTCAATACAACTTTATTTTTTTTATCTCTAGTGTGTGGTATAGTGCGTTATGCCTGCAGGTGTTGTGTTGGATATTTCTCCTGGTTCCCCGTGGCGAGTAAAGTTTATTTCTCCGTAAGTTTCCTTCATGCACTCATTATTTACGATGTTTAATCAATTTCGTGGAACTACCTAGGTTTTTTTTTTTTCAGAGAGAATACGTGTGCACGGATGTACAAGTGTTAGTGCACACATGTAATAAGTTTTCTGCTTCTTTCTTCCCATGGCAGCATCCATACATAATTCCGAGTTTGGGAGGTTAATAAAAATCTCTTCCTTTCACGGAAAGTGATTTCCGACCTTTTCTGCAACCTGAAGACTACAAATTGACTTCAGGACAGCTAAGCTCGTACGGCATATTATTCTCATGTTGAGAACATTGCCAGAAATAATGTATTAGTGGTCTTCCTCAAAACTAAGAAATTTACTGTAACCTGGTTTTTCTTCCTAATTTGATGAATGGTGTTAGCGTAATTTGAATATCGCAAGTGGTACATATATGTAAAGTTTTATCTAGTTCAAACGGAAAAAATAGTTGTATAAATGTTAAACAGATCCCTTGGTTGTAAATTTGTGATATTTAACCCTGTACTAATCTATGATAATTTTTCGTTTTGCAAACTGTTTTTTATATAATGTTAGGAACGTTTTAAGGGTGTTCTAAAAAGTATTAGTATATGGAATTAAAATAAGTAAGAGGTTCCGATTTAATGAGTTTTTACTGAAGTTAATTTAATATTGGTATTTAATTTCAAGAAGTGTTATCTTTTTATGATTAAATGTTGTCAAGTTTAAGAAACAGAAGTATGCAAAAGAAGAAAGTAACTGCATAACACTGAGTCGTCAGTAAGAGGTGTCAACGACGAACTTTCAAGCGATTGAGAACTTCGTCATTTGGTTTTCCGAGTAACTTCTGGTCAGAAATTATCATACATTTTCTGAAGGAGGTACGTCACGAGGAAACGTCACGAGGAATAGCTCCACCTTCGGAAAACACGGGCACCGCTTCAGTTGTTGAGTCGGGGGGTCAACTCCAGGACCGTGAATGAAGGATTTCTGTACCTATGCCGTCATGGAATCGCAGTCGACAGGGAGTTGTGAGGTACCAGATTCGAACCCAGAAGGAGAACCGCAGATCCAGCTGCGAACTACTATTTTTTTTTTCTCATCAAGAGATAAGTCAGCATACACCATATTATTCATGAACCTTTTGCGAAGGCTAATTAATTGTGCGTTTTCGAAAGGTGTTCCTAACAATAAATTTGAGTTCTTTTCTTATTTATGAATGCTTACTAGGTAGAATAATTTTCTTGTAGTATTCTTCCATATCGTTGAATAATATGCCGATTTTAATTTTTATTTCATGTAATATTGACTTTTGCACTTTATATGGAAGAGTCTCATAACCGTGGCAAGTAAATAATAGTAATAATATTATATATATATATATATATATATATATATATATATATATTAATTTTTACATTCCATCATATTATTCTGTTACGCTAGAAAGTTTTATGTTGTGCACATTTGATTTGTCGGAGATTGTGCCATATTCATTGTAACATTTCAGGGTAGTAGCACTGACTGTTACATTGCCGATAACTGTAGTGACGTAAAAAAATTACTATATGCAGTCCATAATTTATTGATTGTGCGTGCAGTAAATTGTATGTTAATTGTAACAGATACATCTTTAGAATAGTCTCTTAATCGTTGGCCTTCTTCAAATTATTTCGTTTATAAAATATCTCTCTTTCTTGAACGCTCGGGTCCCCCCCCCCCCTTTTTTACCACTCCCCGCGTAATTGTAATTATATGAGTGATAGGTTACTAGTAACGTGTTTCTTAATTTCTAAAAGAATTTTTTTAAATGAAAAAAAAATCATAAGAATAAATACTATCACACAACCATAAGTATGTGCTTAATTTCTTCTATACGTACTCCTCTTGATCAGTATTGTTGCAAGTTCGGCTTGCCTTGTTTTGCATTTAATGTATATTTGTGCCCGTGTCCCTCCCGCTGCCCAGCGTTTTCTTTATGGTGGCTTCCAATTTCTTCATGTTTGTAGAGTACGTTTGGCTTTTATAATTTTTGTTTCGGACGATGGGCCACAATTTTACTCGTGCTGTTAGGTGGCCGACTGTGATATGTTTGTGGCCAAGGACTTGTTGGAATGTTTACGAATAATTTTATAATGATGGTGTGGACGGACATTGGGCACAGTACTAACCAAATAATGAATTGACTGTCGTTAACTTTATTAAGCAGTATTTTGACCGTGTTAATCACCATATACATACTACACATAATCCTATGTATACATACTATAAGCATATACATGCTAAATATAATAAATACATACTATATATATAATAAATACAAATATTACATACAGGACCGACAAACTTCGCCACTGTAACACAGTAACGGAGATCCACAGCCTACGTGTATTTTTTTTTTTTTTTTACTAATGACCCCTAGAACACACTGGCGAAGTTTGTCTGTTTCGTCGCAGAACATCCTGTTGAGACACACGCATAGTCTGGTATGCATTTAAGTTCATATACAACGGGTTTCGGAAACATGTAATCCAACTGAGCCAAGGTATTGCTGACGTGAAAGTAATAAATTTGAAATATGACACTCATGGTCCATCTCAAATAACAAGGGCAGTTGAAGCCCTAAAGGCGGAGTTCGAAAATCATATGTGGGATATTATGTTAAGTACTTGCGTTAGAGAAACCAAATTTTGTATACGAATGAATTAAAACCACGCTCTTGGATAAAATGAAGGTATGGTACATAGTACTCATCCCCATCATGTAGGAAAGAGCAGTTTTCACCCTCTTATTGCATAAACTGTTACTTCAAGGTAAAATTGATATACCATCGTATTAAGCCGTACTTCGTAATTGGCCAAAATAAAAATTAACTCTCGTAACTCCCTAGGACCGACCGTTTTCGTGTAAAACGCACACAAACGTTTCAGTTGTAGCAATACTGTGGTCTGGTGGGTAGGCAATACGTCCCGCACCCGGAGGTAAACCATGCTGGCTGTAACACGGCGTCGCATGCAGGGTAATTATCGCCAAGAACAAACAGGCTGCAAACAAATTACAACTAGTAAATGCGCTACACCGACGTTTAGTTGTGTGTGGTGGCAAATTATGAAGCAAGAGAGTAAAATCTAAGATAAAACTTTATGTGCAACTGCCTAACTGTTCTGCAGATACTGTAACCACATTTGATAACAGCTAGTCGAAATGTGTGAATGAATTTGGTCTTGATTTGATGTGATAAGAGAGTAGGGATAATAAATTATGGTGCGAGTAGCGTGAGTAATAAATTTGGTTAGTCACAATGTGTTCAAATATTTTGCATGTATGGTGGTTTGTGTGAGTACAGATAGCACTAATTTGAAAGCACCACAAAACAGACATTTTAGCCATCACAGCTTCTTTTTGGAGAACACAACTTCATACTAGTACTGTTATAAATGCGCACCTCCAACCTCACTGCAGTAGCTGAAGCGGTGCATAAGAGACTGGCGTACCCACACCTGGTGTATCTCGCACCGTAACGCAGGTAGTCTTGACCCTCACTAACAAGTCCTCCTCGGATTCAATGGGTGTGTCGTATACCAATGCCTGGACGAATCCCCACAACCAAAAGTCTAACGAGATAAGGTCCGGCGAGCGTGGTGGCCCTGAAACAGGCCGGCCCCGTCCTATCCAGCGATCGGGATATGCTACGTTTACGTGGTAACCCGCAATTCTCGTGAAATGGGGTGGAGCGCAATCGTGTTTTAGCCACGTCTGTTGTCTGTCAGCGAGCAGAACATTCTCCAGTGAGTAAGGCAACGTGAACTGCAGAAAATACCAACACTGGAAGCCTGTCAAACGGGTAGGCAGGAAATATGGCCCAATAACATTGTCGCCAAGTATCCCAGCCCAAATGTTGATCTAATATCAGTGCTGGGAACTCCTCATTGCAGTTGCATGTTGTTAGTCATTCCATATGTTGCTATTTCGACTATTAAAATACCCCTCCTGTGTGAATGTGGTTTCATCTGTGAACACAAAGAGGAAGAGAGAAACCATTCAAATCTATGCAAGAACCACTGGCAAAAATCTCTAAGAGAGGCATAATCCGCTGGTTGCAATGCTTGCGCCTTTCTCACACTGTACGGTCGCAGCAGCTGTTCATGTAGTACACACCATACTGTCGCATTCTATGCAGCCATTGCGCGTGCGATGGCACGAGTCCTAGTAGAAGGGTCTTTCTCTACACTCCAAAACTGCCTCTTCAAAACATTGCGTTCGAACGCTTGTCCATTGACCTTGTCCACCTCGCCTCCAAAACATGCCCGTTTCTCGTAGTCGCTGTGTGACGTTTCCAAACGTATGAATGCTACGCTGACGCCATGGAGGACATCACTGGCTGTACAAACTTGCAGCTTCCCTACAGTTTCCTCTCGCTTCTTCATACACCAACCCCATGTCGATCATCTCGGAATTAGTGTCGATGCCATGTCCCTTTCTTGGAGTAGTGAAGCTACGCAATTACACGCAGTGAACGTTATTCACTGCTGCTCTGGTATCGAGGTAGGACAGCGACAATGGTGTGGAAGAAGCGGAAGGGGGAAGAATTATAACGTTCAACAACGTGCGTCCACTATTGCACACCCGATTCAGGTAAACAAATCACTGACTGCAGTACGAAGTTCCTGTTTCCCGGTATGATGTCTGTGTATTCATCCCTACCCACACTGAAGCACAACCCGCTAAAACATGTAGTTACAGTAACAGCAGAATACTTACCAAGTAAGGGGTTGTTTCATATTTTTTAAGTCAACGTGCGTAAATTACCACGATATTAGGAATCTCTGAGAGCGCATCACGCACGCAATGGTAAAAATGCTTTACATTTTATCGACGTTTTAAAGCTCAGGTTTTTGCAAGCCCCAAATTGTGCTCAGTCGAAAGTTTATTAACCGTGTAAAATATCTATTTACAGTGGCAATGGTACACCTATCCAATGATATTTCATTGTTGTAATATAAGTCTTCTGGGTACGAAAATTGAGTGTATTGGTGTATAAATGTATTTACAATTATCATACAACAGATACAAACTGCAAATATCTCCACAAATGAATACATAAATTTACAACAAAAAAACTAAACATACTGAGGTCAAGATGTATACCCACAAAGAAAATGGTACAGTCTGAATATGGCCTGTCGAATATCTGGCATAGATAGAACCAACCTTACACAATAAGAGGGGTCAATCTTATCCCATTCCGTTTGAAGGGCAATTTTGAGGTCATTGCGGTTAGATACAGAAAGTTTGCAGATGCATTTTAATACACTCCACGAATTAACAATGGAGACTGTGGAGTAGTATCGTGTACATGGGGGCAATTATAATCCTGTTAGAACATGAAACAATCCCAAAAGCCTAATTTATCTGCGCTCGGTGTCAGTTCTTTCCTCAATATGACCAAATACACATCTTGATCCACAGTACTATCTATGAAATGGAATTTCCCCACACCCGAAGACGTCATACAACCCCATACCATCAGAGACTTGGCCGTGTGTTTCACCTTCGGCCGAAGATGTCCTGCAAGCTATGTCTTTGGCTTACACCAGATACTGGCCTTCCCATCCAATGCACACACATTGAATTTCCTTTCATCGGAAAATATTACTGTTTTCCGGTAGTCAGAAGATTTGTCAGCACGATGTGTGGCAAACTGGAACCCGAGAAGTTTGTTGTTCATGCTGATTTATGGTTTATTGCGCGCTACTCGACCATTGAAGTCCTCTCTACGATGGACTCTTGTCATGGTTTCTGGGCAGGCTTGTTTCCCCAAGACGACGTCTGCTTCCTTGACAAGTTTTGGTACATTTAACGCGGGATTCTTCTTTATTTGACATCGAATTCATCGCTCGCCTAATGCAGTGAAGATTGTTCTGGAACTACGCTTCTTTTAGTTCTCTATTCTACTGTACTAACGAAAGCGATGAACGCTATTTTGCACAGTGGAATGATTATTATTCAAAATTTTGTCGATTTCACGCACAGATTTACCCCTTTGCTAATGCAAAATTGCCAGCTTTCTCACCACCACAGACATCTGACCTCTTTCAAGTTCCATTTTGATCTACGAAAGTTTACTTGAATGTAATGCCTGCCTTCATGCACAGAACTAAGGTATACGTGGTTCAGAATGTGTGAGCCCAACATGGCACGTCTGGTAGCCCAATGGGTGGCACGTATTGGACAGTGTACCATTTTCACTGGCGTTCAATCTGCAGTTTTAGTGTTTTCCATTTTATGCAGATATAATCACAGAAATGATGCGTATCTTTGTAGACCCTAAAAGCTGGATATGTAATGCATTAAATAAACTGGGTAACCGGTAATTTTCCTTTAACAGGAATATTCATTTCCAATCTAATGTTACTTCGTACTAGGTGTACCACTTTGAGAGTCGTCGTATATATTTTTGATTAAAACTGGTTTTATCAATTTTTGTTCAAATTCAAATCAATTTAAATCTGGGTATTTATGTACACAACAATGTTATACCACTCTCACAAATAATATTCCCGGAAATAAGAGCAATCAAATCTAGCTGAGGAATGATAAAGTACTATTAACAATTCCTTTACTTCCTGAGAGCAAATACACTAGTACATACATGTGTATCTCTAATGTTAGTAATGAAATATTTTCACCCACTTCCATTCCCGATAATTTTTTTGGAATCAATAAATAATAGGCCACAGCTAGTAAACACGGTAAAATATTACCACTTTCGGGGGGGGAGGGGGGAATAATGCTTGCGCTCTAACACGGCCTAAAAAGTTGACGTCATGAAAATGTAAATGATGGCAAACAACGCATCCATAACAACTATCTTAATCAAATACGGACTTAATATTTAAATTATACGTGGGGCGAAAAAAGTTACACATCTTTCACAGTCTCTGTTATTCCAGGGTACGTTCAACAAGTTCAAATTCACTACCCGTATTAACGTCATTTAGTTTGAAAAAAAGCATGAAGATGTGAACACTCTTTGAATCAATACATCTAACAACATATTAGAGCAAACACTTTTCAATCCAAACCCCACTTTGAATTCTTGTTCGAATCCAATTCACACTAGCTAGGTAGTGACCGAGAGGAGTTGGGCAGTGGTTACACAGAGGACTCTCATTCTGAAGTAATCCTATTCGACTCCCGATATAGCTATTCTAATTTCAGCTTTCCGTGGTTTTCCAAAATCACTCCTCATTCGATAATGTCGTCACGTTTAGCGCGGAAAATGATAACAAAATAGCAAGTATAAAATAGAGCTGACATAGCTTTTCTTATCGCGCTTACAACTGCATCACATGATAAATGTTTCAGAATGAAGTCAGTAGTGTAGAGTGTTGCGGGCTGTGTTTAACCGTATTACACAGTTACGGTCAAATTAAAGGAGAGAGGATTTAGAAGCGTGTCGAGTGTAAGCGGTGGGTCGTGAGTTTCTGAAACTGGGTAGAGAACGTTTTAAATATCGCACGCTCTGTGCGCTGCGAATTTACGATACCAGCTCGCTCATACAGAGCAGTAACTGTGACCCAGCTGGGGTAAATAGTCTGTTTACCACCTTTACACTTTTATTTAAACCTTTGAAAAATACCTCATGTATGGTATGTTTGTTTCCTGAATAAATCATATCGCAAATGTATTATACTTTCGCTAGCATTAATGTATCTTGTTTTTTAATTAAATAAAACTGTCACTGTAAACTAAACCATACATTTAATCCGTTATAACTACGCTTTAAAGGCAAAGAGAAAATATACAGGTTGGTAATGGCTGGTAAACTGTGGTTCATGATAAAGTGAGCACTTTCGAAATCAACCTTTGCAATAAAATTTTTGCCCGTAAATTCATATTTTTTAACCTAAGAAATGTCCTCGAAATATTCAGTTAAGTCTGCAGCAAACTACGAACAGTAGTTGCTTAATTAACATCCAATAGAAAAGTTAAATATTTTGTCATCCGCAATTCAGTTCACGTTTGCTGTATGGAAATAAGAATAACGTTTGGCGTGACACGTTTATGTTTAACTCTTCGCCTGGCTTACGCAACATTCAAGTTAACTGGTTCAGCTTTTTTTTCCCCTGTCCCCACACACGTGTGAGCACAACAGCGGTTCACGACCAACTCCTGAAAGTATTCGCTAACGTGATGAACACACGTGACGAGGTAGTGTTTGTTACTGCTTTCTTCGGTACTTCGACACAGGTTATTGTCCCGAAAATTGTTGAAATTCGCAATGTCCTTCGTGGGCGGACGCTCGCTGGCGACGCTGTAAGGGCCCTGGACAATAATTTGTTAATAAATTTGTACCGGCTCGCTTGGGTAGATTCGCTACGCACACTCTTCACGATTAAAGATTTTCTCGAGTTTGTGACCACGTGTTTGGCAAGTAGGTCGTTATCTTTCGCAGTGGCAAAACTCAGCACAGTTCATTACGAGGCGCCAACACCCATGCGTACGCAAGATTTCCACCTACGGTTTACTTTTCTCCAGCGATATACGGCCCCCGACCGAACTACTGATATACAACTTCGTGCTTAGAGGCCCAATCACGTAGACGTTCTAATTATTACAACATGCAAAAAAACTAAATAACTGCATATTAATATATAATTATATAAGTATCAAAAATTAAGGACGACTCCCATAACGAACAAGAAACGACAGCATGATGACAAAACAGAAAAGTAAAGGCAAAAAAGCAGTTGTGTGAGGAAGGGTGAATCATTTTGAAACAGAGGCCCATTCCCGTCATCATAATTGAACAGACAGGACGAAACTATTGCGTGCACATCTCTTCCCTTTCCATTTTGCACTCTATATCCAACACGAATTAACACGTTCTCTGACCACAGAAGACTCCTTGAATCGACATCCACTCATGAATGAAAAATATTCTGGGCGTTTTTAAAGTTCGCAATGGAAACAAAATGAACACGTTAGGTACAACAAAGTTAAATGTTTTCTAGCAATACCGATTTAACCTATGTAGTCTCCTTTCACACGGCTTGGTTGCGGCCCGCGCCAGCATAAAGGTGGGTTGACAATTGTAAAATTTCGAATTAATAAATATACGTAACCCACAGTTCAGGCACAAAAATTTTCGATTCCCAATGCACAAAAATTAAGTTAAGCCAATGAAAATTCGCGACAAGCCTGACCTGTTACATTTGGTTGATAACTATTCCCAACATAACCTCGTATAACAAACCATATAAGAAACATATAATATTGTTACAATTTTCTATCTTCTCTCAAAGTCAGTGGGTTAACCAAAGTTTAAGGGATTGAGGTCTTGATTAAAGAAAATAGTTCATTATAGTTTCCTAATTTTAATTACAATAAATTTCTCTCGACTCAACATATGACAAATTGATATCACTTGCTGTTTAAAATTTAATGACATCAATCAATTCAATTTATAATTACCTCGAAGTAATAAAATAATTATAATTCAGTCGCAACATACAGTGTATCAAAACCTAATCCATTATTTTACAAGTTATGTGTCCACAAGTAGTAGGCGCGTGATTGTTCTATTTCACTTTTGAGTAAACGGATTAGCAATTTGATTTTCAGATTTATCCTTAATCCGATCAAAAAATATTAATTCTCTAATCTTAATCCGATATCAATGAGACGAAATTTGATTAATTCAATTAAATTAATGGGATGAATGAATCAGCCTTTTTTAAATTTTTTAATTGTGTGAATTGATAAGTGTATCTTTTGGTGGAAGAGTGTGCTAAGGGTCTTTATATTTGGGGGGGGGGGTGGGGGCAGCATGATAGGTCCTCACCCTTGGAGCTCTGGTGTTGTACTGAAGCGTGATGTGTTGGGGATGGGGTGTACATAGGTATTGTGTACTATTAATTTTCAATGGTATTCAGGAGTTCCTGCCCATTTACCGTCTGGCAGGCGACTGAGGGATAAAACTCGCAGAGATATCCGATTATAGAATGAGGCTATGGCGGAGTTCGTAAATATCCATTATTTGGTTGAAAAATCAATGAAACGAAAGGAGGTGAATACGATTTACGTCCACAATGTGATTTTACTAATCCCTCTTGTATGTTAGGAATATCATTTATGACAAACAGGAGATATTAAGTGTCGGAAATGAAAAATACGAACAGAATAAGATTGACACCCAAATACAAGACTGTTTCCAAATCCAATTAAAACGAACACAACTATGTGACTATCACAAATCGATTAAAATTTTGTTTGCGATGCACATACTAGATGAAACAACGAAATTAAAAAATATATATGAACTATTTCCCTACAAAATAAATTACACGAATCCATTTCTAACTAATCTCAAATACAAATTAAAAACGAATTACAGAGCCCACCTATCCTAGTATTATAAAGAATGCAACTAATTAAAAGAACTATATATACGACGAAATTCAAAACACCACTTTTCAGAATATGCACGTACCTCACGATGTTACATGTGTTTAATACAGGTTCGTTCGGTTGGGAGGCTGCTGTAGGGATGTGTCCAGTATAGCATTTGCGGCGAATTATAAGCCGTGCGAGGTGTTGGGAGCAGTCAGAGACAACGTCGACTAAGGTTATGGCGGAGTTCGGAAATGTGATTTTAGTAACCCATCCTATGAATAACCAATTCCCTATCAATCTAGTTTTAATGATTTATTATTATTATTCACGAACAATTTAATCACTTCTCCCTAAACATTAAAAGTTTCAAATGAAATTTAAAAAATGGAAATAAGTTCTGAATCTCACAGAAAAACACTTACCCCTTTTCCAAGATTTAAAAATAAATAATTTTTTTAACACATCTCCCATCGAAGCTTAGCGAGACTCACATCGTGTGAATGACCTAATACTCAACACTTTATCCAGACGTAGGATATTTTTAAAAAATAATTCGCCGCAAGTAATACACTGTACTCATGCCTGCAACGACTATCCGACCGAACGGACGTGTTTTTAAGTCATTTAATGTTGTAAGGTACGTGTGTAATAATGTTGTGATAAGCTTCCATTGAAAATATAAACTGGTAAATTCGTAAACAGGGATAAATAATGTTTGAGTTGTGACAATGTTTAGTTATTTTAATGTCTAGGAGTTTGTTATTTCCGACATAACCTCCGTCTATAATCAAACGTCGGCCGAAGCAGACAGGTTCTGTTTGCTACAAACACCTCGCTCAGCTTATAATTCACCGCAAATGCTATACTGGACACATCCCTACAGCAGCCTCCCAACCGAACGAACCTGTATTAAACACATGTAACATCGTGAGGTACGTGCATATTCTGAAAAGTTGTGTTTTGAATTTCGTCGTATATATAATTCTTTTAATTCGTTGCATTCTTTATAATACTAGGATAGGTGGGCTCTGTAATTCGTTTTTAATTTGTATTTGAGATTAGTTAGAAATGGATTCGTGTAATTTATTTTGTAGGGAAATAGTAGTTCATATATATTTTTAAATTTCGTTGTTTCATCTAGTATGTGCATCGCAAACAAAATTTTAATCGATTTGTGATAGTCACATAGTTGTGTTCGTTTTAATTGGATTTGGAAACAGTCTTGTATTTGGGTGTCAATCTTATTCTTTTCGTATTTTTCATTTCCGACACTTAATATCTCCTGTTTGTCATAAATGATATTCCTAACATACAGGGAGGGTTAGTAAAATCACATTGTGGATGTAAATCGTACTCACCTTTTCGTTTGATTTTCCAACAAATCAATTGTTATTTACGAAATTCGCCATCACACAATATTTATATACACCCCTTCCCCAACACATCACACCTCAGTGCAATGTCAGAGCTCCAAGGGCGAGTACCTACCATGACGTTCCCACACAAAAAAATAAATGTAGACCCTTAACACACTCTTGCACCAAAAGACTCAATTCATACAAAATTCAAAAATTAAAAAAGTAATTTAATTCAATTTATTTGATAAGTCAATCAAATTTCATCCGATTAATTTTATCGGTTTAATAGTAACAGTATAAAGATTTTATCGGATTAAGGATTAATCCGAACAATCAATTTGATATCAAATTGTTAATATCATTAATCAAAAGTAAAATAGAACAATCACGTCCCTACTACTTCCATATTTGACAGTTCCAATATTTACAAAAAAAGTTATCACATTATGTTCAGTCCCATCTCAGTTTAGTCAAAGTATCACCAGTCCGCAACGTTCTAGAGTTCTCCAAGCGCCCTCGCGCACAGTAGCCTTCGCTCGTTGAGATTTACGCCCTCTCGTCCATTCCACCACGAACAGCTCGTCTACCATAGCCTCGCAATCTCCGGTCGTCGTCCGTCTTCTTCACCGATGTCCCGATAAGCACACTCAGCCAGAAGACCTCTACTACGACTGCCGACCGTTTGACCGCTGCAATATTTATAGGGTCGTAGGTCATCGCCCAGAAATTTCTCTAAATGCCGCATTGCGCCGAGGGTCCTATTTCCCAGAATATTCTTGCGCATCATCTTTGCTTGTTGGCTTCTCCAGCAGTGCTGAGGGAGGGGCTGTGACGCCAGCTACCTCCCTGTTAGTCATTCCCCGGCTGCACAGCACGGATGCTACGAAGCAGCGAGTAGGTTTGTCTGGGGAGGGGAGAGTCGAGGTGAGTTCCCCCCTCCCTTTCCAAGGGAGGGGCCGCGCCTAACGGGAGCTCGCGACCTGTGCGAGCTGCAGCACAATACCTCAAAAGACATTTTCTGGTGGGGAGGTTTTTAATTGTGAACTTAATTATCAAATATAATCATTAACATACACACGGCACTTTAATATTCTTATGCTTAGAATACTG
This sequence comes from Dryococelus australis, assembly GCA_029891345.1. Lineage (NCBI taxonomy): Eukaryota > Metazoa > Arthropoda > Insecta > Phasmatodea > Phasmatidae > Dryococelus > Dryococelus australis. The sequence continues at coordinate 88,766,056 of CM057001.1, read as the reverse complement.
TACATAAGAGTTTCCCGCTAACACCACTGGCAGTTCTGTTCTGATGACTGCCGCCACACGTTGTCCTTTTGTTTTCTCCGTGTACTATAACCTCTCTAGGTGTCTGCTGTGCCACCAGTACGTCTGTGATAGTTATGGTGGTGTGTATCTATCATCCTGTTGAACAATAGACTTCCCAACGAGGGAAAATTGTTGGCGCCCGATTAATTGGTGCATCCGTGACAACTATCGCACATCTACTAGGGGTATCGAGAGTTATTCTATCTAGTGTTATGGCAGCACACAGAGTTCAAAGTAAATCAATGTCTGCCAAAAACAATAAAGAAAACAAACGTACATATAGGCAGGATGGCATTAAATAGGATTGTTACCTCCAGTGAGAAGACCACCGCCACGAAAGTGAAGTGTCTAGACAACTTGGAGTCGACGAAAACAGTACGACGGGAACTGATAAACAAAACATCCATGGTAGAACTGCTATTGCCAAACCTCTTGTAAACCAGGTGAGTGCAAAAAAGAGGTTTCAGTGGTGCAAGGAGCACAAAACCTGGACTACCGGCCAATGGAAACTTACAATCCAGAGTATTTTCTTCCAACCAAGCATGGGGGAGGTTCTGCATGATATTTACGGTCATATCGTGGTTTTCAATGGGTCCTACCGTCACAGTGAAAGGAAAGGTAACTGGTAGGGTCTATGAAACCATTTTAGGTTACGAAGTTCGTTCAATGGCGCAGGCATTATTCCCAGCAGGATATAACATATTCCAAGACGATAATGCCCCTAACTCGCATGGCTGGAAATGTCCAAAAATGGTTTGATAAGCATTATAATGCAGTGCAATAATTTGAATATTATCGAGCCAGTGTGGTCTATGTTGGAAAAAAAAAAGGGCCCATTACCCACCTCCTGAATCTCTCATGGAATTGGAGCAGTTTATATTTGGAGAGTGATGCAAAATCCTATTGACCACCATTCAGGATTTATATGCAACGACCCCAGGGGGATTCAGGATGTGTTGGATGCTAAAGTTGGCCCTAAGCCATATTAAGTGCCTGTTCTTATTATTTGGCCCCATGTGTACATTCGGGCGCGGGTTGCTTCCGCTCTGTGTGAAAAGGAGGCTACGCCGTGCAGTGGACGAATCTAAATCGATAGACGCTGCCAAATTTCTTCGCCAAAGCAATAGCCAAACACAGAGACTCGGTAACAGCCTCTCGAAACTACTGTGTAGGTCGTATTGAGTCAACATCTGAAGTGAATGTGTTTCTTACTTCAGGAGGCGGAGTGGAGGCAGGACAAGAGACGAAAACGGAAATGGAGAGAGCAAAACAACTGTAGCGTCAGTTCTGTAGCGCTGTATTTGGCTTCTGCAAATTACAAAACTGATTTTTTGCAGTCATAAAATACAAGCCTGTATATGCACTACAGTATATTCGCAATGTTTTCACACTTTTTGGGACAAACCTTTGAAAAATCGCATTACTTATGAATTACTTATGACGCATTTAATTGTTTCCTAAATAAGTAATATTTATCACAAGCACGTCATACTTCTTTTAGCATAAAAGAATTGGTTAAATGTAACCGTTACTTATATTTTATTAAAAGGTTATAATATTTAATTTATCATTAATATGAATTAAAACTGAGGCAAAGGTGTGTTTGTAATATCTAGAAAGAAATATTTCTTGCGCAGAATATTAAGCTGAGTGAGCACAAATACGGTGAGTTGTCCCTTTGGTGTAATTTTCTAGACAGGCATTGTTTGCATGAGGCGGAGGTATAACCGGAAAGTAGAACTTTAGTAGGACTACAAAAAATGTTGGAAGCAACCACGAATGGGCTATACGATTTGATACTTGGCACTCCAAACCACAACACCAGAAGTAGGCTGTAGTTGGAGTCTACACCCTAGATTATGGATGCTCCGGGAAAACAAGCAAGAATGCTCACATTTCGCCACGGCGAGAAATCTCGCACTTTACTACTGCACTCTGACAAACTGTATACTCTATTCACTGTTACTTCCGACTTTTCTGAAACCTTGCCAAAGTTCTACTTCTATAATATTCCTCAGTCTCTTGCAAACAAAACGTAACCTAGTCTAGAATATTACACCAAAGGGACTATAATATACGCCGCGCACTAAGTGTAAGAATATTTTTAATAATGACAATTTCTTACCGCAGGCATTACCAACTCTCTGTTCTGATTCGTATTAACTATGATTAAACTGTTATAATTTATAGATAAAATATCATTAAAAGTTCAAATTAACCAAAACGAATAGTTTTACGTTAACACAAGTATGCGACGTTTGTGACATAAAATATTTAGAAAACCAAACACGTCCTACGTGTGATTTTTCATAGGTCTGTTTCAAAAAACAAAGTTATAAAGAAATAAATCCAGACTACTCAGAAGTCAAAAAGCAAGTCTTCAGTTAAGTGTAAGAGTATAATTATAAATCCATACTCTCACGTCGTGCCGTTTAAGACACTTTACATATAGAGGAGGTATAGGGGGAAAATCTAACTAAAGTAGGTATCTATGTACTAAATTTCATTCATTTCAGTTCAAGGCCATATAAACTACATCGCTGTGACACCCCATTATAGACATACGAATGGACTTATTATTAGCATACTGTGTCCCATTGCTGAGCAAAGGTCTCCACCCTATGCGTCCCATTTGTGACTGGCTTAAGCCAGACTTAGAATTTAGTAGTGACATAAAATTGCAAAAATTTTTTTCCCCTATACTTCCCCTATATGTAAAGTGTCTTAAACGGCACGGCGTGTGAGTACGGCTTTATAATTATCCTCTTACACTTAACTGAAGACTTGCTTTTTTTTACTTTTGAGTAGTCTTATTTTAATATTATGCCGAGGCATTATTTTCTCTACTGTGTCGCGAAATTAAAACAATATTTTAAAATTTTAAAAACGAACACTAAACTTTACAACAAATGGCAATAATTAAAAATATGAATAGTAATAGGAAATATGGTAAATATAAGATAGTGGACATTCTTCTGCCCTAGCAAGATGTGCTTGGCAGTCGTCTGGTTATGATAGCGGGATTATGGTAGGAAACACAAAATATTTTGATGTTCAAATCCCCAAACACATTATTTTTTTTTTTTTTTTTTTTTTTTTTTTTCTATATTATAGTCCTGGCAACTCTGATACTTCGGAACTTATATTATTTTCCTCCAAAGCACTTAGCACAAACCACAAATATCAGTTGGAGATTTTACAGATAGTTCCATGGAATTCGTGGAGAGTTCCTTTCATACAAAACACACTCAAACATATAGAAATATATATGATACTATACTTCTAGTCCTATTTCCCAAATATTTTTAACATATTTACTTAGATCTTGGTAGCCATTAGAAATAATACTTATGTTGCATCAAACTATGATAAGACGAGCAACTAATATAATCTTACATAATCCATCTGTTTTCGAGGTAAGTTTTATAATTTTCTGTATTATTTTCCACCCGTTCATTTGTGTCAGAACAGTACATCACCACTTTAGAATAATTGTATTTTCCAGTGCATTGTATCTAAATGATGGCAACGATGTAAGGCGTGCGCCATTTTTACAAGTACAAGGAGAGGTTAACGGGATGGGATTCGTTTAGGGGTAGGTCAAGGCCTCTAGTAACTTTCAGAGTGCTCGTAGCTGTAAACAGTATGCAAAGAACTCGCTAATCGTTTAAAAATCTCGTTTTCCTGCCAGAACAAAACGCGCACCGTGTGTAGCGCGCATTTCCATCGCAAAAGTGACGAATAACAACCTAAGTACAACAATGCACATATTACATATTGTAGAATACGTTTAGAAAATTCACAATTCTTGTATGACTTATCATGTAGCAAAACGATTTGTCGGTGGGGGGGGGGGGGCAACGTTAAAAGGCGTTATGCAGTAAGTCTAATGCTGTACAAAAGTATCAAACTTATTTAATATAAAATATACGAGCCTGCAAAACAAAAAACAGTGAAATTTTCAAACGGGCGAAATTTACAGTCATGCACACAAGTGTTCACATATTTTAGCTGGAGGAGAAATATTACCGATCTGTACAGCAAGACGTTTCTTTGTAAGCTATTAATATTTATTCTTTAAAGTTTTTATACATGACGACAAAGAAAATGCCACATTTAGAATCTCAAATAGATATATTGGCTCAACAAATGTATTTGAGACTGGATAAAAGTGATCACATAGCATCAAAACAATATACACTTACCAGAAAATAAACCGTTGTTGATGCATATATAGTAAGCAGTCCGCAATACATTTGACATTGAATGTAAAATAAAGAGACTTATTTCAGTTTGAATTTTCCACCATTCTTCCAAAGCGAGTCTTTTAGTCTAGTCTTTGCTTTCATATTTTCTTATTTTTGTTTCATATTTGCTACCAATATTCTCTATTGAGTTACAATCGTGGGACTGGAGTAGGATTTAGCGTGCGTGTATGTGTGAATGAGGGGAAGGGGGAAATTATTATTACGTTAAACGTGACAGCAACGCCAAACAATACAGCAGAGGTTGTCCAAGACGCAACTTTCTCTTTAGTATTGCTGCGGCTGGCCGCTGCAAAGCTGCAAGCTGAGGCAAGACAGAGCGACCTCGGCCAGCCGAGCCGTTGTTATAGCAAACAAATTCCAAGGGAGTGAACGCGAGGTCAGGAAGGGAGTACACAGAGTGAGTCATCAGCTCTACGACAAACGGCGAGAGGACGTTGCTTGCAAAATTTCATTTATAAAATGTCTAACAACGAACACCAGGAAACCCTTGTGAAGATGGGGTTACAATTATGAACTTTATTTAATTACACTGAAACCATGTGATATTAAGGGATGAATTTCAGTAGGCATGCCAAACAATTCAGTCACTGTAACATGCAAGTACCCATGTTGACCTACCGCGCATACCTTGCATAGTAAAATGGGGGTTGCCACCACTTTAAATAGTAAAAAAAAAAAAGGGTCCTCATACATCGTTACGAAAATTATGATCACGGCCTATGAATTACCATTGCAAGAAGTAAAAAAATATCCTCTTGATAAGAAAACCTCGGACGAATGGTTCGCAAGAAAACAGACCTCCAAGATATTAAATACCACGTAATGCTTATGAAGCATTTAATAGCACTCAAAAAGTCTCGCTTCGCAGAGGATGCATGATCGATAAATGTGCGACAAGTATTGTTTTTTCCGTACCTGCAGTAAAGTGTAACGGTACTGCCCACTAGTTGTAATAATTAGGGTACTTTAACTATGGAAGATGCAAGCCATATACTTGTTGAGGGTGTGTTTGTGGCGACCAGCCTTAGTATAGCGGGGCAGTTTGCGTGGATGTTCTGTTTAATTGTGCTAAAGTAGAATTCTAGGCTGCAGCTTAATATTACGTTTTTACATTTTGTTTGGCATTTGGCTCGCACGATCGGAATTTCAATATGTATATTGAATGGCGGTTTTGAGCACTATTTTTGCAAGTTTTGATGCTGCCCGTTTGACTGTGTAGCTCATGTCCACAACATCAGGCTTCAGTAATTAACGTTTTTGTAAAGTTTTCATAAGAGGTTATCACTCTAAAGGACTGATGTACCGCGTACCTCTCAGTGGAAAAATCTTTTAGGATCTATTTAATATGTATTTTGTGTTGTCCCGCGGGCTTCATAGGGCGTGATGTCGCTGCTCCGAGTCAGTCAATTTTTACCTACTAGGGTTAAATTGGTAAGAAAACTCGATTAGTAGCTGAAATCATCATAGTGGTTAACGAGTAATGATTAATGATAATTTGTCATTTTGTTACTATTTTAGATAAGGACGCTGTAACTCAGAATTTTGGTACTTGCTCGAATTCATTTCCCCAGTTTAATAAAACGTGGGTGTTTTAAAGTTACTGTACAGATGATTTATATTGCGAGGAATTAGGGCTGTGATATATGCAGTATACGCATAAAATCTGTATATTAAAATTTTTTTGTGGAACGCGTATACATTTTAATTACAGTCAATAGAAATGGTTGGAACGTGTTTCCGGCGAGGTGCCTCGTTTGTTGATAGAACTTGACCTTGGATGCAATGCAGCAGCGTGTTAATTGACCTAGCACAACGCAAGAATTTTTATCCGTCTTGATTAAGGCGACTGTAGAGCTTTACCTCTTAGTTGGAGTGCTTGCTGAGGTGATGGTATTATGTAATTTGTTTGACCGGATTTAAAAAAATGAGCCTTTCTATAAAGAAGCAAACTGAGTAGCTTCATTACTGCACTTTTGTAATTCAGTTTTGCTATGCTGTTTATAAAGCTTTTCTATGGTGTTTTAAATAAATATTTTTTGCCAGGCTGGTTATAGCACTGTGGAACTTGATGAAAGTAGAGTACTTTAAAAAGTATGTACGGAGTCACCTTGAATTTGTTTATGTTTATACTTATACTTATACTTTATACTTATAATAACTATATGTTTTTTGAGTACTGTTCTGTTATTTGTCTCTGTGATGATGCCAGCACATTTGTACTTAATTTAGATAAATTATGTAACTTTTGCTTTGTAGAATTGCTTAATATTTCTTAATCATTTTTCTCTGTTTTGTTTCAAAAACTTTTTTGGTAAAGAGCCTTATGTCTTTGACTGCTTTATTTTTTCTTTTTGATAGATTCAAGATTAAGAATTTGGTCATAAATTATTGTGGGTTACCACAATTTGTTTCAACTCCTGCACAATTCGGATTTTGTATGGATGGAAGTTTAATTACTGGTGGAGTATTCGGTTGACGATAGTTCGACTGAGGTTCAGAAAGTCGAGGGCTCCTTACAACCGAAGCCCGAACAGTTTCAATATTCCCTGCGTCTCCTCGAAATTCTCAACCCACGTTTTGATTGTATGGCACAGTGGAACACGATCATGACGTCCTAAATTGCAGTAGCGCCAAAATTCCCTGCGCGTAGCAGTCGAACTGTCCCGTTTTTGTTAAACGTCTTCACGGCAAATGCGCTTAGTGAACCGCTCCACCGAGTTACAATTACAAACAGCACGGTCATCTCTGCCTCAACGTCACTGCCACGAGGTGCTGCCAACTGTCCATAGCTGCCATTACGAGTTTCGAAATTCGCATTTTCCTTATCCACCTTTCATATGAATATCAGAAATATATTATATCCAATAATTACAGATTGTTTACAATAGATCGAAGTGTGTGAACAAAAACAGTTTAGGTGCCTTATTAGTCTTATGCTGGACGCACTCTCCCCCTTTTAGTGGTTTCGCTAATGCCTCCCCCTTCCAAAGGGATTCCACCAACGAGATTGCGACATGAGTACTTCTGACTCAAAGACTCCGGTTTCTCATTCCACGCACCTAAAATGTGATGTGGGAAGGGCGGGGGGGAGGGGGTGTTCCTCCCTCCGGCAACGCACATATCTTATGCATGCCGCGGCCGGAATAGACTAGCAATCGCACCGCATTCACAATTCATCACGCCAACGCTCCTTGCACTTCCTGTCCGCGCAGAAATAATTAACTCCGCGCCACAAAGATCCTCCATCCTTCGCCAGCGACGGGCCGAGGGGTTAATTCACACGACTTGCCGGAGAATTAGTTTATCACGGGGCCAAATTGCCTTCAAGCTTTTCGCGTCAGGCAGGCGGGCGGTAGACCAGCGGAAATTATACACCAGGGTCTCCACCCTCCAAGATTTGAAATGCCACAAGGAAACCCGAATACAGAGTAGGAAACACGACTGTTTCCAGGCAGTTAATTTCGTGCGCGAAATACAAAAAAAACCCTACCTGTGAACAGCTGTCACTAACGTATCCAAAATTTTATGAAATTTGAAACAACGCGAAAAGACACTTCGAAGAGCGGACCGCGCTGAACAGAAAATAACATTTTAGGTCTGACTTTCTTGAAGTTAGAACAGTTCCCTCCTATATTCCCAAAAGGGATAAAGTTCAATTTTAGCTTTCTAAACAGAATTCTTTTTCGTCCTGTTCGACCAGTTCTATTTCAGGACAGCATTATTTATACATAAAGGCGGAAAGAGCGCTCGCTCGCTCCCCCCCCCCCCCCTTCCCCGTAACCGTAACTTTCTACCTCCTACTTCCTTCACCCACGACCAACAAATGTTTCACACTCCGTATTTTTCACGAGATTGAAGCACTTTCGCCGTCTCTTTTACAAGCTCTCGCTTCTTTCTTCTTTTCAAATGTTTTTAGTTCCGGCTATTTCTTTCGTTACACTAATCAAAAGAAAAAGAAAATAAGGTCTTATGGTCTGACTTTAGTTTCTTGTATCATTAATAAATAACTTCCGTACATGCCAAAAACAACAGTGGCTTGATAGATAAATGTGTTATGTCTACATTTTCAGGATGATGAAGCTGTTCGATCACGCGCCTCTCATAATTCTGGTGTATCATCCACACTTTCAAACATGTTTCTAAAAACAATTTTTCCAAACATTTTGTAGAATTTTTCATTAGTTTCCTATGCTTTTTGAATGTTTGCAAACTGTCCGCAAACTGTCCGGAAGCTGTTTTTCAAACAAAAAAATAACAATTAGGAAAAAATACTCGGGTTTATTTGGAGTAACAATGTTGCATGTTTTATGTGTTTGCACGTCTGGACGCGTTCGGCAACTAGGTGTGAGAAACAAGTCAAACTGGACATCAGTCAGTTCAGGTTCCTCAACTGTAGAAGATGCTAATAACCATTGTGTGTAATATATTGATAGTTGTCCCTAATCGATCATTCTATTAAAATGAGTGTGTGGACACGCGATAAAACAGCGAAACTCATTGAGGATTACCTACCAATTCTGTGGGATACATAACTAATTTCGAATATAAAAATCGCCTTCGCCAAGGTAGGTGTGCCACATAATTCTTAACAAAATGTAGTAGTGGAAGCTACTCCTGGCAACATCTATAGACAAAACTGCAGCGTCAATACAACACAGTTTATAAATAGGGTTTGTAAAGCATGGTTTTAGTGTTTCGGAAACAGTTTACAGGCACTAAACTGCTTGGAAACTTCATGAAACTGTTTTCAGACTTTTTATCAAAGTGTAGACGAGACTTAAACATTACAGACCCAACTCAATGTGTGTGTGTAGACGTGAATTTTAAAGTAAAATTATAACCTGTGCAACTTACATTTCGAACTTCAAAATGGACCTTCGAATAAAGAAATCCCAGCATCACAAACCAATACGTTTCAATATTCAAATATCGAAGCAGATTTTTAAAAGTATAGACAAAAATGTTGCATAATTGTTCCGAACTACAGTTATATTAGTCATGAATACGATATTACTAATGTCCAACTAAATAATTAGAATTTAATTATAATTAAAGGCTAAGTTTGTACACTACAAACTATAATTTATTAAAAATGTTATTTCATTCAACTCTCCCTCGCCCCTCCCCAAACTGAATGTCACTTTTCCTAGCGATTCCTGTAGACACGAAATTCTCGCAAAAGGGTACTTTAAAATTTGAAAGTTAAACTCACTAAGAAAAAACTTATGGCTTACTGCACTGCACGAGGTTAAGAAGAAAGTAAAAATATACATCGTCCCCGTTTTCAACTTTAATAACTGAAGTAGCGTATTAACGTTCAGACACTTTCAGCTTTATCCGTTTAAATTTTCAACCAGCAGAAATCGAATGGATCAAGAGTGAGTGGAGCGTGAGCGTGAGAGTGGAGCGTGAGCGTGAGAGTGAGTGGAGCGTGAGAGTGAGTGGAGTGGAGCGTGAGTGGAGTGGAGCGTGAGTGGAGTGGAGCGTGAGAGTGAGTGGAGCGTGAGAGTGAGTGGAGCGTGAGAGTGAGTGGAGCGTGAGAGTGAGTGGAGCGTGAGAGTGAGTGGAGCGTGAGAGTGAGTGGAGCGTGAGAGTGAGTGGAGCGTGAGCGGAGCGTGTGTGTGTAGCGTGTGTGTGTGCGCGCGTGGAGCGTGTGTGCGCGCGTGGAGCGTGTGTGCGCGCGTGGAGCGTGTGTTGCGCGCGTGGAGCGTGTGTGTGCGCGCGCGCGCGCGCAAAGTGGTTCAGCTTAAGATAGCCACTTCTGGAAAATCGAATCCCTGCCCATCACAGTACGAGTAGCTCTATAAAAGTTTTAATAGAAGCGTAATTGTTTAATGAAATTGGTTTATTTCTGTTTTACAAGCGAGACAGTGTGTTCCTGTCAGTTTTTCTGTCTCCAATTTGGATTACACAGTGTTATGGCATAATATTTTGTCTGCATCCTGAACACGTTTTCTTGCATTCTCAGCAAATGTCAGGACTTTGGTGAGTAGCAGAATAATCTTGTTCCTGCAGCTGACGGGATGGAATCGCAGAAGATTCTAATTCGGCTCGGAGTGCTCTTACCAGCAAACACTGCTGCTTTACGGGTTGCAGCCTGCAATAACGCAGGGGATTATGTTGCACGCCAAGAAGTGTCCTTCCTGGTTGCATGTGATTTGCGGAGAATTATGTAAGGCATAGATTATTCTGGATCCATCTTTGCTACGCTACTACGGCGGCCACGACTGCTCAATCCCTCTGCCGTGATGACTGCCTCCTTGCAGGAATTTCCCTCCTTTTAGACATAAGGGGCTCAGCACTGGGACGCATTTAGCTCCCGTCCCACCTCTGACGTACACTTAATACGAAAAAAAAACCGAGACATACAAATCCCCTCTACTAGTTTTTCTTTACCCACTAATAGAGTATGGTTCCTACCTATGTCTACTGTAGCATTTTATATTCATGCATGAAAAAATTTTGAATTATTTCCTGTCGAGAAGGGTTTTACAGTGTCTATGCCGGTTTCCTTCTTTTCCTTCTTTGTTGTAGTAGTTTAGCTATAAGTACAACAAGGGAGATTGTCATGGCCCCAATTGCGGCCATGGCAGTCCAATCCCTTGCTGCTGCGATGCATGTCTACTTGCACGATTTCCTTCCCTTTTAGACGTAAAGGACCTAGCACTGATACGTACTTAACTGCCGTCCCTACTGCGGGCTCACACCTACCACTTAGTTTTAGAGTAGGTTAGAAACAAAACTGCGAGACATACCACTCTGGTAACCTGGAGGTCTTCTGATCAACGTAGTTCAACAGGTTATGGCGGAATCCGTACTTTGATAGGTAATCGTCCCCGGAACACCCCGTAGCCGAAAGCGCACATCAAACACTGGGTAGGCCTACTAAGGTCAGGGATGGAGGTAAGGTCATATCGACCAGATACTCCATCCAACCTGTCTCAGACTGGGACACCAGGCACAAGTTGTCCGGGGGCGAGAGACCTCCTGGCGAGAGAGGGAGACTTCGTCCGGTAGGTGCGGCGGGTCAGACACTGTAGGCGAGAGGCCGTGCTTCCCCTACGCTGTGGGCAGCGAGATGCTACTAGAGTTCAACATTTTCTAAGAGGAATTGAGACTTAATCGTCCTGTAGGGAAGAACTGGGCTACAGCAGCTAATGTGGAAATAACTCGCACGCTCTCGCTCTTAGAAAGGAAGGCCTCGTGGGCACGTTATGATATGAGTAACCTCTCAGGATAGTAGTGTCAGGGTGGTTCTGGGACACGAAGGAGGCTGTGAAGTCTAGAATTACAGAGACAACAGGCTTTTTGGAGTTGAGTTAAGGAAACAGAGGTGTACGAAAGCTGTGAAACAATCTAGCACTACCAACATAGCAAGGTGTTTGGTGGGGAGCGTATTCCTGGCTCTGTACCGATTAGTTGATGTGGTCCATCAGTGAAGCACTACCCACATCGTGTCAGATGAGGCTAGTGTTCTCGACTTCAAGCCTATTGTGTGGACGCTTAAATCAACACACGTAATGCACTACCTTGCAATATCAGGTGTCAGAAGAGGGGAGTACCCTCGGCTCCAGACTGACTGGAGTGATCAAGGGGCTATGCGAAGCATTGCACATCATTACATAGTATAAAAGGAAATTTCTGGCGCGCGTCTGTCGGTCTGTATGACTGCGCTAATATCGAGAACCACTGAACGGATTTGTATGTGGGTTTTACTGTTATGATCATTTATCGAGGAAGGTTTGTGTGTATTAAACATTGCCGTAGCACTTTTAGGAGCTGAGAATTAACGGTATTAGTGAATCAAGTGGGCAAAAATGAGCTATTTTACTGCTTTCTAAGCATGCCCTACCAAAATTGCAGGGCCGATTGTTATAATTCTTTCATTGTTAGCAAGCTAAATTTTCCCACATAGCTATAGACATATCAAGTGGGGCACAGAGGCCCAGTGGGTAGAGTAATTTCAAGTGAAGCCGCAGTGGATCAGTGACTAAAGCGATCCCAGTAAGTGGCTAGAGCGATTCCAATTTTCAAAATAAATCATTGCCCAACGACGCGGGCGAGGGTACAGCTAGTTAGACAACAAAAAGGAATGAATTAGCACTTTTGGAAGTATATAATAACCTTGAACCAATTATACTATATAAGCAAATTGTTAAAATGAAGGATTAAAGTGGCTCGTATCTGCCGGCACATACTTTTCTCAGGAATTCGGACAGGGACTGAAAATCACAAAGGAGCAAGTGACATTTCTCCAATTTTAGTAGTTAGAAACTGTTTGCTTGTGGTAACGACTATTTTTCTTACATGGTCACAAACTATACCAATATTTCGAGGTAAGGAATGATAGAGCAGGAGGGAAAAAGAAAATTCTTAGGAAAAAAAGGAAAATCCAAGATGGCCACTGCTGACAAGGGATTAAAACAGGCTGTTTCAGTGTTACTCATACAAGATGGCCGCCAGCTCTTCCCCTCGTCCCCAGCCCCTGCATGTGAAGGAACATTTTATCAACTACTCATGCATAATTAATTTTTACGTTAAAGGGAAAATTTTACTTGTTTGTGAGGCACTAAATGCAAAATGACTCAATGGAAAGCTACGAATTAAAAATAATCGTAATCAATATCACAATAAAAATTTTACATTTAGTTTTTATTGATCAGTCAATACCAGTAAGTAACAGTCGGGGCGCATAAAATAAATTTCACATGCTAAGAAACATGAGCTTCAAGTCACACGCACATAAAAGTTCAGTGGTTGCTTGGTAGTTTTTTGTTGCCCATAAATATTGCCATTATGATTCCGAGACAATATTTCGGTACAAATTTTGAGGATGAAAGAACTGTGTTGTGATAAGTTACGTACGCGTGGAAAGGATGGTTATGTAAAGAGGTGATCGTAATCTTCACTGAGTAACACTGGCTTCTTGTATAGAGCGAAATCCACAACTTTTCGTACAGTGCAGTTGCCATTCCAGAGCACATATGAAACAATGGAATCCTTTTACGCTTTTCAGACTTTGCTTTATTTTTGCTACAGCGAGATGAAGTAGTTTTCGTGATCAGGAAAGCACTTTACAGGAAACTAGGCTACATTATCACTAAATAATCAAAACCTTTCAGGGGGAAAAATTGAACTTTTTTTTTTTTTCCTTTTACCTAACATATTCCATTATCATAGAAGAAAGAAGGAAGAGCAATATGGCAGGAGCGCGCTGTCGACCCATTTCAGCTATCTATAAACATTAATACACAAACTTTTAGTATAAAATAGTGTCATCTCACTACTTGCTACCTTAAGCATTTTCGTCCAGGTCCTCTGAAAATTTAAACAGGCGAGGGAACCAAGTTTCAACGTGTACGTACTCGTGTTTTTTTCCTGCAAGAACTCGCAATTCGCAAGATGAGATGGTTTGAAAATTCCTTCTGCGTTTGGGGGGACGTGTGTTTTTCCAGATGGTGGTTTCAACAAAACTAAATACAGGCTAAACGAGTGTAAACAATTTAAATTTACTGTAGATTAGAAAAGAAAGCATCCCATGACTCAGCAGCAAAACTAACATACTGTATGTGTGGAAACAATCCGTCACTGTATGTGCATGAGCGCACACTCTCGCTTCTTTGCCTCGAAAACTAACATATCTATAAGTCATACACCTGCGACACAGCACCTTTGAACTTCCTTCCAACGTGAAACGTGAGCTGCGTCAACAACTTCAGGTAACATGTTCTACAAGAGAGATCATCAATTTACATAAATCGTGTGCTCATATTTTATATAAATACAGAGTGTCCTTGGATGTATGGGATGTATGTTGCGAACTTTGAGAGGGGATTCCTCATGGAAAATGAGACCAGAACCTAATACAACTCGTAGCCTTAAGTAACCAAAATGGAGGGTATGCGCTCCTTAAGCAAAAAAGTTTTGTAAGGAATTAAATTTCCATAATTCGTTAACTACGCAAGATTAAACAATAGATTAGTAGATCAATTTAGTTCATAAAAATCAAAAAACTCCAAAAAAATTGTTTATAAAATCAATTACCTTCATAAATCAAATCGGGATTGCCAAATCGTGATTGCCAAGGAAACATTTTAACCCATACATTTTCTCATGTTTTGATGCTTAAACTCATGTACGCATTAACAGGGTCGCTTTTGTAAAACACGACAACGCCAACCGTACTAAGACATGAGGGCGCCAATTGCATGGGTAGGCAACAGTTCCTGCTGCCATTTGTCTCACGGAAAAATGCAGCAAAAAAAAATAAGAGCTGCAACCGTCATTAGCGCTTCGCCAGAAAAACGACCATCACAACAGAGTATTATCCATTTTTTAATTTCCAAGACAACGAAGAAACATTATCTTCCATCACTTCGAGCATAAAGTTGGGGTCTAGAACTGTAATAACTGGATGAACTAGGAACATGCTATAAACACAAGGGAAAAATAGAACAAACATAATTACGGGTGTTGTTTCATTACTATTTTTCACAGCGATCAAAGCGTAATACTTCGTTTTTGAAAAAAAAAAAAAAAAAAAAAAATTGTTATGCCATGAGCAAATACACGTATGAATAGTTTGATATCTCTAACATTTACATGTAGGATATTTACGTCTTCTACAAATCATACTTTGGGAAACTATGTGGCCTTTTGCGTAGTAATAGAAATCGATATGGACTGCTATAGTGTAAAAAACAAGATGTGGCAACGACGTTCACATGAGCTATTTATTTCCACGGTGTTTTGGCTTCACAGCTATACCACAGATACGATATACTGTACCATCGAGTCCCTCAAATTAAATGTATACAATGTAACACGTTGGCAGGAGAACAAGAGTGGGGTTGTGGGGCACTCGACAGCAAGGTCATTAGTGTCCACAAGAGGTTGAAGATTAAAAAACATTAAGAACCTCCACAGGAGGCAAAAACCAAATTAGGGTAAAAAAGGATAAAACCCTCCATGGGAGGCAAAACACCAAAAGGCAGTTAAAAAAAAGTAAAAACCTCCAAAGAGGCAAAGGGACAGACACAAAAACAACAAACTAAACAGGATAAAATACCCCAGACAAGCAACACCACAAGAACGAAATAACAAATCACAACACATTAAAAATACCCATCGCACGTAAACATGAGAGTACGCCGTTCACAGACGTACCCCCATCACATAGCATTCGCCGTAGGTCGTCGGCAAGGTTAGAAGTGCGACGAGTCTGGTTATACCTGCGACATTCTAACAAAATGTTCCGCACAATTTAAAAAAAATGCCACAGGCATCAACACACAGGAGGGGGTTCATCACGAAGCAGGAATGTGTGTGTGAGACAAGTGTGCCTGATACGAAGGCGAGAATGCACATCTTCCCTGCGCGTGCACGAAACAGGACGAGCGCAAACAGGCAAGTTAGAGATGGCCCGTAACTTGTTGGACAGCAGAAGAGAAATCCATTCCTGCTTCCAAGCATGTCAGACAAGGCGATGGACTGCATGCAGCACATCGCACACAAGGATAAGAGGATCACAAGTTGTAAGGCTGCATGCCCCTTTAGCCGCCATATCTGCTACTTCATTCCCCACGATGCCCGCATGGCCTGGAACCCACAGGAAGACTACGTGAACACCAATCCACACAGCCCCGCCAGCTTCTCCGGGATCATTCAAAGAAGCAGATAAGGTGTGGAGCCAGATTGAATGGCTGTCAAGGCACTCATTGAATGGGATCACACAAGGCATTTATGGTAAAACTTTCTATTGATAAAACACAGTACCTTTAAGTTAGCAAAAAGCTCTAACGTTAAAATACTGCACGATGGATGAAGTCCAAAAAGATACAGAGAAGCACCAATCACAAAGGCGCACCCAGTTCAGAGATCCAATTTGTGACCACCTGTAAAACAGCAAATAAAACCACCGAACACAAATGAAACAAGTTCAACAAAAATGCCCTTGTAAACAAAAGGAAGAGTGGTCATCGAAGAAAATTCCGCTAGATCGAGGCGCACCTCAACCTGTGTCAGCTACGGCTGCTCATGGCGACGCGAAGGCAACTTACACAAAGGCAAATGGCAAATCATACCTCTTCAGGGTATATGCAAAGCGGACAGATGCCGGCTGAGGAGAACCTGGCTTTGCGGAGTGCATCCGTTGATTGGGTGGACTGAGAAAAGCAATGTGGTGAAGGTGTAAAGAGTCCAAAACGCACCTGCATTCCATAGAAAAGCAGAAGTTGGTCACGCCTGTAATGGGAGGAGATTCTCCAGCCACAGCACAGACTGAAAACTGGGGTTGTGCAAAAAGCTCCAGTCGCAATGCGAATACCAGCACGGTGAACACTCGCTAACGATTTAAGCATAGATGGCCTAGCAGAAGAATAAACGACACTGTCATAGTCTACTTTGCTACAGACGAGGCACGATACATCCAAAGAAGGGTGACTGCCAGCGCCCCAATCACTACCACACAGTTTTCTACAGATTCAAGTCCCTTACACAGCGAGACTTCAGGAACTGAATATTACTCCTCCATTAGAGTTTACTGTCAAACATGAAGCCTAGAAACTGGACGGTATTAGAAACAGGCAAAACAGAGCCGTACAAAAGCACCTCGAGAGAACGAAATACACCACATCTTCTCCAGAAATGGCCCACCTGTGTCTTAGCGGTGGAAAAGTGTAATCCACAGCTGTCTGCCCAGTTGTAAGGCGGTGAATGGCAAGCTGGACCAGACGTTCTGCCATACACAGATATGCAGCACGGCAGAAGATAGTAAAGTCGTCAACATACAGTGCACATTCCACATCTAACATCATACACAATGCCATTGCAGCGTCGATGTGAGCTCAATCAAGTTGGCAGGACAGATCTAGGCCAGCCTTTACTCTGCAGTACCTGTGCTAATCAAGTTCCCATATCCTGTTGAACACAAAAATAGCTTCCGCAAACACGATTCGTCACTTCTTCCGAATCAGGTTAACGATAAATTAAAGCTTAACGAACACAGCAGTTTAAAAGTCACTGACAACTGTTGCTGAAATTAAGGCCCAACCTATGAATTACAAAATGGGAACTAATATATTCTTACAAGCAGCAACATGAGGTAGCGCAGCTTGTGGATGTAAAAGTTTAGAAACTTTACACACACTTTTAGACCTTAATACAAATTTAATTTATAAAATTAACAGAGTTTTTATATTTGTATTACAAGTCTTGAAAATGTAGATGTAAGTAATTAGGTACTTATTATTCAAAACAAAGCATACTCAATATGCACTGTTACATACGCCTAGGCAGGCCCAATTCGTGAAGGATGGACATTACATAAGCTAAATTTGCTTCATGATTTATTTACAATACTACAAAAATATGCAGTAATAGCTTTAGCAAGGTATCATCACACGCTGTATTTGAGTCCTCGGTGCAAATAAATCATATATTACACTAACGAATTAATTAAATCATTACTATAAATAAAAATTACAGTTCAATTATCTCGATTGGAGTAAATCAAAGTGCCTGTCTCTCGGGGACTCTCACTTTTGATCCGAAGTCTATATGGATTAATAACATTACAGCACCCGTACAGAATCACCCTACTACGACTATCAGCTTAGGGTGCACAGATCGCTATCTTCCACTCACCAAAGTCGTTCACGCGCTCTCATGAATTCCTTCAGCAGGGAAAAGTATTTATACTAGTGCTAATCCTTCCTGTATAATTCCCCACTTACAAACGCCCAAAAATGATTTAACCCGGCGTCGAGAGGTTTCTGAACACATGAGGCAGTCCCAGACCTGGGGTATCATGGTCTCTGCCAGATGCGAGATGTCAATCGCAGGACGTGTTATAGAGTTACGTAGCGTCGCTCCCTTGCACCAAAACCTTCCAAGCTGAACTATTATCCTTGCAGTCGCATGAGTCACGTAAGATGCTAACAGGCGACCGAGGACGCGCGTTGTGTAGAACGGGGAGGTGGAGTGAGCGGACCGCTGGGTCACAATAGTACGCAAGCATTTGGAGAGTCGGCACAACTTTCGAGCCGCGTAATGAAAGCTATTATGCTCCACAGGTATTCCAAACATACATATGAGCTGATGTGTGGTATCATTACAGCCTAACACTAACATGCATGCAAATATAAATAAACACCAACCGGAAAAGAGAGGGATGAAATAGTATAAATTTCAATTGCATCTCTTCGCTGACAATGCTGAAAAAATAAGTAAATTAGGTATGTATAACATCCTACTTACTACTTTACAGTTCTGTAACACTGTGTGGTTTAGTACACACATTGAATGAAAACTTTTACATTTTGTTAAGTTTATATACACAGTTTAATGACGATGTAGAAATGTCACAAACCAACCCTAAAAACACGTAAATTTCAAGATTGTTACTAAAATTCTTATTCGCATGGTATGCACACACTGTAAAAAATTCAATCTTTAATTTTGAAACAAACCCTTTCCAGGGATGTAAATGGATTTATGAATATGTAAAAAAGATCTGATAGACTGGTAAACACGTAGTCCAATATCTCCACAGTGCGAGCCACCACCTCTCAAAAATAATAATTCCAAGTGATACCTGAAGGGTCAGTCAAAAAATCTCACGAAAACAACCTGCATTTTTATAGTTTAAGTCGTTATGTAATTATCCAGAGAAAAAAAAACAGATTATATCTAGTACGCCAAAGCTTCTGTTCATGGCACTAATATGAGTGGTTCGACCAGCGGCGCGGCACTACTCAAGCCTGCGGCAAATGGAATTTAAAATCGATTTTCCATAGCATCGCACGATCTGCTCAGTCGATCGTCAGCGTGGGCAGCAAGGTGATGCTCGAACAAACAATCCCTTAGGCCTGCCTGCCTATATATTTTGGAAATAGTTGCACAATATATACCATCTGTGAATTCTTAACACTGAGTGGTAGCAACGTAATATTATGTCGTCCGAGTTTGAAAGAATTATATGGAGTTTACCGTAATAGTGCGATGTCCGAATTCCATAAAGACTTAAGCGTCGTAATTTTGCCTCTCCTCCAGCAGTTTTTATGACGTTCACTGCAACGTAACACCACATCGGCAGCACTCAGTGTTATTAAAGGCTGTTCACAATCAAGAGAGCACTAAAGAAGAAATTAACCTTAGAAAAAAGTCGCTGCCCCTGCATGCATATATTTATATGAACTCTGAGCGATATTCGCCCAGTAAAGTTGGTAACGATGGATGGAAGGTAGTTAGTTCCATATCTTACCGCCGAAGGTGTTGGGTAACAATTTGTCTTAAATTAAATTATTTCTTTCGCTGCCTGTTTTTTTAATGCATCGAAGTGTAAAAATGAGAATATTTGTTACGTGTTTATTGTTTCTAATAATATCACAGTTTCACTTGCCCTGCGCATGAATAAAGTGATTAGGTTTACGACAGTGTTAATATTACATAAGGGGGAAGAATAAACAACGTGCATACAAGCAGATCTTAAGCAGGGTTTTCGAAAGTGCTCATTTTACCGTGAATAGCCTATACTCAAATGTACACTATGTTACGTCGAAAATAACATTTCACTCTGACACTGACAAGTCGCCATCATATTGGCTGATAGCTGCCCAGTAATAAACTTTGTACAATATGGTGTAGCGTACGGTGTATTGTAAACCAAAAGGACGATGGTAAGTAACTGTTGTTCACGGCAAAGTGAACACTTCAGAAAGCCGTGCTTAAGATTTAATTTTCTCATTTGTATCCTCTCGCCACATGTAAAATTTGCATTGCCACGAACCTTATGACATTATGTGCAGGTTTTGTGAAAAAATGAAATTTTGGGAAACTGAATGTGTTACTAATTATAATTAGCCAATTCGTGCTATAAAATGGACTTGGAACTACTTTACTTAATCAGTTACCAACTTAACTAGGCGTGCGCATGTCACTGTGTACAGCAACATATACGCAGTTAAGTGGTTTTTTTTTTAAGATAGATTTCAAAAGTGCTCTCTTTATCGTGAATAGCCTATATGAATAAAGAAACGGGAATATTGACCATGCTGCTATAGATGTAAGCGACTTACTTCTGTTTATTCTTGAACTTTCTTACGCACTTTAAGTGTTAAGATAACCCTACATCGCAAGCTGTCAAAAATTAACGAACAACAAATTCAACGCCGGTGGTGTAGTGCGCAATATGATATAAGTTATCTCGAATTCATAGTACCGCGTTCCAATGTTCGCACGCCGAGAGGCATTACATTAAGGAAGGACGTTGTTTTTCAAACAGCGAAAGCCACTGGGATATTACAAATTTCACTAAATTAGAAGTTTGTAAAACCGCTAAAAAATAACAGGTCAATTTGAAGATACAATTAAAGTATAATCGGGTCACGGTAACTTCACACTTTTCTGAAGTCCTGCCAAGTTCTACTTCCAGGATATTCTTCCGCCTCGATCAAACTAAGCTTAACTACGTCTAAATTACACCAAAGAAGAACGCGCCGAATTCGTGTGCACTCAGTTCTTATGATATTTTACTTGGGAACTATTTCTTACTAGGCGCTACCAACACACACATTTTCTCTCCGTTTTAATTCATATTATAAATTAATTCTAATTTATACATAAAACACAAGTAAAACTTCAATTTAACGAGAAATAATAGACTTATGTTAACAGAGGTACAAAACGCTTGTGATACGTGACATTGAGGAAATAACTAAACGCGTCATACATGGAGTAATTTTTCTAAGGTTTGATTCAAAAAGTGTGAAGAAACCGCGAACAGACTATAGTAGTTACTTTGAAAGTATGGATTCTGTACAGACGCAGAAAGTTTTAAATAGACAGGAGTCGACATTCTACTTATAGCCAGCAGGCTACGAGTTACAGGTTCCCAGGCAAGTGAGCTCCCTGTTCCATAACCGCAGTACACCGAAGGACTAGACGAGGGCGAAAGCTTTCTCCCTTCCCCGACTTCTCAAGATGCTATGAGACGGGACAAAAATAAAGATAAAAAAAAGTCTTCCCGCAGCCAGCGGTGTATGGGAACGGGTGATTGATGAAGCCAGTCGAGCCTCCGGCTCGTGGTATGTCTGGATTAATGTGGCGGTGGGACGGCCGCAGCAGCTAGACACAACCCGCCGGCGTTGATTCTCTCTCCACGTCCTACCCCTACAGTTATCTCGAATATACACAGGCTGCCACGCCAGCGATTCCACAATTGGTGAAAGACACGTATAAGGCTGTTGACTTGACAGGGCGCTTTTGAAACCAGCTTTTGGAAAATGTTATACGCTGTTCACGGTAAAATGACCCTTTTGGGAGCCCTGTTTAAGATCTACTTGTATGCACGTTGTGTATTCCTCCGCCTTATGTAAAATTAGCTTTGCTATGGGCCTTATCACTTTATTCGTGTGCGTCAAGTGAACTTTTAAAATTATTATAAACGAGCGACACAGTAGACCTACAATTTTAAAATGTGTGTGATTTCTACTACTTTTGTATGGAAGTTAGGTTTTAAACTGCCTAGTTAGAGGTACCGTGTCACAATTTATTAAACATGTTGACTACCGTGCAATGCCGTCTATTCCATTGCACAGATTTATTTCCAACTATCTCTCAGCTTTTACGTTGTTTATTTCTGCACGTATGTGCAGCATAAATATGGCCGACGTGTATTCACTTGTCACTGTTGGTAAATTAATGTTATTTACTAAAATGGCGACCCAGCATCTGTAACAAGATAGTTTCAAATATAACTCCCATAAGAAAGTGGTCTAATTACAAACATTTTAAAATTGAAAGATCTACTGTGCCCGCCATGTAAATATACGCTTTTCCTTTAATATTATAGTATCGTAATGACGTAGCGCATTTTTAGTTGCAATCTGTGTCGAATGAGACAACCTTCGCTGAAAAATAAGTGAAATGTGCGCTGACTGTAGCTCGCGCGACTGATCTGCGTATCCATAAAGAAAAAAATATTGAAACAAGTTTGTTTCTCACACTGGAGAAAAAACTGACCACTAACACGCCACCACAAAACACAATTCAGCAATTAAAATGTGTGTCAAACTCGTCCAGGATTTCGAACTGAATTATCTATAATTTCAATAGCAAAGAACTTGGGAACGTTTGGGAACATTTTAACAAATCGTGACGTCATAACGAATGTTTTACATAAATTTAAAATCACCGAATTGAATTCGAAATCAGCAAATTAATTTTGCGCAGACCTACAATCACATTTTCACATTTCGCCTTCACCCTCCACCCCACCATTTTTTTTTTTTTTTTGCTCTCGTGGTTGTTTTGCCCACCAGATGAATAAATTTTCATCAGTGTCCCACCGCTGTCCCAACAAGCAATCAGACTCCCAGCACATTTCCTAGGCACCGACACACACACATCCTGCCTGGACGGCGCGTTACAAATGGGAAAATGGTTGGGGGGGGGGGGGCATGCAGCACGGAGCGCCACCAGACGGATAAAAGTGGATGGAGATTCAGCGACAACGCCGGCGAGCCAGTTATGTAAATTATGACGCGACGTGGAGGTGACGGCGCTGATTTACGTAGCCGGCGTTATGGCCAGCTCGCGAAATCACGACATGCAGAGAGCCAGTCTTGTTTTTCCGGAGTTTTCGACCGCCCGCAAACTAGAATTCTGAAGCAATCCGTTGATTACGAACGGCAAAAATTTTCAGTCGAAACTCTGAAGGAAGGGGTGAGACGAATGACGATGATACGTATTGCTATAGGCTGTTCACGGTAAAGTGAACACTTTTGAGGCCCTAGTTACCATTTCCTTTCAGCCATTTTTTATCCTTTAAACCACATTTTAAAATAAATATTGCCATATAAGTAATAAACGCAGTGTGTATATTCCACTGCACTCAGAAGTTAATGCCTACGGCTAAAATAGAATATATTTATTGGCCATCATCCCAAATGAGAGGGCTTTCAAAAGTGATCAATTTACCGTGAATAGCCTATAGGTGGCGCCGAGTCACCAAGTACCACAACGAACTACGTCGTACAGGTATTTCTAATGTCGTAAAGCTCCAAGCCACTCCATCGAAATTATACTCCAAATATTGAATAACATCAAGAAACATGCTTCAAAACATGAGTTCGGCGTAGCCGTCAGTTGAAAATTTTATTACCTTCTACTTTTCTTTTACCTCCAGCAAACTTAATGTTCAAGACCAATCGGCCGTTTCAAAATGTAAGAGTAACGTGTACAACAAATATTCTCTAAATGTCTGAAACAGCAGAGGTTACTCCAAGTGTGCTGCCAGGGAGATTTCCCCCCTTAAAGAATAATAATGCATATTTTTTTCTTAAAAAGGGAAATGCGAGGAATTTAATATTAATACAGTGCTTTTCCAAAGTGTTGCGTTTGCTGTAATACATAAGCTGTTTCAGTTACACTATGTACTGTAATAAAATTACTCTCTTTGTGTAGCTTGGTTCGTTGCTACGTCCTCCTGACATACTATTGAAACGATATTGATTAAATTTCCGCATAAATTAGGTCTTTAACAAAACAATTTTAAATATTCCAGCAGTATCTATAGGGCAAAATTATACTATAACAGAGAGGTGAGCAGCAGAAATTAAATAATGGGAGTTTTTCAATTTCTTTCTATCACGGATAAGTTTGTGCGGCTATCATTGTTAGATTGTCTTACTTTGCGTACTTTAATTTACACTGCTAAAAGTTTTATGTTTAAAAATAACTTATACCCATTGAACTTGTATTGTTAGTTTCGGATATTTAAACTAAATAAATCCCCAGTATTATTACTCTAGGTATCATTTATAAGAAACTTAAATCTTTACAAATGATGTGGTGTCGCATTAGCTTTCAATCGTACGTGTTTATATACCAAATCTCCAAAATCTCAAGCTCAATAAAATAAAGTTGCCCTTCAGCAAAAAGTTTAGTTCGCAACACTGCCACGGAAAAAAATTCCAAGAGCAAAGAGTAGACAGACATAAACGCAAACGTTAATATAGCCCCATTTTACTACGTGCACACTCCTCCGCGTTATTTAACCCTACACATTATTTCTTATTTTACCCACAGGCATAACAGAAAGTGTACTACTTTCTATAACAAAATAACGAACAGAAGTTTATACCTGCATGTTACCTAAAGTATAACCAGAAAAATTAAAAACAGCACAACCAACTCACAACTGGCAGGCAGATTAGCATTAAAATGATGTGCAAGTTTTTGATGAATCCAAAAAATCTGAAGAATTAGGGCATCATTTTTTCTTAAGTGAAATCTCGCAGGACAAGTTTAAGCCATTTATTAACACGCAAGGAGAAAATTATTAAAATACTTCCTTTACTATCACGCTCATGTAACTTTGTACACATTTTCACCATTTGAAATTCAAACGTCGAAAAAAAAAATAGTATTTTTGTGTGCGTAGATTATTTGCGATAAATCAAATTGTGTAGATAAATCAATAGATGTAGCATATAAAACTGGTCGACCAGACTAAAATTAAATTTGCGTTTTTATACTAGGCAACCTAATGCTAGAAAAAAGGCTTCTATCTAAAATCCACGTTAAATACAGTAATATGTCATAAAAAAGTTTAAAAATATATATAACAGTTATATTTCAACAATAGACTTAAGGGCCAAGTGCATTACGCTAGTCAATGAGCTTAACACGCCACGACAAGAAGACTATGGAAATATGCAACACACAGTAAAAACGCCAGTGTTTCATTGTGTTCGCCGTCTTCAGAGTTGTTTGACGAGTTTGATATTATTACTACTTGCATTAGGTATCAACTTATACAAATATAAGTTTTACAATTCCTTACATTTTCTGAAACGTGCAAGGCTTGTGGTAGTTACTCGAGTGTCCGCCATCTTGTCTGCGCTCTTATGTGTGGCCGAGGCCGTGTCGGAAATGACAAATTGTTGTTTTGTAATTTCTTTAGTTTAAATTCGGAAGTTGCCGACAGTCACTTGTTTAGCACTAGCGGCAACTCATTTTTACATTAACGTGAAAAATATTTTTAACCTAAATTTAGAGCTTAAAACGGACGTAATAATTCTACAATTATCGTTGGATTACTGCGAATACGTTAATAAATGAGAAAACAAATTATGCAATAACAACATTAAAAAATTTGGTTGCCAAATATATAAATAAAGCACAACACTTTTTTACTTTTAAAACATGCCTAGTGTATTTTATGAATAGTTATCTTTAAAAAAAAATGATTTATGCATTGGCGCATGTGTTTTGAAGGTAAAAAACAACATGGCGCTGATTTTTTTCATTTTGTATTTTTGATAACATCCGCAAAATACGAAATTCTAGATACAAAATTACCAAATACGTCACCATTTTTGTATCCAAATCGGATCACGTGAACATTTTGTCAACAAAATCTGCCATTTCGGACACGGCCTGAAATAGAACACTATCAACAAATAGACAGAACCCTATGGAGAGTGTATAAGTGTTATGCATACAGAAACACTAAACGTGAGCACAAAATGGAAGCGTAAATTGCAAACTATCTTGCATTAAGTAACGCTGGCTAACGACTAATTGCAAACGGTCATGGCGCTCCTATACACGGCAACTGAAACGTGTCATTTCATACAAATGTATTCAAACCTGGACGTAAAGAGGTAGTCAGGTGGGCGTTCCGAGAGTTCGCATCAGCCAAGTTACGGCGTTCAGACATCAGTGTTCCGGTCACTAGAGCGTGCGAGGACAACATTACTCCCTGCACCAGAATCACATCAAATATAGGTTGTTCCCGATAAAATTAGCACTTTTGAAAACCCTGCTTAAGATCTACTTGCATGCACGTTGTGAATTTTTCCGCCATATGTAAAATTAACATTGCCGTGGGCCTCTTCACTACATTCATGCGACGGTTAACAAACTGTAAGATTATTAGAAAGATAAATATTTTACAAATTTTCTATTTCTTGCATTTATATAAGTAAAAAATAACCAAAAGGCTAAACAAATCATTTCAGTATTTACGAAAGTTCACCTAACACCTTTAATTCAACGTTATACCAAGGAACTAGTTTCGTTCGGTCGTTACCAACTTTGTTGGGCGCATTAAATTAGTGTACCCGTTAAAATATACTCAGGGACAGAAGCATTTCTTCAAAGGTTGATTTTAAAAGTGCTCACTTTACTGTGAACAGGCTATACTAACATGTGAACACAGTTATTCATTTCTCCTCTCTTCCCGTTGTGAATTCCTCTACCTTCTGCGGAGTGTTAATTTTAACACTGTCGTGGGGCTAATAACCAATACCCATGAGTATCATATGCCGATGCGCGGAAGTTAGAAACTTTGTTACCATTCTGTTAGAAGTCTAAAACTGCTGTATGTAAAACAAGAGAGCTCAACTTTGTTGCCTCTCACTTAAGACCTTTCGTAAGAAGTTTACGCCTTTAATAAAGTACTCTGCCCTACATATATACTCGACATTTGTACCGTACATTTGCGGGTAAGAAACCAAAAAAATTACAATGTTTAGAAATGACCAGTGAAGCCTCATCGTAAGAGCAGAAACTAGTTTAAAAAAGGCAGCAAGTAAAAATTTAAAGGGTGGACTAAACATTGTATTTTCTGTAAAGAAAATTTTCAACGCAGTAAAAATGAGTAGTTATTAAAAGCTGACCGAATCAAAGGTGGTTACACTGGAGACAAAAACTTATTTTACATGGTCGCGTCAATAATTTTTAACGGACAACTGAGCGTCTTCCTGAAACCTGGTGTAAGGTCATTTGTGGGAGGATATAAACACTCTTTATGTGAAACGTCGGTCGTGAGATTCCAGCAAAGCCCTGGCATCGACCAGGCATGCGGATTGCCTCCCCTCCCTACGTGCTTGCCCACCTATATTCAGCCTTGAGCACGCCAGGTCGTGCAAGGCACGAACAGCGGACTGGAGCGAGCTGCGGCCCCTGTGGTGCGGCCTGCCGAGAACTGCACACGTGCATCACCAACCACACCGTATGGTTACTACTCGACAACTCAAGTGAAACCCCGAGAAGTGTGTCAGACTAGCTATTTCTCCTGTATAAAGGTGAGGGGGTCCTTCACAGGCCTCGCTCTTTGTTTTGAACGCAACAGCTTTAAGATCGTGCAGACAGTTCTATAGAAACCTCCTACAAGCTGATCACATGCAAACTGAAAACTTTTCTATAACCTGTTCCAATAACAATCGACACGAATAGCGTAACCACAAGTGGGAAGAGACATACAAGCGGAATCGGGGAATGTGCCTGAAGCAAGAAAAAAATTTGCTATAATTCTTCTTAGTTCTCGGTGATAGGAACATGCTATGTTGAGAAACCGGCTACGGCATCCGTACCACCACGCCCTCCGCCCGGTAACTCGACGTGTGTTACACTTAAGCAGACAACAGCGTTCAGTCGCGAGATATTTAGTGGAGCAGTACTGTTCCGATAGCCGGGTATAGTCTGTTCGCGACTTCTTCACACTTTTTGAATCAAACCTTTGAAAACCTATCCCCATGTAAGACGTGTTTAGTTATTTCCAACATATGCCATATATCACAAGCGTATACCTCTCTTAACATTAAAGTATCTTATTTTTCGTTAAATAGAAGTTTAACCTATGTATTTTATTTATAAATTACAGTATTTCATTTATAATAAATGTGAATAAAAACAGTAAGAAAATGTGTTTGTTGGTAGCGCCTATAAGAAATCGTTCTCGTGCATAGTATCATTACAACAGAGTGCGCACGAATTCGGTGCATAGTCCTTCGGTGTAATTTTCTAGACTTGGTTAAACTTAGTTTGCATGAGACGAGACAGAAGAATACCCTGGCAGGAGAACTTCAGAAGGGCTTCATAAAAGTTAAAGGTACAGTGAATGGACTATACATACAAACATGCACGGAAACTTTACATGTTCTTCCCATCGTACCCTCAGTATAATCAGCAGTTCTTAGTTCAATACAATAGGATTTTGAAATCAAACCTGCGATTGAAACGCTGCGAGCGGATCGCGCTTACTCGCTAGGGAGAATGTTCTTTTCAATGCAAAAGTTCACATTTCCTCCATTTTCTTCTGTTTAACTGCTTTGATTTAACTCAGTTCCAGAAAGATTGACCGCTGTCATACTGGATTTGTCGGTATTTCGTTGCATCCTGCTGTGGCCTTATAAATTATGTATAGCGTTTTATAAACTGACCGGGCACGATACATACGTTGGTACAATTTGTACAGTCTGTATTGTTTGGCTGCTGTTGCTATTTCAACTCCTGTAATTACCCGTACAAAATAATCACGGCTACGAAGTGGTATTCAAAAATTTCAAGACTAACTCTGTTTACAATATAAAGTGCTTCATCACCGTTCGCACACACTAAGAAAATATTCGGAAATTTACCATTCCAGTGTATATGCTTAGTGAGAAAGCAGGAATGGTAAGGTTTTCCCATATACATTCATTGCAGCGTTCCTACATTTGCTTAGGAAACAGTCAAATGCATACCGATTTTCCCAACTTTGTATAGTAGCGCTGCTAAACATTCCTATATCTGCAGCTTTATGTGTGAGATTATTACCACACAGTGTGTAGGTTAAAAACTCCATTACAGTTTAGGAAGATTGCCAAAAAAAATTTTAGTGCCACTATCGCCTTCAACATTGTTTCCTTGCAAAACAATGCATGGCTGCCAGCGTTCCTGCCACTTTTGGAATATATCCTGGAAGTCGTCTTCTCGAAACGTGTAAAGCATTTTCTGCGAATCGCGGCGGCTCTCCGAAATATGGCGAGGATAGGTGCGAAGCACGACCATGTTGCCAGCGAGAAATTCACGTGTGGGGAGAGGAGAGTCCTGTAACAAGGTGCATTCTCGTCGTGAAGCAGAGTTTCTCAGCACCACAAATCCTGATTCTTTCACAGATTGCCCTCTCTCTCTAAAGCCTTTTAAAGAGCATGCATCACATGCCATTGCAATGATGCAGCCCGTCAGGACCGACTAATATGCAGGCATTACTGTAAGTGGATCATTGCCTTATTTACTGTTCGATCGGAAAAGTGTTGATGAATGGTCCTATAGTACAAAATTGTTGGAAAAATTATAATTTTATAAAAAAAACAGCATTAAAAATGCAATTTTCCGTCAACTTTTTAATGGTTTTAAAGACAATCACTATCCCCACATCTACATTCCGTCCTACTAGGACCAACCTTCGCTATTAACTAGAAACTTTACTCGAAATTATCCGCGGTGACTATGGAGGATAAATCGACAAACATTCTAAAACAAGCGCACTGCACACGATTCTAGCGTATTGGAGGTGCACAGAATTGCTGTAAGTCGATGACTAAGAGACTTAGAGCTTGGTATCGTAAACTGGAGTGCTAAATTGACAATTCTTCCCTTTTTTACTTCCATTTATGAATCAATATTGATGGCCTGGCTCCTGGGGACGAATTCTCGATGCACGTCGCGAATGTGGAAACAGACCATGCGCATGCACTTGGCTGAGCTGCGGACATGCCTTGCCTTTTCGGTCGTGAAAATGATTGGCTCTTCGGTTGTGAAGACTGTTGCTTCGTCTCAGAGTCTTAGGTTACCTGTGTACCCAAATTTCGTCACTGGAAATGATCCACCATTGCGGATATCCAGCAAGAATCGCTTAAGGTGCTTGACATGCTTCGATAACGCAGCTTCCAGGACACTGTCTGCTGGTCCAGTGTGTAGCCAGTTTTACCTCATATCAGGTGGAACGGGATTCGATGCTAGGTTCCTTCCATGTCTGTTATCGGCTCAAAGTTCACCTGGGCGTGTCTAAAAACTGTGATACAACAGCAAACATTACACAAATACAAATGTGTGAAGTCTAACGTGGCCTAAAATGAATTCGCGAAATCTTCCAATTCCCAGTTATCTGTACTAATATAAGAGGTAATGCGAGTTTGTTAGTTTGTTTACATTTAACGGCTAATCTACGAAACTACAAGGCCGATTCTTATCATTCTTTCACTTTTAGGAAGCCACATTCTTCTGGATGGATATAGGCTACTTGGCTGCTTTCTAAGCATGCTCCACCAAAACCATGAAAGATAAATTGAAATAATGATACAAGAAAATGTCACGGGTAGTCTCATATATAGGTAGGTATGTATTTCAATAACTCCACAACACCTGAGCGAAGCGATGGCGGGCTACTAGTGAACTAATAAAGACAATGAAGCTGCAGCGAAATACTCGAAAGTTAATACTTATGCACTGTCGTATCAAAATCACAAAGGTTCTGGTAAAACAATGCCTGCGACAAATACTCTCTCCGCGCCAACTATTTTTATACAACCCATTATTATTGCCTACTTCAAGAATAACGAGTACACTGATGATTAACGCATAATAATTTTGCGGTCTCGTCGGCTGGGATATTGGAAATAGAGATCGTGCTATATACTTTAGGAAATGCCGAATTTTAAACTTTCCTATTATATACGAATTTTTAATCTTTCTTTGTGGAGATGACATGGATTTATAAATACGAGTCACTAGACGTAAGCAGCAAGAAAATACGCAGCAATGAGTAAAAACCAAGCTTTCTATGTTGGAACGGAAAAAAAAAACCACTGAAGGGCGTATGTGGCACTTGTAAAAAGACGCACGCAACCTAACATCCTTTTTCCATTCCATCTTTCAGCCACAAAATAATGATTTTCGATACACTTTATGCATTTTCTTATGCCAGTTAGTTAAGTACATGCAGAAAGTAAACATTTGAATTTCATCAGGCTGAATTTCGCAGTAGCATCAACCAGCTATTTCCAACCATATTCGGTTAAGTCTGCCTAATGGTCCTAACAGTAAGTGGCGAGACATTCGTACGAGTATTTAGTAGTCTGGAAAGTCTCGAATCGTATAGTTTTTTTTTTTTTTTTTAACGAGGAATTGTATGGTATATAGCTGTAGTGGAATGTATTAAATATTTAGTGTATTGAAGATTCAATTCAAATGCACGATAACTGCTGACCATGATTGCCTCTGTTTTCGCCACTATTTGAACAGTGGCGAGTTATTTTAGCCATGAAGTATGCTCGTGCGTGATCGCATGCAACCTCTGTTCTGTGAGGGTACGTGTTCCCTTTCTGGGAATATTTTCTATTGGCAAACCCATTTTTTTTTTGTATGGTAAATATTGGGTCATGTAAGTGCTTTCGAGTCACTGTTCCGGTACTTAGTTCTTTCCTAGTATGTCTCAATGTAACTTTTGTAATTTAATGATAATGTAAATCTGTTAATCATTTTGGATTCTGGAATTTTACTAATTAGAAGCATAATAATTTACTGCTTCCACAAACTTTGTTGTTGCTAAAAAAAGAATAAATTGTTTGCCAATTACGATGTTGCAGTAAAAATACTGTGTAATAATTTTAATACTTTCATAATTAATTCGTGTTTTACAAGATACGGTGTCAGTGCAATACATTTTAAATATTTACATGTTATGGACAAGTAATACTAAAGTGTTTTCCTTAATTAGTTCGTTACAAAAATATTTGTTAATTTGTGTAGCTGTAATTTGTTACTCGTTATTAATTTCATGAAAGACAGCTGGTGATTTAAGCTTATTTATTATGTGTTCTATGTAAAACATAATATTTGCTAATTATGTTTGTTCGTACTAATTTTGTGACAACTTTTAAATCTCAATTATTTATTTTAAAGAAATGGTGAAATGGTACATATCAATTTATCGTTCCGATGGCTATTTTCAGAATCGACTGTTGGTCACATCTTTCCCGGCCTTCTCCAAGTACGCAATATGGCGTGAACAGTTCTAATATTTTTTCTCTACTGCAATTATCATCCATCTGATGTAATTACTTTGTAATCCCGTTCAGGGTCTTTTTTTTTTTTTTCCACGCGATGCTATGTGTTTTTTTACGGGCGATGTCCATGTTTTCATGGTTTTAGTTAACTGTTAATTTAGCGGTGCAGCTGTACCCCGACACAAGCATGGGCCATTCCTTCGTCGCCCGAACGTGATGTTCTGAAACAAGCCTTTGGTACAGGATATGGTCCTGATTACAGCATTGCATTATCGCGGAGTAGAGCACCCAGGAAATGTTGCCATAGGGATCGTTTCCTCGGCTGAACAACAGGCCAAAATGAACTTTTAATATCTTCTGCTTGTGCATGCTGTAGGCTTAATAATCATGGCCTGAACTTTCGTATCTTTCAAATCAATTAGTTCTGACAGTAGCCCAACCCAATCAGGAAAACGCCCAAAATTTAAAAAATATATATATTATAATAAAAAAAAAAAATTGGATTCTTTTTTTAACGAAGATGTGAACTAATTTTACTTATTCAGCCATATGCAAGGGTCGTCTTTGTAATAACTGTGTGTAAGTCTTTTTGTCCATGCTATTACTTAAAGGTGGTTGTGGGGATCCCCAATTTCTCTCAAATTTGGTAAAGCAATCACATGAGCCTATGGTATTATGTCACCTGAGATTACAGTTATTTTTTTGTTGCAAAGAGTAAAATAGTATATTTTTTGCACCATCCTATTTCTGTGTATCTTTATTATCTTTAAACATAAGTAAAAAAAATGATTTATTGTACGAGTGAATACATTTTTTTAAATAATATTCCATATGACAATTTATTTTAAATCTAATTTTGATTCAATATTGAAGGGGAGTTTATGCTCACAATCTCTAACTAAATTACCTTTGTGTTAGATGCTTGGCACCCGAAGAGAGGTTCGACCATTGTTTCTTTACAAAGAAAACTTTAGTTATAAGTGTATGCATGCTGGACACAGCCTGGTCCACGAGTTGTGCGTGCGTGCGTGCGTGCGTGCGTGCGTGCTAGCACTGTTTGGGGACTACTGGCTTGGTGTTATGTTTATTCGTGTGCCACGCTTCCATGTACCTACATTAATGCTGGTGCAGCACATTTCACTGTTGCCAATAACAAGTATTTATTGCATTACTAAGACTAATCTACTGGTTTAGCGCTCTATATGCTTTGTTCAGCCTTTTAAAGTGGGAGAAAACAGAATGCCCTTTAACTCAATACGATTTCTTTAATTTCAACATGTTACATTAACTGCGCATGCGCTTAAAATAAAATGACCGCCGTAACCACATAGTTGTTGCGAACACGTCTCGGCTACAGTAGAATACACTGTTCGCGGTCATTTAGCACTTTTGAAAATCCTGATTGCTTGCGACTATTCACGCGCCAGTAAACAGTAAGGCGGCACCGAAATTATTAGTAAATGTTACTTAGAAGAATATTATGGACACAAAACAAAGACAAATTCACTATTCACAAATATAAACTTTTAATACAACGTTAAAACGTGGAGCTGCTTGCCCTACAACGCTGGCTACTTTAAACTTTACTAAGAGTAAGCCAATCAGCATGTCCGTTAAAAAAGTTTTTTTTTCCAAGGTTGGTTCCAATAATTACCAACTGCGACCCGGTTACGTCAACTTTATGCCGTAAGTTATATATAGGCTGTCCACTGTAAAATGAGCCTTTTTGAAAGCCATGCTTAAGATCAGCTTGTATACACGCTGTATAATCCTCAGCCTTATGTAAAATAAAATATTGCCCGGGGCCTCGTCACTTTATGCATGCGTCTATCAAGTAAAACTGTGAAATCATTAGAAAAGTTAATATTTTACAAACCAGCTCATTTTTACACTTCGATGCATTAATAAACAAAGTATAAAAATTAACTAAGTTAACACAAATGGTTACCTAACACTTTTTAGTCGACGTTACAATATGAAGCTACTTCCCATCAATTGTTACCAACATTACTGGGCGAAAGTCACTCAGTGCGGCCATTAAAGTATATGAATGCAGGGGCAGTGACTTCTTTTTATAAGGTTGATTTCAAAAGTGCTCGCTTTATCGTGAACAGCCTTTAAGAACTTTCGCATAATGAAGGTAACGACTTGAAGTCGAAAGGTGCTCGTGTTCAATCCCGGCCACCTGAAATTTTTTTTTTTTTTTTTACTTTTTTAAATTACGGTAAATTGCACAATATAAATAGTAAATTATCGTGAATATGTTTATTTCACGTAATTATTTGGCTACATTCGATAAAGCAATATTTAATTCGCCACTGCAGTCGGCCGTCACTTATTCAATCAGTGAAATTGTTCACGTCACTAATTCAATCAGTGAAATTTTTCCACTGAATCAATGGTTTTCCAATGATTCTAAGTGGAGCCATTTTCACTGGTTAGAGTAGTTGAATTTCACTGCGAATCAGTGGTTTCCCACTTATTCGGATTTAGCGTGTGTAACTAAGAGTTAAGGCGAGTAGAAGAGTGGATACGTAGCAGCGGCTCAAAAGGGAACTCTCAGAGGGGAAATTTTTTCCGAACAGCGACATCGTTCGGTACGAGAATGCTGGATGACCCCGCCGGTAACCGAAGCCGGTTCACCTTGTGAGGCGAGCGTTCTTGCAGCTACGTGCGCAGATCGCGGCCACGGCGTTACACTGTAAAAAAAAACATTTCTGGTAAACTTTCTAAACTGCAATGGAAGTTTTTAACCTACAAAATGTATGGTAATAGTACTACGTATCGGGCTGAAAATATGGGATTGTTTAGCATCGCTACTATGCAAAGTTAGGAACGTCCCTACGCATTTGACTATTTCCTGAGCAACAGTAGGAACGTTGCCATGAATTATGGGAAAATATTTTACCATTCGCGCTTTGTCACTGTACGTACACACTGATATAAAAAATTTACAAATAATTTCTTAGAGTGTACATTGCACGACGCCCTCGCTACTTTGGGGCGGCAGCTCCTCTTGTGGTCGCCTGTGGCGGGTGTGACTGGCGTACAGGATATCTCGCGCTGAAAGCGAGTGAATGCGACTGCGGTATTTCTAGCAATCAACAAGTGCTTTACATACACTTAGAAAAGTTGTCAGCAGATCCCTATTAAGGCTGTTCGCAATAAGTGAGCACTTTTCAAATCATCCTTAGAATAAAGTCACTGCTCCTATGCGCGTATATATTTTAACGCGCGCGCCGAGTGACATGCGCCCAGTAAAGTTGGTAACGATGGAGGAAAAGTAATTCCACATTTTAACGTCAAATTAAAAGTGTTGGGTAACAATTTGTGAGAAACTATTTCTTTCGGTTCCTGTTTTTTTTTTTTTTTTTTTTTTTGTATCTAAGTGTAAAAATGAGCATATTTGTAAAATATTAACTTTTCTAATGATGTTACAGTTTCACTTGACCGACGCATGAATAAAGTGATGAGGCCCATGGCCATTTTGATTTTACGTACGGCGGAATAATACACAATGTGCATACAGTTAGATCTTAAGCAGGGCTTTTAAAAGTGCCCAACAGTTTACCGTGAACAGCCTGTAGCCCGTGAGAAAGTGCGGTGGGACTCGTTTGATAGGCGACAGATATCTATAGAGTAAATATACAATCTGAGACATGTTGTTCTGCATAATTTTTATTAACGAGTCTAGACTTAACTTAGCGTGTTCTGAATGGTTTTGTGTCAATTTTTGTTCAAATTGCAGCTAATGGTGTAAAGAGATTTAAATAATAGGAGATACTGTGTGTACTCTTGTATCTACAAGTTTAATTCAAGCAGAGAAATTAAATTTAGCTCTAATTTAAATTAGACCTCTAGCCTATCCCAAACCTAGGTATGCCAACGTCATAACACATCGTGTATGTATATGGCGCCCAACAACTTTAGAGTGTCATTTGAGACAGTTACACGCTTAATTCTTACCTGTGCCGGAAGGACACGCAACGGCCACAAAAAAAAACTGAGCAGACATTTTCAGTGTTAGATTAACGGCGAACTAACTTATCTGAAGTGAACAGGTCTTTTCAGCACATCTCGAGCCCCGCAAACATGCGGGTACGTATTGTCGAAGATCGTGTTATGAGTCTCCGTGCAAGCAAAATGCTACAGTGAAAGGAAGAAAACAAAAGAACAGAAAGGAGTAACGCTGAACGAGCGCGCTGGGGAAAAAATGCAATCCCCCACTCTCCCCCTACAAAACATGAACCGTGAAATAAAGACGCACGAAAGCACAAGCAAGAAATGTCGAAAAAGAAACCGCATTCAAACTATAGACGGCAAAAGAGTAAAAAGACAAGTCCATGAATCTCCATGCAGACTAGAAAAATCTTGGGAGCTTTCAAGAATATCACCGTTCAGTATGGTAAGACTGTGACGAGAGGTAGTG
Organism: Dryococelus australis; assembly: GCA_029891345.1. Classification (NCBI taxonomy): domain Eukaryota; kingdom Metazoa; phylum Arthropoda; class Insecta; order Phasmatodea; family Phasmatidae; genus Dryococelus; species Dryococelus australis. The sequence continues at coordinate 88,729,460 of CM057001.1, read as the reverse complement.
TGGATACTGTGTGTGACATGTAATATCTCTGGACGTGTTCCAAATTCAAAGCTTTCGCACATAACGGGATTGAAAAGACATGGCAGACTGCAAACTAAAGATTGAAGTCGAAACGTTGCCAGTTAACGAGTATCTTTCCCATTATAAATTTTAAAAACTGCGATTTCTTGCCGTAAGACTAGAGATAATGGCTCAGATTTGGGCGATTTTCCAACGTATCGAAAACACTAACTAGTTAATTATTTTATGATTGAATGAACAAGGTTTTGACTGCTATGTTGTTTGAATACCAACTACAAACGTTCTGCCTTATAGAATCAATCCTCACTGGCCCAGTGAAATGGGGTAGTAGCTTCATACATGCATGACAGCCAATAAGAAAAAACTGACATGTGGACAGTACGTTGAATCCTAGCGAAGTCAACTCTTCCAGAGATAAACCATTATATCTACCTTATGAGGTACAAGTTGTTTTTCTCAAGTTAAATGAATGTGTTAATGTTAAGAATGCCTAATTACCGGATAAATGATAAGTTAAAACACGTGGTTTTCCTGGTTCCGGGCAGAAATTTAAATGAAAATTTTAAGTATTTTGTCGAGGAAACGTATCCGCATCGAAAAGTTGCCCTCTGCCCCGTAATAAAAAAATTTCTTTTTTTTGCAAACTTAAACGGAGCGAAAAGGAAGACTATTCTCAGCACGTTTCAGGCAATTTCGCCGGTCCTCCGTCATTCCAGGCGGAAGTTTGAAATTGTCTTTCCGAGAATTGGAATTCCAGGCGATAATTTCCCGGGAAAAGACAGCGCCGGGCATCAGTTACGGGCATCGCGAACAAGAGACTCCGCGCACCAGTGTTACTAGTGGAGAGCAGAAGCAATTAATCCAGCACATTTAGTGGCCCCGCGGGACTGCCAGCCCCTCTGACCAATCCGAGCAGCGACCTGCGCGCATGCGCGGACGGCACACCCGCAACAGATGCGCCACCTGGGACGAAGCTGAAGTGAGCGGAACATGCGCCGGCAGGGCTTCAGCGGTCCGGTCGAGTGGCCAGTGCAATTTACTACCGAAACTGTTCAAACGTACGAACCCTAGCGAGACGCAAATAATTACAATAACAATTTCCGAAATAAACAGTTATGTTCGACTGAAGTACCACTTCGTGTGGGAAAAAAAATTATTGCAAAAAGCATACGTCACATAAACTAGCTCCGGGTCTTTCATTTCATACAGTCGCATGCATTTATGCATACATATACATGCATTTACGTGCGTACGCAATATATATTCCTACAGTACAGATTCTGTTGTCTTGAAGAAATGCCATTACCTATCGAACCATTAAATGCAAGTCAAAAGTTAAATTTGTTTATTGATGATAGCACTTGTCGCACATGTAAGTAATAAATCTATCCTCTGTGTAACACTTCAATATCTATGATTTTATAATGATTATTCTAGGTCTTAAAATTTGTTTTAAATGCCAAACTTTAATGCAATGTATAATATGTTTAACGTATGTTCAATGTGATGTGTAAACTTCTTTATTTTAACAGTTGTGTTGTATACGCTATGTAAGTCTAATGATTATCTATGGTTCCTTTGTAACAAGCATTGCCTTTTGTTTTCTCAAAAGAATCAGGCCACACCAGCCGGCCTATCACTTTTTTTTTTCAAACAATAGTCTGACAGAACAAAAAACTTATTCATTCTTATTTGAAATCAGTGAGAGGCCTGCTAAAAAAGATGTCAGTCCTTACAATTTTATATTTAAGACTGAGATACATAATTATTCACGCACTATTGAAATGCTGAGTCTATATATGTTTAAAAGAAGTAATTCGACATAAGCTGTACGATGATCCCGGAAGGAAGGACGGCCCAGTAAAGGAGGACTTCGGGGTTTACGACTTCGCACCAAGGACGACGCGGTGTTTAGTGTTCGGAGAGCCAATTCTGCGAGAGTAGTTCTACTGGCTGCGGATTCAAGCGAGGTTCCGGTTCTGCACCCACCTCCGCTGTTCCGGCCCGCAGAGGACGAGTTCGCTGAGCACCACCCGGAGATGTGCTGTCCGTGGTGAACGGGAGAGCTGTTCCTGGGTTCTACACCAGTGAACAACGACTCCACGACATCGGCAGAGTTGCGGTTATTCAGTGCGTGACGTCAGCGAATTATGAATAGCAGAGCCAAGTCTTAAAATCTCATCAAGTGTAATGTTTAATGAGAACTGGTGTTTTATTATGTTTTCACATATACGATGAGAATTGGCATAGTACTATTATATTTGTATTCGTGAGAATTTCCCATTGTAGTCTTAAGTGACGCACGGTTACCGGTAATCTGATCCCAGAAAATGTCAATAAGGATGCATAGCAGAAAAAAGGGGGGGGGGGGGGGGAGTAATGAAAGAAGAGTAGGCAGAGCTAGTAAAAGTGCCCAGTTAACGGCGAACCGACTATACTCGTGTGACCTCCGAACGCCGTCTGTGGGAATGGTATTCACGGACACCGCACACGCATAATGGGAACCACAGTTTTTCCTTCGTTTGTTCCTTGTACGAGGTGTCTACCACAGGATGCTAGGACGACGAAGAAAGCTGCCATAGCCTTGTAGGCTTATTTTACCGCCACTATTTTATATTTTAACTAAATGGCAGTGGATGAATTTTAGTGCAGTTGCTGATAAGTTATTGCCACACTGCAATCAGATCCCGAGAAGCGTGCAATCAGATCCCGAGCAATGTACACGGAGTCATGGCAGCTACTTTGACAGCCATCATGTCATGTCTTGTTTGGCTGGACATCATATCAGGTCTCGTAATATGAACCTATTCTGTTTCCTGTAGCAGGTACCACACCAGCTTCATACTTGGCCAACTGCATTGCAGTTTCAGAGTGTGTGGAGCAACTCATGAATATTACAATTGATCAATCCAAAAATGTTGACTTTTGATTCGTCCATATGGACGAAATTGAAATTCGTTTCGAATACGACAAATTTAGTATTAACGTTGAGTACTTGCATATTTTCTCAAGATGTATCTAAGACTTGCAACACTACCAACCACAAAATGGTATTCTTCAGATATTATATTACAAATATTTGAATCTATGTACTTTTGTGTTAATGCAGTGGAAGAATAGTGGCATTTATTCCGAAAGTTGACTTGATTATTCTACCGGGTTGAAAAATGAATGCGGACGAACTTGTATAAAAATAGAAAACAAAAAAATAATACTCTTGGTGGCTTACGCAAAGCTGAAAATAGGGTATGCCTTAGACTAGTACGCCAACTGTCGTACCTTCCACACATGTTTGTATATCAGCTCGTAACACTTTTACTCTAGGCCTTATCAAATGCTATACACAAGTACGACAGCAGGTATGATGTAAAATCGGCATTGGGATATTGTATGAAAAACAAATAGTAATATTGCACGACAGAAAAACTTTACTTTGGTACTGCGTGAATAGATTTCATATTATATTTAATATTTAACAAAAGAGATTACCAATTTCGCAATTTTAAATAATTCATGAGTACACGATGCTTCCACTCTTCACAGTTTCCGCACTTCATGTTACCTCCACACCGAGACGAATTTTTTCTTCCACATACTTAGTTAAAAAAAAAAAAAAACTACTAGTCACAAAAATAATACAAAATCGCAATGCGAACGCGTTTAAAAAAATAGAATGTGTGTGTGTATATAGTGTATATTATATAAACACATACAATATATCATCTGTATTAATAAAATTCAGCGCTAGTAATTTTTGAACTGTGTGTATAGCACAGCAAGAACATACTGGGGAAATTCTTCCTCGATCCGTAGACCCCGCCCTTTTTCCAGTACGAGGTACCGACAGCAATACAAAAAAGCAAAAACCAATTTTTTACTACTTTCATTCTTCCCTGCATAGCCTGGCCAGATACGATGCTTGCTGTGCGACACTAACAGTTACTGCCAAACAGCTGTCCCTAGATTCAAGCGCCTATTCCTAAAGGATAATACAAATGCAATACTTGCCCTACGAAATAATTTGGCACGAAACGGTTATTTGCACGATACACTCAAAACCATCACATTAAAAAAATGTTTATAGGGATATTTTGTTCATTTAACTACCAATAACTTTCTTCCACTGATTTTCCTGTAGAACGCGCTGCTTTCGAGATACGGTGTAGATTTTTTTGGGGACCCAGAAATTTGGGTAACTACATTCCCCACCATTGTTACAGCTATCGTACTAAGGAGATTTATCTGCATTTCGTCTTGCAAAATTTACCAAAAAGTAAACTGTTTTAAAATTATCTATTATAGTTTTCAACACTTTTACGTGTATATTGTAATATTCGTATTAGTAAGTTTTAAAATGTTTTCGTGATTTTAATTTCGGATGAAAATTGGGACCCGCTGGAGATCGCCGTAAAATATATGGGCACGAGATTGTTCATTCAGATTTCGTACAAGTGTAAGAAAAAAAATAAAGGAATCAAATTTCAATCGAGTTCACTGAACAGTTGGAATTGGCTTACATAACAAACATGGAAGATTGAGCAGTCTTAAGTTTTGTATTTTGTTTTCTTTGTATGGGACTGGGGTAGATCAACAATCACTTAGTAACAGATATAAAGAAATTCGGAAATGGGAAAAGTGTCATTGAAACATTTGAATACAATGAGTAACTCGTACAAACCATTTTGAAAGTGTAATGGAGAAACAAGATTCTATGCGCACTAAATCTGAATCAGTGGAAATTTCACTGTTTAAATCGGTTAATAGGCCATGAAATTATTCAACAGTCACTTATTTCAATCAAATTTACTGATGAATTAGTGAGAAAATGCCTATTTTCCTTCACTTTTGATTCAGCGACATTTTCCACTGATTCATCAATCATCTTATTCGCTGTTTTCAGTGATTTGCCTTTTGATGGATGGATTAATTAAATAACTTATATCAAAGAAACTAACGCATAAACTAATTAAATTAATAAAAGTATATTTATTCCTCCACAAGTTTTGTCTTTTATAATATTATAAGAGACCACATTAACAATGTGTCTTCCATTCCGTTTTTGTCTCTCATTTCGTTTTCACGCAATTATCATAGTGTTCGGTTTAAAGACAAACTGCATTAAAAATGGTGCCGTGAGTGCATTCAAACGTACTAGTGTTTTAATAATCATTATGTTACCAAAAACTTTTTCTTTAAAAAAATATTTAAAAAAACGTACAAAGCTACCAATTTCCAAAAAAAATAAAAAAAAAACACAATTTCCCCGTTTGCATTCAACGTTAGCTTAGTAGCGATAGAAGCGGCGTGAAGTGGGATCATGTCCTGGACACGAGTTTTTTTTTATTACGTAAAATTGCATAATATGAACAGTGACTTTCGTAAGTATGTTTATTTCTCGTAATGATTTTATTAAATTCAATAAAAAACAATATTTAATTCGCCACAAACCGTTGACTGTCGCATATTCAATCTGTAAAAATGCTTCACCAGTGGTTTACCACGGATTCTAAGTAGAGACATTTTCACTGATTTGAGTAGTTGATTTTCACTAATTCTAATTTCGAGTGTACATAAAATTCAGGTCAACTCCGTTCTTAAACAGACTGAACAAGAGGCAGAGGTTTATTTCAATTACTAAAACCATAATTCTGTGTGGGCGTATATTGCTTAGGGGAAACTCTTTAGTTGATAGATTAACCCGCTAAATGATTCACTGTCAGTTGCTACAGCAACTGAAATTCAAGGAATTTAACGGTTCTCCTTTTGTGTCCGGTACTTTGATATCGACACCACATTGTTCGCGAAGACATCCTGCAATTGTTCTTCTAACTGATGTCAGTGGGAAGGTACTGGGTTCAACAATTCTTATAACCCCTTTAACGAGACAGGCCCAAATCTTAATTACCTTCGCAGTAATGATTATAAGCCCAGACATTACAAATGCTTATACTCATTATCAATATACATTCACTGCAGTTCACACCACTTAAACTTGGTGGTAGATGAAGCTTATTCTGCGCAAGCCATCATAAACTGTCTACAGGTTGGTGTGGTACATAAAAAGCCAAATAACACTGATAAAAATCTGCAGGTTTTCGGAATCGAATATAGAACTAAGAAAGGGCAATCGCAGATAGTATTTTTCGATAACTTTGTGAGCAAATAATATACCAATGTGATCAAATATTTTACCAATGTGATAGATTACTGTAGAGCTATTTCTTACGCCATACATTTGAACGTTTAAGTGCGGCGTAGGATATCGCGCCACAAGAATTTATCACTCAGTCCCAATATTTGCACAAAAAGTACGCAGAAACTGTTATAAGTACGTTTTCTTTATTTCCTCTGCATTGACTTCCAGAAACTTGTGAACTTCAATTAACGTGTTCGGCTTTAATTATGTACCATGCGCTCTCAGCAAATTTTTTTATTTTTTTTTTATTACCCTAGACATTTAAAGGAATCTCAGTTAAGAGAAATATTCCAGAGATTATAAAAAAGACGACTCGCATTCTGATGCACTATTCTAAGAGTTGAGCGGAATAATTCACCATTAGTGTTTCTCAACATCTCTGATGATGTAACTGATGGCACTGAAATAAGTAATGGCCTGAAAGAAAGGCAGCTTCTAACGCATATGAGTTGTGTGCCCTAACACATGCAGAACTTGGTGACCACAATTTCCAACGTATGCATGAAATTTCGTAGAGCAGACGCGAAAGCAGCTGCTTTAGGGTTAACTACTTTTCGGCAAAGAATAACAGCATAAAACACAAATATGTAATGTCAACTAAATCACCTTAACAATATTTTAGGATATTAGTTTATGTACAATTTTTGGAGCATTTTTGCAACCCAGGCAGAGACCCACTATTTTATAAAATTCAGTAATTGTTTTAGGTTTTCTTTTGTAGTGGGACTTATAGTTGATAATAGTATAAATACAAATCGCAACATTGTTTAGTGAAATTTCAGAGGGATTCCAAAATTGCTGTAGGGTAGACTCATCCGTACTGAACCGAGGCAGTGAATAATTGTACGCTTATGACGCTCGACAAATACGCCGTATCTTGTTTTGCGCGCACATTAATGATCGGCGGGAGAGGAGTCACTGTTTGGATTAGACTTACGATGGTTAGCTTTGCTGTAAACAAGTGGGAGTAGTCACGTGGCCGCGACTGGTGATACTGAACTTTTATACTTCGACGCGCTCAAGGGTTTAGGATAGCTGGCGCATCGAAAGCACTACAAAGGTTTGGTTTGAAACACGCCATTCAAAAACTGTTGAATATTTTGTAGTGGCGACCAAACACTAAACAAATTTAAGAAAAGTTTTGTGTCAAAAAATGTATGTTTTCCGTTTAACGTCACGTTCAGGCGAATCACTGACCGAGGAGTTGGGTGCCTTCCGCATAGAGGTGATGAAGAAAGTGGCGAGTGAACCTTACAGTTATCGCGTTTCGAGGCATCGAAAACTCAAATAGCTGCAGGAAGGAGCCGTTAAGGTGGTATACCGATATACCTTGCCATCTTGTGTATGTCTTTATAACTTACCGTTAAGATTTTATAACAGAATTCCAATATTTAAGTCTGCATTTTCTTAATCAGAATTGCGTGATTTAGGTATAAAAAAGGGGGGGGAAGAAAGTTAATGTATTTACGGTTACAAAATGTCACTAAAACATAAAATATGGGAAAAATACTGTGGACTTGAAAATACCTGTCAAGATATTCCCAGCTGTCGTTTTCAAATATTTCATCTGAACAGTAAGCTATGGTGAAACGAAACTAAATTCGAATTGGGAGGGATACATCCTTAAACACCCGACTAATGTCGTTGCACAGGCAAAGTGGGGGGGGGGGGGAGGGACAGGGAAGAGGCGTCTGTGATTTCACTGTACGACTGCCAAAGACAGTGTTGACGTGGTGTACTGTACGTAACACAAACAGGAATAAACGCTTTAGAAGTTATGTATTCTCGTCCTGTGCGATACTAACGCGCCACACCCGTGTAGCCGCATGACGCAGAGCTGCGGTCTAGGTCGTACGACCTTCTACGAGTCTCGCAGATGCGCGGCAGCCTATCGCAACAATTTCCTTTCTCAACTGCAGGAAGTAAGTCTAACACGAAACACCACTGCAATATTCTGCATGTAGATCCTGCTCAGAAATAAGTGCACAACTTTTACCGGTGATAAGGAAGCAATGAAATTTTCGATCCTGAAGTAAGTTTGTGGCGTTGCATGTTGTGAACAAACTGCATTGGAATAAAAAACACGGTATAGGCTGTTCACGATAAATTGATCACTTTTGAAAGCCCTGCTTAATATATACTTGTATACACGTTGTGTGTTCTTCCGCCTTATGTAAAATTAACATTGCCATGGGCCTTATCACTTTATTCTTGCGTCGGTCAAGTGAAACTGTGAAATTATTATAAAAGTAAATATTGCACAAATCTGCTCATTTTTACATTTCGATGTATAGAAAAACAAATCTAAAAATATTTTAAGTTATCACAAACGGTTACCTACCAATTTTTGTTCGACGTTAATATATGGAACTACTTTCCCCTCCATCGTTACCAACTGTACTGGGCACATTTCACATTGCGCCCGTAAAAATACACGAGGGTAGGGGCAGTGACATTTTTCTAACTTTGATTTCCAAAGTGCTCACGTAAACAGCCTTTACAGATAATAAGCTCGCAAGTGTCTCTTTGACGCTCTCCTCAAATGTGACCAAGGTAAGTTTCATGAAGTCCTTATCCTCGTCTACGGATAGGCTGCTCTACCCGTGACCACAGTGACAAGCGGGTTCATTTCCGGCCCTCCAACGATTATACATTATATATATATATACATATCTTTAGTACTCAACTACTGAGAACCGCTTGGATAACCTTGCTGTTCTGAACACGCAAAGAGATGTTCTGGAGGAGTTTTAGAAAGCCTCAGACTATAAATCCGGCTTTTAACAATTATAATTTGCATTGTTTCATGTAAATAAAGAATTGTAAATGGAACGCGTACGTATAAACAAAAACCAATTATTGATATAAAATATATTAATTTACTTATGTTTCAATTACATATATGTCTGCTAACATTTTATTTTATTCGTGGCACCTACATGTCAATATTATTAACGTCTCATTTCTGTAAAATTGGTAGACGTGTTAATTTTGGCAGTGCTATTGAGAATCCTCTTGCCCCTCGCCATGGTGCCGAAAGTTTCAATACTGTGACGCGGAAATGGCAATGTATTAAAAACAGCACTGCTAGGGAATTAGAATATTACAAATGTTTACACTACATCACTACGGTAACCAGTTTTATAGGAAGGAAACTCAACGGACGCATTTTTGGCAAAAACAAAAACCAATATGGTGTCTCACCCACCGAGGTATGTAAAATTTTGCGAGATGGGCCGGAGCGCTGTATTCACATGAATAATTATACATTTAAGTTGAAATTGAAGTTCAAAGCACTGCAACTATAAAATACTGACAATAAAATACTCGTGAAATAAAAACGCAATACTGTTTCTAACTTTTGGAAAGAATCTTAGATACTAATTGTTTTAAATTTCTGTTTCTGCACTGCTTTCAGAAAATGTTGCCAACATAAAACACACACACGACAGCACAGTGCTAACCAGCTGACTGCAGGCACAGGAAATTGTGACATTAGTTGAGACACCGTTACGGAGTTTATGGTTCGGTGCATTATCCAGTTAAAAAATCCTACCTTCGTAGCTTAGGAGAAGTATAAACATTAGTTATCAAGTTTCGTAAAAAAATAACGTGTTTGCATTTTTACTGTTTTACAGGCTAGGGGAAAAAAATCTCCTAATTAAGCCACTTAGCCTTCCTTTACACATACCAACCTTTTTTTTTTTTATTGCTCACGCGTGTATCTCAAATTATGATGAGGGCATTTCCATATTTTCTTCTAGAAAAACTACATTCCTCCAATATGTAATATTTTTTTCTAAAATATGGCAAGCAAGCTAAAATGTCTTATTAAAGTATAGACTGATCTCTAGAGCAGATACGTGAAGGTCATCAGGATATCAATGTATTTAATTTTTACTTAAACTTTTTTTAATCGGCATAAGCTGTAAAAAACTATATCCAGTTTTTTAAACACAGAAACTTATAGCAAAAGAATCTTATTTTTTTCAGACAAGCGCGATAGTATCAGACTTACAGAAATTGCAATAAAGTTTTAGGTATAAAATAATAATCCACTGGTATGGACCAACTCATTGTTGCCATCTTTTTTTTTAAATCCCGACGCGAAGTTTAATATGCAAGTTATAAAGTTATCAAGTTTATAGGTTGTTCACGATAAAGGAGCACTTTTGAAAGCCATTATTAGGGTCTATTTTCCATTTCGATTTTATATCCTCCTGCCATCTGTGAAATCAACACTACACTGAATAACCTAAGTACTTTATTCTTGCGTCACCCAAATAAAACTGCGGAACTATTAGAAATTTAAAAGTGTCCCAAAAGGAAAAATGAGCATTTTTAAAAGTCCTGCTTACGATCTACTTGTAAGCACGTTATGCATTCTTCCGCCTTATGTAGAATTAACATTGCCATGGACCTCATCACTTTATACATACTTCGGTCGAGTGAAATTGTGAAATTATTATAAAAGTAAATATTTTACTAACTTGCTCATTTTTACACTTCGGTGCATTAAAAAAATAAAGCAAAATAAATAATTAAAATTATTACAAATTGTTATCCAGCATATTTTGTTCGACGTTAAGATATGGAACTACTTTCCATTTATCGTTACCAACTTAACTGAGTGCACGTCACTCAGTGTGCCCGTTAAAATATTTGCAAGCAGGGGCAGCGACTTTTACAAGGTTATCGTGAACAGCCTTTATTTGTACAAAACAAATACCGACTTCAGTGGCAATTCATTTAAACATAAGACTCGCAATACGTCAAGTCTTAAGTGATTTTATTAATTAGCGGCAAACTTAACTGGAAGCCTACGTGCAGTGTAACTTGTATGTGGTTACGGGAAGAGATTACTTTTCAAAGTTGGTTTTAAAAGTGTTCACTTTACCGTTAAAGGCTGTTCACGACAAAGTGAGCACTTTAGAAATGAACCTCAGAAAAAAATCACTACCTCTGCATGCATATATTTGTGTGGGCACAATGTGACATTCGCCCAGTAAAGTTGGTAACGATGGGTGGAAAGTAGTTCCATATCCTAACCTCGATTAAGAAGTGTTAGGTAACCATTTATAACTTAAAATTATTTCTTTCGCTTTCTATTCTTTTTAATACATAGAAGTGTAAACATTAGCAGGTTTGTAAAGTATTTACTTTCTTAATAATTTCAGATATTCATTAAACCAACGCATGAATAAAGTGACGAGGTGCGTGGCAATGTTAGTTTTACATAAGGCGGGGGAATACACAACGTGTATACAAGTATATCTTGAGCAGAGCTTTCAAAAGTGCTCATTTTACCGTGAACAGCGTACAATTCCCTCTCAGGCGAGAGTGTGTGCGCGAGAGAGAGAGAGAGGAGGCGCGAGAGAGCGCGCGAGAGAGCGCGCGAGAGAGGCGCGCGAGAGAGCGCGCGCGGGCGAGCGAGAGCGAGCGAGCGAGAGAGCGAGCGAGAGAGCGAGCGAGAGAGCGCGAGAGAGCGAGCGAGAGAGCGAGCGAGGAGCGAGCGAGAGAGGCGCGAGAGAGTGAGCGAGAGAGTGCAGCGAGAGAGTGAGCGAGAGAGTGGCGAGAGAGTGCGCGAGAGAGTGCGCGAGAGAGTGGCGAGAGAGTGCGCGAGAGAGTGAGCGAGAGAGTGAGCGAGAGAGTGACGCGAGAGAGTGGCGAGAGAGTAGCGAGAGTGCGCGAGTAGAGCGACAGTCGGGGTGAGAGCGACAGTGCGCGAGTGAGAGCGACAGTGCGCGAGTGAGAGCGACAGTGCGCGAGTGAGAGCGACAGTGCGCGAGTGAGAGCGACAGTGCGCGAGTGAGAGCGACAGTGCGCGAGTGAGAGCGACAGTGCGCGAGTGAGAGCGACAGTGCGCGAGTGAGAGCGACGTGGCGAGGCGACAGTCGAGTGAGAGCGAGTCGAGGAGAGCGACAGTGCGCGAGTGAGAGCGACAGTGCGGAGTGAGAGCGAGAGAGCGTTCAGCAAGAGCTGCAGCTCGTAGGCGGTATGCGGCGCGCGTGGATCACGAGAGGAACTGCGGCTCGGGAGAGAAGATAGGGGTGAAGACGGAGTAGAGGAGAGGGCGAAGATTGCAGCTCGGGCCGTAAATCTCGCACCCCCGAGACTTCTGGCTTCCCGCCTTACCGCCAACGCCACCTACCCTAGTTATCACCTCGGTCTCTCGATCAATAATTGCCTGCCTGCCGCACCCGCAGCGTCACAAGTCCGCACACCAAGTATCTCGCTTCTTTGATCAAAGGAGAGAGCTGGACACCATCTTTCATTTTTATATATAAAGAGCGAGTCGCCTAAGATATTAATCTCGAATATTTCCGGAACCGTTAAAGATATCAGCCTGTTTTCACCCCAGTGAATTGCTCTAAATACCTTACTAAACGACGTGTAGCATCGTATCATAGGAATGTTAACTATAAAAATATCGATATCTACTTTTTTTTCAAATGGAACTATAGTAGTTTGTGCTGCTGGCAACGTTAATCTGAAAGAGACTAATTTAATGACGGACCACCTCCGAAATCGGGTAAGTACTTTCGGAGAAATGAAAATATGTAGAACACAGGAATATAGAACATTGGGGGGGGGGGGGGAGGGATAATACGCCACAACTGTTCGCAGGTTTCAGGTTGTGGTTAAAGAAAACATTCACCGAAGGGATATTTCATCTTTTGTAGGTTTCACTAATTTCCAGTAGGACCATTTGAAATACCGATTTTCCAGGGGGGGGGGGGTACCTCCCTTAAGAGTTGCTGTACTACATTGTTCGTATAATGTTTTCTATCCAATTTTGCATAGGAAATCACTACACAGCGTTTGTACCTGTATTTCAGGACCATCCTGAAGGTTTTATTTTTCCACGTAAAACAACTGTGAATAAAAATATTTGGGGGGGGGGGGAAATTCATTTAAAACTCTTCAAGAGACAAACTTATTTTCTATATCTAAAGTACATCTTATGGTATCGTGTGATATCAAAATTAACTTTAAAAAATACCAAATAATTTTAAAAATATTCACACGATTTCTGGATAACTTTTTTTACTACTTGATTTCCATAACTCCGCGAAGTTTTTTCACCCATGAGTATTCACTAGGACAGAGCCGAGTTCTGTGATGGCCCTGGCACGTTTGCAAAAATTATCCCCATTACCATTTTTTTTTCCCCCCTTTTTTCTTTTTCAATATTCGCCTCGCAGGAACACGCTGTCACCAGGCTCCAGCCACAGGGGGCGGAAACTCGTGCTCCAGAACATTGGCGACCAGCCAACTCTTCCGTTAATAATTGAACCCGTGCCGCCAGAAACGTGACTAGCATTGTTCCAAGCGCCCGCCGCTTCCCCCCCCCCCCTTCCGTATGCTTAGGTATAAGCTATTCACGGTAAAATGAGCACTTTTGAAAGCTCTGCTTAAAATCTACTTGAACGTACGTTATTCCGTCTTATGTAAAATTAGCATTGCCATGGCCTCAGCACTTTATCAATGCGTCGGTCAAGTGAAAATGTGAAATTATTAGAAAAGTAAATATTTAACAAATTCTCATTTCTAGATTTCGATGCATTAAAAAAAAAAAAAAAAACAAAGCGAAATAAATAATATAAGTTGTCACAAGTGGCTACCTAACACTTTTTATTCGACGTTAAAATATGGAACGACTTCCCATCCATCGCTACCAACTTTACTGGGAGGATGTCACTCAGCGCGCCCGTTAAAATATACGCAGACAGGGGCAGTGATTTTTTTTTAAGGTTGGTTTCAAAAGTGCTCACTTTATCGTGAACAGCCTTTTAAAAAATAACTATTAAACGTCCTACACATGTCTGGGGATAACTTTCCGCTCAGCGCATCTGCGCCTTCAAAACTACACCTGTGCAAAAAACATTCGCGTCTAAAACATTTAAATTAATAATTTCGTTCAATGATTTATAGATACATTTTAATGTTGTTTTATACAAACAAAAATTACCAAGCTAGACTGAAATTACTTAGTAAAATTATAAGTTAAGCTTATCGTTTTTCAAGGCTCGCATAACATATCGTGCAAACTTCATACGTAAAAATAAAAAGTTCAAATCCGTTGTTACCTACTGCCTGTAGGTGCATGGGCATAGGAGCACATGGAAAAACGCCAGATCCGTGACACTCCTTTAGAGAAAAAGAAATTGCTAAGTTGTAAAAACGTTACCACCTTAATAAGTACCAATTTTCACTGTGGTCTTTTAAAAACTGCTCTGGTTCCCCACTGGTACGTTCTAAATGGAACAGAAGAAATATTTCACGAACGCAACAGGGTGACAATTTGGCGCTTGTAGTGTTGTAGCCACAGTTTAACCTCAACTGTTGTTGCATACAATACAAACGTTCAACGTTACTCTTGACGAGTGTTCTTCATAATCATGAGCACATGCAATCAAAGTAGAAATGTAAGATTTCGAGACGTCTATCACCTCAATTGTGTTTAAGAGTAACAGAGTACAGGCACGACACGACGACGTCTAGCGCATCTAGGTGGAAACAACGGTAGCAGCTCCACCCCTCGCCCTTATCGCCGGTTCTTAACCAAAAAAAAAAATACTTATAAAAATACTTATCAGATTTAATGGTGCTTTTAGAAGAATAAAGAAAATACTGGACTGAAGAAATAGCCTTCTGAGTAAGATAATCGCAAACATGATATTACAAATATACCCCTTCTCTTTAATCACTTTTTAAATACTCTGTGCGTTATCGAAAATGTTTCGTTTGGTCGTTCGATGCCAATAAATTCGGTGGAAATTTTGGCCGCTTCTAGCTGAAGCGAATCATTTGCAAAATACAGTACATCAGATTGTCTATTACCAACGTTTTAACAAACAGTTTGTTTTAAGTATTAACTAGTTGGCTATTAAAAACTAAGATTTGTTCCAGTACTTAATGAAAAGCTGATCCGACTGGTCAGAGACTCATTTTTAGCGCATTTCACATATTTGCCATACACGAAATGTAAAATTCCTGGATTTACAGCGACTAACAGTGATTCCAAGCGACGATTGTGACACTGATTACTATTTTTACATATTTGGGAACTCATCACTCTGGTTTTTCTAAGCTGCAAATTTTTCACAACCTTTTAACAACAAATCCACTTTGAGATGGCATCACGTACCGAGGAAAAGGAAACAAACTTAACACGTTTGCATGGAAGGGTCCTCACCCGATTGCGAATTACTTTTTTCTAAGTGAACTAGAGACAGAGTTTGTACAAATATGACAATATTAAGAGTTAAAAAATAATACGCACGAGTATTTTTTAAATCGTGTATGATACCGGAAGTAATATCACGCATTATTACCCTTCATTGAAGGAAATCACCTTCACCTGGCAGGGATAAATGTTTTCCCGTAGCCCAGGTAAGAAAAATTATAAGGGGGAATTCCCTGGCATCCCCACACTGATTCGCACAATGGTGCTGACGCTGGACCAAATCAAGGTTACACACACAGTAACTTTACTTAAAGGCTATTTACGATAAAGTGAGCATTTTTTAGATCAGCATTAGAAAAAGTCAATTCCACTAACTGCATATATTTTAACGGGCGCCCTGAGTGACATGCGACCAGCAGAGTTGGTAACTATAGATGGAAAGTAGTTCAATTTCTTAACGTCGAATAAATCGTGTTAGGTAACCATTTGTGATAACTTGAAATTATTTCTTTCGCTTTCTGTTTTCTTATGCATCGAAGTTTAAAAATGAGCAGCTTTGTAAAGTATTTACTTTCTTAATAATTTCACAGTTTCGTTTTGACAACGCATTAATAAAGTGATGAGGTCCATAGCAATGGAAATTTTACAAAAGGTGGAAGAATACATAACGTGCAAACGAGTAGATCCTAAGCAGGGCTTTCGAAAGTGCTCATTTTAACGCGAACAGCTTTACACACATGTAATTAACTTGGGCTAAATTCGCCCTAACTCTCAACGTACCCGGGGTGTGCTCAAGATATAAGTTCTACAACCTTGATTCACACGCATACCTATCACGCATACAGGAGAGAGAATGTAAATCTATAAGACAATTGCAACACATTATAATATTCGATAGAGTGAACTTTAAGCCGTAACTACAAACTATGCTGTAATCAACTGCAGAATTTCAACCTTCCATTAAAGTGTTGGTAACATAATATACCTTTAACTATGAAATGGAATCGCGCGAATAAATACTGCTTATGCCGCTTCTCAAAAGAAAAAGGAAATTAACATGTGCGCACCCTTATTTTAGCGAGATGCTAGAGAAAGTACTTTATTCAAACAGCTCAAAAGATTGTATCGATCATCCAAAACTAACACATTGTAATTTTTTTATCACGGGTGTAAAACATCGTGCTGTATTTAATCTCTCCAACTCGCTTTTTCTTTTGGCTGAGAACCTTTCTTTACACGTATCTCCAACCATGCAAGAAAGACGTTTCATGTAAGAATTTGGTTTTATAATCTTGCAACTTTTCCTCAAAGCGCGGTGCAAACTATAAGATAAAATTCCCACTAATAGTTTTTAAAAAAAATATTTTTTTCCCCCCCAAAGTAACATTACACCAGTGAATGCTGTTAAATTGTTCTAGCAATCTTAGATACTAAAAATTTCTACGAAATGTATTACACTATATGTATGAAACGAAAAGCACAGTAACTAATATTAGCGGGCACAATGCAACAAACGTGTATTGCCAGCCGGGCAACTATATTCAAACTCGGCGACTATCGCCAATCGCCAGTGGCAGACCGACTGCAGGGCAGCAACCGTAGTTGCTGTGTGAAAGACCCTTCACACAGAGGTAGTTTGTAAACACGGTGATGCACTGGCACTAACAGGCATTTCGCAAAAATAAGGATTACATTAAAACTTAATCGATTTAACTGCTTCGCGGAGGGGTATTTAAAAATTCTAGTTCAGTAGCATGTTATTAAATAATTAAACCTTTCCAGTCGTAAACTGTGCTCCAGATCGAACAACGTACGGCCCGTACTGCTTCTTAGCTGCGTACTAGCTAAAACACTGTTGTCCCAACGTGGAATGGCCAGTGTGACCAATACCCGAAATAGGCGTTTTGAAATAGTACTCCACTTCTGACTGAGCATTTTGAGGTTGAAGTAAAGCAACTGCATATGGAGCACTGCACCCGACTATTCAGCGTCAAGAACTCGTAAAAAAAAGTTGTACAGGCACTATGAAAATTGTCACAGGAAAGTGCGCTTTATGCTGTATATGAAAGAATGTATATAGTTTGCAAACATTATAAAATATTTTACTAAAATATACTTTTTAAATGTAAAAATAATAATTAAAATAATCTATTTTAAACTAAATTTAGCGAATTTCCATTCTGGATGCTTTGGAAAGTAGAATTTGCAAGAAATCTTCAAGAAAGATCGTCATAATATTTACTGCGATAATGTGTAATAAAATCATAGTTGTGTATCATATCAATATTATAATTAACTTTATTTACGTCTGTTTCAGCCATACATTTTTGCGACAAACTGACACACACAAAAATAATTATGAAAATTATTTCCCACATTATTATTACAATTTTCTTACACATAATCCTAGTAAATTTTATGACGACATACCAGGACTGAGATTTCTTGCAATTTCTGCTTTCTGAAGCATCCAGAATGAAAATGCGCTTAAATTTCGTTAAAAATATAGAATATTTTAATTTATTTTTTTTCATATTTAAAAAGTAAATGTTCATAGTATCTGTAACTTGCTACGTTTTAATGAGTTCTTCGCGTTGTATAGTCGGGTACAGTGCTCCATAGGCAGTTAGTTGCTTTACTTCAACCTTTATAAGAATATATTAAATTCAAAAATATGTATTATATTTTATGTAAGATTTTTATACGTTCATATTTTTCGTATAATTATGTTTAATATTTTATATAATTTTCGACTATATATATATATTATACAACAGTACATTTATACCTACACACACTATAAATAAAAAATACGCAAGGATCAGTTAGAAAATGAAACATTCGTGACGTTGCTCGATCTGGATATTTTGGCAGTTCGTGAGGCCATGTTGGGATATGCGCGGGAGTCGACCAGACTATCTCGTCTTTATTCCATGGCGAAGAGCGATGGCGCTACGTGCAACTCTCGTACTACCATAAATAGTGACACGATATTTTCGCGAAAAAGAGTTCCTCCTTGGATGTGCTTCGAAACACTTTAGGTTGGATAAACTTCCGCAATTGGATGATTTTCGATGTGTATGCCGACGAATTACAGACGTTCAACACCAGGGTTAACATAGGGCAGGATTTACAATAGCCCGTTGCGTCCGTCCGTCATACAATCTTCCATCTCCCAGCCGAGCGATTTACAACCAAACATAGTACGCCCGTCGTCAGTTCATCGCTGCAAACCAATAAAAACAAAACTGTTTGCAAACAGGAAAAAATTATCCATAAAAAGTCAACATTTTTGGCGATGATGTGATTTTTAGTACCCAAAACGCAAATACACGTATATAACGGAAATTAACAGATGTAAAAAAATTATAAATTGCATATAAAGAGTGATTTTATTACGTTTACTATTGCACAAAAGGAGCTCGTGTTTCCACGCGTTATTATCAATTAATCTTCAGGAAAAATGTAACTTAATATTTTACAGTTACAAAACAAACATATGAAAACAAAAGACAGCGAAAACAAAACGCTGCACAAGCTGCACAGTCTTGTAAAGAACTCTGGATGAACGAGTAACAAAACGTGCATGTTTAGAAGGATGTAATTTCATCCTTTCGTCCGTCAAAAGTTAAAGCTTGCCAAGGTTTTGACGGACGGGTGGAAAGAATTAATGGCCACCTCTGATTGGCTGTTGGCCACGTGACTGACAGACGCGATGGGTGGTTGTAAATACTGCCTAAATGTGACTGGCCCAGTCAAGTACCAAAACGTCTTCTTATAAGGCACCAAGGGAGAGACGAAGGAAAAGTGCAGGGGTGCACGTATGATATGCCCAAGTTCATACGTGGAACTCTTTTCCGCTCAAATTACTTGACTACGACCACGGCTGTAGAAGACAGGTCTGGACACATACTTGAAAAGTTGACGCCCTTATTGGCCCATTTAGTTCATTTACCCAGCCGCAGAGTGCTGCTAAACTGCACGTTGATATGGCTAGAATAGGAGGGGAGTTGCAAATTTTTTCTTAAAATGGGAAAGTGACGTTCATGTATCTGTCTATACCAGTCTATATCAGTCAATAGGGGGGTCAATTCGTTATTGTTAGATAGGCGAGTGTCCAGACCATAGACTAAAGACGAGGTAGATCGATCTCGCTGACTGCGCACAACCAATCTCCATGTCCCAACACTGAACTGCTTTTCTGTCAACACGTCTAGCGACAACAGCAAGGTTTGGATTTTAGGTTAGAAAACTGATTTGTAAACAAACGCTTAAAGATGTTTTTACACTTCCTCTAACCCATTTGTAATGCTTTTTGATTAAATTCAAAATGGTAAAGGTATTTTATTAATATAATAGTGCTTGTCATTTAAAATTAAAGCTGTAAGCAAACACTTTCATCGGTGTTGACCATGTGACTGACAGTTGAGTAGAGTCGGGGTAGGTAAATGTTGGGCACACGCGCGGGAAGAGTTCATCTTTACAGTCTACTGTCGAGACGTGCTATGTACGATCGTGCCAACGACGAAGCATGCGAGTAGATGCGGGGACTCACCTCATCAGTGACCTGTCCCGCCTTGAGCTGCAGTTCCTGTAGCTCGGAGCGGGGCGCTCCGCTCTCCGGGGCTGCGGCGGCCGGGGTGGGCATGTTGGCTCAACCTGCGGCACAAGACACACCACACTCAGCACCGTCATACAACTGCAACTCACCTGTACATAACATAGCTATAGGCTGTTAACGGTTACTTCAGCCTTTTCTGAAGCCCTGCTTAAGTTCTACTTCCAAGAAATTCCTACGCCTCGTGCAAACTCAGCTTAACTAAGCCTGGAGAATTACACCAGAGGGATAACGCACTACATTCCTGCTCACTCAGTGTTACAGTATTTTGTACAAGGACTATTTCTCACTACGCGCTACCAACATACCTATTTTCTCCCTGATTTTTATTCAGATTATTTATAAATGAAGCATAATTTATAGATAAAATATTAATAACATTACAATTTAACAGGAAAAAAACTAACTTTTATGAACACGAGTATAAAACGCTTGTGATATATGGCGCATTTAGGAAGCAACCAAGCACGTCATATGTGGGGAGATTTTTCAAAGGTTTGATTCAAAATGGCCGAAGAAACCAGAATGAACTATACTTTATGCAATTCACGGTGAGGTGAACACTTTTTGAAGCCCTCTCATTTAGAATTATAGTCAAATATATTTTATTGTAACATTAGACGTTAACTTTAGAGTCCAACGAAACACACACACTGTGTTCATCATCTGCATGGCAATATAAAAAAAAAGTAATGGATCATCAAAAATGCTCACTTTACTGTGTAACAGCCTATAGCTAAACTACCGGGCGTTGCCCGGGTATAAAAGGGCAATGAGACACGACCCCTTTTAGTGATTTTGGGCCAAACGGGGAGCCGGAGATAAACGAACCAGTTTTGGGATTTCTGGATCGAATTGGGGGAAAAGGGGGGCCAATTTGGTCTACACAGTATTATAAGTTGGGCACTGAAGAGTTTCCCTGCCAAATTTTGTACAGATCGCCCAAACAGTGTACAATTGTACAGAGAATATACGTTTATACTAACTGTCATATATAAATATATATATATAATATATATATATATATTATTTTAACTATTGATCCCGTCCTCCAATAGTGTTTACAAGATTAAACCGTAAAAACAGAAGCGTGCTTGGCATTCTACTTCGCGTCAATTTAAATAAACCTAATAAAGTTATGTAAAATAATCATCCACTGCTCTCGTTTCCTTACCGTCCCTGGCGTGTTACGTCATCAATAAGACGTTAAGTATATTTAAATAGACAATGTATGCTGCCACAAACATCCTGTTTTAAATTGCATACATTTTTTTTACAGTAAAGTAAGACAAATTTATAGCAGTCATCGAAATGACTTTTTCGAATTAGATAAAAGCGGACAAGTTTTCATAGGTTATATTCTCTTGTCGCAGTACTAGGACCGATCGGAATTACGATGCATCTACACACACTTCACGTATGCGGAAAAAAAAATTCGCCCACAACGGCTCAGGGCGTGGGCTCCTTGCTCCAACGCGAGGTGACTCAGCGTGCGACGAACACAGCGGTGGCAAGACGAAGAGGACAGCAACGGTGTCTCATTATCCACCAGTCAGCACGTTCCTGCACGAGAGCCTCTCGTCGAGACGAGAAGGCCATTCCACGTAGGAGCCTCGCGCACCAGGTGAGGGAGGGAAGCGCATAGCAGACAACGTCGTGTGAAGCCGGAATCACGTAGCCCCGGCCTACACACCACGACACGACCAAAAACGCAACCACGACATTTCATTGTGACTACTTGAATTTACAACACGACCGACATCACGCTCCCGGCATTCAACCCAGCTAATTAGAAGGCGCTGATAGGCGACCTTGGATTCAAAAGCGGTGAACAAGAGGGAAATTTGTAACTCATAAGGGTGACAAATTGGTATCGCTAACGGATACAAAGATAGAATCATTATTTTTAAGAGTTAGATACAGTAATTTTCAATTTATTTAGCTTTTAAGCTGTGCATTTACCATTGTAGGGAAAGCTTGCAATACAATTTCATTTTATAAGGTTGTACATTCTGTGCGTCGTGCCGCACGACACGACGAAGAATAGAAATCATTTCTATTCTTGCGCGTCGGGGCTGTGAGATTCCAGCATGAAACGACGCGCGCGGCAGGCCCCCTGGACCGTTCTCGGAGGCCATCACAAGTAGAGGAGAGAGTCGGTGGGGATAGTTGCGTCAGGCGATGACGTCTTTCCCGATAACTACCGGCCAGCCTACTGCGTTCGAACGTCTGCTCACGAGCGAACATGTACTCTAATTCTGCTGTCGAGAAGAGCAATTTTTATTTCGAAGTTTACGCGATGTCATGAAAGCTATGAAATGGTAATGAAATTTAACGAGTGGTCATGAAATTGTTATTTTTTTAATATCAGGCGATGTTCCATTCCAAGTGGTGAAGGTTAGACAACAAACAATTATGACCATGCACCCATCAACAACATGCGTTATACAGTCGCAGACAATGAAATTTGCGCACCCAGAATGGTTGCCGTCGTGTCACGCGTTATAGAGAAGTAATTAATTCGGATGTGAATGAAGATGTAAAAAAAGTCGTGAATTTGGTTCATTGGAAAATAGACACCCTGGTTTACAACAATCGGAATTTAAGTAGCTTTCACCTTAACCTACTTCAAAACAGAACTAGTCACGCATGGCAGTGACGTACCCGTACATATGTACACATTTGTGTGTGCATATATACATACATACACATACATATACATACACACATATAAATATATGTGTAATATACACAAACTATAGTCAACAAAGGCAAAAAATACAGTTCGATTAAATTCTGAATGTAATGCAAGTTTTTTTTTTCGTAGAGTATTTATCTACATGCCAAATTCAAAGTTTTGCGGTTTCCAAGGTACACAAATCCAAAATCTAAACCAGTGGCAAGAATAAACAAGTAATTGATATTTACCATTAATTTATTTTTCAGATAGACAATCCTGTTTTGTAAATAGCGAAGGTGGGAAACTAATACGCCCACACATAAACACTTAAATTTTACTGTTTAAAACAATGCTCGACACCTAAAACAATACCGTGGTGTGCGCGTTTTAAACATGCAGAATGGCTTTGTGTCGCAGCAATGGGATAACTACAAGTAACAATACAAACACAGTGCAACAAAATCTGTTTTATTTACAGAAAATTGCACCAATTGTAATGTAATGTGTAAAAATAACTTGTGCAAAGCTAGGTATGCGTGTACACAAGGCAACAAAATCACTGCAGAAGTTTTTTTTCTCCTTCGAGTGAAGCACGCTATTCACGGCCGCAAACAGGAACCTCACGCGACGAGGAAACACGCGAATACATCACATCCCAATGTCAGTTAGCAGAACTTATCGATCCGATTTTACTACGAGTAGTCATTTCCGAGAAGATAAATTACTTCCGCAGGAGGATTTGAAAAATTCCGTGTGTTTCACCTCCTGCGCGATCGTGTGACCTACGTTTCGTCGCGAGGGCAAACATCAATTCGAATTTCTACTAGCAAAACTATTCTTTAAAGAATAGTTTGCAAGTCATAGCCCCCCCCCCCCTCTCTCTTAAGCAGGTGATTTTAAAAATAATGGTGAATAAAAGAAGTAAAGATACAGCCACTGAACTATGTAATAATCGAAAGAGCATGAGTGTATTATGATAGAGGTTTCCCGCTCTTTTTCTGGAAGTGACACTGCGTAATCATAGTTTCCGTCCACAAGGCCTTGATGATGATGTGGAGGGGTAACAAGGTAAACCCAGGCTACCAACATTATAGGCTGTTCATAGTAAACTGAGCACGTTTTAAAGTCCTGCATAGGATCTGCTTGTAAGCACGTTGTGTGTTCTTTCGCCATATGTAAAATTAACTCTGCCATGGGCGATGCATGAGTAAAGTGATCAGGCTCAAGTGAAACAAATTAGAAAAGTAAATATTTTACCAATTTGCTCATTCTTGCACTTATATGAATTAAAAGGAACAGAAAACTAAACCGATAATTTAATTATTCACAAATTGTTATCCAACAATTTTTAATAAACATGAAGTCGTGGAACTAGTTTCCTCAAGTCGTTACCTACTTTACTGGGTGCACGTCAGTCAATCTACTGGTTAAAATACCCACACTTTGGGACAGTGAAAGTTTTCAAAGGTTCATTTCAAAAGTGTTCAATTAACTGTGAACAGCTTGTATTGCTAAACCGTGAGGTTGGGCCAAAAAATAAAATATATAACGTTGGAAGTAGTACATGGTCTACCAATCCCCATATCTGCCGCAAATATCACGACGCACTTTGCGTCCTTACGTAAATCAGATTTCCTATCATAGATGAGGAGTATCTGTTAAGTAAACAAATAGGTACATATTTCCTACAAACTTTGATATAATTCTGCCGTGTAATACACGAATACAAAATTATGGCACACCACATTTTAATCACACTACTTTACCAATAAATATGCAACTACAAACTCTGAGAATGTATTTGAAATTGTTCTCTCAAATCTGTATGATATAAAAAAATGTAAATTCAAAATAAGAAAAAAAAATTTTTAATACGCTTCATACCTATTATAGGCTGTTCACGGTAAAGTGAGTTCTTTTGAGACCACAAATACGTACTATTTACCTTCAGTAATTTTTTTTATCATTTAACCACCTTTTTAAAATAAATATTGCCATGTAAAATACTGCCGCACTCAAGTTAACGTCCCAGGTTAAATAAAATATTTATTAACTATTATTCCAAATGAGAGGTCTTTCCGAAGTGCTCACTTTACCGTCAATAGACTAAACACGAGCAGGCTTCGTAATACTCTGTAATGCCATTCAATGCAACATCAAAATAAACTTATTAACTTAAGGCGCTCGTTCAACAAGCTGATCTAATTTTGGGCAAGTTTCCCCGTGTTAGATTACTTAAATATTTTATAC
Organism: Dryococelus australis; assembly: GCA_029891345.1. Classification (NCBI taxonomy): domain Eukaryota; kingdom Metazoa; phylum Arthropoda; class Insecta; order Phasmatodea; family Phasmatidae; genus Dryococelus; species Dryococelus australis. Next base: position 88,704,505 of record CM057001.1, on the reverse strand, counting down.
AAACAAAAAATATTTTAAAACATTCCGGAGACTATCGGAAACCCAGCATTTTAAATACTACCGAAGGATAAGTGGCTATTTGTTAAATATATATGTATATTCACGTACACAAACTTAAAAGTAAAATTTGACTAACTGGCTTGGAATTAACACGAACTGCGAATTAGATCAACATGTAGCAATACAGTCCGGTGTACTGTGTCCATTAATATTTGCCTGGTCTGTGGTGCAACAGGTTCTGGGTTCAAATTCCAGGTAAGTCATGGGTGCTAATTTAAGCAGTTGGGTTATAATTTGTAATATAATATAATACAATAATCGTTTATTTTATTATTTTTTATTTATTATTTTAATATTATTTACAATATATTAATCGTCCTCTGATAAGCCTTCAGGGATAAAACAGGAGGACGTTAAGCCCTATACAATTACAATACAATATTGCTTGCCAGCCAACAAAAAGTCTTAGGATTTCAGCAAACACACTTCACGAGTAATAATTCATTCAGGTATAATTTCACGAATTCATACAACAGTATTACCTACATTCCAAACTTCCGTCCAGCCTTCTAAATTTTTACCGACATTCCAACCCCTGGCTTTTATTTTCCCGGGAGGGAGAAATAGTGCTATGAATAAATGATCGTGAAGCTCACTAGAGGAGAGATTAACTTTTAACGATCCGCTATGGCATTTCTCAGGACGCCTAGGAAGGGCTGTACAAATTTTTAATAAAGGCTTACCACAAAATTCTACGCAGCCGCGGAGCGTCCTGAAATAAATTTAGAGTTAACAGAACGTGTCGAATAAACTTATACCGTGATATTTACATGAAGTTGTCGCGGAAGCTTTCAGACACACGAGACATGAATGTTGAGACGAGATTCAAGCGGCTCTCAACAACGAGGTCTTGAGAGTCGATGAGGGTAAAATGAGGTGAGAATGGAGCAGCGCCCCAAACGGTAGATCCCCGAGAAAACCCGCCGACCACTTGCGAAAATTCCGGAGTTACCCAGCCGGGGATTGAACCCGATTCGCCTAGGTGGGAAGCGAACAGTCTAATCGCTCCACCGCGGCCCCTATTAGATAATCAGTGGTATTTGCTTAAGTTACATAAGAAAATCAAAGTATTGTCAAAACGCATCCGTCAGGAGGCACAATAGCGAACAAGTTTTTTTTTTTTTTTTTTTTTTTTTTTTTTGCCCGAAAATTCTACGTTGTACAAAAATAGTATTGAAAAAAAATTCAATACTGTTGCGCGCTCACTAATTCAAAGCATGCGCGGGTGAGTAGAAGAGAAGGAAAGAAGAGTCGTCGTACGATAGCGACGGCGAAAGGCCAGGCGATGACGGGTTTCGAATTACAGACGCGCGCTGAGGACACTCATTGTTTTCGATCGATATATGAAGAATACTCTTGATTACAGACCTAGTTCTCTAAGCGCGACTCGGGGTGCGCTGAACTTTCCAGATGTCATGGCTAATCCTATAAATATCGCAGCAGGCCTCCGGGCCGCGAGTTTTAGTTGGAGTAGATAAATGAATGAGTGGGAAGTTCCGAGCGATAGAAAGCGACCAGTGACGATTGTAAGGGGAGTCGGCGACTGCAAGTATCACGTAGTGGAGTGTGCGACTGGCAGACTGGACTATTTTACTACATACGTGAGTGAAAGACAAATTATGGCAACATATAGAATGAACACGTGTTGATAATGAGAATGAGTTAACTGACTAACAGAGATAATTAAGAAGAGCGTCAATTAGAGTGGAAATAGACAAACGTTGTGCTCACTGTTAAATAAAAAAGTGAAAGTGGAGACAGCTAATTAATGCTGTAGATAATAGAGTGAATAAATTATAAATCAAATTTAGTTTTTTTTTTATCAAGACCTCCATTCCTCATGAATTCCTCATACACCCCTCAGGCGTCATCACATGTAACAATACGTTATTTTAAGAGAATGGGCAAAAGGGTTATTCAAAATGTCGACATAAAAAATATAAAAATGCACTTTAAAATACAATTGCAGGAACATACCAGTATGCTCACATAAAATTTAACTTTTTACAATACATAGATTAATTTTTTTACCCTGACCCCCTAAAAATATAAAAATTCGAAAAATACTACTTTGAAAGTTTGGTACTCAGCTCTCCTGACGCGGAAAAAAGTTACGAGTCTCCCTTTCATCTCACTGTGCCGAACCACGGCGAAAAATTTTTATATTATCCAACGCCCCATTACACACAGAGTCTCTGGAAGGTCGGAGTAACACATTCCTTGCTTCTACAACATCTAAGGTGGTCTTCCTGATGTCGTACGCCACGCGTGCCAACAGCAGTCTGCGTAAATGCTCTGCGTAGATGCCAAGTGTCCGTTTTCCGTAAGTCTTTGTCCCTACGTAGTACGAAGCGTAGATCTTTAACGCAATTTCCGACGTGGAGGTGTTTTCAAACTATGTGACAACCGTCATAAATTTCAAAGGAAAATTTTAAACTTGAAAAAACCAATGAAATTTCAACATTTTTCTCTGAAAGGTATAAAACGATGTTCTATCACTTGTTTAGAGTAGTGAGATTGCAAGTATATTTTCACTTCAATTTTGTTACGATACCTCAAGTTTGTTGAAGCTCAATACACTTTATAGCATTTTGTAACGGCACAGTCTCGTATGAACACAGCTTTATGACATCACCCCCACAGCTATCCTTTTAGTATTCTCGCGATATTGAGCTTTCATTTTATGTCTTCATTCTCCCGTCACAAAGCCTGGAAATTATCCAGGTCTAAGGCGGGTAACAATACGGTAGAGCTTAGCGACATCACCAACCCACATGTGTAAGAACTCGTCTTAACTAAGAACGCGTATATCCGGCCCCCCCCCCCCTCCCTTTTTTTTTCCCACCGTCCCACTAAACATGGCTTTCAGTATATTGGGTAGCAATAACACTTAGGGATACAAATAAATGTCTAGATATTTAGCCCCTATCTTCAAAATGACGCCGTTTAGAGGCACTATACTAACACCTCAATCTGAGGAAAGACCTGCGGCAGAAGGGACTAGAAAACTAAGGTAATTTTTTTCTTTTACACGAGTTAAGAATTACCTATACCTCCAAATTATGCTTAACCTACTGCATCAAAAAATTATATAACCTCATTTTCCTAACTCAATACTTTGACATCCAAAATATCAGTAACTTATTATTTCAGAGTTGAACTCTCGCCATCATTCAAAACAAAAATAATTTTACTGGTGTGTTAACTAATCTGAGAACTCGTTTTTTTTTTTTCATTCAAACTTTCGAAACATCTTTCAGCCTAGGGCTATTACTACGAACCGCGGGAATAAACTGGCAAATCAGATAAATATGTAACAGTTTCAAACAAACCCGATATTTCTAGTTCCCAGTACATGATCAACGAAAAATTATATTGCTCGTATTATTGTTTGAAAAACCTCGTGCTGTGTAAACTTCCTAAAAGAAAGTAAACACAAAATTTTCAACACGTGAAACATTGAAAATGAGATCAGGTACACGAACATCAAACTAACGAGAATGTTAATGTACACAAACCCTCATGGCGTATCTACCGAATGATGGTTGTCAACTTCATGTGAAACTATTACATGTAACACAGTATTATTACAGATTCCATTAGTTGTTGAAATTGCGACTGAACTTGCTGAACTTTAGTTGTCACGATTCCACAGAGGCGTTTGTTGTGAAGGAACAAATAGACTAATCTTACTATAATTTATTATGGCGTGGGCAGGCCTCATCAACTCTCCTGAACGCGCCCTCGCACCCATGAAAGCCCTCTCACTTGGATTAATAGCTAGTAAATACACTTTATTTTAGCCTTAGACGTTGAGTTCCGAGTGCGGCGGAATACACACACTGTGCTAATTACTTACACGATAATGTTTATTTAAAAAGGTGGTTAAAGGATTTAAAAAATGGCTGAAAGGAAAAAAGTAACTGCAGGGCTTCAAAAGTGCTCATTTTACCGTGAACAGCCTGTGTGTAACCAGGCCAGCAGGCATAAAACTGCACAAATCTGGCAGTTATTGCTTCAAACTTTATTTTAAATTGCAAGAATCCCCTCCATCGTCCGACAATCACGATGAAGGCTGTTCACGATCAAGTGAGCACTTTAGAAATGAACCTTATAAAAAAAAGCCACTCCCCTGCATGCGCATGTTTTAATGTGCGCGCTAAGTGACATTCGTCCACTAAAGTTGGTAACGATAGATTGAAAGTAGTTTCATATCTTAACGTCGAATAAAAAGTATTAGGTAACTATGTGTGTTAACTTAGTTAATTCTTTCACTTTCTGTTTTTTTTAATGCATTTAAGTGTAAAAATTAGCAGATTTGTAAAGTAGTTACATTCTTAATAATTTCACAGTTTTATTTGACCGGCAGATGAATAAAGTGATGAGGCCCCTAGCAATGTTAATTTTACATAAGACTGAGGAATACACAACGTGTAAACAAGTAGCTTTTACGCAGAACTTTCAAAAGTGCTCATTTTACCGTGAATAGCCTATACCAAATACTGGATGCGCAGCCGGGATTATGACGACTTCGTTAGTAACACGCTTCACCTTACATTTTAACATTAGCCAAACGTGGTTTTTCGCGTGCTGCATTATGATTTTACATAATCGAGTAAACATGAATTGGAAAAACATTTCGGGAATAAATTTCTCTTCCATTTTTCCCCAGATTGAGAATTCAAGTCATACAGGCATGGCAAAGAACAGTTTGCTCAAATCTGCCATTCTTCATCTATACAAACTTGTTGAAAACAACCAGGAGATGACCAAAACCTCCAGGATGAAACAAATGTGCCTGAGAGATGCACAAACATGTTTCGTGTACATGCAACTCAATCTTATGTAACAATTAAGTAGTGCATCATGAAGTACTGAAAATAGCGAGCTTAATGGTAAACATTCTACATTTCATGCAAGCGTTATGCTTCTCACAAACATAAATAATAAATTGATGCAATGTATCTACGCATTAATGTTTACGAATTAACAAACAAAATAATCCTATTTTAACTTCCTATTATTCTTTTGTCTTCCTTTCCGAGACACACGTATACAGAATGTATCAAAAAGATTTATCCGATTCCAAAAGAAAGTATCATTTATACCAAGGAACAGAGAACGCAGTAATGAGTGAATGTAAAGTTTTAATTACAACTAACGTAAATGCTGTATATGCTCCTCTGCACGCGTACTCCCGATACACTATATTCAAACTCGTCCCACACAGTGAGAATGTGTAGTGTTACTGCAGCCAGTGCTGTTATGCGGTCTTTAAGTTCAATTGCTGTAGGGAAAAGAAAAAAGGAGGGAGACTTAACGAAGCAGCTTTAGACATATACATTTTCTTTCCATTTCTAAATATTTTATTTTAAATTCAAATAATTTGGTGTACTAGTTAAACCCATAACGAGCTCGCGCCTACCATCGTTTATGTTTAGATGTTATAGCCCAACGCATAATGTAATGTAGCTTTCAATGTATACATGTCTAACCCTAACAAACCGTATGATATTTATACTTCGCTTACATATATGAGAAACCTCGGGGGGGGGGGGGGGGCGAAGAAAACATCGCTACTTTTATGAACGCTGTGTATTCTTCAGATATACGTAAAATTAACACTGCCATGGGCCTTATCACTTTATTCATGCGTCGGTCAAGTGAAACTGTGAAATTATTAGAAAAGTAACAAATTTACTCATTTTTACACTTAGATGCATGAAAAAAAAAAAAAACCAAAGCGAAATAAATAATTTAAGTCGTCACAAATGATTACCTAATTTTTAATTCGACATTAAGACAACTACTTTCCCTCCATCGTTACCAACATTACTGGACCTATGTCACAGTACGGCCGTTAAAATGTGTGTGTACGAGGAGTGACTTTTTTCTAAGGCTGATTTCAAAAATGCTCAATCGTGAACAGTCTTTACTGACAAAAACACCACGTTTGTTAAGCTTACAGACTTTGGAATAACGCAAAGAGGAAACCACATATAAATTGTTTTTTATCAATTTAATTTTTTTTTGCAGAGAAATGGGAATCTGTGACGAAAATATGAACAAACGAATTAAAGATGGTAGAGAGGCACGCATAGACTCCTAAACTTCCACACTAATTATGTGATGTATGATTAATAGCCGCCTCGTCGCTTCACGGATCTCGCCAATCGTCATCGCCACTGTCGACAGTACAAACGAGCGCAGCCCTGCGTTGCGATGTTCCCCTCATGATGTAGAAGGGTGCGAGTATAGCGTGGAGGGGGGGGGGGGCATGGGTTGAAATTAAGGTAACGCGAACATATAGGGGAGAAGGGCCGACAGGAAAATTTCGTTACTGGTCCCGAAGCGAAGTGAACGGAAAATCAATGTAGCCGACACATGCAACCACCCCTGAGTTGGTGCGGCCAAGCACGAGGTTGCTGGAGTGGATGAACAGATTTACACGGACTAGCAACATACCGAGGGAGCCGCGGGCCATACGGAACCCCAGCAACTGACTTCACACGCTAGGACGCGATCCCCCCCCCCCCTCTTCCAAACCCTTTTTTTTTTTTACTTCAACGTGTTCCTGATGTCACCCGACTCTCCCAACTTCAATTCGTTTTAGTCACAGATTTCCATTTCGCTACAAAAAAAAAAAGTTAAATTGATGAGAAATAATGTATTAGTTCTTAATGGGCCTGCCTATCAAGCTGGCAGTCGCGAACTTCAAATTGGGAATCAAAGTTAAACTAAATTCCTTCTCATTGCGGCAATTTTATTTTAAAGATAACTATTTCAAACAAAAAGCACGTTGACGCTATTTGCTCAGAGAATATTGCTACATAAATTGTTTTTGGAAAAAAAAAATTATATTTATCTATCTTTTTTCTTTGTTATATGTAAATTTCAATATTTGCATTTTATAAAAAACATTTAACAAAAAATTGACAAAATAGTTTAACGCAGCATGATTACTTAAGGTTACGTAAAATACCTATTGCTTGAAATAGTTACCTTTAAAATTGGCGCAATGAGATGGAATCTCGTTTAACACAGATTCCTCATTTGAAGTTCGCGGCTGCCGGCTTGGTAGGCAGGGCCGTTAAGGGATGTTCTCCACTTTGCGTTTTTCCACACAACGTGTAAGCTTCTCGACGAGATGTTTTTGCCAGTATATTCTTTTAAGAGTTGTTATATCTACTTCCACAGGGTTTTACTTCCACATACTGAAAACGGCCCTCTAAATCCGGAAAATATTAAGCAGTAAAGTGTCGAGAAATGAATTAATACATAACAAATATGTTCGACTTTTTACAAAAAGCGGATAAAACACAAAATTACGCACCAAAATATTAAATAACTAAGATTTTCTATAATCTTACATAGTCAGTAATAACTATGAATCCGAAATGACGCGAAAACTAAGAACTCTGCAAAAGGGGGCGAGGCAGAGTCTTAAACTGCGCCAAAGACACGTAAGGCACGAGTAGGAGAGAACGGTATCTCGAAATTTCAGTCTCGTTCATTCGACGACATACTGGCGTTAAGTGTCTAGATGTCGAGGGAGGCGAGTAAAAGAATATGCATGTGTGCAACTCAGTATAGACCTTTGCGTGGGTTATGAAGAGTTATATCATGGTCAGACTGCAGCGCAATAAATGCAGCTACTGAAAACAAATATATTTCAAATAAGAAAAAATTAACGCCTTACCACAGCTGCCGACTGTAATTAATACGGAAGCTAAAATGCACAATTTACATAAACCTCGCTTTGTAAATTATTAGAGTATTACAGCCTCTTAGATCCATGTTTAAATCGCTGCACACTTAAGGGAGCACCAAACCACAGCGAATAAAAAAAAAAGCTGCTGCTAACAATGTCTTAATTGAGCGACTTAAGTTATTTATACGCGCTCTTCAGACACTTTGCGATGGGAGTGATGTCGCCAATGATTCTTAACGTCTCCTGCTGACTTCAGCCTCACTACCTCCACAGATTCAAGGCCGGCACAGGGTTACAATCTGCACAGTTGCGAGCAGAGCGAAGTATGTATACTTTCGGCATTGCACCATACGACTGGCGATGTATAAGAACGAGGTTTGACGGATATCTTCTATTGCAGTTTAAGGGAACGAACAGCTGCTTAAGTACTTGGCGGTGGTGATGTAAAAGGCGTGGCGAGTTATCGATGCACGTGAACTGAGGCAACGTAGGTCTTCCTTACCTTGTAAGGGAATTCACTGATCGACTTTGACGCTTTAATGATCATTAGGTGACATACAGAAAGCTCCAGTCAACCGAACGTTAAGTATAAAAACAACTTTCATAAGACCGCGATGATTTTAGTCGTAATTTACATAATCTAAAATTTACATTTACCCTTTCAGTGATGTGTTAAGTGTCGAACTGGTGCTCGACAGAAATTGCTTTTCAGTTGTAGTCTACGACCTGGTTTGTGGCTTTAGGGCCGGTTTCACCAACGAAAATTAACTTTTTGGAAGATCGAATTAATTTTTTCTAGATGAGAGGTTTAACTGTGATTTTTATCTCGATAATATTGGGCGTGTTTCACCAAGTAATATCCGCCGTCAAGAATATCAGTTAAAATTATCTCGATTTTGTGAGTATCGCGATGTTCTACTTCGTCGGATCAGTCAACAGAAAATGGTTAATATTTTAAGTATAACAAAGTGAATAGTTTTTAGTAATAGAGATGGTATTTTCACGAGAAAAAAAAAAACGTGCATTGAAAAGAAAAAACCGTTTGTTAGTGAGTAACGGAAAGTATCCGCATAATCTAAAATACGCGGAAGGTTGCATTTTTCGAAATGTTCTAGTAACTGAATATGTACTATGTATTATCGATGGTTTATCTTATTTTCCTTACAACATACTTTTCTACCGGGCGAATAGTACAACTGAGCACTTATTTAAAGAAATATACGTATTCAAGTACACATATTAGAATAAACGCCATGCCGTGAAAATTAAACCTCTGAAATATCTTTCAAATTACCGTTAACTTTTGCGGCCGAGTTATAGTTTCTTGTGCAACTCATAAATTTGGTTATTTTGGGAATATTTGAACGTTTACGTGTTTTACATCCAGAACCGAATTCATAACCTCAAATTAAGTGCACTATTGTTTATCGAATCATATGCAGCTAAAACTGCAAAAATCTGGCAATATTAAATATGTATTAAAATTTAACAGAAGTATTTTATATAGAAAACATATAACCCTGAAATTGCTGTTTCCCAAAACAGTTTTCATACATAGACATTTTCCTGAATACTCTTATGCTAATTATATACAAATAATTCTCAATCAGTTTCCAAATTTCTTTGCGAATAGCCCAATGTAGTTGGTTATATTTTACTTCTTTATCTCGACAAAGTGACTATCCACCAAAATCGGCGGTTCAAATATTTGATCTTTATATAGAGAGAAAATCGAGATAATGCGAGTGGTGAAAAACAGACAGATAATCGAGATAATTTGACACTTAAACTCGATAAAATATCGTTATCTCGTGTGGTGAAACCAGCCCGTGTTGTGTATCTGATACAAGTACTAGGAAAGGTGAAAGGGATGGTGGCGTATGTTTCTCCTGTTGTATCCCGAGCGATATGATGTGTTGCCAAAGTTAATCAGGCGTGTGGAATAATGGGAACGTAAAAAGCAATAACTTTACTGCTAAAAAAAGTATCGTTTTTTGAGAACTCAATGTATTCATTGAACTTTTCTCCTAATTAGATCACAAAATGATCTTAGCTTACTTATTTAGCATAACAGACGGAGTGAAGTCAGATTCTCGACAATTCTACCGCTAAGTCACCTTATGGCAACAATATTAAGGTGGCTTATGAGGAGAGCGCACCTGCGCGTCCAAGGTCAAGAAGAGAGGGAGCGATACGGGCGACAGGGACAAGGCACGTCTAGTGCCTCATCGCTCCTACGCACAGGGCGTGCAGTGTTTACGTCCTAACGCTGTACTGTGCAAATCAGATCTGTGACAGTGGGGTTTTAATACAAGCAATGAAATCCCACAGGATATACTACGCCAATATTTCTGTACTTTTTTCTTGTCCCTTAAGGAAACTGCATAGGCAAGCTTTAAAATGCGATATTTGACCATCTTCACGATTTTTTTTTCTCCTAGCATACACATATGTTAAAAGTAAATAGATGATTGTTTTTTTTTATCTTTTCTATCAAAAAGTCGTATTTACAGAACATACATTTACCGAGATACGCAAATACGCGCAAACTGTGATTTCACAAAAAAAAAAAAAAAATGCTTCAATGCACACTAACGCCCTCGCGTCTAACATCCACAAACTACATACTTATAGGCTAGTCACGGTAAAGTGAGCAATTTTGAAAACTCTCATTTGGAATAATAGTCGATAAATATATTTTATTTTAGCCTTAGATGTTAACTTCCGAGTGCGGTGGAATATACACACACTGTTTATTACTTCCATGGTGGTACTTATTTAGAAAGGTGACTACGTGATCAAAGATGTATGAAAGAAAGTAACTAGGTTCTCAAAAGTGCTCATTTTACCGTGGCCCAAACCAGCACGCCTACCAGACTATAGGCTGTTCACGGTAAAGTGAGCACTTTTGAAAGCCCCCTCATTTGGAATAATTGTCAAAATACATGTATTTTATTTTAGCCTTAGACGTTAACTTCCGAGTGGAGTGGAATATACACACTGTATTTATTACTTACATGCCAATATTTATTTTAGAAGGTGGTTAAAGGATAAAATATGGCTGAGAGGAAAAAGGAACTAGGGCCTCAAAAGTGCTCACTTCACTGTGAACAGCCTATACTGGTCGGGTTCTCAGTATCCGGGCAACTGCTCCTTCCTCCTCTGCTCCCACCAAATTCTTCTCTCCCCTGAATTTGTTTTTCATCACAAATGTCAAGAGCGTCTAGGACATTATGCTTACTTTACTTTCATAACATGTAATCGGATTCTAAAACGATTCGTTTACTTACCATGTCACGATGAACTTTGTTCTCAAACAGAGCCTTCTCGATAGCCGGTCAAATCATGAGCTCAGTGTTTACTTCCAGTCATATTTAACGTCTGCTACGTCTATAACTGTCGTTTCCAATCATTGTGAAAACTTGGCCTCTGTCCTGACTCAGCCACCGCCTTACGCATCACTAAATATAACTTTAAAGAATTCACATATAACAACAATGAAACGAATGTGTCATACAATATATGATGCATATATCATACGTTTTATTATACTTACAACAGTCCGAGCGTGCTCACATGAGTTTGACACTATAAAAAAATGGGGTGTGGTTGTGTTGGGGATACGGTCGTTTGTTTTGCGTGAATTCGTCTACGTTGACGCGCTCGGACACCTTGATGTTTAATTTACGTTCCCGGCACTGCTTCACTCGATCATATGGGGTTTAATGGGTATCACTGGATTGCTTTTGAGATGCGATTACTATGCGTATACGATTTCTGTATTTTGACTTGATTTCTGTATTTTGAATTGTAGTAAGTTCTTTATTTTTACATTAAAATCTTACAATTTCACGATAACCACGCCACACAAATACCTTTATACACGCAATCGACTATCGTGACGAGAGCTGTCGATTGAAATTAAAACGAGTGTCGTAACTTCTAGTCAAAAGTTATTCTACGCGGAAGTTATGAGACGCGGTGAAACGAAATCAAAACTGTGCCCCCCCCCCCCCCTCATTTTTTTCACCACTCTACGCTCGATGCTCGCAATCCTCTCTCAACCTAACATATTCTTTGATCCTTCGGCAATCGAGTGGTGTAATTGAATTTTGAATGAAGAAGATAGATTTGGAGCTGTAATGCCAAACTGTATCCCCCGATTTTGTTGTCATCGGATTTTCTTGTTTGCCTCCCACTATGGTTGCAAAAAGACGTATTCACGTCAAAATAAACCAACCTTCCTCAGTGGTGCTAAAGGTCATATGGTGAGCGTATGACATCCAAATCAACATTCTGGCTCCCTCGAAGAACCAAACCCGAGATACCCTGCTCACAACGCAGTCAAGGGCACATACTGTGGTTGGTTTAGAGACTTCGCCACCATCCCACAGCCATACATTAATCACTCAACGTATCACGGCCACAGATTCTCCATGACACGGTTACCATGAAAGTTGAATCCCGCCAGACAGCCAATCCCATTCGGGACAAATGAAACACGTCCGTCCTTCAGTAACAGACTGCGACCGTGTTTCAAAAACACGGGTCACTTATACAAGTACAGTCGCAGGTTGCGTAATCCAGCTCCGGTGTAATGAATTCGTTCTGCTTGCGCGAAAATATCCGAGATGCATAATTAATCTCCTCGGATTTATTAGAAAGCTACAGATAGGGGACGTGTTGTAGCAAATGAAAATACTAACTTTCAAGAATCAAAACCACATATTTTTTGCGTGACATGGGCGAAGCACGTAATGCTCAACACACAAGTGTTATGACCTATGTGTACATCCCTTCAGATAAGCAAGTTTTTTTTAAGTAAGGTTTTTTTGCGCCTATATATGTAATAAAGGCAAAAAAAAACGAATAGTCTATTTGTGGTTTCTTCAGACTTTTTTAATCAAACATTCGTAAAACATCCCTTGTATGACGTGTTTGGTTGTTTCCTAAATATGCTATGTATCAATCGTTTTATACATAAAAGTAACTTATTTATGGTTCAATAAACTTTTACTTATGTTTTGTTATAAATTATATTTCAATTATAACTAATACGAAGAAAGACAAAATATGAATGTTGGTAATGCCTAATAAAAATTAGTTCTTATCCAAAATATGATTGCACTGAGTGCCCATGAATGTGGTGCGATGGCCCTCTGGTGTAATTTTCGAAACACTGTTTGCATGAAGCGGAGGAATATCCTGAAAGTACAACTTAAGCACGGCTTCAGAAAAGTTGGAAGTAACCAGGAACGGAGTATATGAGCAAACTTGTACCCAACAAAAATCCAGGCACCAGAGATTAGCCATATCCTTCCACGCCGCCCTGGAAGTAGTGCGCCGAGTGCAGTGAGTAATGCCGTGAGGTGGGCAAGTAAGGATTCATGTTTCAGGGGACGTTTGTTCCGACGAGAAGCCGCCAAGCAAGGTGCGGCCCAAAACGAGACGTGACTAGTCTCTCTCACGAACGAGTGCACTTAGACAGTTCTGAAAGTAATAGTGTGCAGTTATTCCTATGGCAAAATATCTGCTCATAGTGGACAAGTTGACAGCCAGCCAAGTGTTTTTATGCACACACCAACGCGGTGAGACACCGCTGTATTAATAGAAACAGCTGTAAACAGAACTACCTTCAGTGCGACTGCACAACATCGCTTACATCACGGTTGGAATTCAATTAGTGCTTTTAGAGTAAAATTTCTGACTGGATCGAACTCGGATTGGAATCAACTTGTAGCGAACTCAGTGAACTCTTATCGACAATAAGTGATTAAGGTACAGTTTCGAACGTGGACTAAAGTGTAAACAAGACAATGCGGATTGAAACGGGATAGAAGCACTATTGGCGAATGGCAGAACTATAAAACATAATATGATACGAATTTCACATATTTCTCCGTTAAAATATTTTTTAGTTCATTCATTTTTCTCTTCACTTCCAAAAAATAAAACATTTTGCTAGTCTCAGAATGATTCTAACCTCTTGCATAGCCAAACTAACGAGTCAATATGGCGGCCACTTTTGTTGTAATTTCAGTCCGATCAGTGTTTAAAGTAAAATTTCAATGCGGATTCTACATTCCAGTCCACCTCGACAACTGAGCTGGATTATCTCACTCCACTCCTACTTCAGTCCAGTATGGATGTGTTTATACTAACATTTCAATCTGGATTCTTCAGTCCACTCCAGGTTCAATCCGGATTGAAATGTTGCCGTAAACGTACTAAATGTGACTTACAACAGTCTCCTTACATAGTGTGTAACTCTCCAACAAACTTCTTCAGCGTTCAAAGTTTTCCCATCCCTACCATGAAATTAACATTTGCAGCTGTTGTGTTTGGATAATATTCTGAATCACACCATAACAGTTAAATCATTTTTAAACAATTCTGAGTAAGCTCTGCATACGTCAGTATTACATTGTCTCAAAAAAATTAGCAAAAAATTTAAATATAATTCGTCGTTAGACTGACCAAGTGGCGTAAGTGCCACATACACAATTTTACATTATAGCACTAACGAAATATTGTAAATACACCCCTCTTGTTTCTATTCTATACATAGTATAAAAAAAGTCGCCCGGCCACGTGTGTATTCGGCTAAGGCTTCTAACTACTTGATGGATTTTGATGCGGTTTTCATCATCGTTTAGAGAATTTCTCGAGGAAGGTTCAGGTATATAATACATTAATATTTAATGCAAGGATAGAAGAGAAATTTCGCTTTTCGGGCGCTTACATGGCTTACACTGACTATATCATAAAAGATACAACAAATTAATGTACTAAAGAATTATAGATCTCAAGAAGGTCTACAAAAAAAGTCCGCGGCAGCATATGTTTATCTTTTAAGGATGACCCACAGTAACCATTCGACTCTTTAAAAAATAGGGATTCACTTACGAAGAGGTTTTTTTAACAACACAGTTTTAAATCTATGTTAGTTGCCTTAAGCATTTAGGGTATACAATTACTGTAAATCTACACAATGCCGTATTTGTAAATCGTACCCGAGCGAGACCGGGGCTAGTCGCTAGTGTGCAAGGTAATGGGCCATTATATAGTACAATATGTTAGTGTTTATATCCAAGCATAATATATTCCACAGCTGTAGCCATTTTGCATTTTCAAAAAGGGCCTAAATGGAGCTAAGTCCTGAATATGTAGGTATTTTACCATTCTTGGTAGTTACGTCAATTCATATCTGTTTTGAATAAAAGAAAAATACACTGCAATAACATTTCACCAACGCTAAAAGTACACTATACGTAAAGTGTGAAATGCGACTTATAATACTAGATTATGGGAAGGTACTGACACAGTACAAGTGTTTCACTGGAAAGTCACTTATTTGTAGCAGATATCTTCGGGGGCTGTGCAAGGTGTGGTAGCCCTTTGTAGAACTGCTGATACACGGGGTTAGGGCAGACACAAAGTGTGACCAAGTCCTAAGGTGTGGAAGTAACGCTGAGTTTGGATATAGTGTGTTCAAATCTTTACGCTTGAGAGAGCCTCTCATAGGTAGCATCAGTGAGACTACTTTTGCTGTAAATACAGTAGTGATTCTAATGTTCTCAGAGTGTTTCTTAAAGTCTAAGAACTCATTTGATTGCATTTCTCGAACTTCATATGGAGCAGAACGGCGTGCAAGAGTCATTATTGGTGGTAGCTAGCAAGGCATGAAAACGCAGGCGTGAGACAGAGCTGTTGAGATTGCACTGTGCACAGAATCACCTTCACTTTGTACATGGTTTGCCTCAAAGACGTTGAGGGTGATCGCACGAAAGCTGGCGGAGTGCCTCAAAACATACATGAGTATTGTAATGACTGCTGTTTTTATTGTTCTCAGCAGCTCCATCGAAGAACAGATTAACATCCTCCATCCTTCTTGATCAAGAATGTAAAGGAAGATAGCGACATTTAGCTATTTCGCAAGACCCCCCCCCCCCCCTCCTACTCATCGCCTCGTACCACAAGAAGCAAAGAGAGCGCTTGTTCCCTATGTTATAAATGGTAAAGTTGTAGTTTGACAGACGTAGTTTGTAAAATATTACACTCTTTAGAAATAACTAAATAGATAACCTGTAGCAGATCAAAGACTGCTGCACCAACTGTATCTCTATGTTTATCAAGTTCCTTAACTGTGGCCATATACTGCCAATGTAATCACACAGATTAAAGTGTCATAGTTAACACATACTGCACAAGTAATTGCCTAAGGCAGCCTGATAAAGCAATTTGTAACCTTAGGATAATAGATGAAAAAGACATTGGAATATTAAAGTTGCGCCACGAAGTTATCACCATTTAAGAGACAAATGTAATGTGGAATGGTGAAGTGGTGTAAACACAGTTACTGGCACTTACACCACTTTGTGTGTCAAAGAATCGTGTAAATATGCCGCTTACGCCAAAAACACGATTGCCCCCTACAGCAATACAGACAAGATTGAGATACGCCCCTTCGTCAGGTAATAGATCCAAACATCAGAGATCCTTAGGTGAAGTATCTCACTTTTGGCGAATTTGGCGCTTACGCAACAGCGTCAGTCGAACGACGAATTTACACGGTCACGGCTGGCAAGACTGCACAGCAAATACACAACCTAGGTCAGTTATGTTCTAAAAAATATACGGGTGATGAGGAATGCATCATGCCATAAATCCTTAACCGAATTTTACGCATTTCAAACAGAAAAAATGTGATAGTATTTGACGGCCAACTGCGACAATGCTGAAGAGTGTTTAAAATTTCTACCAATTCGCAATAGTTTATGGCAGCTATGTTGTGTGTTTAAAAAAAAGCTTTTGTAAGGATGCACTAAGAGCGATGAACAGTAAAACGAACGCACAGGTGGTAACAGGATGAATATGGAGCCAGCGGTAGAGATGATGACGGGATGAAAGTGTGATGGGGGGGGGGGGGGACGAGCGGGTCTCCAAACTCCGAGCACTGAAGCGAACGTCGCGAAATTGGCCATAAACTCCCTTCCTGTAAATACTGCTGACGTGTTTTCCCAATTCCAGGTGTTTGCAGACGTCGAGTGCATAAAGCGCTCCAAGAGGAAGGTCGCTGAATGCTCCTACACGCCTAACGTGAAACCAAATCGACGATAACATCCGTGGGGGTCGGTCCAGACTGTAGGGTTACCAGACGTCTGGCAAAGGAAAACTTCCTTTTTTAGCATTGTTTGCGCCCGGCTGGATTTTCCATTGCAACCAAATATGTCCGGTTTTTTTTTTTTTTTTTTTTTTTTTTTACCTGAAAACTATTTATGGCGATTTAATTTTTACAATAAAATTTGTTACAGCTGTGCTGTCAATTTTCACGTGGTTAATCGCATAAAAACTCGTGTTCTTTAATAAACTACGTAATTTAAGATTAAAATTATTATTTTTTAATTTAAAATTTAGACATTTTTTCACACTGCAGTGTATTTGTAAAACTGATAATGGATACCTTACAAGTTTCTAAACGTTTGAAAATTGTTTGCCTAAAATACTAATAACATGATTAAACTATTTCTTCAACATGGAGATTAAATTATATGCGAAAAAAACATATTTGGCTTTCTAGTATGTAGAAATAAATTGCGGCGCTAATGAAATTGCACAATGTACTACTTTGAATTAAATATAATTTTACAAAGTTAATATCCTACTTTTTTATTCTGAGAGTGTTCCGATTAGTTTTGAGTTTCGTTTTTTGTATTTTGTATTTAGCATTTTGCAAGGTTTAAGTGGAAACATCGCGACGTTCAACTATCTAGCATGCCATGGTAGCATTATTTGTGTGTGTGCCATGACTTCGCTAACAAACTGTATAGGAGTTAATTTCGTGTCGCCCTTGATGGGGGACATACAGCAGTGAAGCTAGCACATCTCCGCCGCCAGATATAAACCACTTCGCAAGGAAAACTCGAATCTTCAGAGTCTCGAGCGGAGTGCAGAGATTCGGGCGGCTTTTAACATCGAGGTCGCGAGAGCCGATGTGGGTGAAGCGAGGTGCAACGCCGGAATGCAAAGGCGCGGAGAACTGGAGAACCCCGAGAAAACCCGCCGACCAGCGGCGTCATCAGACACGATCCGCACATGCGAGGATACGGGAGACACCGCCGGGACTCGAACCTGGTTCGCTTTGGCGAGAGACGAGTAGTCTGCCCACTAGACCATCGCGGCCCCGCCAAAAGTGTCGAGTTTACAAAAAAATTACCCCCCCCCCCCCCTTTTTTTTTTCCGCTTAATTGGCACGGAGTTTAATTCGCTCCTTGGTGGTAGGTGGTCCAAGTGGGGAAAGCGACATTCACCTAGGCACGCAAATTCACTAGTTGAAGGGGGGGGGGGTGGAAGGTCCCGGATTCACGGCCCGGTCAATGTCGCATGCAGTAGCGAGGGAAATCAATAGTCGCGGGCTCAGTCCCGGGTTGGTTGGCAGCGCGCCAAGCGGGCCGGCGCGGCCTCAAGGGTAGGGGGAGGTCAGCGAGGAGAGTTGCGGAGAGACGCGGCCAGAGGGTAGGCTACGCCAACCTGTAACAGTGCGCATTCCCGCCTTTGCTCCGCGTCAAACTATCTCTGTCGGGATTTCGCCTCGCCGTTGTTGTTAAGGATGGAGGGGGGGGGGGGGGGGTGTTATTTTTTTACGAGCTCGCTGAACGCGCTGCCTCAGTTTTTACTGCCAACACTCCCAGAGTCGCTACACTATACTGGACGAACAAACTTTTGCGCACGCAACAGAGTTAACCTCGCTCCCAACACTCCCCTTTGACACCCTGACCCTTCTGAATATTTACGTTCTTGCGACACGGGAGAGTGGTTTCCTGCGCAGCACTGCACCCAGCTGCACAACACGCAGAACTTTAAAATGTAAATGGTACACGCTGTGTGGACAGAATGTTTCTCAATTAGACCAACAAACTTCGTGGGATGATTCCTTATGTAAAAATTAGTAGAAAATATATCCTTATGTAACAAGTAGAAAATATACAAGACGCGAACCACCTAAACTGAATATTACGGGAGTTTAAGCCCTTGAAAAGTGAGATTTTGAAATGTATTTTTGCTATGTATCGGAAACAAAGTGAAATTAAATTACAATTCTTCGATCAATGTTCTATGTTAATGGGCTCTTCAAGTTATGAGCAAACTCGCAATACCCTTTTCCCGTACATAAAACAACGGGGGTGGCCACCATATTTTCCTGGCAACTCTTTTACAGTCTGGAATTCCGAACTTTTGATGATGAATTCTTGAGCAGCATGGCCTAAGTAACAAAATTTGTCCTCCTGTCGAAACTGCCCAGTACCCACCGTTTACGTGTAAAACACACAACGATTAGTCTGCAGTGAATCAGTGCCTAGCACATTGGCAATACTATCTACATTCGCGTATAAAACACCGAGTCCACTGCACAGATGGCTGTCTGTTTCTGGCGACAGTTTGTATGCATTCCTTGTATTGTATGTTTGAAAGGTGTTTTTGCAAATCGTAAAACGTATGATGCTTGTTCACAATGTGACATGACAACGTTGTATGCAACAAGAGTGTGACCACCACTGTTATTACGGGGGGGGGGGGGGGAGCATTAATACGCGTTTGCTCAGGTTGACGTTCCCGGTCACATAACACTATTCGAAGAATTGTACATTCATTGCACATCTTTGACGATTTGCAAAAATACCATTCAAACATACAATACAAGGAATACATACAAACTGTCGCCAGAAACAAATGGCCAGCCGTCTGTGCAGTGGACATGGAGTATTTTATACGCGAATGTATATAGTATTGCCTATGTGCTAGGTACTGAATCGCTGCAAACGAACATTTGTGGGCGTTTTACATGTAAACTCACCAGTCAAGCAAATCTACTAAAATTTTCAGTACAGTAAAAAAAAACCTCGTTAAGTCCCTACTACTCTGGAGAAAACCTGATATCCTAATAGCTATCAAGTTGCAAATAAAACCGTAAGAAGAACATAATGTTACTTATGTATGCCCATGGCTTCTTCCTCTGTGGAAGGAAATTTTTATCTTTCCCAATGTGACATACGCGTGATGTTATATTAATATTGTTTATACAATACTTTTACTAAGGGAAATAGTCTCCGAGACAGTTCTTTGTATTTTCCCTTTTGACAGTGATTAACACAAGTAAATTATACAACGGTAGGACTCGGCAATCGCTGATTTCCACGAAAGGTCGCGGGATTCAACGAGTGTGCCAGTGTCACCCCCTGGAAACTCTTGATTCTGCAACTTGGAAGCAAAATAGCCTCAGGCGAATATACAAAGCCATGAGTAGTTCCATAAAAATTTAATTTAGTACCCCATGCCTTAATTTTACAAAGTTCATGAAAAAGGCTAGTTTTACGGCGATGGCGATGTACAATACAAAACGTAGGCTAATAGAATACTTATACTTTTATGTTGGAAAATAAATCGACACGAGTAAATCAGATTTTTCACTAAGAGTGTGTTTATGACATTTTATGGCGGGACAGTAAATAGTTGAAGTGCTATAAGCTGCAAATGAAAATAAGTAAATATGTTGGATGAAATTGCCTCTTACAGACGCAAAATGAATTTCACACTTGACAAAAGTACACCAATAAGCTAATGTAACCTTTCCATTCATTCAAATATTTCCGTAACTTTGCTATTCTTGCGCAAAAAACGACATCAGAAAGCTGCAATTGGCAACTGGTTTGGTTAACTGCAAAAAGTGCTCCGCAATAGTTTCTTATGCTCCAAAGATTTGAAAATCTGATACTACCCATTTTCAATAATCTTCATATTGCCTGGATGCTGTCAATGCCCATACTGCCTCCGGTGTCTTCGCGCAAAACAAAAAATTTTGAAAATAAAATCTTGAGAGATTTTTAACTGTTCATGATATTTCTAAAATTCATATTTTCTTGTCTATTTCGTAAATTACGCAGTTGGTTAATAATTCATCTACTGTGTAATTCTTCGACATGAAGTTATATAAACTGGGAACATCTTAACGGGTATTTATTACAAAAAAAATTTTACAAACACATTGAGATTACTCGCATATATCAATTCCCGAAAGAGGAGGGGGGGGGGGGCAACATAAATGGTAAAAAAAATTAACATTGGAAACTGTGGCTAGTTCAGAAAAACTAAAAAATAACGTGGTCATATCTTCGGTACATCACCAAAAAAGCCATAACTTGAAACTGAAGCAGTTGATTGGGCAGAGTTAATGTATTGTAAAACGGCAAGCCCACGTGTAAACGCAATATTTGCTTCCCACCGTTTTCCAGAAGAACGACGCATGGAAACTTCACTTTTAACCCATATTTAAGATCATTGGTGCATGAAAGCTGTATATTTACATGAATTTGTGCCACAACTTGTTTCACCGCGGATTTTTCCAAATTTTTGGCACTTCATGGCGCAAATAACCACTTTTATCACCTCCTTAGGTTGTTAGATATTCACTGCCGTCATTCTCGGAGCACTGATTGCAGATAAGAAAACAAAAATTCTTTCTTTTCTTCAATCAGTGCAGCGAGAATAATGACGGCAGTGAATAACTGAAAACTTAAGGAGGTGCTAAAAGTTGTTAATTACGTCTTGAAGTGCCAAAATGTTGAAAAATCCGCTGTGAAACAAGTTACGGCACAAATTATATAAATATATAGCTTTCATACGCCAATGGCCTTAAGTGCAATACCCTTTTATTTAATAATTATTTTTGTTAAAACATAACCGAAAAATGAAAGTTTTTATTGTCCATATATTCTTCACTCTCTCGTTTATAAGACGCACAAATTTCGCCCGTTTGGCTCAAAAACTTATGGTTTCCAAGATAGTTGAAGTTTCATGATTTTATCATTTAATGCTTCACTCACTTCTCCGGTATGGTACAAGCACCACTATTTAAGAATTTCATTCGTGGTAATTAGGCCACATATCTACATTATTTATCTGCACACTCCTATTGCTGATTTTATAGGAGTATCTTGACAAGTAGACACACATATTGAAATTTCATTTCAAGGTCATCAAGTATAACACTGCACTGTTTTAACCTTGAAATTTAGACAGTTTATGGAGAGGTCCCATGAATTTGTTAAATTTATTCTAAAGGCCGTTATTACATAATAAAACTAAGTGCACATAGTTTTACAAATATTTATAAATAATTTATTATCAGTACAGTTCGTAAAGTAACGATTTTTTTCTAACAGTGTCAATACAACTCTTGTAATAAATTCTGCTCAGTTCATATGCGTAATAAATATTTTCACTTTGGATGGTGGCATTTTTATTGCTATCTCGCATATATCTAAACTTAAAACATTGAATACGCGTGACACCAACCTCCCGCTGTCTTACAACAGACGACAGGACCTGAGAAAAAATGGTCTCCGTACCTCGATATTTTGTTGGGAGTCACGATCACTAGAATCACAAGAGCCAGCGACGATTGAGATTTCTCTACGTCACAACACCCCACAAGAAAGCTCCCAGCAACACAATAAATCACGGTTTAGATTTTCCGACAGAAGCTTAGTGGTGCAAATTTACTTCCGGCATTTTCATCTATCATTTTATATCTCCCCCCTTTTTCCCCCCACTCTTCTACAAAAGGCAAATCCCGGAAAGTCTGTGTGTAATGAATGTGCATTGGATCACGTCCCTACTGAATGGATTCGAAGGGAAAACCGCTATGCAATCAAACAGAAACATCTCAGTCAGCTCTCACGCAATTCTAGCTTGCAATGCATATAATGGGACCGAGAAAGGATGCGGAAAATCCACCTCTAAATAGAGAATTCATATCCTTCCTAGACGCTAATTGCGGAATTTAAGCGAATTCCAAGAAAACTATAGAAGAGCATTCTTAATGTACTCGATACCCATAGACATTCCGACATTAAAGATAGAGTAATTCTGGAATAACATCGCACGTTAAAAACCTGAAACAGGTAAAACAGCATATCAGGCTACGATGCGCTGCGATAAATCACGACTGAAGCTACTATTAGTATGACCGGAATTTCACATGAAAATATTTTTACATACCACACAAATGAGAGAGCAGCCTCCCAATACAAGATAAAGCGTTTATACGTAAGTGAATATGTTTACAAAAGTGGCGAATCTAATTTTTCCATGCATTTCATGGGATAAGCAGTACAATAAAATATTTAAGACCAAACAGATACTGGAATTAAGTGGAAACAATGTTTTACTTAGTACTTAAATAGACATGTAGTAATTAAATTCCAATTTATTCCAAAAATAAACGTTGAAAGGGCTAGTTCTAAATTCATTCAATAACGTGTGATGAGTTATATTTTCTGTATATGCATTATATGGCAAAATTTTAATAATCACCGCTGAGAAAATTTAAAAAAATAACCACGAGAGCAATATCCTTGTTTTACTTGAAAACATGCATGCAAGTTTGTGCAGAGGAAAAAACTCTGCGGCACAAACGCGCTCTTCGTTAAATGTGCGGTGATTTTGAATTTTAGGTGGTATTCTGCACGACTGAGAACTTTAATATCTCCATAAATTTACAATACGCACTTCAGAGAAGTGCGACCTCAATAACCAGTTAAAAAGTGCCGTGTATACTTCTGCTTGAAAACTATCAGTCAGTTTACATAACGGGTCACTATTAGTACACCATGAATTAAAATGGAAGTTCGGTCAACAACGAAAGCCAACATGACTCAGAATTTGTGGCAAATCTTATATTTTCTGACGAATGGCCAACATCCCAGTAATTAATATAAAACGAGCAAAGAGAAAAGTTGCGCAAATATAAACATTGGGAAGATTGCAAGACCAGGAAAACTTCTACCTGTGACGTATACAACCAATGTACTCGTGATCGATACCAGCGAAAATAAACACGGTGGAAATAACTTTTACACACTGTCATCTGCAATTCCATTCTCCTCTACAAAAATCTAATCGATCGACATAGTTTTCGTGACAGCACTTGAGTTTGTATTCTTGTGTCTCGTGTGACATGCGACAGTTCGGCCTACCAATTAACTCTCGCAAGTAGTGGGAGGAGCAGAAATGTGTACGCAGGCGTAAAGAAACATTAACATCTAGTAAACAGCCCCCCTAACCCTAAACACAATACTCTGTCGATAAAAAATATGGGTCATTGGAATGGGATCAGACGAGTCACTCTTGATATGAAACTTGTAAACGTATTGCTGGAGAAATTTCGACCAAACAAAGCAGCCGAAGTGCCTGCCAGTTAACTATTCGGCTTCAGCCCTTGTCACATGCACAATCAAATTTGGAGAAATTGATGGTTTGATTCCAATACAGCTATATCAGTAACACACAAAAACTTAGCGAAACCCAATGACTTCAACCATCTTCGTTATTCCGGAATGTTTCATTTCTGCATACAAACTAACTCTCGTCTGATTTCGGAATAGTCGCATATTTTACGACTGGAAGATAACGACACTTTGCACAGCTTAGTAAAAGTTTACATTCAGGCACATTTTAGTACAACTTATGTACTTGTTCCCATTATTCCGTATTGGTATCTACAATAAAAAACCTCACAGCCACTTTCATGTATACAATTCATGGAACTACATCAAACTTTCCATACTTTGTATTAACGTCTTACACGCTTCGAGACCTTTCTGCACCAGGCGTTTTATATTTTCCTCCTTGATCTGATTATGATAGATCACGAACTCGGCAGGGGGGTGGAAGGACATTTAGTTGTATGCTTCTTTTTGTGTGAACCCTCGTCATTTGGGTCGCGTAAACATTTGTATCTATTCTGTTATGAAAAAAACTATGGAATATCTTAAAAAATATTTTTTCAGGGGCAAAATGAAAGACTAAAATTGGTTGCCAATTCCAATTGAAACATAAATGTGGTCCTTGGAAAGTGTAAATGTCGCTCAAGTATCCCTCTATTTACGATCTTTATTATTCTGTGAAACCGTGTTATAAACTACAGCGGCAATGCTACATCTTTTCTGAACAGGTTGCGATATTAAAACCCTACGGTAACCGCTTAGAGTTCTGAAGAAACAACACACGCGAAGTATACGCTATTTTTAATAGCCATCGCAATGCTTTCTTAAAGCCGGAAGTAATATTGAGGAGTTTAATTTTTTTTTTCGTAGGGAGGTCCCTAAATATTTCTCCTGTGATAGACAAAACGCGACAATTGTATATATGCAAGATATTGGGAGTTATTCCCAATCGCCCTGCCTCAAGCCTTGCCTCCCCTTGTGCGTGTTGATGCGTATCTCGTGTGTGACTCATGCATGGCTACGCGGCTACACAAGTCGAAACTAGCCCACTGCTTTTTTGGCTAAAGGCTGTACTCTATAAAGTGAGCACTTTCGAAATCAACCTTAGAAAGAAGTCACTGCCCCTGCCCTCCATATATTTTCACGGGAGCACCGAGTGACATGCGCCCAGTAAAGTTGGTAACGACAGATGGAAACTAGCTCCGTATGTTAACGTCGAATAAAGTGTTAGGTAACCATTGGTGATAACTTAAATGATTTCTTACGCTCTGTTTTTTTTTAATGCATCGAAGTGTAAAAATATAAACATATTTGTATGATATTTATTTTTCTAAAGATATCACAGTTTCAATTGACCGACGCATGAATAAAGTGATGAGACCCATGTCAATATTAATTTTACATAAGGCGGAAGAATACACAACGTAGATCTCAAGCAGGGCTTTCAAAATTGCTCACTTTACCGTGAACAGCCTATACCAACAAAACACTACAGTGATGGAACACTTTTACAAAGTCCAATGAATGAAATATGTCAGCGGTTTTATATTTAATTCTTTAATTTAATTGTTCCCTGTATTTTTTTTTTTTTTTTTTTTCCTTCTTGGGTTGTTGACAGGGATGTAATATCCCAGAAAATATATTCCTTTATCTGCCTACAGACTAGTGTATCTACGTGATTACTGTGGGCTAAATTTCAGTATTAAACTGTATTGTGAATCCAGGTTATTTTTTTAATTATTTTTCCCATGTTGTAAACCTCGTCCATCAATGATATGCAGCAGGATAGAGAAATGGACGCGAGAGTGTGAGCTATCGTGGAAATATGGTAGTCCAGCTACGAAGGACAATGAAGGCACCATCAGCAAGTACACAAGTTGTATACAAGTTGAACTGGTTGCTCTAGTTACTAGCCAATCGCGCAACCAACGGACCCCACAAAAAACGGGTGCGGAATAACGTCAAAATGTCATCAGTTATAGTAAATGTGTGTCGGGTATCTGCGTGCCTAAGCAACGTCACAAGGAAGGTGGCGTCTCTAACTATTCCTGGAATACACCATTTTACAAAGGATTAGGGAGTTAACGAAGTGAATTATAGTCTGCCACGACTAATAGCAATAATAACCATACTAATAAAACAACTGAAACCACATTTCGCTCGCACCCAGAGAGATTTTGAGGCCATTCACACTGCCGACGATGATGGACCATTATAGTTCCTGCTTTTGCTGTCAACACTACAAATGTGCAACTTAATACTTCGATATTTCGTTTATCTTGGAAGTGCAACTATTCATACACGTCGTAATACTTTACGCTCGCACAGTAGCTTTCAATGCTAAGCAACCATTTTCACTCAGTTCTTTGTGTAATTTCAGGTGCTTAATCCTCCCCTCCCCCAGTCGCCCATGCCATCAGCAACCCACAACTCAAACAGACTACAGAAAAGTCTCCAAAATACGCAAATAGGAATCATATTTTTATATAATTTTTTATACAAACTGCCAGCATAATTTACGTTTAGAAGGTACCCAGTCAGTCTCCGGAATAATTGGAAGGGGGGGATGTGACGACAAAGTTGACCACAGAAGATGTTTTCCTTTCCTCGATCCCCATGACTGTACTATTTTTTATTTTCTGTAGTATTCGCGAACTAGCATTTCAGCGTCAGCTTCAAACGTGTGTACCGCCCCTGTAACATTCTTTGTTACGAATGTGTAGCCGTAGCAGGGTACGTAGCTGTTATCCAGTTACAAATTACTATTTCGGTACAGACCGCGCGCAACTTCTGCGGTATGGAGTGAATATCTACCAAGAAGGGAACCCTACCACCTAGACGCGGTACTCGACTGCATACGCTATCATTTCCACGCTGCCACAGGGCAAGGGAGAAAAACCTATGCGATGAAGTTTCCTGAGTCTTCCAGAAACGAACCTTGTGCAACAGGTAGTGCCAATGGACTCCATGGAACTAGAAAAGATACTTGTCTTGTTCAGTACGGTAGCTTGCAGTCTACTGGGGACCCAGTGGCACACTTACACGAAGCCACTATCCGTTCTGCATTCCAGCGAAATCATGGAACCTACTTGTCGGAACCATTAAAGTACTACTGACCCACGTGTGTTAACTATTCACAGAAAAGTGAGCACTTTTGAAAGCTCTCTCATTTGGAATAATAGTCAAATTTATTTTATTTTAGCCTTAGACGTTAACTTCCCGAGTGCAGTGTAATAGACGCTGAGTTTATTACTTGCATGGCAATATTTTAACATGTGGATGACAGGTTAAATATGGCTGAAAGGAAAAAGTAACTAGAGCCTCAAAAGTCCTCACCATACCGTGAACAGCCTACACTACCCATCACACTGCAATAATTTCGTTTCACTTCTTTATGTTTAATAACCAGATACAATGTTTTAACATCATACCTGGACGTGTGTTACATTTTAAGAGGTATCTCAGTAAAATTGTGTAAAACCAGTGTGTGCACGTATACGTGTATCTCAGTAAATATATGTTCTGAGGGTATGAATTTCAGTAAAAGTAAAATCTAGCTACCCTATAAGATAGTCAAAGAGAAAAATATTGAAAATAGTTAAAATAAACATTTTTAGGGCTTTTTTGTACAGTTTCCCTGAGGGAAAGGAGAAAAATACAATTGAAATCTGTAGTTAAATCAACTGGCTCGCATTGCGTGTATAGGTTGTTCACGGTAAAGTGAGCACTTTTGAAGACCTAGTTACTTTATACTTTCAGCCATTTTTTATCCTTTAACCACCTTTTGTAAATAAATATTGCTATGTAGGTATTAAACAGTGTGTACATTCCACCGTACTCGGTAATTAGTGTCTAAGGCTACAATAAAATATATTTATCGACTATCATTCCAAACGAGAAGGCTTTCAAAAGCACTCACTTTACCGTTAATGGCCTATAGCCAAACGTAACATTGAGGCATTAAAAATTTTTTACTGGCACGTCCACTTAAAGAAAATTTTACTGTCGGGAGTATAAAATAGGAACGTTCGAATTTAACTTCATCACTGCAGTTTGTTCACTGGTTAAGAATTGATTCAACAAACAGACTTTTCGTTACGATAGGCTGTTCACTGTAAACCTAGTACTTTTGAAAGCCCTGCTTAAAATTTACGTGTATTGACTGTGTATTCTTCAGCCACATGTAAAATTAACACTGCCATGGGCCTGATCACTTTATCCATGCGTCAGTCAAGTGAAACTGTGAAATTATTATAAAAGTATGTATTTCACAAATCTGCTATTTCTTATATTTAGATGCATTAAAAAACAGAATGAAAGAGAAATAATTTCAGTTTTCACAATTGTTTACAGAACACTTAATTCAACGTTAAGAAACGGGCTACTTTCCTTCCGTCGATGCTAACTTCACTAGGTGAATGCCACTCGGTACGCCCCTTAAAATATACGCAGGTAGAGGCATTTTTCAAAGGTTAGTTATAAAAATTGCTCAGTCTCCAATACTGCACCGTGTCGGATATAACGAACTCGTATTCTTCCTTTTTAAAAGAACACTTCCACTGTTATACACCCATGGCTATTGCAATGTGTGGCAGACATTAGGTATCGTGCAGAGCGACGTGGCTTGCCAAATAGAAGTGCTCCAGCTTTTATTAATACTATCCCCGGCTGCTGTGGAATGAATTTTCACCCGAGTTCACGTCTACAGAAGAATGCGGTACAAAGTGCAGATCAGCTTACTAAATTGGATCACGCGAAAACTCGAGAAGTGGATAAAAGTTACCGCGAAATGGTGGCGCGGATGCATGCGGAACATTCCAATAAGATCTTTCTTGCTAAGAGATTGGTCGTTTCCCTACTTAATTTTATTTCCCTGCTGAGCTCTACAGAATCTACACGTAGAAATCTTTAGTATCCAATACCCATACGGAGCGAATAACGCCTTCAAGAATGGTCCATTTTATACGCTTTGTACGGTGTTAGGTAGCTCTAGACCCATCAAATGATGACAGGAGACTGTTCCCAATCTTGCAAATGTCACACTAAAACAATATAGAACTCTACGAGACGGGAAGAAATATTGTAAGTAGGTTTAGATTCGGGTTGCTCTTAACATCGATGTCTCGAGAGCCGATTAGGGGGAATTGAGGCGAGTATAAAGAACCGCAGGAGTGCCAGGGTGGGGGAAACGGGAGATCCCTGAGAAAACCCGCCGACGAGCGACATTATCCGGCATGATTACCACATGCGAAAATCCGAGAGCGACCCCGCTGAGAACCGAACCCGGTTCACCTAGGTGGCTGGCGAGTAGTCTGATCACTACACAACCGCGGCCACATTTAATGTTAACAAGAAACTCCGAATGACCATCCACGGCCATAAACCTTAGTCTTTGTGCGAGAAGAGATTGTTCCAGGCAGTATCTTACCATTTTCTCAGGAATGCTGAAACAAAATATCAATTTTTCCATCGCTGAGAGAACAATGTGCCATCAATAAACATTCATTAAATTACACTGCAATAGACCAAGCAAAATGGGGCCCAGATTTGATTCAGTCCATCAATATTTCTTGCGGTACGTGCAATTAACTTCACAAGATTGCTAATTATAAAACACACAAATACTTAATTTTATTCGAATAGGCGCTATATCACTTTGAACCTAAAAATTTAAATCTTGAAATGCATATTGTTATAAAGTGATCAGGCCTTATCTGCACCTGCCTGATCACACTTTCAAACATTTAACCATGGCGCGAACGTGATTGCACCTTGCGAAAGCCAGTTGCAGAAACCTCCTGCACCGGCTAGTAAACGGGGCCGATATAGGCCAACGTAACACTGGGAGCAGCGACTTGTCATTGGGGCAGCGGATCAAGAAAGTGGAGATGTCCGGCGGTCGTTAACCGCCTCCTAGAAATAGCCTCCGGCAACATGAACAAGGTGGGAACTTTCCAATTAGATTGTAATAGCGGTTGCGTGCGGTAATAAAACTTATAATTAATTAGCACTATTGTATTATATTTAAGCACCCCTATCAATATTCACGAAAATAGTTATTGGATAATCCTTATGTTCAATAAATCCCATCTCATACTGTGTGCTCTACCTAACCATGAATCATTATTTAGCTACGCCCATAGCCCTTTTCAGGTATAAATCAACTTTGAAGGCTAATTCGAAACAATATCCTCATAATTATATTATCCTGTAGTCACACGACTAATTTTTGCAGACTATCAATTTTTTTTTCCCCTGTCCCGGGTGAAAATTCCCCGAATTTTCCCTGTCACCTGAAAATACCTGACGTTCCCTGTGGGTGGATGTTTTGCCAGAGGGTGGTAGCACTGGTGATGACAAGTGATGTGCGCATGCTGAGCCAATTTTGTCCTGCGCTATAAATTAAAGACCTGTGAAATAAAACAGTGTTTCTAAATAATCAGAAGACAAAAATAATTTTCTTGAAATTAAAATGAATTTAAAATTTTAATCCGCAGTATTTCCCAGGAAATGAGAGTTTTGCATTACTGGCAGATCTCGCTTCCGCTGTGGAATGGTTTACGACATGTTTCACGAAATTAAGACCACGACTGCGTCACTTCATGAAACCCCTGTTCGTATTCCAAGTGAATCGTCCAAGTGCACTTTTAATAATTAAGTACAGGCAAGAAAAATTCGGAGAGGATATTCTGCTCATCGTATCCGCATCACATCCGCCAAATTAAAAAACACACTTGCGTTCCAGAATACACGAACTAACCATGTGTTTTGAAACTGATCGATGTGTGTTATTTATAGCAATTAAATGGGCTTTAGCCATGAGGTGCATTGTATTTGGACATGTTACAAAGCATTTCACAAGTATAACTGTGTACCGGTACATTTCAATAACGTGGCGTTTGTACTATATTTTATTAATCGACACCAAGTTAGTAATTACAACTCCAGTGGTGTTTCGTGTATAGGTCTCGCTCGTTTCAAATAGAATCAGTAATAATAAAACATTCGTATTTTAAGCAAAAATGTTTTATCTTAAGATTCTGCAAGTATTGGTTTTGGCTTAACGATCAACGTTTATTAACAGTCTTAACGTTTACTATGGTCCCCGGCAGATGTGTGTTGCACGAACAGCCTAAAAATACATTCTGATAAATACCTTAATATAAGTATAAAAGACATGATATTAGCAATGTTAAGATTTTTTTTTTTTACTAGAGCGTTCTCCGGAGAGGTGTCAATCTTGTCAATCATTTCGCTCTATTAAATTTTCCTTTTTAAGCAGCAAATGGAAATGTCTGACTAATGCCCGAAATACCTTCAAAAGCAGTACTCCAAGTAAGTTTTCAATTCTCACATTTCGCAAGCGGCAGGCGACGCTTGGCTGTGCACGCTACAGCGACGTACCCATAAATTTTCTAAGAGGTAATTGGGAAACAATGGTTACACGTGTATTAGGAGTGCTGGGTTATGTATTAATTAGGAACAATGTTGAGAAAATTAATCCACGATATAATAAAATGCACCGGTGTACAAACTTTATAACAATTAAAGGCTTATTAATTTAAAATACTAACAGTTGGCGGCAACCTCAGCGGCAAAACGGGGAAATTACATCCCGCAATTAACCCCCCACCCAACTGCGCTCCTGGTATAGGCTGTTCACGCTAAAGTGAGCACTTCTGAAAGCCTTGGTTAAGATCTACTTGTATGCAAGTTGTGTATTCTTCTGCCTTATGTAAAATTAACATTGCCATGGGCTTCATCACTATTCATGCGTCATGCCAGTGAAACCATGAAATTATTAGAAAAGTAAAACATTTTACATTTCTAATAATTTTTACACACTGAGGCATTAAACAAAAAACCAAAAGCGAAATAAATCATTTAAAATATCACAAACGGCTAACCAACTTTAAAATATGGAACTACTTCCATTATCGTTACCAACTTTATCGGGCGCATGTAAGTACTCAGTGCGCCCGTTGAAGTGTGTGTGCAGGACTTGGCAGTGACATTTTTCTAAGGTTGATTTCAAAAGTGCTCACTTTATCACGCACAGCCTTTAACCGGGGAGGAGCAGATACGTTCGTGAACGAGTCGCCGAGTAACACTTTATGTGTGCCGGCATATTGTTCTAAAATGCATTAAGAGCAAAGCAGAGTTACAGACAGGACGCCACGGATTACTGACGCGTGCCGCTGCCGCGATAAGCCCATTGGGACTCGTGCCTCCACCTGTCCTTTGAGTGTTGAATTACTTGGGTTATCGTTGCACGAGTGTTCTGGTCATCACGCTCACCTCCCTCAGCCCGACTCGGGTTACGAGGAACCTTCTGGATCGGGTCGGCTAATCTATATAAGCAGCGGCGGGCCTCCGGAGTCGGGAGTTTGGGGCCCTGTACGTCCTTAAGCATCAGGCGTGCGTTGCCAGCGAAGCGAAGGGTGGCGACGACGGTTGCTAGCGAGAGGCGCGAGGGAGTAATACACCCGCCCTGCCCTCTTGGAGTCGGGGACGTTCTTCTGAGAGCCAGGACCAGCCTGTAATGAGTGTAAGGCGTGGCATGCAATTGTATTAAGCCACTTCAGTACCTGGTAGGGATAAGGTTGACAAATTGGAAGCCTATTCCTCGTCTGGCTCTGTTCTCGGCGGAGCGCCGGAATGCTTGAGGCCTGATGGGAGACTGGTTGACTTAATAGAAAGCCTGCTCCCACTAGGAGATTGCGACGTCTCTGGCGACTGGTTGGTTTGAGAGGGAGCTGATCTATGAAGTCGGAACTATCGACAGTTCTAGTCTGAGAGAAATGCTAGTGTGAAAAGGGTTAGTGAAGCAAGCATCTCTTACAGCCTCTCCTAGCTCATGGGGACCTTCTGCCTCCTCGTGGCACGCTGAGTAACCTCATTTGAAGTTAGCAAAACCGAAACCCCCAGACGTTCCATATGCATGGCAGCATCCGAAAGAGGCAACTCTCTTAGGCTTAACCTAAATCGCGGGCGATCATGACGGTTGGGCTTTGAGATGGGCCGGTCGACTCCTTTACGATCAGCAGGGTCCAAAAGCTGAATTTTAATGTGAATAAATTGAAGCTATGGAAATGTATCACTCTCTGGTTGGGGCATTAGCCCACCGAGGTGGAGAACCTGTAAGGAAAGGAAGGAGGAGCACGGGCTGGCCTCGTTTTCTCTTAGAGGTTTCTTTTGCCCGGGGGGGGGGGGAGGTGACCCCGCTCTGAAGAAAGGGGGCATGGGCCGTTGATCCACCCGCTTACACAGGCGCACAGAGGTCAGGCTGAGGATGGACTCGTGCGGGCGGTGGTTGAAAGACCGCAACCGGCGTGCTTTGTTCTATGACAAGCACGATATACACTATCTAGCGAAAAGTAATTGGGCAACCGTGAAGATAGGCAATTCAGTACGTCAGTTGACTTGTGTTTCACGGCCTTCGGCGTAGGACCGCTGGTGTTTGTCCGTGGTAGCATGAACACAGAGGCCTATTGTAACTTTCTGGATAATGAAATGCTCCCAACATTGTAGCGTTTTTACGGAATGGACCCGTGTTACTTCCAGGATGACAATGCCAGGTGCCATGTTTCAAGGGCTGCTATGCAGTGGTACGCCGACAGCAATGTTCGCCGATTGGACTGGCACGCCCAGAGCCCCGACCCCAACCCTATAGAACATATTTGCGACGAATTGTATGGCTGGGTGAGGGCTCGTCAGGCGCGGCCAAAATCCATTGCTCAACTCAAGGAATGGTTGCAAGAGGGATGGCGACGAATCCCCGTGGATGTCCTGCAAACACTCTTAGAGAGCATGCCAGACAGGGTGGCTGCTGTTACAGCCGCAAGAGATTGCCCTGCGAGATTATACAACGGGGTGACAACCACCGAGCAAACATTGTGGACAGGTGCCCAATTACTTTTTGATAGAGTGTAATAGCATTGAGACAATCACAATGGCCGTACTATCCCGGCCAGTCAGACTGGCCGGTGGTATTCAATTACGGTATGGTATGTAGATAGTGGACCTATCCTGTGATGTAAGAACATCATTGCGGGTGATGGTCAGTCGTGGTGGCTGAGATCACAGGCGCCACAGGCCCCTGGTGTCGAGTGGTGATGCCACTGTATTGCCACTGGGCATCCTGTGTGGCCATGGTCAAGGATGCTCCATGAGGTGGACCATTGCTTAAATACTCAAACATAATGTTACGTCTCAACTCTAGTAATGGCAATCCGCCGGGGGACTGGAGCAATACTTAATCCTTGTTGTAGATGGCTAAAGATAAAGTCTGCGAGCAGCGGCACAGCGAAGAATGAGACTGTGGGACTGAATGGGTGAGTAACAGTACTTTGGGATGATCGAAATAGACCGTTTGATTGAATATTTGTAAGCAAGACGTGTGGAACACTTGACTGTAACTCGTACAAAGAAAGTGATGAGGTCTTCAATTAGAATTGAGATTGACATTAAATATTAGCTCACTGAGAGTAATCGTGTTAATAGTAAAAATAGGTAGTTTAATGTTTTAAATAATAGCTGTGTGTTTTATAACATTTTAAATTAATTTTTAAAGAAATTTAACTTAGCTACGATTTCTATTAAGACCCCCCATCACTTACGGCCTCGATACGACAATAAACCGCTGCCGTTTCTGCTTTTATTAGTAGGTAACGCCTGTTATGAAATGGTTATGAAATGGCCTGTCTTTCACAAGGTATTTCGGCATTCAGAGCTGGTGTCCTGGATTAATGTTTGAAGGTTTGATCAGGCAGGCCGTCCAACTAAGGTCTGATCACAGTTCATAACACACCACATTTATTTACTATTATTTCATAGATGGTCTGAACTTTGAAAACTAATTTGACATCCATGCGGTAAACTCGTTAAAGAAATTAATATTTCCCTATCATTTAGTGGGAAGAATTCGGCGCTGTGTTCTCAGATTACTTTCTCGTCCATACCCCCCTCCCCTTATGTTCCAAGATATAACTATAACTTACTGTATAGCGCGCAGTGTACACTAACACTACTGGTGACCCTCGCCGTTTACATAAGGACCGAGAAACCCCGAATGCAAGGGAAAACACCGGCTAACGAAAACATATTGCTGCCTAGCTAGCTCTTTTTATACATCGTTTTGGAAACACTTAAAAATAAATTACAACTATTTCTGCGTACTGGT
This sequence comes from Dryococelus australis, assembly GCA_029891345.1. Taxonomy (NCBI): domain Eukaryota; kingdom Metazoa; phylum Arthropoda; class Insecta; order Phasmatodea; family Phasmatidae; genus Dryococelus; species Dryococelus australis. The sequence continues at coordinate 88,669,269 of CM057001.1, read as the reverse complement.
TATTTAAATAGCTCTAAAGAACGAATACATAGTTTTCAGAATTACAACGTTACATTTTCATTATTATAAATAGCAAATTAATTTTTGGTTAAGTTATTTTTTAACTTTCTCCTTTCTTGGACTATTGAAGAAATGTCTTAAAATGATGTCGGGTAACACAGCACTACCGACAGACTCAACCACAACCTAACCGACCTACAAAGACTCAAAACTTTTCTAATACCAATTTCTTAAAAACTCACTTTTCAATATTTTTTTTCGTATCCTTCCATAATAAGCTACGCACATCGATTTAATTTGAGAATTTTAAGCTCCGGGATCATACGCCGACTTAAACTGGCATACAAAGCAACGGCGAGACGTCCCCTTGCTTTTAAATATTTAAGAGCATTTTTTTTAAATCTGCAGCTGCTCTTCAATTAGTGTGAAGTTCTTACCATGCTGCGCAAAAGATTCGAACATAGAGAATGTGATTAGAAAATAATTTACAAAAATAGCGAACAAAATCTTTGTGTACGCGATCAGTGTTAAAGTTTTCCGTAACGTCTACTTCAAAAAAGTAGTCTACTCGCGGTAGTCGCCCTTTTTGAATCAAACCTTTGAAAAATCTCCTCATGTATGGCGTATTTCCAACATATGCCATGTATCACAAGCGTTTTATACCTGGGTTCATAAAAGTTACTTTTTTTATTGTTAAATTCACATGTTATATTTTATATATCAATTATAATGCTTCATTTACACACAGTTTGAATAAAAACCAGTGAGAAAACATGTGTGTTGGTTGCGCCTAGTAAGATATAGTTCTTATACAAAATACTGTTACAACGGAGTGCGCACGAATTCGGTGTGTTGTCCCTCTGGTGTATTTTTCCAAACTTAGTTAAGCTTAGTTTGTACGATGCGGAGGAATATCCTGGAAGTAGAACTTTAGCAGGGCTTCAGAAAAGTCTGAAGTAACCGTGGATGAATTATATTATTTCCATAAGGTAAACGAGACTGCTCGCTAGTTAATAATTACTAAACCTACCGCTAAAAATGTTAGAGACAATTCATGAATTGAAATAAACCTTGTATATCGAGAGAAAAAAACTTTGCGGGGGCTACAAAATGTGTTGAGATTCGCCCTACCAAATTATTTTGTGATGAACAAAATTTTTAGTGACACCACTTAACTTTTGTGGTCATTAACATGAATTTTGTGGTGGCTACAAAATATTTCGTGTTTCCCATACATAATTTGGTAGGGTGAATACCAAAAAAATAATTTGTGGCCAACAAAGATTTTTTTTGCAAAAACTTCGCCCGAAAAAAGTTTTTTTAGGATGCGGAAGAGTCATTACACTATAGGCCGACATAGCATTATCCCCTTTTAATGTGTGTTCAGATCGCTCGGTAATAAACATGCAAACAAAAAGTAAAATTTCTTGTACGCTTCATGCGTCTGCGATGTGATACCCCGTTGCGTGCCAATCCGCATATTCAATGCTGCCTAGATACCTACTTATATTCCAACGTAGTCCTGGACACTTTGCTCTTGTGGACTGTTTCAACCGATGTTTCAACCGATGTTTCAAAAGGAAGGCGATACTACTTAAAAATCAAGGTGAGGCATCATTACCACACTCAAAGGCTGGTAGCTTTTTATTACCCATCAGCCTGCGCAGAAAACCCCGTAGGCCCCATACAGTATCAATGGGTCTAGACTGAACCAAAGCTTACGCAGCACAGAAAGCTAATTTGGAGTGTGTTCGTCAAAATACATTAGTCAGTATGATTATCCTTGTGGAATTTTTTGTTGAGCAGGCCTAATCATTAACACTCATAGTTCAAGATGTAGGAAGAACACTTTAAATGCTATTTATTGCCACAAGTATAATTCACCGACATCCTAAATGTTCTGTAGTACTCCTTTTCCTGACCCCCCCCCCCCCCCTTTTTTTTTCATCCCCGTAGTTGTAGAGTAACTTGGTTTATTTACACCACGTATTTCTTAAACAAAATTGCCCCAATTCTTTAGATTTAATGGTCTCGCTGTACACTTCACAACGCCTTATAGTGGAAGATTTATATTCACGGAATATTTCCTTTACACTTCGGAGTTCATGTCTAGATGTATTTTATAGTTAATACCAAGCGAAGTAGCACAGCGGTAAAACACTATCCTTGCATTTGGAGGGGCCCCGGCTCTATTTCCGGCCCGGCCATCCTAATTTGTTTTTTCCAGGCATTTCCGAAATCACTCCAGTCGAATACAGGGATAGTTCCTAATACAGGCCTTGCCGATTCCTTCCCCTTTCCTAAATATCCAGTGTTTTCCTTGTCGCAGTTCAAAAGCACTTCAAAAAACCTAAAAAATGTATACAAGTAAACCCATCCCACTAGGGCAGCGTTTAATTTGGTCTTAAGACCATGTTTTAAAACTAAATAATCGCCCGGTAGAAGTCCGGAGATACTTATTTTTCAAAAGGAAGAAATGTGGAAAATAAATGCAGCGTGGCGTTCTCAGCTAGTGCGAAACACCCACTCGACAGGTCAGGCTCGCTAATAGCTCGTGCTTAATAATGTGCAGCAAAAATGTGTTGAACTTATTTCTTATCGCCGTTTCACAGCCGCCCCGTCTAATGAGCAGAAGAACCCCCCTTAAACAAATCCACGGCCCCAGCGCTCAGACTTGCAAATCAGCAAGCAGGGATCACGAGTGGAAAGAGCCCCGTCCCCTTTCCCCTGCTCCAGATAAAAGTACAATTCTCACTAATCGCCCCCAGTCTACATTACACAATACACCTAACCAGACACACACAGGTCGTTTTGTCTCTTCTACATGCTACAAAAAGCATTTATTGAATCCGTTTGTGATCATTTCACCGCTGCGAGTGAACTTCGGCTCTACGAATGAGTCTGTTCCTAAGCCGGACAAATTAAAATTGCATCGAGCAAATATAAAATTAATTTGGATTCATTAAAAATGCTTTACGTGCGTTATTACGTCGCGTCTGCAAATGACATAACTTTTAGAAAAAAATAATATTGCTCGCAACGATCGGGGCAAACAGAGCGAATCGTGTCAATATAATTTCTGCACAAGTGGCAATTTTTAATCCATAGGTTAGTTCTTCCCGTTAGAAAATGTGTACATCGTAAATCAGATGACCGTACTTTAAACGTGCAGAGTTCCTCGAAATTAACATTATGCAACTATGGCGAAATTTTAAATCCAACAAGTGTATTTTATATCGCGGAAACAAAAATTCACGTTTGCTTCAATCATTTGTAGTATTTCGTTTTATTCAGACTCGATCCAACATTCTCATGTTCTCATTGTCAAACCATTTTTCCAAAGTTGTAGGAATAAACGTGAAAAATTTGGTCGTTACACATCTACTATTTGTGTTTGCATCAAGCTGCAGGCATTTTTTTTATTTTACTGTAATTTGTCATGCAAACCACGTCCATCGCAACACACGCCTCAAAATACTGTTACAATTTTCCAAAGTGTGTGTGCGTAGCCCCATTCTTTAAAGAATTGAGGTCATAATTAACAAAAGAGCGAATTTCCTTATTTATTTATAAGCGATAAACAAAATTAATCTTTTCAAAAAATACAGTTTATTTACATAATCGTCCAACAAACAAATTAATACAGTTAAATAGTTAAAATCAGTCTACACAGTTTATTAACACCGCTGCACTCGCTAGACTACCGTAGACCCTTTTCTCTCAAATGCCCCGATCCTCGATAAACACTTGCCGCCGTGAAGCCACCGACTGCCAACCCTCCAGCTGCGGCTTTATACTGTAGGAGCCCCTGGCCCAGAACCTTCACACCTTGGGACACGCCTAGGAAGGTGGTGTTACCTGGAAGGTTCTTGCACATACACTAGTCAGACTTCTGCAGCAGGATGTAACAGTGACGTCAGTCAGTCCAGATTAAATGTCAATCATCCCCCTTCCTGGCCGGGCGACGTAACGGCGGCTGGTTCCGCCTGGAGAGGAGACGGGAAGTGGCGTGGTGAGTTCCCCCCCCCCCCCGGCTGCGCCTCGGACGAGACCGGCCTTGAAGGCCACGATTTTTCATTTCTACAGCTTTTGCGAGAATAAAGTTTTTGTACCCAAATGGGAGCTGATATTGTAATATCTTCTTACAATTTTGTCACAAATTGTTTTTTTTTATGTTTAATTTTTCCAAAACCAAAAAGTATCAATTTTTATCCCATTAATTAACGAAAATTTTGTTTATTTTATTATTAGTTAAAATTATACAGATAAAATTAAGACTACATAATAAAAACAAGGATCGTGGCCTTAACACATTGCCCCGTGCACGAGTCCGCGCATAACTACTTTGCGGACCGCAATACGTGTAGAAGCAATTCATATTAATTACGCCGTACATATTTCGTGCCATCTACTTGGCGTCAATACGATCATACGATTTATTTCGAATTCCTTACGCTGACAATACACTTCATAAACCTTGTTTACTTACCCGGCACAGTAGAAGGCGCTCCCTACCCGAGTCGCGATGTGATCGAAACATATTTTAAAGTACGCTCATTGATTGTTCGAGACATAACATTTCAGACGGCAATACGACTTTCAGAGACGTACGAAGAACAGTACTTTTTTTTAATTGATTCAGGAATGTTGAAACGGCATTTTCATACTGCGGTACCCACGAACATTTCAAATGTTAACGAAATTTTTACAGGAGACTTTTGAACTTCGCAACAAACTTTTCATCGACGAAAAGACAAGTTAGCAACCTAAATCCACGATTGCACACAGCTAACCCACATTTGACCCGTCATTTGATGCAAGTGCAGGTACTGCACTTAGCATTCATGCTTTTAACTTTAAAAATACCCCCAAATTGATTTCGATAGCTGGACATCACAGTCATTACATAGTGCCCGTAGTTACTCCTGTAGTATAAATTCGCCTATCATCCAGCAAGAAAGTGAAGATTGTAACAAAAATAATATCACACGGCATAAATCGAGCACTGTCAACACCACAAGAAAAAATGAGGCATCTGCACAGTGGAGGGAATGTGAATAGAGCGCGCATGCTAGCAGTGCAATAAACAATTTTCCAGTGAACTAAAATGTTCAGTTTTGTCGCGAACTACCAAAACCAAGTGGCTTCGTAAGGTTAGATCGCTTAATAAAGATAATTGTTTTGAAATGTCAGTACTCTTCCTTGGACAAAGTTTTAATCTAACTGGGCTGCAATCGAATTACGTTAAGTATATTGCTTTTTGGGCCTGAATAAGTTTTTAAAATCAGACACACGGCGTACCGGGACAGAAACTGCGATCTGGCGTTTGCAGGGTAATCCATTCTGACGCTAAACTTCCGTTGATATAGTACATTCACGGTTTCTTCGGCCTTTCTGAATCAAACCTTTAAAAATCTCCCCATGTATGACGTTTAGTTATTTCCTAAATACGCCCTCTATCACAACCGTTTTATACTTGTGTTCATAAAAGTTACTTTTTTTCCTGTTAAATTGAAATGATATTCATATTTTATCTATAAATTATAATGCTTCATTTATAAATATACCGAATTAAAATACAGGGAGAAAACATGTATGTTGGTAGCACCTAGTGAGAAATAGTCCTTATACAAAATACTGTTACAATTGAGTGCGCACCAATGTGGTGCGTTGTCCCCCTGGTGTAATTCTCCAGGCTTAGTTAAGCTTAGTCTGTACAAGGCGGAGGAATATCCTGGAAGTAGAACTGTAACTGGGTTTCAGAAAAGGCTGAAGTAAACGTGAATGGACTATGATCAAAAGATTGAAATTAATGAGGCCTTATTCGACCGGGTGCATAATTGCAATACGAGCATGCCCTCGAGACAGTGAGGCGCAGGTGTAGTCCATGATTGACCGGCGACAAAAAAACTTTTGGGGGGGGGGGGTTAAATGTTAAACATCCGCGTCACTGCCAGTCCTTTACGCATGCGTAAAAGACAAACAATCGTACGTCAGCACTGTGAACCGCTGACAATGCGTGGTCGGAAATGAGGATGCTGACGAAGTGAAGCACTAGGGGTCGTGAATGTACGGGACTCCTCGCTCCATATCAATAACCCAAGGAGGTCTGCGTCTGAGAGAGCAGACACTTCCGTCACTGCGAAGGACGCGGCAGAGTACACCTTTAATGTAGGGGGGGGGGGTTAACCGCGACCTTGCGACGGGCGTGCCCCAAGGCCCCGCCCGCACAATCACGTGTGAATTATTCCGCGCGCTGAAGCAACACCTAACGGCCTCGGCGCCATATCGACCATACAGGGGCTCCTCTCCTCACTGCAAGAACCACTGCTGTGTGGAAAGGAAGCATGGGGGTTGCCCGTCTTCTAACTCGTTTCGAGTTTCGTAATTTATATTTAGCCTTTTGTACGTTTAGTCGGAACACCACGACATTCAACTGCTATTATTTTTGTGTGATCATTACAAAATTAAAAGTACAGGAAGTCTTGAAATAAACAGTAATTATTCCCGAACGTTTTTCGAGGGCCATTCAAGATTTAAAATTAACAAAACGAAACCAATCTGACGTGAAATTCTTACTTAAAAATTTTGTCATGAGAATTTACCCGTTTCAAGAATATTTCAGCAACCCGCTATGTGAAATAATTATTGAGAGTACATTGTTTATTCCAATAACCTCGTCTACATGTGCATTAAAACGTTTCAAACAGGCGAAACTAATATGGCGGCGATTTGGTAATTTTGCAATTTGTCAGCTTCTAAGCTGATAAAACGCAAATTAAAAAATACGTCTTAGATTTGGTAGGCAAAATGGGTCACGTGACCATTTTGTTAAAAAAAAAATTCAATTGGAACACTGCCTCTGCCACAAGTTCTTTATATTTTCCAGCTTGTTCACATTTTTAAAAAAGAAAATCGAGGAACTACTTCTAAACCAAAAAATCGACTGACCTTTATACCGCAGTACAGTCCTTACGAATAAACTACAAACTATTATTTTGGCAGAATTAAGATATTGTGGCATAATTATGAGTTCATTGTTCCCTTGTTTTGTCTGTACAGCAGTGTACGGTCAATAGCTAATTGGGTACTTTCGGAATTTTCGTTTTTAAAACAAACTATAAAAACAAAGAATCCAATATGGCGGGTAGAAGTTTTCCTTAAAAAGCATTAAAGTATGTTTTTTTTTTTTCATCTAAGTTTTAAGGGTATTTCACAATTTTGTGGCAAATAACTCGATAAAAATATTAAACCCGAAAAATAAATTTCAGCGCAATTAAGATTGCCAAAACTATTCGAAGAACAAGCAGTGATGTGATAATCACCAATTGCAATTACGTATGTAGCTATGCAGTACAGGTAAGCAAGGCAAATACGAAGCTCAGTCAACATGGATGAGGGAAGGATAGTTAGAAGCAGAACTATGTCCCCCACCCGAAATTTAGCAGTTCACAGGGTTTTAGTGAGACTATCGGCGGTGGGGTGAGGGGGGAAAGGGAGAAAGAGGCGGAGAGGAGAAAGGGGGGTGGAAGAGAGGGGGTGGAAGGGGGGTGGAAGGGGGGTGGAAGGGGGGTGGAAGGGGGGTGGAAGGGGTGGAAGGGGGGTGGAAGGGGGGTGGAAGGGGGGTGGAAGGGGGGTGGAAGGGGGGTGGAAGGGGGGTGGAAGGGGGGTGGAAGGGGGGTGGAAGGGGGGTGGAAGGGGGGTGGAAGGGGGGTGGAAGGGGGGTGGAAGGGGGTGGTGGGGGTGAAGGGGGGTGGAAGGGGGTGGAAGGGGGGTGGAAGGGGGGTGGAAGGGGGGTGGAAGGGGGGAGGGGGAGGGGGGAGAGAGGGGGAGAGACGCTATACTATTGCATAAAATGGACCATAGCGTGCATTTCTTCGAAAATAAACGACCACCAAAATACCCAAACTGGATCATTAAACATTACGTTCAGTTACTGTCCCAAAAGAAAACCGAAGGAAGCTGCTTGTGTAATAACTGTGACAGTTTATAAACGCAACTTCAAAAATCCCACCGTTAACTAAATTTAAAAAAATGACTGTCGACCAAAAGAATTTGTACCCCCAATTTACAAAGCGCTCTTAAATTTTTCTTTAAGATATACATAACTTGGGGACAGAGCCTAATACATTTTTAGACAAGGCAGACAAATTTGCTCACATCACTCGCACGTTTCAAGCAGGAATTCCAGGAAAGATTTACACAAATCCGCTGCCTGTTAGGACATTGCTGCAAACTGCTCTGAAACAAAACACTTGCTTTACCAGTTCAACTTCCCGGGATAAAATTACAGCAGCGGTAGATGTAAAATCTTCTCAACGGTATCACATTCTCGAGTCAAATATTAATTGTTTAGTTCGGCCGAATATCTCCCAACCGCGCGACGGTTTCCAAGCCAACTTAATTACCGATAATTTTGAATAGCATTCTTTATGTACAAGCAAAACTTCAAGAACACGCCCGACGTCAATAGGAAATACGAAACCGCATTCCAATGTCGACCCCTTCTTGGAAATAAATAATGCAACCCAGTATTACCTTACGCGCTCTTCAAAACGCTTTCACATTCAGAATTCTCGTCACACCTATACATTTCATGTGAATATGTCTCCGTGCATTAGTAATACAAGACCAATAAAGGTAGCAGAGAAAAGTATTAGTCCTAAAGCTGCTCCTGCATGTGGAAGTATATTGAATCGTGTACTATTTAAACCAACCCCCAAGTAGTACCATGTAGACAGGTAACACTGCTACCAAAATTGGTAATTTGTGTACAGTAACATGGAAAAATGTGGGGTGGCAATACTGCATATACAATAACGCTGCCGTTGAACCACTTACGAGGACGAATTAAATACCATGGATCTCACAAATGGAAGCAGCCAAGTTGGTCATGCAATCTATTCGCGATGTACAGCATTGAAAGTTTTTCAATGTTCTTTGTCAAACTTCCACTTTAGATTCGCAGGTTACACGACGACAGTTTACAGTCTAATTTACATAGACTAATTTTTATTATTCATAAAAAACGGCACATTAAAAAAACACTGAGCTGAAACATCACGCCCTAGTATGCGATGAGATGTTCCATCTCCATGACAGCCCCAAAAGAAAATTTGCACTTTCTACATCAATTTTCTTTTCGCCGGTTATTATCCTAATCACGTGTTATTTTTACATACAGTTGTGGTTAAAAATATCGTTTATAATCGCACCAATCTGTAAAGATAAAATTAGTGGTCGTTAAGTGGAGAGATTTGGGCGGCTCTTAACATAGAGGTCTTGAGAGCCGATGAGGGTGAAGTGAGGTATGGAGCAGTGCCGGAATGCAAGGGCGGGGGGAAATGGGAGATCCCGAGAAAACCCGCCGACCAGCGGCATCGCCTGGCACTATTCCGGCATGCAAAAATCCGGAAGCAACTCCGCCGAAAATCGAATCCCGGTTCGCCTAGTTTTATGATATACGTTGAAGCTCGTATGCGCGCGAGTGTAAAGCGCATTCCGAAAATAAGTGTGGTCTCTCCCACCCCCACCCCCCTCCTTTTTTTTTTCTCTTCACATATTTCATTCAAAATTCCACTTAATTTTTGTCTAAATTTTTTCCGACGAAAATTATAGGCAAATAAACACGAGATGTGCAGTGCATTCATCATAACTCTCGGATTAGCTGGTAAGACTACGTTCAATTATAGCATGTCATAAGTAGACTAGTTTTATTTACACTGCAGATAATGGGACCACGGTTAATCATCAAAAATTTTCAACAAAAAATAAAAATAAATTAAAAAATGTATACACGGAGTGCCAACAGGCGGGGATTAGCAAGCTTAAACAAGTTTCCAAGGTCGCTCGTCAGACTGGCAACTATAAGCACCACTCTCCTGGGTCGTGGCTGTATTAATTTTGCAGCAGATGCCGTATTTGCTCTGCAGAGGATTTTGCCACGACGCAGCAGAGAGGGAGGGTGCCCGAGAACAGAGGCAATCCTCCGAAGTTTGAAGGGGATTGGGGTTGCGGGGAGGGGGGTGTATAGCTCCTCGTTAGCAATTCAGCAAGTGCCAGCAGCCGACGGAGGCCATCCACCCGGCTGTAAACAACGCCAATAAACGCCGAAGGACGTAAGGCGGAACTACTAGTACGCTGCGAACTGCCGCGCAGGATTACAACGAACCAGGGGCTGCTTCGTCAGCAACTACAAACAACCCACCCCTTCATTAAAAACAAGGGATTTCCCTAGCCGAAGGGGTGTATTTTTTTTTATCTACGACTTAACGTCTCTTCGACAGCGAGGTATAGGCTGTTCACG